>CAJQUW010015769.1:735000-1412909 GCA_907163375.1 Prostheceraeus crozeri | reverse complement strand
GTGTGGTGGTTGTGGTTTATTGGGTGGTGTTGGTGGGGTTGTGGTGTGGGTTGGTGTTTTGTGGTGTTGTGTGTTGTGGGTTGTTGGGGGGGTGGTGTGGTTGTGGTGGGTGTGGTTGTTGGTGGTTGGGGGTTTGTGGTGTGGTGTTGGTTGTGGGTGTGTGGTTGGTTTTGGTGTGGGTTTGTGGTTTGGTGTGGGTGGTGTTGTGGTTGTTTTGTGTTGGTTGGTTTTGTTGTGGTTTTTTTGGTGTGTGTTGTTGGGTTGTTGTGTGTGGTGTGTGGGTTTTGGTGTGTTTGTGTTGTTGTGGTGTTTGGGTGGGTTGGTTTTGGGGGGTTGTGTTGGTGTTTGTGTTTGTTTTGTGGGTGTTGGGTGGTGGTGGTGGGTGTGGGGGGGGTTGGTGGGTTTGGGTGGGGTGTTGTGGTTTGGTGGTTGGTGGTGTTGTGTTGTGGTGTGTTGGGGTGTGTTGTGGTGGTTTGGGGGTGGGGTGGTGGTTGGGTGGGTGGGGTGTGTGTGGGTGGGTTGTTGGGTTGTTGTGGGGGTGTTGGGTTATGGTGTTGGTGGTGGGTTGTTGGTTGTGGTTGTTGTGTTGGGTGGGGTGTGGTGGTTGTGGTTGGGGGTTTGGTTGGGGGGTGGTTGTGGGGGGTGGTGTTGGTGTTGTGTTTGGGTTGTTTGGGGGGTGGGGGGTTGTGGTGGGTGTGGTTTTGTGGTTGTTGTGGTTGGTGTGTGGGGGTGTTTTGGGTGTGGTTGTGGGTGTGTTGGGTGTGGGTGGTTGGTGGTGGTTTGTGTGTGTGGGTGGTGTGTGTGGGTGTGGTGGTGGGGTGGTGTTGTGTGTTGGTTGTGTGGTGGGGGTTGGGGTGGGTGTTGTTTGGTTTGGTGTTGGGTTGGTGGGTGTTTGTGTGTTGGTGGTGGTGTGGTTGTTGGGGGGTGGTGGGGGTGGGGTGTGTTGTTGTGGGTTGTGGGTTGTGGTGGGGGTGGGTGGTTGTGGTGTGGTGGGTTGTTTGGGTGTGGGTTGTTTGTGTGGTTGGTGGTGGGGGTGGGTGTTGGGGTGGTTTTTGGTTGGGGTTGTTGGTGTGGTTGTGGTGTGGGGGTTGGTTGTGTTGTTTTGTGTGTGGTGTGGGTGTGTGTTGGTGTTTTGGTGGGTGTTGTTGGGGTGGTGTGTGGTTTGTGTGTTGTGTTGGTGGGGGTGGGTTTGGTGTGGTGTGGTTTGGGGTGTTGTGGTTGTTGTGGTTGTTTGTGTGGTTTGTGTTTTTTTGTTGGTTTTTGTTGTGGTTTTTTTGTTTGGTGTTTTGGGTGGTGTTGGTGTGTTTTTTTGGTTTTTTGTTTTGTGGGTGGGTTGTTGTGTTTGTTTTGTTGTGTTGGTTTTGTTTGTTTGTGTTGTTTGTTGTGTTGTTTTGTTGTGTGGGTTTTGTTGTGTTGTTTTGTGTGGTTGTGGTTGTTTGTTGTGTTTTGTTGTTTGTTGGTGTGTTGTGTTTGGTGTTGTTGTTTGTTTGTGTTGTGTTTTGGTGTGGTGTTGTGTTGGTTGTTGTGTGTTGTGTGTTGTTTGTTGGTGTTGTTTGGGTTGGGTGTTTGGTGTGTTTGTGTTGTTGTGGTTGTTTTGTTTGTTTTGTGGTGTTGGTTTTGTTGTTGTGTGTGTTTTGTTGTTTGTTTGTGGTTGTGTTTGTGTGTTGTTGTTGTGGGTGTGTTTTTTGTGTTTGTGTTTGGTTGTTGTTGGTTGTGTTGTTTTGTTGGGTTGGTTGTTTTGTGGTGGTTGGTTTTGTTTTGTTTGTGTTTGTGTTGTTGTTGTTTTGTTTGTTTGTGTGTTGGTGGTGTGGTTGGTTTGGTGTTGTTTGTGTTTTTGTGTTGATTGTTTTGTGTTGTGTTTTGGCGGTGTGGGATGGCTTGGTTGTTGTGTTGGTTTGGTGGTTGGTTGTGTGTTGGGGGAGGTGTGGGGTGTGTGGGGTTTTATGTTGGTTCATTGTGGTTGTGGTTTTATTGCGATTATGTGTTTTGGTGTAAGCGGTGTTGTTTGTGGTTCGTTTTGTTGTGTGTGTTTTTGTTTGTGTTGGTTTGGGTGGTTGTTTGTGGGTTTGTTATGTTGGTGTTTTTTGGTGTTGTTGTTTTGAGTTTGTTTGTTTTGTTTGTTTTGGTTTGTTGGTTCTGGTTTTGTAGATTTGCTTGTTGGTGTTCGATTTTGTTGTTTTTGGGTTGTATTTGTGTTTGTGGTTGTTGGATCGTTGTGAGTGTTTTAGTGTATTTTGTTTTTTTTTTTTTTGTTGTTTGGTTGATGTAGTTTTGTGGTAGGTTGTTAGATTTGCGTTTTGCTTGGGGTTTGGGTTGTCTTTGTTATTATTGAGTGTTGTGTTTATATTTTTTTTTGTTTGTTTAGTTTTAGAACACCCGAACTGCGTCCCCCCTCTGGAACGGAGAGTTGAGAGATTGTGTTGCGCTCTCTGTCGTGGTGTACCGGCCAGGCTGGCGTGGTGTGCCGGCCAGACTGCGAGGCCGCTCCCATCGTGTTTCTCGTCAAAAGTTGGGTGAACAAAATTGGACGTTCCCCCCCCCTCGGCAGCGTTCTTCCAACTTTGGCTCTAGAGATCGTAGAAAGTCGTGCAATAGCTCGTTTGAAAGCTAAGAGTGAGACGTTGGTTTTGGGCTGTAGAGCCAAAACGAAACATCGGATGGGAAAACGGAGGCAAGATTTGGAATCAGCGTACAATTCTGCATCTGTACAGTGAATTTGAAAGCAATCGGAGAGAAAAAATTTTCGCTGACGTCCCCCCCCCCGGCACCGATCTTCCAATTTTGGTTCTAGTGATCGTAGAAAGTCGTGCAATAGCTGGTTTGAAAGCTAAGAGTGAGACAAATTCACTAAAAGAAACGGCTTGTTCATATCTGTCTTTGTTTAGATGTGAGACGCCATTTAACATTTTGGGAGATTGGCGAAAAACGACAGAGTTAGAATTTTGGACGTTTTGGGCTGTAGCGCCAAAACGAAGCATCGGAGAGCAAAACGGATTTCAGATTTGGAATCGGCGTACAATTCTGCGTCAACATGGTGAGTTTCAAGTCAATCGGAGATGATGGGTATTACGTCATCAGCTGATCGCCACACACTATATAAGCGGGAACCGACAGAGACTTTTCATTTAAAGGAGAGCGATTGTCAAAGGTAGGTCGTCTCTCTGAGATCCGATGATAGCTTCGGACATTCCAAATTCCGGGTTTCTGTAAGAAAACGACTTAGAAAATTTCATTGCTGAAGTCAGCTAAGGCGTCAGACTTAGAGGTTCGTCAGGAGATGAACTTCGTCTCAAGGCCATAAAAGACTCCAAATTTTTAAAGGCTTGTAACTTTGCTTCTACAAGTCCGTTTGACTTGATTCAAAAAAAGGTTCGATCGCTATTGACCTGCCCTAAGTGATACACTACTTATAAAATTTCATAAGTAGTGCTAAAAAGTTGAAAAATTTAAATTCACTAGTTTTGGAGGTTTTCTGGAAGTTTCGACCCTGCTGAATTCAACTAAGACATTTATAAAGTTGTGGGAGGCGAGCTTCGGCTTGGAATTTGCAACCTTTGTAAACAATCCACTGGTTTTCATGTCGAAATCAGGGTCCGGATGCCAACACAGTGATATGACGCACGCTCTGTCCGCGGGAGGTTGGATTTGTGAGCCGAGGCCTTGGAGTTGGGATAAGATCCCCTCTGAGTAATGCCTGTAACGGATTCAAAGGTTCGACACTTTCCACCAATCTCACAATTTAACTGTATGATTATACAAATGACTGCCAATGTCGCCTGTCAGTAATTCTATTTCATCCTTCCTTTTACAGATACATAAGAGAGATACATAATGGGAGGAAACTCGAAGTTTCATTTTAAAAAGTGCCTATGTGGCGAAGTCAAGCAAGGTGGCGAGTTCAAGCGCCATTTAAATAAATTCACCGACACTCCCGAAGAGCATAAGGAGGTCGATGTGGTGAGCGGATGCACATCGTGCATGCAATTCGTCGGGGGAAACCTGAACGAGTCTTTCTATAAGACGAATTCAAAATGTCCTATTAAGAAGGTGAAGAATTATACCACCTCAGAGGTTGGGAAAGCCATCACCCCACTTTTCAAAGAACCTGATCAAGATGAGGAGACAGAGATGCATGCCTCAGAGGTTGGGAAGGTCATCATCCCACCTGTTGAAAGACGTCAAGTTGATCTGGATGTGGAGACAGAGTTGCAGATGGCAGTTCGTGCAATAGAAGACTGCAAGATTGATCACCCACCGTTATCTGACCTCACCTCTTCTAGCTCTGATTCGGAAATCTCCGAATCTGAATCGGAAACTGAAGAGGTGGTCGTTACTGGCAAACCCGAGGAGGCGGTCATTGCTCCTAAACCCGATGAGGCGATTGTGAAGAGTCGGGCAGTGCCAGCGCCAAAAATGCACTCCTCACCTAAAAAAGGGAGGGGCATCAAAGCCCAAGCCAAGCAGTGGGCTAAGGATGATGGTGTGGCGAGGGTTAGTCAAGAGTACGCCATTAAGAAGCTCAAGGATGAAATGAGCCGTTATAAAAACGAATGCTCAGCATTAAGGGATGAGAATTTTCAACTCAAAAAACAGGTGGCGGAAATTAAAAGTCTTAAGGCTGAAGTACTGAAGTTGGAAGGTTTCCAAAAGAGAGCTCTAGCGAGTGAGAGTTGTGTAGAGGATCAGCCCACATGCATTAAGAACATGAAGGCGAAGGAGGCGACGCTCAAACTCCAACATGAGCAGGAGAAGATGGCTCTTCTGGAGGCGAAGAACTGCGCTGTCAAGGAGAAAAGAACAACGCTCCACCTCCCCGTAGTTGGTAGCAAAATTATCGACGATGTAATAATGGAGTCGGAGGATTTGGAAAAACGAGCGAGTGCTACGAAGGAGCAACGCCAGATATTCGCTGTCTCCACATCAGCATCAAACACAATGGCGAGATAAAGGAATTACGCCACCGCAAGCGGAAACTGCCGGCCAAATACTTGCCTCAGCCACCACAATCGAAGGTGCAGCGAATCGCTTGAATTGATATTGTGGTAAGTCAATATTCATCTCCATCACTTGAATATAATTTCATCTATTTTTCCTTCTATTTTCAGATACGACGAGAACGAACCAACGGCTCTGATAAGGGCCACCATGGGGCAAGACATGATAGAACCTCCACTCGGTTTGCCCTGGGCAGTCTTCAGACTGGCGAATACTATCATTAAGTTGAATCTGCTATCAGTCAACTTGAACGTTGCAAAAGAAGTTCGGTGTAATACCTCCTTTCGACGGGCGTTCCTGTAAAGGGCGGCGGTGAAACCCGTAGCTATGTATACCGCAAGGGACATTCGGCAATGGTCAATCTTGTTAAACCTCTCTGCGTCATGTTTGCAAGTGATTGCCTCTGTCTCAACGTAGTATGCATTCGCGCCAGGGCGACATTTAGCCAACTGTCGAAGGTTGCCTAAAACTTTCCATTGCATACGCTATGAGAACCATGAGTTCTACCTGTCTCTATCAATGAGACGAATTGATGAATGGAATGAAATGGGAGGACACTCACGCGCCACACGCAACATAACACACTTCTCTCTTCCGTAGTCTAACAAGCTCTTTACACATGGATCGCAGTCGATTGCTATCCCAGAATCATGTAAGCTATCTTAATTTTATTTAACACTATTTTATCTACCATCATCGCCCATATGGAATGTTATAAGATTTACAAGTTAAACTAAGCGTGCTACTATTTCCAAATAAAAAGTATACATGGTTAAATCATCCACTGAAGCCCCATTCAAGTAAGTCAGTATGAAAGCAAAGATAATATGAAATAAACATTTATTATGGCATGTATTTCAAAAGGTCTTCATCGTCAATATCGTCCCAGAGTCTGGCTTCACATAGATAACAAAAACAGTTCACTTGCTTCAATCGTTCTTCTACCGCGAGCCTCACTTTATCGATGTATTCCCACTCCACCATAGTTCGTGGCTGGGAGTTAGGGGTGTACCATTCACATAATTGATGTAGGAATTTGGTACTGGTGATCTCCATCACATCATCAGTATCGTACTGCAGATACTTCCACCTCACGCCTGTTAAGTCGGGACACTCCTTCTCACATACACCCTCCTCTTCGTCGTCCGCTGGTAATGTCAACTTTCTAATGTTGTCGAGTCGGTACACCTTCTCTACCTTCCCCTTCGTTGGAGCGTTTGGTGCAACGAGCGTCTTTGATGATGAGTATGGAGAAGAGAACTCCAATGCAGTGTTCAGTGTTTTTGGAGGGCTTGTCATGTTCACTGTGAATAATGACTTTAAAATGTTTCCTAATTCTTAAGTGTAAAAAAGCAACCAATCAGAATGAACATCCAATGAATGATGAGTATGAGACGTATAAGTGAACCGTTGTCTAGCGAATTCTGTTATTATTTATTTGAGGCGCACAAGTAAACTGCTCTCTAGTGAATTCCAAATTTGAGACGTATTATTTGAGTGAAGTCTCTATCTTGTTGAAGTATCAACCTTAAACATAATTTCGTTCAAATGGTAAGTTGAAGATTTCCTCTCTCACCTCCCTCAAACGTGTGGCTAATAGCATCTTCCTCAATTTCAGGCTTCAACTTCATCACCAAAGCCCCCCCTTCTCGAGGAAAGTTTAGAGCTGTTGAGTGAAGGTAGGTTGTAACAATACACTGAGACTTTCACAGAGATGATCGAATGATTTCTCTTTCAGGTGATACCAATACCATCTCGAGCGAGTCGGATAACAACAGCGACTCCATGTCAACATGGTCGCGGGAATGCAACGATCGGGAATGTGCTGACTGTGGACACATCTTCACGAGAAAGCGCAATCTCATCCAACACATCAAGCGAGGTGTTTGTAGACCTAAGTCAGCATCAATCTCCGAAGGTGGGGATCATTCTGTTAACGATGTCTCATTTTCTTGCGATTTATGCATTCAGTCTTTTGAGTCACATTTTGAACTATCTTCACATAGACTTTGACATACACACAGTGACGATAGTTATACTAGCAGCACCTCCTCTATCCGACTCTCTGAAGTGTCGATAAATAATTTAGTGAGGAACTACTAGATGGGATCCTCAGAAACCATTACTGACTTTGAAGAATGGTTTCATCAAAATTCATCTTTGATTGGTGCGCTCTTCAACAATTTAGTCAATTTTAGAATGAAGGCGCTCATCTATCTCAAAATAAAATATGGAAAAATTGACCACCATACTGGTCAAATAGTAGAGAGGTTGGAGTTTCACATACCCTCCTCTCCTGCAACCGAAGTTGTAGACTGCGAGTCTTGGATAAATTTTCATATCCAAGGGTTAAAATTAAACATAGATAAATTTAGCGAGCGTGATAGTGGTCTAGTTTTGATGGTATTGAGACCGCCATGATTAAAATCACTTTATTAGAGAACTACTCTGGACGAAGCTCTTTTAAACTTCCGAAAAATTTAAAAAATAAAACAGCAGTCATTTTTGTAGATTGCGAATCGCAATGTTTTAAGTATGTCGTCCTCTCCATTCTCCACTATAATGATGTACAGAATAACCGAAACCGTAAGAGTAAGTATCAACAGTGGGAGAATGAATTAAAGTTTGATGATTGCAATAGTGAAGATATGAAAATTAAAGATATAGAAAAATTTGAAAAATTGAACAACATCGAAATAGTTCTCCATGTTTGGGAAAAGGGATTGAAGGGTGTCCGCTACAACTCGCGTTCGAGTTGTTATGACCACGTTGTCAATCTTTTATTAGTAAGACAGGATGATAGTGAGGAATGGCACTACTGCGGTATTCCCAAAATTTCTCGCTTATACCACCACTTAAGAAATTCTAGCTCATCAGAGATTTATTACTGTGACAGATGCATTCGCAACTTTAGGAGTAAAAATAGATTTGAAACTCATTACGAATGGTGTAAGCGAGGTAAACTACAAATGGAGCGCATGTCCAAAGATAAGGAGTTTTCATATAGAGAGAATGGCGATGAACTAAGTCCTCTTCGTGTCATCTATGCTGACATCGAATGCTATATCGATGATATCATCCACAAGCCAGCAACCATTTCCTGCTATGAAGTATGGCATGACCATTTCCAAAATAGAAAAAATAAAATGCACGTCTGGCAAGGTGAGGATTGTATTTACCAATTCCTACAATTCCTCGAACAGGCTGTAAAATTTCAACAAAAGTATGATGGTGAACTGTATCGCAGATCATTGCATATGACAGCAGATGATCAAGCAAAATTTGATAGTTGCACCGTTTGCCTCAAATGTAGTAAAATATTTGATGATGATAAGATTAAGAAAGTGCGCGACCATGATCACATCACTGGTAAATTTAGAAACGCACTATGTTCAAAATGCAATTTTTCACTTAGGATGAAACGGCGTACCTTACCCGTCATTTTCCATAATTTCAAGGGCTACGACAGCCATATGATAATAAACGGAGGTTTAGGTCAAATGAAAGAATGGCAGTTTGATGTAATAGCACAAACGAGAGAGAAGTTTATGGCCATGACAGCAAAAGCGCCTGTCGATAAAACTAAAGAAAATAAGACGGTCTATTTTGATATAAAATTTTTAGATTCCTACGAATATATGACTGCATCACTGGCCTCTCTCGTACAAAATCTGAAGTCTTTTCCAATAACACAAAATCTTAAGAAACAATATCCAAATCTAACCGATGAAATCATCACACGCAAAGGAATGTTTCCATATGCATATTTTGATGCGATTAGTAAACTCGGCGAGACTTCTCTTCCACCCATAGATGAATTTAAAAATGATTTGACTGGTGCAGAATGTAAGACCGAAGATTATGATCATGCACAAGATGCATGGATAAAATTTGACTGCCACACATTTGGCGAATATATGATTGCCTATCTTAAGTTAGATGTATTTTTGCTGACTGATGTATTTCAGGAGTTTCAACGAGTGGCATTAGAAGAAGATAAGTTAGATCATGTAGGCCATGTCATTCCAGTCTGCTTTTAAAATGACTGGTGAGACCATCTATCTCTTACAAGATCCAGAGATGCATAATTTATTTGAGCCAGGAATTCGCGGTGGTCTAACATTTGTAAATAGACATCAATTAAAATCAAAAATAGTAGATGATGATCAGATTCATATTAAGTACTATAACCAGAAAAATTTATATGGTAGTTCACTATCCAAACCACTCCCTCACTCTTGAGTTTAGCTGGTTAGATGATAGTGAAATTTAGCATCTCTCCAACCCTTCTAACATACTAGCAATTCCAGATGAAGGTGATTGGGGATATTATTTTGAGATAGATCTAATCTATCCAAATAATATTAAACATCAAACCGTAGATTTTCCACTCGCACCCGAATCAGGTAAAGTGACCAAAGATATGTTTTCCGACTTTATGAAACAATTTCATAAAGATTTAGAATCATGCGGTCAACCCGACTATAAGCCTTGCCGTAAACTTTTACTCACCCAATATGATAAGGAAAACTATCTGGTTCACTTTAGCATCTTAAAATTTTATTTAGAAATGGGCATGATTTTAAAAAAAGTTCACCGCATTATTAAATTTAGACAGAAAGCCTTCCTCAAACCATATATTGATAGTAACAGCCAGAAACGTGCACTAGCCCAAAATAATTTTGAAAAAGATTTTTATAAGTATAAGAATAATAGTCTATTTGGTAAGACGATGGAGGATGTCAGAAAACGTGTAAACTATAAACTAGTCAATGATGTTAAAAAATTTAAGAAATTGGTCTCATCACCTCTATTCATCGATAGAGACAATATCGATGAGGACCTTGTAGGTGTTAAAATGATAAAATCTGAAGTTGAGTTGTGCAAGCCCATCTATATTGGTCAAGCTGCACTAGATTACTCTAAGCTTGAAATGTACCAACTCTTTTATAAAATACTAAAACCATGTCCTCTCGTAAAAGAGGTTCGTTTGTTGGGTGGTGATACAGATAGTTTCTTCTTAGGTATTACCACTCAATACCACTCAAAAAGATTTAAATTTCAATGAAGTAGGAAAATCTTTAGAAAGATATTTTGATGCATCAAATTATCCTACTGATCACCCACTCTACTCCATCAAAAAATGCCAAACTTGGCTGCTTTAAGGATGAGACAGCAGGGAAGGAAATAGATGAAATGATTCTCCTCCGCCCAAAAATGTACAGTATGAAATTAAAGGATAGCGACGATAGTATTAAGCGCGCTAAAGGCATATCAAGATCATTGGTCTCTAACATGAAACATAAAAATTTCAGGGAAGCCTATAGAAATAAAAATATAACGTTTGTCAATATGACAATCTTAAAATCTAAGTCACATGAGATCAAAACTCATACTTTTGGGAAACGGGCGCTTTCAGCATGGGAGGATAAGAGGTGCTGGTTAGAACATAACGTATCTCTTCCACATGGACATCCTGATACAGACATACCACCACCCAAAAGAATTAAACTGACACTACCACATTCAGGAGACGTCTTAGCATAATCATCCTTAACTTAGTATTTTCATGTTGATTTCTGTAGATAAACATTGCTGTTTTATGTATCGCTTTAGATTGCACTTCCTTGTGAAATATGCCGACAGTCAGCCCATTCCCCCTATATCTGTGAAAAGACTTTTTCATACACATATTTTATTTCAATAAAATTTTACAATGACTTCACTTTGTTTTCCGAAACACTAACGTTACGAGGGATTTAGTATCTTTCACATGGATGCACTCATGTAGACCATTTGTAATTTTGATAGAAATAAAGGGTATAGTTTGTTTGATAACAGGATGGTAGAAAATAGGTTGAAACATCTTCTCGACTATTCCATGTAAGCATCCTTATCATGAATGAAATCACGTAAAATGTATTCTTTTTTCTCACCAAGAGAAATAGGTAGAATCAAATCACTTTGAATGTAAAGGTGCTGTTCATGTTTATCTAGTGTCATTGGTGTTTCTATACAAATCGTATGCACAGCAGTAAACATATTTTTATAGCATTGAAAAACCAAAGAGTTTTTTCAAATTTTTACTCAATTGACATTGAATGTCATCACCCAGTTTCAGAACAACGCGTTGCTTTTCAATTGAAAACGAAATGTGGTGTGTCTTTACATCATATTTACTTTTCATCACATGCTTCAACTTCTGTTGTATATAAGGATTTACTACATGAATGAAGCTTTCAACTGTATGATATAGACGCGGCATTATATTGATAGCAACTTTAGATTCTTCATAAGACTGGTAAATTTTCTTGATGCGATCACCATAGATGTCCACCCACCATCATTAACTGAATCAGCTTTAGTGTAATATTCATGAGAAGCATACACCACACCGCTTCCAATAATAGGTGTATAATGTCTTACAAAATGGCGCAAGGTTGGAGAGATATAGACTGTAAGTTTGTCATTATATTTCTAAATAACCAACTTATTTTTGTCCGCCATGACTTTCTCTCCATACTTCTTACCCACAGTCTCATTCCATCGTTTTACTAACTCAATAAGTGATAAAAGTTGAACACCACGCTTTTTCAAAATGATGCGTTCTTCACATTCTACAACATCTTCATCAAATATTTTAAATCTATAATGAAATTTGTTGATTCGATTTGAATAAACTTTTTTAACATTTGCAGTAGCAATTGACGTTAGATGTAGTCCATGGCCAAAACTGAGATGTGGATAGAATTCATTATCCAACTTCAGTGTAAGACCTTTAGTAAAAGAATGAAAGCGAAGGAAGTGTCTCCCACTCGAATGATAGATAGTAAACTCATAAACTTTCTGATCCTTATTCTTCATGATGGAAGTATTACCACTATTGAATGCCTTAATAATTTTCTCATTCCCAAATGGACCATAATAATCTGATTTTATCTGAATCCATTCATGGTTCCACTTTCCATTTGACGTTAAATTGTATGGGAACTGGAATGTATTATTCATCGTTATTCCATCATGGGTGCGAGGAGTCAATATCATTTCTTCCACATCATTCACATTCTGTATATAGCTATCATAGCAAATACTAGAAACGCCAACCTCCCATTTTCCTTCTAAATGTAGTGGGCGATTTAATTCCACTCGAAAGTCTGATGGTTTATTTTTGGGAAATTTATCCATAGAAGCATTGCTGGGTAAGTAGATTAGAAACGAGTCCTTATTTTCACTTTCCATATTATTCACATTGGAGAAAAAATTAATGTGTTTGCATTAACTCTTCATTCGGAAATGGAGTGTGATACTTGTCACAGCGTCTTTATGAAAAGGAATCAACGCCCCAGCATCGTCATATATGGCAATATCAATCTGTAGTATATAGTTTGATTTCAGGTCTGTATAATGCACTCTCTTAAAAGTATGCTCCGATATAATGCTACAGCTTTTTGGTTGGTATGGTATCATTGCTAAAAGTGGAGCTTCAGCATCTCCCACACGCACATCTTCACCAATATTGGAATATATCTGAAAATAGTTAATACGATGCGATAATGATAGATGCGCGCTAGCTTTTGTTACAGTGCCACTTTTAAACGTATTTTGATCAAATCCCAAAATGTCCTTTAGGGTATTCTCCATGATCAGCTCAATATTTTCCCGCTAACACGAAGAGATGGCACACCGTCTTTTTCAGAAAACGAAATATGTTCATCTTGAATCACTTCATTCAAATAATCTATTGCCATCTTAACTGAAGTGATCATGCGAGGTGCCAACACTCTTGTTCTATGTGAGATTCCACTCAAAGGCTCTACACACTTTCTGTATAAAGATACCGACCATTCTGTATCAACTTGATTTGACCCATCACATTTCAAATAGCGCATATCAAATTTTCCATGAACGGCTGCAGAGCGATGTCGCAAGAACTGATCTTCTGATCTTCTGAAAATCTTCTGAACAAACTAATACTAGATCATCATCATCTAATTTACTAATGACGATTTGATCCGTTGATTTCGTATAAATCAATGCTGCCACTTGCTTACCATCAACTCGAAGGAGAAAATTAAATTTCTTCACTAATGTTTCAGGAGCCATGTTTGTCTTTCTTGCCTTAATCACAATCTTCTTCAGCAATGTCTTTTCATTTTCCGGAATAAGATCCACATAAAAATCTTTCTCTTTGTAAATCAAATCTTTACAACCACTTGGGTGGTAATTAACGTTATAATTATCACAGCTTGTTAAGGCGCTAGCGAGGTAGCCTAAATCATTTCTTAAACTTGGACTTAAACCAACAATCCAATCTTTCTCAACTACATGATGTACATAATTATGATCATCATTGTGCGGAGAAAAATGGATGATGTGTCTACCCTCTTTATTCAGGAAATCATATACAAACTTTTTACATGATAAGAGATCTTTCTTTGGCCACTGTGGAATGTAAACTCGACAACCTTCTTCACACTGATAAGCCTCTGTACGCCTCACATTGATCGTCATCACTTCATGAGTAAAAGTATAGACACAGTTACTATGAGCAAGTTGAGTGACACCCACTTCCCACTTTCCATTTAGCTGTTGTGTATGATCAATGGGTGTAGAAAAGAGTGCGGCTCGATTATTAGCAAATCTCTTTGTAGCCGCATTGCTAAGCAAAATATGATAAAACGACATTTTGATATTGCTGATCTGCGGCTTTGCATAACATCATGAAGACTTGGATTTTGGATTCTCTACAATATATCAGAGTTGATCGTAATGGAAACGTGCATTTCAAAAATTACCATGGTCATACTGCAGGAGGTATTACATTAACATGGCGACAATTTGTCAACCTCAATGATATCATGAGGGATTTGGAATATTTTGAAACATTAAGATTCATCCCCTTGGGTGATCAAGTTTGGCTTCAACATTACAGAAATGAAATTCAAATCTGCCATTCTCATTCCGCAAACTGTTTCTCATTTCGCAAATACAATTGGGAGAAGTATATAAGATACATACATCGTTCCATCATGACATTTATTCGTCATGAGTTCATCGCCCTACTATGCAAATCTTAATCAGACATGTCTCCCACGCACCATGAGTTGGAAGTTAGATTCCCTACAACGTATTGAAACGGATCATGATCGAAACGTCTATTTCAAAGATTCAACTGGAAATGTGAGAAGAGAGTTTGCTTTATCTTATCGTCATTTTCAATCTCTACATCATATCATGAAGGATTTGAAATACTTCTATATGAAAAAACATTCACGTATTGGAAATCGCATCTGGTTGCGCGTCAACAAACGGCGAATTCAACTCTATCATTCCCAACTTCATACTAAGTTCACATTTCATCAAGGTAGTTGGGATAAGTATAAGAGGAAGGTACATCGCTCAATTTACTCATTTTTTCATCATCAAGCGCCATCGCTACACCATCGTCAACATTCTCCGTCGCTTCAGACTCTACACAAAAATCAATCTCACAACATTACACCAACACCTTCCAAACAGCAAGTATTACCCGGGCCGACCTCAAATGTTAGTGGTGAAGATGAACAATTCACGGAATCTTCAACTCTTCCCAAATGGAACTGTACAGATTCTCGGCGCCCTTTCTCATTCATCGGCGCAGTCAATGCGCTTAGAGCTACAGAGACTACTACGTCGGATATGGAAGAGGGAGAGGTGTGTGATGTCGAATCTGACTGTGGACAATATGGTGATCTCTACTCAATTGAGTGAAAGTGTATCATTTTTGAAGATTCGTAACAGCAGTTACAATTTGTGTTATGAACCCGAACTTTTTCCTGCAGCTCTCATTAGTTGTTGGTTACCTGTGCATGTTGCAATCTTTCATAATAGTAAAGTGATCATTACTGGACTAAAATCTCATGTACAAGCAAATGTGATCCTAGACTATCTCATCGAGTATGTACGTACCCAACGGATTGTAAAATAAAAAACAACTTTTCCAACATGATGTTTTTATTTCAAATCATCATAGAACTTACAAATCATTTTTTCATTAGAGGATGAATTACATGAAAAGTTTTGAATAACAGATACAAATCGAGATACATGTAAACGTTTTAAGATGAAGTACAGTACAAAAGCACCACACGTGATGAAAGTGGATGTTGTAGTATGCGTTCATTTCGCTGATATTGACGCGTATGTTTTCTCAACCACTGCTGTGTTGGTATATTTGGAGGTTGAGCAAGAGAGTCAAATAGTTCACCACGTCGGTCTTCTCCAATAAAGATCGCTTTCCAATGCTCACCGCCTAAATTCTGCGAATGAGTGTTCAATACGATAAAGATGGGATACTGTTTTACAGTAGTCGGTAAGGTATCTAGCGAATAGACATTATCAAAAGCTTTCAGCGTAGCTTTATCTGCATTACGCTGTACTTTAGTTTTAATATCGTCAGCAGTCAACCAACTCATTAACGATTATACTGAAGAATCACGTCACGATACTTTGTAATTTCAATATTTGAATCGAAGACTGCATAAATTAATACATTGGTCGTCTCAGGTAGTGTTCTTTTGAACGTCAAATCCAAACGAATATTATGAGGCACGTTCGCTTGACGATAGGGTGCACTAATATCGCTGTCAGCAGTCAAATCAAATGCATAAATAGTATATCCACTCTTAAACTCTTTCATAGTCAGTCCGTTGGTGTCATCCGTATTGTAAAAGCCAAAGACATCCATAAAATCAACATAACTGCGCATAAATTGATCCGCAGCAAAATCTGGTTTGTAGGGTGGACCAGGATGACTCGCACCATTTACACGTAACGCAATTTCACTTAACTGATTGTGTTTAAAATTGAAAGGATTCTTCTTTATATTACCATTAAATGCATCATTTTCAACCATTGCCACCATGAAGAGCTTCGGTGCTTCCGATGGAAAGAGGCCATCTTTCATGAAACTCTTTTGATCTTTCGGAATTGTAAATGTGAGAAGCTTTGTATGCTGAACGGGGTAAATGGCATTTTGGCGGTTAAAGCCTTCAGCATGTCCTCTAATGACACTTGGATTCGGTACTACTCGACGAATGTAAAGTGCAATATCTTCCACATGAATTCTAAAATTGTCAACTTTACCAAATGCATTCAGCGCAAAGTCAGGCTTATTCAATGTCAGCTTGAGTCGCATGCTGGTATTACAGAGTAAAAACCTTGACTGTCTAAAGAAGTCTAAATTCAGCGGACCATATAGCTGACATACTTTACTATCTTTAATCATAGCAGATCGCTTTACAAAGCCACTGTTTGTTTCAACATCAAATTTTCCTGCTTCATCTCTGTACCATCCGATGGCTTGCATATGACTTTTTTGTGCTGCTGGATGAAACTGTGATACATGATTGAAATATGATTCATGGGGATAATCGCTTTGACCACCTTCCACCTGCTGCTCTCCAATCGCTAGAGAAACATCGCGAAGTAATGTAGTCAATGGTAAATTGTTCAGTCCAACTTTATGTGTATCATCAATAGCAGTTCCATCTGCTTGCTGAATTCTAAACTTCAAATCAACCATCGCATAACTCAAATCTATGTAGTCATCACTACCACCAGGAATAACAAATTCAATGGGGCCAGCATTCTCAGCTGATCGAGGATGATAATCTTCAATACTTTAACTAAGAATATCTGCCTGTATGGCTTGTTGATCAAACAAACAAAAACCGGAAGTTTTACACTCCATGATTAGAAGTCATGGCAGCGTCGTCGTTTAGCGCCTGATGAATGATTAGAGCCTCTGCGACGTTTGCGTGAATGCCTTTTGACTGAAGATCGCACCTTACCAGCTCCGCGATGTTTCCTTCTTCCTTTATTCATTCGTTTAGGCGATTTCTTTCCTTGAGTAATACCAGCAAAGGTCTGCTTCAATGTTTTTAAACCGCGTTCCTTCCCACGATTCAACAAACTGCTCTTAAAACTTCTACCTCTGGAAAGATCACTACCAACATCACCAGCAAAGCCAACGGCATTACTTAAAACATTTCGTTTTAAAGATCTTCCAACATTGGATATGAGAGGTGCTACAACAGATTTCAGTGCACCAAGTATGCTACCTCCACGTTGGCGGCGAGCGCCGATGTAAATTTGTCCTCCACCACTTACATAGGAGGGTCGTGAATAAAATGAGGCAGTTGGATTCATAGCTCAAACCCTAAACATTGTTAGTTACAACTTTGCATGAATCACTGTCGATCACGTAGATGAAAGATGTCGGCACGACGCATCCAAGAGTTCATACTTGAAGGATAACCAGCCCATTTAACAAGACACCATTCTTCACCTTGCCGTTTTTTTACATCGGATGATTTTCTCTACCAAATATGTTTCACTTTCAGTGACTACCTCAATCTCATTGCGGTAAAAGCTACCCTCAATTTCTTCATTATCGTAATCTTTCAACTTGTAGGTGGTGGGAGAGCCTTTTGATCAATCCTTGATACTGTAAATACCTCTTCTGTCCAATTCGGAAGGTACCCTTTAGCAAAAACACTTTTCACTTTTGAGATACGAACTTTATCGCCAATTTTCACATCACTTTTCACATGAGTGCGTTTACGTTGGAATGATTCGCGCACTTTATCTACATTGTCAGCATTTACATCTACTGGTCTGAGTCCAATAGAACGATGGATAGAGTGATTGTAGGCATGGAGTGTATCTTGTAGAACCTTTGTCCAATTTTGTGTCAAGTTGGCAGTAAAATGTCGCCACAAGCGATTTTTTAATGTGCGATTAAAACGTTCAACGAGAGCAGCTTTATAAGCACTCTTTACACTAAACAACTCAATGTCATGCCTCTCAAATAATCTTCTCACATGCTGATTTTCAAACTCTTTTCCTTGATCACTCTGAATTCTTTTTGGAATGCGGCCTTCTCGAAAAATTGTTTGGAATGCTTTTGCTACTCCTTTCCCTTCTTTAGTTTTTAAAGGTTGAGCCCACGCATAACGCGAGAAAATATCAATGACGGTTAAAATACAATTATTGCCCGAGTTATGTTTTGAAATGGAGGCAACATCACACAAATCTGCTTGCCACTGTTCATCGATGTCATGAACAATATAATGGCGGGTGCGGTACTTCTTTTTCGCTTGTTTGTGGAGTGTATAGGTAGCCTGACCCTTTAACCATCGTTTCACTTGTGATTGTGGAAGACCACTCGCTTTTGATAATTTCTTGATAGATGCAAATCCTGCTGGATGTTTTACATCATAATAGATTGACTTCAAACGTTTAGTCGATGACGACTGACTCTTTTTCCTCCTTCTCATCTTTTTGCTTTCTTGCCTTTCTACATTTACAACAACTGTAGCATTTAGCTTTAGCGGTTTTGCGATCGTGTTCACATTGCTTAGGGGTTTCATTGTGAGAGCTGGCGCAGCAAGTGCAAGTGACAACGACATTCACCTCTGGCGGTTCATTACATGGCAAGCAACACATCTGCTTCATATTAATAGTCTGAGAACATGTATTTCTTTGGAGGAGCTGTTTTTGTTTTCCTTTTACTAGTTTTAGTGATGGCGTAGATCTACGTCGAGTTCTTCCTCTTGTTTGCTTAGTGAGTGTGGGAGGGGATGTAGCAGGTGACGTCTTAAACCAATTTGTTGGCATTTTCATCGTCTGAAGTATTGGAGCAGTAGCTACTGTTGAATCAAGTTCTTTCAATGTCTCATTATTCAAAGCAAATTTTGGCACATTATGCTTTTTCAATTGTGTAAGAAAGTATGTCCAACCAGGCGGAACATAGCCCTGACGGCGCTTTCTACGTGTCACATACTGAATCAAGTCTTCATAACGTGAAGCATCAATCACTTTATTTTCATCTGTAATGATTTCTCCTCTATCATTTACATTGAGGTGGGGTTCAATACTATTGAAAAGAGATATGGCATGTGCACGAGATACTAAAGGTGTAGCAGTCGACACAGAGTCATGCATCTTATTCTTCAAATTTTTCAATTGTTCAACAGTTTCCGATTGTAATAATACAGCACGATGTGGATCTTTGATGTGAACATTTTGCTGATAATCTATTTCTTTCCTATACATTTGATTTGCAAGAGGTTGCTTTACTTGTTGTATAGCAGTCAATTGTACATATTCATCCTGAGGAATAACAATCATGCGAGAATAAGAACTCATAGTTTGTAGATAATCATGGGAGTTTTCAAAATATCACTTCGAAATCTAAATTCTTCCGGACACTCTTGCGTAAAGTCAATAAATAAGTAACCGTGTGGTTTTTCAGTTGCTGCTTGAAAAAGTTCAATTAAGGCTTTTGATCCTCTTGGTGCAAGATTGTCGCGCTAAAATTTCAAATTGACTTTTATCTCGCGGATTCTTGAAAATAGCATAATAGTGTGTATTCAGGTTTCGTGTACGAGCTTCTTTTCCATCAGGAAACAAATTTTGTGTAATATAGATGATAAAGCACCTTTTATGATGTGCTGCGCGAGTGAACATATCTGTAACATCTTTGGAATTCTTACTTTCTTTTAATAGATCATCCAATACAACAACATCATTAGACTGAAGTTTATCCACTGGAATAATTCCTTCATGTCGAATAAAGTTACGACTTTGCAATTCCTGAAACAGCGACGGTTGATAAATACCATAACACCAAATCACTCGATTGATAGGTTCCTTAAACAACTCCCTTCCTTTCTTTTATCTAGCAAATTCAGAGTGAAAACAGTTTTACCTGCATGGGATGGACCTGATACAGTCAAAACTTTATCACATTGAAGTCTGAAATCCATTTTAATACTTTGAGATTCAACATTTGCATAATTAACATTTAGAGCCAAAGATATTACCCAATACGTTGCCCACGACAGGAGCTAGCATCGGTAGAAACGCTGGAAGGAAACCGCCCTCTTGTGTTAGAGTTTCCCTCTTTCTTTGAAGGGTGACTTTAGGATTGGAGATGAAACGCAATTTCGTAGCATATCGCTTAAGTAACTTTCGTTGTTTTGGTGCTAATTTCTTCGTCCTCAACTTTCTCACATGAGAAATAATTTCACGAATGAATTTATCGTTAGCATGTTGTATAGCATTGTATCACTGATTTGCTTTCATTCGTCGGAGGGCTTGAATGGCTGAAGAAAACTTTGAAGACTTTTGACTTTTACGTTTCGCCATTTTTAGTGTTAGTCATTGCTAAAACCTGTCCTTACCACATTTGCATAGGTACTAACTATTGCGGGATAAGTGACACTCGAAATGAGCTATATCACAGTGGTTACATTTGCAAAGTTGAATGCAATTACGTATGAAACAGCGTTGACAAAAAGCATGCTTACATCTCTTGAAGATGCGCTTTTCATTTTCATCCTTTCGCTTACATACATCGCAACACATAGTTTCACCGTTACTGATGTCTATAGCAAGTTTTTTTGAAGATATGAATTTGCTAGCCTTTTCTAAATAATAGACACATGTACAGAAGGAATATACTTTGAGAGTGAGCAGGCATCGCTCGAAAACCAGTTGTGCTACAATCAAGTACCACTGCATTTTCAATTTTTCTTTATAGAAAGTTAAATGTGAATATCTGAAATCGCTTCAATCACTAGACTGCTACCATGATGGTTAAATGCATTAAGACGTTCAGCAATTTTTATCATATGCCTTTTAAAAAATTCTTTGGGGTGATCTACAACTTCCATTGAATAAGAAGCAAAATGGAATGAGCGACTTTCCACCTCTTCCTTTCCAAAATGACTAAACTTAATTTTCGCAACTAATCGCGCCATGACAATGCTATTAGAGAATGTGTTCATTAACTCTAGAAATAGAGTGCTAGCATCATCGACCACTGCTTCGATGTCGGTCTCATCTTTATGAAAATTTATCACATAATCTTGAACAGCTCCTTTTAAACTTTGCCTATGAAAATGTAATGTTCCGCAGTCGTTTGAGAAAGACGTGATCGCCCTTTATCTAACCCATCTATTGCATGAAAACAACTCTTCTCATAGTAACATTTATTGAATAACTGTAACAAGCATGCATTATAAATCAATGGTTTGAAACAGATAAAATAGATACAGCTGGTAACTATCATACAGTGAGCAATGATAACCATACAGGACTTTGGCAGTGTTGAGGTAAGGAGGAAAGAAGCATTGGTTATGAACGTAGCTACTACAACGAACAGACAAAATAGGAACACACAAATCCTTAAAACGTTTCGTGACTTCATGGTAGTGTTGATTCACTCTACTATCCCAAGGCGGGAGCAAAATATCATCAATGATTAGATTGGGAAATACTTTCCTCTCATTACCAGGATTATTACAAAAGATGCGTATAACATTGAAAGCAGCTAACCATCGTTTAAAGTCAATAAGAAGAGCACTGTCACAAGAAAAGCCATAGTCTTGCAAATATTTCAGATTATGTCCATGAATGTGTTTTCTCGCCCATTGATCAACATTGGGATCGCAGTTGGCATGTTGATGATGGACACTAACAATCTGATATGTCCAATTGTTCATAGCAATAGCACTGAGCTCCTGTACAGGTTCACCCTCACAATCCATAAAAATGATGATAGAAGCCTAAAACGGAAATTTACACATCTAAGGAAACGTTCTATAACATATCACAAAATGAAGAATTAAATCGATGCTTTTCACGACAAAATACACAAATGATATGATGACAAAGAAGAAGTAAAATGTATCTAATAAGACCACGTCTACGACACTCAAAGCACATAAGCGAATTGTCATAGGGTAGAGTTAGGAAAGGACTAGTAATTCTCCTTCTTTGATTTGCGTTTTGAGGCAGCATTCTTCTCCGACTTGCGCTTCGTACCACTTCTGTTAAGGATTTGATCAATTATGTCATCCACGTTGGGTGGTTTTGGAATATATAGGATGGATTCCATATGCAAGGAGAGAGAGGCTATTTTATTATCCTTGTGCCGACCATAATATAGCCCATTCACTTTGAAAAGGATATCCCAAGTACCTTCTCCGAGCTCGTCGCATGTGATGGATGTTGAATGATCTCCCTCCTTCTTATAGTAAGTACATCAATGTGATACCGGTAGGCAAATTTGATCACCATCCCAAATCTTTCTATAGGGAGTATCCTTGTCATCTCTTGCCTTCCACTCTTGAGCAAGAGGAGTAGGAATGTCCATATTTAATGTCACGTACTCCTCAATAATATCAAGTTGGCGGCGAATGTACGGACTCATGGGGATCAGTATGTAGTCCCCATACTGATTGCGCATTATCTTGACATCCGTGGAAGGGAGCATTCCCGTTTGGAGTACAACGCTATGATCGTCATAACGCAAGACTTGTTTAAATTTACGCTGTAGCGGTGTAGCATTATGTACCTTGGTTGTTTCTTCCACTGGCCTCAGTTGTAGATGATCTGACCGTAGCGAACCTTGTAACGTTTGACAGCCATTTTGTCCTACTAGTGCAGCAGATGGAGTAGATGCCTGAAAATGAAAAAGATTGTATTAAGTTTACGTTCAAGGGAGGAGAGGGAGGGAAGTAGCGATTTACCATTTTAGTTGGATAACAGAATAGGGAAGTAGAGAGAGAGAGAGAAAATGTGCGTCCGTCACTCGTGTGATTCAACGATGGAATGATTCTCACTGTGGAAGGCTCGCTATTTATATAGAAATGCTTGATTCTCATTAGATGATGATCCTCATTGGACAATAACATCAAGCTGATTCCAAATCTGGCCTCCGTTTACCAATCCCAGCCTTCGTTCGCCCGCTGGAGCTGTTTCTTGTGAAATTCTAACTCTGTCGTTTTTCGCCAATCTCCCAAAATCTTAAATGGCGTCTCACATCTAAACGAAGACAGATATGAATAAGCCGTTTCTTTCACTGAATTTGTCTCACTCTTAGCTTTCAAACGAGCTATTGCACGACTTTTACGATCACTAGAGCCAAAGTTGGATGAACGCTGCCAAGGGGGGGAACGTCCAATGTTGTTCACCCAACTTTTGACGAGAAACACGATGGGAGCGGCCTCGCAGCCTGGCCGGCACACCACGCCAGCCTGGCCGGCACACCACGACAGAGAGCGCAACACGATCTCGCAACTCTCCGTTCCAGAGGGGGGGCGCAGTTCGGGTGTTCGCCGTTTTATTACTACTTGTATTCTTTTTTCTCAGCAACAGAAATAGGTGAAATCATATCACTTTGAATATAGAGATGTTGTTCATGTTTATCAAGTGTGTTTGGTAGTTCCTACACCAATCGTGTATGAAGTAGCAAACTCATCTTGTAGCAATGAAAAGCCAAAGAGTTTTTTTCAAATTGTTACTCAATTGACATTGAATGTGATCACCCAGCTTCAGAACAGCACTTTGATTTTTAATTGAAAACGAAATGTGATGTACCTTTGCATCATATCTACTTTTCAACACTTGCTTCAACTTATGTTGTATATATGGATTTATGACACGAATAAAGGTTTCAACTGTATTGTATAGACGCGGCATTGTATTGATACCAACTTTAGTTTCTTGATAAGATTGGTAAATTTTCTTGATGCGATCACCATAGATGTCCACCCACCATTCATCATTAACTGAATCAACTTTAGTGTAATATTCATGAGAAGCATAAACCAAACCGCTTCCAATAATAGGCGATACATGTCTTACAAAATGACGCAAGGTTGGAGAGAAATAGACTGTAAGTTTGTCATTATATTTCTGAATAACCAACTTATCCTTCCGAGCCATGACTTTCTCTCCATGCTTCTTACCCACAGTCTCATTCCATCGTTTTACTAACTCAATAAGTGTCAAAGGCTTGACACCACGCTTTTTCAAAATGATGCGTTCTTCACATTCTACAACATCTTCATCAAATATTTTAAATTTATAATGAAATTTGTTTATTCGGTTTGAATAGATAATAATAATAACTGAAACAATTGTGCCTGTTTGTAATTTTATAAATAAAAAGCGCACAGAATGCTTTCGAAGTCATAATAAAGTTTATTGAAATTAGGAAGAAAAATGTAAACCTGACATGTTTCGACTGGTCTTGTCAAAGGTAACCCAGCATGTGAAATTACATTGAAAGATAGACATTTTTTAAGAACTTTATTATTTATTTTTTTATTTTATTAACTTTATTATGACTTCGAAAGCATTCTGTGCGCTTTTTATTTATAAAATAATGATAACGTTTATTTTCAAGACCTGGTGAAATCGTGAGGTTTAACATAAGATATTCAATGATATCACATATGTAAAAGTCAATAACAAAAATGAATGAACGAAAATGCGTACAAACAACTCTCAAGAGAAAATTACAAAGAGAAGTCATCATTAGCCAAGCTCGCCATTGTAGTGAAGAATGAATTGCGTCTAGCAGCTGTTTTGCACAAAGGGATAACGTATTTGCCACTGTATCTCAACTTTTCAGGAATCAGATGATGCAAGGAGTGATCGTCATCGGAGGCATTGTTCTCAAAAAGTTTGAATCCTTGCACAACACGGCGATAGTCCAGAGGTACAAAGTAGGAGCAATTACAACTGCTACTACCACAAATAATTTTATGACAGCGCTGCTGCACACGCTCAACCAAATGACTCTGAGTACAATTCAGGTTTACAAAAATAGGCGAGCAATATTCGATCACAGATCTTATACATGAGAAGTAAATCTTGCACAGCTGTAGTTTACTCATGAAAGGTTTCAACTGTCTCAAAATTGCTATTTTAGAGGATGCCTTTTTACAAATTTTCTCAGTATACTCGGCCTATGAAAGTTTTTGATCAATTATCACATCAAGAAACATGTATGGTCAACCAATTCAATATCTGCAAGAACATACGGGCGACAATCAAATTTGCTACTGTATGTTATGAACATTTGAGTACATTTGTCATACTTGATATTCATTTTGTTATCAAAGGTCCACTGCTTAAGATTAGAAAAAGCCTTGCTAACTAGGCTAGTTGTGCATGTTGAATATACAGGAGGACACATAGTAACATCATCTGCATAACTAACAATTAATATATCATTGTTGCCTTGTACAAAATGCTCAAGTTCATGAACAAAGAAGGAGAAAAGTAAGGGACCAGAGACAGACCCTTGAGAAATGCCACTTGACACATTGCGAAACGAACTAAAATTGTTGAGCTATTTTACTCATTGCTGCCTGTCAAGAAAATAATTTTGAAGTAACATAATCACATAATTATCGATTGTTGTATTCATCATTTTATGAATAAGTAATCTATGTGAAATTTTCTCAAATCCCTTATCGAAGTCTATCGCCACAAGTTGACAACCCATTACAGATGTTTCTTGAAGAGTACTTGAAATGACATTTTCTAGTTCAAGCAAGACACTGACTGTTGAGCATAATGGTCGATATCCATATTGATGATCGGAAAAATACGAAAAGAATGTGTTTTTGTAGAATTTTACGATGGAGCGTTCAAAAATGCGTTCGAGCACAGATAGGAGGGATATGGGACGAGTGCTTGATATCTTAGGTGGATGACTTTTGGGGACAGGTACAACATTAGCACATTTCCATATTTTCTGTAAGTCAGCCATTTGCAAACACAAGTTAAATAACAAGCACAGTGGTTTTGACAGAGTGATTACCAGCTTGGACCAAATGACGGATGGTATGTTGTCACACCCTGGAGCCATGTTCGGTTTTACTCTCTCCAATAATTTTGAAACTTCGAAAACGTCAAACTCGAATGGAACAACATAGGGAAGTTGAGCATAATCAATAGGATCATCTATAAGATTAGAAGTATACTGATCATTTAAACTCTCAACAGCATTGGCAATGTTGGTAGACGTGCGGGCACATAATTGACTGAGCCAATCTTTATTAGTATGAGAGCCTGTCACCTTTTTATAGACATCCCAAACAGACCGAATTTGTCCAATCAAACGCTCTGACCACGACTTTTTCGCCATGGATATTTCAGACTTCACTTTATCTCTGAAATGCCGAAATATAGGCCAATTCTTCTCTCTATAAGCATGATAACGGTTGTTAATAAGTACTTTAATTGTAGATGTCATCCAAGGCTCATCTTTCTCGCTTCTTTTTATGTAGTTCTTTGGAATGGACGACAGACAGTTTTGAATAGCATCGTAGAAATGTCAAAGGCTGCGTCTAAATCTTTGCCACAAAGTCTCGATTCCCAATCCACACTTTCAAGAGAAGCTTCGACCGGAGATAAGTGAGGTTGACGAAGATCCAAAACAGGATGATAGACATTTTGCACTGGAGATGAATTTTGATATGGTCTAATGAGCACTACTGAATGATCACTCGAGCCGAATGGTGGAGAAATGGTAACACCAGAGTAATAGGTGCCAAATCCACAAGGTAACAAGCACCTGTCTAGACAAGCATCGCCACGAGTAGGGGTTTGCACAAGATCGCTTAAATTGTAATTAATCTCAAAAGTAGATGTAGGCACATGATTGAAGTCATCACAAACTATAACCGGAACATCATGATGTTTGCTTTGGTAATCGTCGATGATGGATGAAATGGCGTCACATGACAACACTTTTTTTACTCTGATTTAGAGTAGATCCATGAGAAAAGTAGAGTGTCGCGATAATACATTTGAATTTCTCATAATTAATGCAAAGAATAAGACATTCCACATTTGGATTCAAAGATTTTGTAGCTATGACATCAACATGAAAGAAAGCCTTTGACCATACACATATGCCGCTACCCTTCTGGTCATCACTATCAGCTCTGAAAAAATTATAGTCTTTTAATTGAAGTGCATCACTGGGAAATGTGGGATCCAACAATGTCTCAACAACTGAAATCATATCAGGGGAATGTTCGCTCACAAATACCGATACTTCATCCAATTTGTTCTTAATCGATCTCGAATTGAAGAAGCAGATCGACGGAAAAAAGCTGTAGGCCAATCCGTGTCAATCGTCTCTATTGACGATTTTGCCTCTTTTGAGAAATACATTCTCACCATTTTCTCTCCGACTTTTAAGCTCTTCCAATAATAACTTGTCTTGCTCCAGTTGAGAGCGAGGTAAATCTTGGCGAATATACACTTTTGAGTTACCATCCCCAGTATTTCGTAGTTTCCATGCATTGCGCAAACACATAACTTTGAAATCAGTAGAATGAAAACGAATACGAATTGGTCTACGCTTATGAGAGCCGCTTCGCTTCCCAATGCGCGCGAAGCTAGAAATTGTAACTTTTGAGATTTCCAATTTTTCACACAAGTCTTCTATTTTCTCACTCGCTTGATGGAAATCATTTCCACCCACAGACTCCTCAACACCAAAGACAAGGACATTCTGCTTCTTTTCAATTAGTTCATGTGTTTCCACAACAGCTTTACTCACTATATCACCAATATCATTCGTAAATTTCATTGATAATTGCTGCTTCAGGTCCTTCAATTCACTTTCAACTGCGTTGAGTCGATCGAGAATGTCTCGGACATTTATTGTTTTGCAGGTTGGACAAGAGAAAGATATTTGATCTAGTGACAATAGAGATTTGCACGCTGCAGTCGGAATATTGCAACATTCATTTTTCGGATGAAATACTTTGTCACAACACATACATTTGATAGCGTCACCCTCAATGCCAAGAGAACAATAGGCGCAAACCAATCCATGGTTAACACTACCCTTTCTTGACAGAGACATGTCAATGTGAGATATAATCAACCACGGAGACCCTTTTCCTCAAAAAACGAGATAAGCAGCGATTATGCACGATCAAAATATTGAGAAGAAGATGAACGGGACGATGCTGTATCGATTGATGTAAAAAACCTTCCAAATGAACAAAGAGTAACAGTCGAAATAATGAGATCACTATCTGACACACAGCTGCTACGAGCGACGTCCGCACGCGACGATCAGATATCAGACATCAGATTTTTGTAACATTTGCAATGGCCATTGATGTCAGATGCAGATTGTGTCCAAAACCGAGATGTGGATAGAATTCATTATCCAACCTCAATGTAGGACCTTTAGTAAAAGAGTGAAAACGATAGAAGTGTCTCCGTGCCATTCATAGATAGTAAACTCATAAACTTTCTGACCCTTATTTTTCACAATAGAAGCATTACCACTATTGAATGCCTTAATGATTTTATCTTCATCTGATGATCCATAATAATCTGATTCTAACTGATTCCATTCATAATTCCACTTTCCATCTAATGTTAAATTGTATGGAAACTTGAATGCATTATTCATCGTTATTCCATCATGGGTGCGAGGAGTCAATACCATTTCTTCCAGTTCATTCACATTCTGAATATTACTATCATAGCATATGCTGGAAACACCTACTTCCCATTCACTTTCTAGAAGTAAAGGACGATTTAATTCTACTCGATAGTCTGATGGTTTATTATTGGGAAATTTATTCATAGAAGCATTACTGGGTAAGTATATTAGATACGAATCCTTGTTTTCACTTTCCATATCATTCACATTGGAGACATACATTTCCACAATTTTGCATTAATTCTTCATTCGAA
Organism: Prostheceraeus crozeri; assembly: GCA_907163375.1. NCBI lineage: Eukaryota > Metazoa > Platyhelminthes > Polycladida > Euryleptidae > Prostheceraeus > Prostheceraeus crozeri. The sequence goes on along the minus strand of CAJQUW010015769.1, from coordinate 1,384,340 downwards.
AATGGAGTGTGATTCTTGTCACAGCATCTTTACGAAAAGGAATCAACGCACCAGCATCGTCATAAATTGCAATATCAATTTGTGGTACATAGTATGATTTCAAGTTTGTATAATGCACTTTCTGAAAAGTATGCTCAGATAGAGTACTATTGCTATTTGGTTGGTAGCGTATCATTTCTAGAAGTGGAGCTTCAACATCTCCCACACGTACATCTTCACCAATATTGGAATATATCTGAAAATAGTTAATACGACGCGATAACGATATGCTCGCGCTAGCTTTTGTTACAGTACCACTTTTAAAAGTATTTTGATCAAATCCCAAAATGTCCATTAGGGTATTGTCCATAATCAGCTCAATATTTTTCCCACTTACACTAAGAGACAGAACACCTTCTTTTTCATAAAAAGAAATATGCTGCTCATTAATCACTTCATTCAAATAATTTATAGCCAATTTCACTGAAGTGATAATGCGAGGTGTCAACACTCTTGTTTTATGTAAGATACCACCTAAAGGATCTATAAACTTTCTGTATAAAGATACGGACCATTCTGTATCAAATTGATTTGAACTATTATATCCCAGACAGCGCATATCAAATTTTCCATGAAGAGCTGCAGAACGATGTCGCAAGAACTGATGAAAATCTTCTGAACAAACCAATACTAGATCATCATCATTTAGTTTATTGATTACGACATGATTAGACCCTTTGTTGTAAGTTAATGTTGCCACTTGCTTACCATCTACTCGAAGGAGATAATTAAATTTCTTCAATAATGCTTCAGGAATCATGTTAGTCTTTCTTGCCTTAAACACAATCTTCTTCACCAACGTCTTTTCATTTTTCGGAATAAGATCCACATAATAGGCTTTCTCTTTATAAATTAAATTTTTGCAACCTCTGGGATAATAATTAGCTTTATAATTATCACAGCTTGTCAAGGCGCTAGCAGAGTAACCTAAATCAATTCTTAAACTCGGACTCAAAGCAACAATCCAATCTTTATCAACTGCATGATACATATGATCATATACACCATTGTGGGGAGTAAACTCGACAATGTGTCTACATGCTTTATTCAGGAAATCAAATACGAATTTTTTACATGTTGAGAAATCTTTCTTCGGCCATTTCGGAATGTAGACTCGACATCCCTCTTCACACTGATAGGCATCTGTACGTCTCATATTAATAGTCATCACTTCATGATCAAAAGTATAGACATAGTTACCGTGAACAAGTTGGGTGACGCCTACTTCCCACTTTCCATTCAGCTGTTGTGTATTATCAATGGGAGTAGAAAAGATAGCAGCTCGATTGCCAACAAATCTATTTGTTGCCACATTGCTAAGCAAAACATGATAGATTGACATTTTCATTTCGGTAATCTATATATTACCAATTTGCATAACATCATGAAGACTTGGATTGTGGACTCTCTACAATATATTAAAGTTGATCGCGATGGAAACGTTCATTTCAAGAATTCTTGTGGAAATACATCGAAAGGAATTACATTAACATGGCGACAACTTTTCAATCTTAATGATATCATGAGGGATTTGGAATATTTCAAAACGTTGAAATTCATCTCCTTGGGTAATCAAGTTTGGCTTCAACATCACAGAAATGAAATTCAAATCTATCATTCTCATCTCTTCATCTATTTCTCATTTCGCAAATGTAATTGGGAAAAATATAAAAGATGTGTACATCGCTCCATTATGTCATTCATTCGACGCGAGTTCATCGCATTGCTACGCAAATCTTAATCAGACACCATCTTCAACACAATGTCAAACTCCATGAAGACTTGAAAATTGAATATCCTACAATATGTTGAGATTGATCATGAACGAAACGTATGTTTCAAAGATTATACTGGAGATGTAAGAAGACTATTTGATTTATCATATCGACATTTTCAGTCTCTAAATCATATTATGAAGGACATAAAATACTTCTACATGAAAAAACATTCACGCATAGGAAGTCGCATATGGTTGCGACTCGACAAACAGCGAATTCAAATCTATCATTCACAACTTTCTACCTACTTCACATTTCATCAAGGCAGTTGAGAAAAGTATAAAAGGAAGATACATCGCTCTATTTACTCATTTCTTCATCATGAAACGTCATCGCTACACCATCGTCAACATTCTCCGACGCATCAGACTCTACACGAAAATCGATCTCGCAACATTACATCAACAAATTCCAAACAGCAAGTATTATCCGGGTCGACCTCAAATGTTAGTCGTGAAGATGAGCAATTTACGGAATCTTCAACTCTTCCCAAATGGAACTGTACAGATTCTCGGCGCCCTTTCTCATTCATCAGCGCGGTTAATGCGCTTAGCGCTGCAGAGACTACTACGACGGATATGGAAGAGGGAGAAGTGTGTGATGTCGAATCTGACTGTGGACAATATGGTGATCTCTACTCAATTGAGTGAAGATGTATCGCTTTTGAAGATTCATACCAGCAGTTTCAATTTGTGTTATGGACCAGAACTTTTTCCCGCGGCTCTCATTAGTTGCTGGTTACCTGTGCATGTTGCAATCTTTCATAATAGTAAAGTGATTATTACTGGACTGAAATCTGAAATCCAAGCAGATACAATCCTAGACTATCTAATCGAGTATGTACATAACCAACTGATTGTAAAGTAAAAACAATTTTTATTTCAAATCATTATAGAACATACAAATCATCTTTTCATTAGAAGATGGATTGCATGAAAACTTCTGAATAACAGATTTAAATTGGTGTACATGTAAGCGTTTTAAAATGAAGTACAATGCGAAAGCACCACAAGTTGATGAAAGTGAATGTTGCAGTATGCGCTCATTTCGTTGATATTGACGAGTATACTTTCTCAACCACTCCTGAGTTGGTATATTCGGAGGTTGAGCAAGAGAGTCAAATAGTTCACCACGTGTCTTTTCCAATAAAGATAGCTTTCCAATGCTCACCTTCTAAATTCTGTGAATGAGTGTTCAATACGATAAAGATGGGATACTGTTTTACAGTAGTCGGTAAGGTATCTAGCGAATAGACATTATCAAAAGCTTTCAGCATAGCTTTATCTGCATTACGCTGCACTTTAGTCTCAATATCGTCAGTATTCAACCAACTCATTAACGATTATACTGAAGAATCACGTCACGATACTTAGTTATTTCAATACTTGAATCAAAGACTGCATAAATTAATACATTGGTCGTCTCCGTTAGGGTTGTTTTGAACTCCAGATCCAAGCGAATCTTATGAGGATCGTTAGCTTGACGATAAGGTGTACTAATATCGCTGTCGGCAGTCAAATCAAATGCATAAATAGTATATCCATTTTTAGACTTTTTCATTGTGAGTCTGTTGGTATCGTCTGTGTTGTAAAAGCCAAAGACATTCATATAATCAACATAACTACGCAGAAATTGATAAGAAGTAAAATCTGGTTTTTAGGGCGAACCAGGATGACTCGCACCATTTACACGCAAAGCAATTTCACTTAAATTGTTGTGTTTGAAGTTGAAAGGATTCTTCTTGACATTACCATTGAATGCATCATTTTCAACCATTGCTACCATGAGGAGCTTTTGCGCTTCCGATGGAAAAAGACCATCTTTCATAAAATTCCTTTGATCCTTAGGAATAGTAAATGTGAGAAGCTTTGTATGTTGAATGGGATAAATGGCATTGTTGTGGTTAAGACCCTCACCATGTCCTCTAACTACATTTGGATTAGCCACCACTCGACGAATGCATGCTGTAATATCTTCCACATGAATTTTAAATTTCAGAACTGAAGCAAATGCATTCAACAAACAATCAGGCTTATTCAATGTAAGTTTCAATGTGCATCTTCAATTTTCGTTCTATCTTCTTGTTGAATTCTAAACCTCACATCAACCATCGCATAACTCAAGTCAATGTAATCATCGCTAGCGCCAGGAATAACAAATTCAATAGGACCAGTATTCTCAGCTGTACGAGGATGATAATTTACAATACTTGAACTTAGAATATCTGTCTGTATTGCTTGTTGATCAAGCAAACAAAAGCCTGAAGTTTTGCACTCCATGATTAGAAGTTATGACAGCGTCGTCGTTTAGCACTTGATGAAAGATTACAGCGCGCGCGACGTTTGCGTGAATGCCTTTTCTTACTTTTGTTTGAAGCTCGCTTCTTACCACCTCCGCCCAGTTTTCTTTTTCTTCTAACATTCATTCGTTTAGGTGCTTTCTTTTGTTGAGTAGCATTAAAAGTTTGCTGTAATGTTCTTAAACCGCGTTCCTTCCCACGATTTAGTAAAGTACTCTTTACATTTTTACCACTGGTAATATCATTAACAACATCACCAGCAAAGCCAACAGCATTATTAAAAAAAGTTCGTTTTAAAGATCTTCCGACAGCAGATAAGAGAGGTGCTAAAACAGATTTCAGCGCACCAAACATGCTACCTCTACGTTGACGGCGGGTGCCGCTGTAAATTGCACCCACGCCACTTAGATAAGAGGGGCGTGAATAAAACGATGCAGTCGGATTCATAGCTTAGACCTTGACATTGCAAGTTATATCTTTGCATAATTCCCTGACGATCGCGTAGATGAAAGATGTCTGCACGACGCATTCAAGAGTTCATACTTGAAGGATAACCGACCCATTTAACAAGACCCCATTCTTCACCTTGTCGTTTTTTTACATCGGATGTTCTCTACTAAATATGTTTCACTTTGAGTGACCAACTCAATCTCATAACGATAAAACTGCCATCAATTTCTTCATTATCGTAATCTTTCAACTGGTAAGTTGTTGGGGAGTCTTTTTTATTGATACTTGAAACTGTGAAAATTTCTTCTGTCCAATTCGGGAGATAACCTTTGGCAAAAACACTCTCAACTTTTGATATGCAAACTTTATCACCAATTTTCACATCACTTTTCACATGAGTGCGTTTACGTTGGAATGTTTCACGCACTCTATCTACGTTGTCAACATTCATATCCGCTGGTCTGAGTCCAATAGAACGATGAATAGAGTGATTGTAGGCATGTAGCGTATCTGGTAGAACCTTTGTCCACTTTTGTGTTAAGTTAGCAGTAAAATGTCGCCACAAGCGATTTTTTAATGTGCGACTAAAACGTTCAACTAGTGCAGCTTTATGAGCACTCTTTACACTAAACAGCTCAATATCATATCTCTCAAATAATCTTCTCACATGCTGATTTTCGAACTCTTTTCCTTGATCACTCTGAATTCTCTTTGGAATACGACCCTCTCGGAAAATTGACTGAAATGTTTTTGCTACTCGTTTACTTTCTTTAGTTTTTAAAGGTTGAGCCCACGCATAACGCGAGAAAATATCAATGACGGTTAAAATAAAATTATTGGCCGAGTTATGTTTTGAAATAGCGGCAACGTCACACAAATCTGCTTGCCACTGTTCATCAATGTCATGGGCAATATAATGACGTGTCCGGTACTTCTTTTCGCTTGTTTGTGGTGGAGTGTATATGTAGCTTGACCTTTTAACCATTGTTTAACTTGTGAGTGTGGAAGACTGCTCGCTTTTGACAATTTCTTTATAGATGCAAATCCTGCAGGATGTTTTACATCATAATATATTGACTTTAAAAGTTCATCCGATGACGACTGACTCTTTCTCCTTCTTCTCATGTTTTTGCTTTCCTACCTTTTTGCATTTACAGCAACCACAGGATTTATGGGATCTACGTTTACATTGCTTAGGAGTCTCATTGTGAGAGCTGGTACAGCAAGTACAAGTTACAGTTACATTTACTTCCGGCGGTTTATTACATGGCAAGCAACACACCTGCTTCATATTAATAGTCTGAGAACATGTATTTCTTTGGAGGAGTTCTACGTCGTTCTCTTCCCCTTGTTTGCTTGATTGGTGTGGGAAGGGATTTAGAAGGTGATCTCTTGAACCAATTCCTTGGCATTTTCATTTTACTCTTAATCAGTGAAGTAGATGAAGTAGCATCAACTGCTGAAATAGAATCAAGTTCTTTCAATGTTTCATTATTCAAAGCAAATTTTGGAACATTGTGCTTTTTCAATAGTTTAAGAAAGTAAGACCAACCAGGTGGGACATAGCCTTGACGGAGCTTTCTGCGTGTTGCATACTGAATCAAGTCTTCATAACGTGAAGCGTTAATAATTTCATTATCATCTGAAATGATTTCACCTCTATCATTCACAGTGGGATATGGTTCAATGCTGTTGAAAAGCGACATTGCATGTGCGCGAGATGCTAAAGCTATAGCAGTCCACACAGAGTCATGCATCTTATTCTTCAAACTTTTTAATTCTTCGACAGTTTCCGATTGTAATAATACAGCACGATGTGGATCTTTGATATGCGCATTTTGCTGATAATTTAATTCATTCTTATAAATTTGATTTGCGAGAGGTTGTCTTACTTGTTGCATGGCAGTCAATTGCACATATTCATCGTGAGGAATAACAACCATGCTAACTATGCTAGTTATGCTAACAACCATGCGAGAATAAGAACTCATAGTTTGTAGATAATCATAGGCTCTTTCAAAATATCACTTCGAAATCTAAATTCTTCCGGACACTTGTGTAAAATCAATAAATAAGTAACCGTGTGGTTTTTCAGTTGCTGCTTGAAAAATTTCAATTAAGGCTTTTGAACCTCTTGGCGGAAGTTGTCGCGCTAAAATTTCAAATTGACTTCTATCTCTTGGATTCTTAAAAATAGCGTAATAGTGTATATTCAGGTTTCGTGTTCGGGCTTCTTTCCCATCAGGAAACAAATTTATCGTGATATAGATTATAAAGCATCTTTTGTGAAGTGCTGCGCGAGTGAACATATCTGCAATATCTTTAGAATTCTTGCTTTCTTTTAATAGATCATCCAATACAACGACATCATTGGACTGAATCTTATCCACTGGAATAATTCCTTCACTTCGAATAAAGTTACGACGTTGCAATTCCTGAAAGAGTGACGGTAGATAAATGCCATAACACCAAATCACTCGATTGATAGGTTCCCTAAACAACTCTTTTCTTTTATCTAGCAAATTCAGAGTGAAAACAGTTTTACCTGCATGGGATGGACCTGATACAGTCAGAACTTTATCACATTGAAGTCTGAAATCCATTTTAATACTTTGAGATTCAACATTTGCATAATTAACGCTTAGGATTAAAGATCCTACCCAATAGGTCACCTACTACAGGAGCTAGCAGTAGAAGTAACACTGAAAGGAAACCGCCCTTTTGTGCTAGAGTTTTCCTCTTTCTTTGAAGGGTAACTTTAGGATTGGAGATCAAACGCAATTTTGTAGTATGTCGCTTAAGTAACTTTCGTTGTCGTGGTGATAATTTCTTTGTCCTCAAACTTCTCACATGAGAAACAATTTCTCGAATAAATTTATCATTAGCATGTTGTATACCATTATATCGCTGATTTCGTTTCATTCGTTGAAGAGCTCGAATGGCTGAAGAAAACTTTGAAGACTTTCGAATTCTGCCTTTCGCCATTTTTCTCTTAACCATTGTTGCAACTTGATTTTTCCACATTTGCATAGGTGCTAACTTTAATGACAGAAGTGACACTCAAAATGAGCTATATTACAGTGACTACATTGACAAAGTTGAATACAGTATCGTATAAAACAGCGCTGGCAGAAAGTATGCTTACATCTCTTAAAGATGTGTTTTTCATTTCCTTCCTTTCGCTTGCATACATCGCACATATTTTCACTCTTGCTAACAACTTCTTAAGCAAGTCTTTTTGAAGACATGAACTTGCTAGCCCTTTCTAAATAATAGACACATGTGCAGAAGGAATATACTTCGAGAGTAAGCAGACGCAACTCGAAAACCAATTGTGCTACGATCAAGTACCATTGCATCTTTAAGTTTCTTTTATACAAAGTTGAATGTGAATATGTGAAATCGCTTTAATCACTAGACTGCTACCATGATGGTTAAATGCATCAAGACGTTGAGCAATTTTTACCATGCGTCTTTCAAAAAATTCTTCGGGATTATCTACAACTTCCATCGAATAAGAAGCAAAGTGGAAGAAGCGATCTTCTACCTCTTCTTTCCCAAAATGGCCGAAATGAATTTTTGCAACTCATCTCGCCATTACAATTCTATTAGAAAACGTATCCATTAACTTCAAAAATAGAGTGCTAGTATCACCAATAACTGATTTGATGTTGATTTCATCTTTATGAAAAGTTATCACAAAATCTTGAATAGTTCCCTTTAAGCTTTGTCTATGAAAACTTAATATTCCACAATCATTTGAGAAAGACATTATCATCCTTTATCTGTCCCACCCGTTGCATGAAAATAACAAATCTCTTCAAAACGCTTTTACTGAACGACTTTAACAAGCATGCATTACAAATTTTGGGTTTGAAACAGATAAAATGGATACAGTTGGTAGCTATCATATAAAGAGCAGTGATGACCAAACATTACTTCAGCAGTTTTGAGGTACGGAGGAAAAAAGCATTGATTATGAATGTAGCGACTACAACGAACATTTAAAATAGGAACACTCAATTCCTTAAAACGTTTAGTGACTTCATGATAGTGTTGATTGACTCTACTATTCCAAGGTGGAGGTAGACTATCATTGATGATTAGATTTGGAAATAGTTTCTTCTCCTTAGTAGGATCATTGCAAAAGATACATACAACATTAAAAGCTGTTAGCCATTTTTTAAAGTCAATAAGAAGAGCACATTCATTAGAAAAGCCATAGTCTTGCAAGTATTGCTGATTAAGTCCATGGATGTGTTTTCTCGCCCAGCTATCAGCGTTGGGATCACATTTGGCATGTTGATGGTAGACACTAACTACTTGATACGACCAATTGTCCATTGCAATGGCAGTGAGCTCCTGTACAGGTTCACCCTCACAATCCATAAAAATGATGATAGATGACTAAAAAGGAAATTACAAATTTTTACTCATCTGATGATGAGTCCTATAACATATTACAAAATGATGAAGAACATCGATGCTGTTCACGACAAAATACACAAATGATATGATGGCAGCGAAGAAGTAAAATGTATCTGATAAGTCCACGTCTACGACACTCAAAGCACATGAGCGAATTGTCATAAGGTAGAGATAGGTAAGGACTACTGATTCTCCTTCTTTGGCCTGCGTTTAGCGGAAGCATTCTTCTCTGACTTGCGCTCTCGTTGAGGATTTGATCAATAATGTCATGAACGTCTGGTTGCTTTGGTATATATAGGATGGATTGAGCATGCATCGATATAGAGGCTAATTTGTTGTTCTGGTGATAGCCATAATATATTCCACTGATAGCAAAACCAATATTCCAAGTGCCTTCTGCAAGGTCTTCACATCTGATGGGTGTCACTTCATCTCCTTCCTTTTTATAGTATGAGCACCAATGCGATAGTGGTAAATAAAGCTTTTTACCATCCTATAGCTTTCTATATGGAGCATCATTGTCGTCTCTCGCCTTCCATTCCTTGCTAAGGGGAGTAGGGATTTCCATATTTAATGTTGCAAACTCTTCAATAATAACGAGTTGGCGTCGAATGTATGGATTCACAGGAATGACTACGTAGTCCCCATACTGATTGTTCAATATCTTCACTTCAGTGGAAGGAATCATTCCCGCTTGCAATACTATACTATGATCGTCTATGATTGTCTAAATTTACGCTGTAGTGGGGTAGGATTATGTACCTTTGTTGTCTCTTCTACTGGCCTCAACATAAGACGATCTGATTGTAGAGATCCTTGTAACGTCTGAGCACTATCTTCTCCTATAAATGTAGTAGATGTAGTAGATGCCTGAAAATAAAAGAGATGCTATTAAGTTAACACTCAAGGAAGGAGAGGAAGGAAGGTTCCGACTTACCATTTCAGACGGATAATATAATAAATCCGCCGTCCATTTTCACGTACGAGGCTTCGTGTAGCCGCTACAGCCATTTTCTCACTCAAAAACCCTCTGACGGCTCTCTAACATGGCCAAAAGTCTCAATGTCGCTCTCAAGCCTCAGCAATAAAAGATAGGGCCAAACTGTGCTTTCCAATGAATTTGTGGCACTCTTAGCTTTCAAACGAGCTATTGCATGACTTTCTACGATCTCCAGAACCAAAGTTGGAAGAACGCTGCCGAGGGGGGGTTCGAAGTTCTTCGTTTTTAGCCCTATGACGCTGGAAACAACTCTCCTAATCCCAAAATTGGCCAAAAAGCTCAAATCCGCCGTCCATTTTCACGTACGAGGCTTTGTTTAGCCGTTACAGCCATTTTCTCACTCAAAAACACTCAAAAACACACCGAAACCACACCTACACTGTAGACTGTAGGGCACTAATTTAGGCACGAAGCCCAAATTTCGTGCCAGTTGGCGCCTAGTTATTGCCTTTCTAGTGCCTCGAGGCACCAGTAGGCGCCACTAAGCACTAATAGGCACCAAACCAAACATTTGTTTATCCAATGAAATCGAAGGAAGAATCAATGGGCACGAACTTGGGACTATGAACTTCGTGTTTACTCGTGCCTTGTGTTGGTTAGAATTGGTGTCTAAATTTCGTGCCTAATTCAAGCGAAATTTCGTGCCCTAGAGTTTACAGTGTACACCCAAGAAACACAACATGTCGACGCAGAATTTCATCAGGAAGCCAAATATAAACATAAAACAACCTTACAACCAATCATACACACCAAAAACATTGACCGCCGCCCAAGACCAACAAGGACGGTCGACCACGACACACCCGGCCGGTCGACCCAGAACCACATCAACCCAACTCGCGCTCCAGAGGGGGGGCGGTGTGCGCAGTTGGGAGGATTCCTTACTACTTGCATGCGTCAAACATTCACATGATTTACTCAGTAAGGGCTCGATGGATTTCTATACCTTAGGGTCTGAGGTAACAAGCATGCAGATGAGTAACACATGTGACATCAACCAAGTCTGCCCAATTTTTATTTGCAGCAACTTCCACTGATTTCTGCCAATATTTAGAAAAATATTGATCGATCAAATCGATAATTATCGATTTTCTACTAAACGGCTCGATAAAAATCTCAAAAGTTATGACTAAACTTAGCAGAAGAATACGCAGTTCTATATTTGTTGTCCAACGTTCATTCCAATTTCAGTAAGTGCGCTAAAATCACAAATTATTGATTTCCAATAATAATCGATTTTCAAAAATCAATAAATTCCATTTTCTAGATATGGGCTCGATGAAAGATTTTCTAATTTCTTCAGAATAACTTCTCTTGCTCTAATAAGACCATTTTTTCAATACAAATCATCCCCCATTTTTTCGAACTTTCGCGACCTTCCTGACCACCGTGACCGGTGGCATATGAATGGGAATTTTCATTCAGCTGAGCGCATTAGGCATACTCATTTGTTGAGTGCTAAAGTAAATTTATTTGTAATCGCGTAGGCCAAATCATGATAGTTTGCGTAATTTCAATGAGTGTAAGTATGTGATTGCATCATCAGTCGCTTATGGGCCTGTACACATGTGCAATTTACATGTTCGAAGAAAGCAATTTTCCAATCGGAATTAGTCCTGTGTTTTTTATAGAATGCTAGCTCTTAACTATAAAATGCCATTGTACCAGTGCAGTTACATCCATCTTGAATGGGTATAATTTTAATTAGGGGAACAGGCAACCGCAGGGGACGGACCGTACCTAATGGCCATAAGGCTATGCACTTACAGCATTTCATCAATGTTTAAGTAATGAAAATTGAAGCTGAGCCCAAATATGGGTTATTAAACGGCACTTTGATAATCAATTATTGTATATATTTATTAATAATATTAATTATTAATTATAAACACATATTTGGGCTGAACTCTAATTTTCATTGTCATCGTCCCCAAAAGCAATCATGTTCAATCAATATCAAAGCAGTTCTTTCAAAATGCCAGTATACGAGAAATGTATTCTGATTTAGGAAGCTGATTTTTGACAATATCTGACCAAAATTCAACCCGGTTTTTATGGGAAATCTCTTTTCAGTCACCGAATCAAGTAGAATATATTGCAAATCTCAAATATACTGGAAACTGCTCCATACATTAGGGCAAATGTGTCGTTATAGCTATTACTATTTGTTCATTATCAAAATTAATAAAAATCATTTTTACATTCCTCAAATAATATTGATCTGGACAATATAGTGAGGATGTCCTGAACATTCCGAGACAGTCTGAGAATGAGCAGTTATAGTACGGTACGACTCTTGTCTATTAATTCTTTGACGATCAAGGATCTTCTCACAGAGGTGTTTTCACAGATCTGATGTCAGCAGAAAGCATTAAATTGGGTCGTGGTTCATTCTCATGATTTAATGTCTCGTTTAGCAAGCTGCGAGAGGTCTCACGTAAGCTTGACAATAAACCACATGTTTCTGCTATCTGGACGATCGCAGTATATTCCGGAGAGCATCTTACCTTCGACAAGCGATTGATCGAATGGCTCGAATCTCCGAGCGGACTTACTATACCCTGTAACTCGTAAAGAGGGTATGCATGCAACAAGTGCAACACCTGCAATACCCCTGCCGGCGTCCCTGGTCAGCAGGGCCCCTGCTGTGAAACAACACCGAAACACTCGATGAGGCAGCTGATCGCCTCAGCTACAGTGAAATGTGAAACCTACCTTCTTCAGAGGTATATTCCCTTCAGATTGGCAATCGTATTCACGGCAATATTCGAAAGGGTGTTTGGAGGGTTCAGACTCTCATTCTTGAAAAGTTGATTTTGTAGCTGAGTGGATAATGACAAATGTCGAAAATTTAGTAACTAAGATCCGCTAAACATCGATATTTTCTCCGCGCTTGCTTTCCTGATTGTTTGACAAAACGTGAAGCCTCAGCTTTAGCTGCTAGTTTCATAACAGTAAAATAATATACACATGTACATGTATGTGACTTTCTAAACTCTAGTGATTTTACTGTCCGTGCTAAGGAGTTTTAGACAAAAAAGGCAACTGTTCACATCGACAGTGTTGAAGTCATAGTTGAAGCTAAAATTCAATGCTGAATTTCGAGCTGTAACTTCGATAGTCAACTACTTCGTCGGCAATTATGTGAGCCATAGTAAGCATCCATAAAATTCGCAATGTTTTTTGTATAACTCAAATCAATCAATGAACTGTAAAACACTGCGAAATGAAAATGACAGATGGTCAGTTGAGGTTCCTGCTGCTATAAAGATAACGATAAATCAAATTGTGGGTATATGGACCGCATCAAATATGTAATAGGAGTTCTATATAAAGCCCAGTACTTAATAAGGCCCACTCATTAGAAAAGTGCTGCCATCGATAAACTACGACATTGCTTCATCGATGCTTAAAGAGGGGACGAGAGGGGACGTCACACATGCAATTTCATGCAGATCCACTCTGTTTGATCAGAGCAAAGTGTTTATATATATTAGGAATATATATATATATTAGGAATATATATATATATATATATATATATATATATATATATATATATATATAATTAGAAATGAAAAGCACCAAAAATGGAGAAAAATATAGTAATTATCGTGACCAAAGAGAGTATAAATGAAAAGACCAATAGTAACTAAAATGCCCGACCGGTTTCTGCCACTTCGAGGCTTCTCAAGGGCTGCAATGAACTATATTTGTATAGTCAACTCAAAATTATACATTCGAAAATTATAGTATGTAGAGATGAAACACAACTTCTCACAAATAAAGATATGTTGCCATATCAGATAAGGAATGAAAAATAGAAATCAAATGAAATGTGGAATTGAATGAAATCTATGAAAATTTATACGGTTGAAGGTTCTTGTTGATTACTGTATACATGTAGGCTATTAATTTTTATTGAGCACTGGTCTTAGTATATTGATGCAGATTTTTTCTTTTTCTTCCCTACAAACTTTCCCGCAATTCGGAGGTAATTTGATGATGGGTATAACATTAAAAGGAGGATTATTATTTCCTGAACAGGTATGTATATGCTTGCTCACTTCATTGGCACAGCCATGGGAACGAAGATCGCTCCAACATACGCAAATTTAACTATGGCATTTGTTGAAGAAAATATGTATTCCCCAGTCAAGGACGTATTTACTGTAGGGAATTATCAACTGTTTTGTGATTCATGGTGCAGGTATTTGGACGACTGCTTTTTGATATGGCAAGACTCATTCGGTGTTATTGACGTTTTTATAGAAATCCAGAATGGTTTGGATAGCAAGATCAAATTTACTATGGAAACAGGAAAAGATAAACTCAATTTTTTAGACATAACGATATTCAGAAAGGGAGATAAAATTGAGAGGGATATTTACCACAAACCAACCGACAGCTTTAACTACGTCCCGTTTACTTCATGTCATCCCCGCCACATTCTCAGGAACATTCCCTATGTATTGGTTAAACGGATCCGCAGAATAATTTCCAACGAAGATTTACAAAACGTTCGATTAAATGAATTGCGTTTAAGACTTAAAAAACTGAACTATCCAAATGAGTTGGTTAATGATGCAATCAATAAATCTAATATGGTTGTTGTTGAAAACAAGGTAAACGACAAAAAGGAAAGTATAATTCCATTTATAAAAACTTATAATCCTAATGAACCAAACATTTATGCTGATGTTGTGAATCCAGTATTTTCAAGCTTGAAATTGAATCATTCTTTCCAAAATTATACAGTCAAACCTTTTTACAAACAACCACAATCCGTCCTGAATATGCTATCTCGACGAAACAGAATTACAATAGTTGGAGCTACCAAATGCCATAATGAAAGTTGCATGTGCTGTACATCCATGATAGAAGGTGATTAACTTAAATATATGAACAACAATCAAGAAGAGAAAATATTTAGTATAAAAGCAAATATGAATTGCAACAGCAAAGACGTTATATATGTACTTAAGTGTCGTGGATGCAGTGCACTTTATGTTGGTCAAACGGGGGATAGCTTGCGTTCCCGTGTAAGAGTTCACCGGCAACAAGTTAATGAAGAAAAGTATAGAATCCTTGAAGTGAGCAAGCATATACATACCTGTTCAGGAAATAATAATCCTCCTTTTAATGTTATACCCATCATCAAATTACCTCCGAATTGCGGGAAAGTTTGTAGGGAAGAAAAAGAAAAAATCTGCATCAATATACTAAGACCAGTGCTCAATAAAAATTAATAGCCTACATGCATACAGTAATCAACAAGAACCTTCAACCGTATAAATTTTCATAGATTTCATTCAATTCCACATTTCATTCGATTTCTATTTTTCAGTCCTTATCTGATATGGCAACATATCTTTATTTGTGAGAAGTTGTGTTTCATCTCTACATACCATAATTTTCGAATGTATAATTTTGAGTTGACTATACAAATATAGTTCATTGCAGCCCTTGAGAAGCCTCGAAGTGGCAGAAACCGGTCGGGCATTTTAGTTACCATTGGTCTTTTCATTTATACTCTCTTTGGTCACGATAATTACTATATATATATATACCCAAAGTTAGGAGGAAAAACTCAGAACTCGGTACTCAGAGTTTCATGTTAACACAATCATCAGCCAAAGCTAAGGAACGAATTTTACAAAGTTAAAATATTGAAGCAAATATGTAATCGGAGTAACCGTGACCTTTACAATTTAAAGAAATATGCACAGTTACAATAGAAGAATATGCATTCGGTGTTTATCGTGACCTTTGCAAAGCAGGACACAAAGAAAGTTAATGTCTTGATAGCAAATACTTATTTCGGTGCCTGCATTTGGAGACAAGTTCATTCCGCTTGTTGAGTAGGTTATCACCGTCGTGGTCCAAAATAAAAAACTTCTCGCTGAGACAGAGGTCGCACCTTTTCGTTACTTGGTTGAAGGGTTTGCAAACTTTAAATTGTAAAGGTCACGGTTACTCCGATTACATATTTACTTCAATATTTTAACTTTGTAAAATTCGTTCCTTAGCTTTGGCTGATGATTGTGTTAACATGAAACTCTGAGTACCGAGTTCTGAGTTTTTCCTCCTAACTTTGGGTATACGTTGCTCCTTTAACAGTTGAGCACTTTGACGGAAATTGATTCAATTCCTCGAAATTATATATATATATATATATATATAAAAGGAAAAATGTAAAAGCAAAAATGGCAAGTAATATAAATGAAATCAGACACGCGAATATCAGAAAAAACTTGCAAATTTATCGCCCGACCGGTTTCACTTGGTCACCCAAGCTTTTCAAGGGCATTCATTTAATGAAGAAATATCATATTTACATGCATTTCACAAAATTAAATCAAAGAAATCATGCACTGAAATGAAATATCAATAATTATGAAAGAATGCAATGAAAGAAGCAGAGAATTAACATGTCTATGTACATATCAAACACGATTTAGTGATGGTCTAATTATATTGATGCATAGCTTTTCTTTGCCTTCCCTATATGAACGATCACAATTGGTGGGGAGTTTCCGGTATATTCGAATTTAAAACTTACTCAGCCTTTTGCACAGTATAAACTCATTCCATCTTATCGACAACCCCCATCACTTCTGAATATATTATCAAAAAATAAACGCACTATCATTTCAGGCGTTACTAAGTGTGGGGAGACCAGATGTTTATGTTGTAACTCATTACCTACCGGCAAGTCGTTCAATTACAAAATCAACAATGAACAAAGAACATTCAGCATTAAACATAACATGAACTGCAATTCAAGTGATCTTATTTACGTTTTGCAATGCAGGGACTGTCAGGATTTATACGTGGGACAGACAGGTACTTCCCTGAGAGCAAGAACTCGAGTCCACCGACAGCAAGTGAAAGATGACAAATATCGAGTTCTTAATGTCAGTCATCATATTCATTTATGTGCTAAAGACATGGATCCTCCATTTAACATCATTCCGATATTGAAACTCCCCACCAATTGTGATCGTTCATATAGGGAAGGCAAAGAAAAGCTATGCATCAATATAATTAGACCATCACTAAATCGTGTTTGATATGTACATAGACATGTTAATTCTCTGCTTCTTTCATTGCATTCTTTCATAATTATTGATATTTCATTTCAGTGCATGATTTCTTTGATTTAATTCTGTGAAATGCATGTAAATATGATATTTCTTCATTAAATGAATGCCCTTGAAAAGCTTGGGTGACCAAGTGAAACCGGTCGGGCGATAAATTTGCAAGTTTTTTCTGATATTCGCGTGTCTGATTTCATTTATATATATATCTTGGTGAACAATGCCCGTAAATTTGATAAATCAAAACGAATTGATTTCTGAATTGATTTTCAAAACTGTGAAAACTAGCATGTTCTTCTCCAATAATGACAAAGTGCCGTCCGAACTCAAATCTAACATTGTCTACAAATACATGTGTGAGCACTGTGACAAGTGCTACATCTGTAGTTCAGTTCGGCATCTGGTGACGAGAATGAATGAGCATCTGAAGGGCTATCCAACGCCCACTGAAATCAGTATGCACATTCATCCTCCTCAGAAAGGAAATTTCAAAATTGTCTCTAGCACGTACTATCCAAGAATTCTAGAATCTATCCTGTTGAAGAAATCAAATATTGACCACCTGATGAATGAACGGGGAAGCTCTATATCTCTATGCCTGAATCTGTAAATAGCTGTAAATAGTTTTATAGTTTTATTGTTTGACTTGACGCAAGAGACCAGACAACGTGACGCCATAAATGTTGAATTGTATGAAAAGTGATCATCATCCGATATGTCTTGATTTTATATTTAAGTGATTAAATGTCAAACAGTCTTTTGTTCACCTGAAGATGGCATGTGCACATGCTGAAACATGTAGTGCATCAGAAATCAATTCGTTTTGATTTATCATATTTTCATTAGGATTATTTCTAGCTGCATTGAATTTATTATCAATGCAGCTAGAAATAATCTTAATGAAAAGTATAATAGTCTAGAAAACAAAAACAAACTTACCTCGTCAACCGATAATGTGATCACATTCGTGAGTACCTACAACCGTAATAACCCTGACGTGTACAATAGGATTATTTTACCAGCCTTCAATAGCCTTAACCTAATGGACCCCTTCAGACTAAGCAAAATCGTTCGATCGTATAGGCAGCCTAAATCTTTATTAAGCCTCTTGAGTAATAACAACAGACGGAGTATTGTCGGTATCTTCAAGTGCGAAGAGCCAAGATGTTGTTGCTGTAAGACGTTAGTTGTCGGAAAAAATATTCCTATCAGAGTTGGAAATATTGAAAAGATCTTTAACGTCAACTATAATCTTACTTGCACTTCCAAAAATGTTATATATTTCATTAGGTGTTTGGGCTGTAAAAATATCTACGTTGGTCAGACAGGTGATATATTTAGAATTAGACTAACTGTTCATAGACAGCAGATGTTTCATCCTGAATATAGCATTCTGAACGTTAGTAAGCATATTATGAGCTGTGCTAAAAATCTAGCATCTAAGTTTGAAGCTGCTCCTCTATTCCAAATGTCACCTGCAAGCACTAAGATTGACAGGGAATCTATGGAGCGCCGCATCATAGCTTTACTGAAGCCAACCCTCAATGACTATTGATTTTGAATTTCAGTTTGATATCTTATTCTTATTTGTGTATATAGATGATTTTGAATATAATAAATTCATTCCCTTGACAAGCTTCCCAAGTTAGGGAGGGAAACCGGTCGGGAATATAAGAGATTTTTGAGTTTTCTTTGGGTCGATTTTGGTATTATTTAACCATTTATTTGCCTTTTTTACTTATATATATATATATATATATATATATATATATATATATATATATATATATATATATATACATAATGATTTTCGCCAGTGACCAAATAAATAGGTTTTAAAAAAAGAATGACACGGTCAATAAATGAGGTCTTATTTCTGGACTATATATTCGACTGTCTCTGTTATGACTCCGATGTTATAAAGTGTAGATGTACAATTTCTGTCAAACAATTCAAAAATTATCGATATCACATAACATACATGAGTCATAGATAGAAGCATGCACAAATGAGAAGAAGAAAACTATGCCGACAACATGATATTAATCTTTGGCTTATATTTCGTGATGAATTTCTTCTCGGTAGCTTTTCTTTCATAAACGTCTCTGAAATTACGTTGGAGGATTTCAGTTGTAATAAAATTGATTGATGGACTGGTTTTGTGCTTTAAGAAAAATGCTGGTATACGTTATTGTCTATTTTACCGAGATGTTAATGAATTCTTCTTCTAAATGTGCATTGAGACTCGCCGATGTATGTATCTCCACATTTATTGCATGTTATCAAATATGCCATATTCACATCACTTATATATGGTATACGAAATTGTGCGGTATACGAATACGGTAGTGAAATTGTACATCTACACTTTATATCGGACTCACAAAAGAAACAGTCGAATATATAGTCCAGAAATAAGACTTTATTTATTGACCGTGCATTTTAAAACATGCATATGCATGGGACAATATGTTCTGCTTTATGAAGAAATTCAGGCTTCACTATGAGCCATGATTTCGATGGATTTGGAAAATAACCGATCAATGGACCACATCGTTGCAACTCATCCCACCATGTTCGCAATTCTTCTAAACTTCCAGCTCCAGCTCCATCATCATCGTAAAAATCGTTTTCAGCCTGCCATGATCAATTAGGCATCCATTAGATAAGAGCGTCGTGCTAACTGCATAAAATCCCATCGATTGAGGACCTCCCTGAATAGTTCCTTCTTTAGATAGTATAATTTCTTTTGAATTGGTAATAAATAGCTCTGCTTCATTATGGTGCAAATTTCTCCTAAAAATATTCTGCACAAGTGACTTGCGTGTTATGCAATGCTGCTTTTCAATTTACTGCATTGAACGTATTGCTGGCATCCACTAGCAAAATCGCTTCTGTGAGGGGATCATCGTACATTTTCCTCATTGCATGAACATAAGCCTCGATACTCCTTTCGAACCAGCACAAGTCTGAAATGATGCAGTTGCACCTACCAACTCTTGTTACTGAAATGAAATGACTGCACTGCTCACTATTCGTCTTAATACTTCACCAATAGCGATAGGTCTGACATCTGGTCGTTTGTCAAGAGGTAGGCTACCTACCACTCGACTGGCTACAAAAGCCCGCAGGTGAGATGGTTCTATAGAATTTATGGTCAATTTTTTCGTCAAATCTGCAATAACGTTACATAAATTTGCGGTTTTCTTCTTGAATTGCTGTGAGCATAACAATCTCTTCCACAGATCGGCAGCAGCATCAGAAGGACCAGCAGTTCCATTAACTTTTTCGCTGCATTCTGTATCGCAGTAGCATTGATTTCTTCGAAAATCACTTCTTCAAATATTTTCTTTGGCAAAGAGCTTTGAATGATGCTTTCAAATTCTGCAGGTTTTGATGCAGGATACTTATCAGAAAAGGTCAACTAAACATCAGGAGTAACTTCAAGTGGTGATGTTTCTTCGCTACCAAAACATTTCGTGGCAGGGGAAACTTTTCCTTGCTCCATCAGACATTTGACACGCTTTTTCACAGTCAATTGAGCTGGCTTACTTCTTTGACGCAAATCTTTTCTGAATTGCTCGGCATTCTGATGAAAGTTCATCAATTTTACCTTTCTACCACAGAAGTAATCGCTTCTCTAGATAGTTGATATGGTCTTTTATTTTCGATTGTTTGGACGGTTTTTTTCAGTGCTAGAGGAAATAAAATTGATACCATAGTGAGTGTAATGGATTGAAATGCTGAACCATTATTGAAAAGAGCTGTAATGTTCTTTAATTCTTCAATAAATTCTTCACCGGCTTTACCGCTGGGCAAATAAAATAGGCTTCTTTTCCAACCTACGACTTCATCAAAAACTGAATTGATATATTTCATCCTTTGCGTTCACCCCCATTTCGCGTTAATAATATTGTCGTAAGAAGTCACTTCATTTTCAATACATTGTGGAATTTGAGTTGTAGTGACCGCTTCAACTGACTGATCATTCAAAGCCTGACTATTTGTACTTACACATGTAGCTTCCATATTAGTTGCCTGCGATGATTGAAGCATGTAGGTGTCACAATGCCTAACACACATTAAGTGCAGAGCAGCTGAAACCAATGCCAATAATATTACTATGAATGCCATTATCAAGCAGTAACTTCATCATCTTCAGCTGCTTCGCAGCTTCAGATGATTTTAGATTTCTGCCTTCTAATAGCGACATAGTAATATTACATTGTAGGGGTGAATGTGTTATAGGACTGTTGTAGGCGTACATGTACTGCATTTGTCTTACGCAAGCAAGACTATTTTGTATGTTTAAAACTTGTAAGTGCATAGGCCTGCTGTCACAAAATGCGGCGATGAGAATTGCGAAAGCATGAAAAAGTTAACCGGAATAGCTCATACTCCGACGCCGGGGGTTGATAGGACTCATACATCGACTGCGGATGGCAAGTATATATAGCCTAGTTTTTTGAAAAAAACCGGTAACCCACATCATAGATCATTATAAGCTTACCTGAACCTATTTTTAGTAATCATTGTTGCATCAATTATCAATCATTTTCGATGAAAGTTTATCAAATGTCGCTTTCAGTTGGATGCATGCGACTCGGCTCCTCCCATCTTGTTGATGTGTGCTTCACACGGTTTTTCTCCAGTCTCTAACAGGCAGGAAAATCCCCATCCCTCCCCAAAAGTATGAGTACACTTTCGATTTTAATATGCGCTTTGGAGGAGCCATCACACACGATTAACGTGAGGGCAGGAGGCAATGTTCTCAAGCAAACTGAAATTTTACTTTTGTCTCTGATGTGACAGTAGTAATCCCAACCCAGGCGCAAGGACAAAATGCGCAACGATGAGTCATCAGGCTGACTCAGCCCCCCTCTGGAGAGAGGAAGGAGTTCGCCAAGGATGTGATGGAAGGATGGGTCCGAGAGGAATAAACAGGTCCCTACCCCCCCCCCCCCTCTGGAAGGAAGGAAGGAGTTTTCCGGTAAGGGATGGGAAGGAAGGTGATAGGAATGTGGGAAGGATAGAGTGAGAAAAGGGTGGGTGTTGGTGGTTTTGGGATGAGAAAAGTCGGAAATCGTCATGAAGGAGGGTTCGGATGTGAAAGTGGAGTTTAGATTTGGAATCTGCGTGAAATGTTGGGTGGGGAAGGAAGGCAGGAGGAGTTTTCCTGAGAGGCAAGGGGTTGAGCGGCAGAGTTGAAAAAGTCAGGTTTTGGTTGTTTTGGGATGAGAAAAGTCGTTTTTCGGCATGAAGGAGGTCTCAGATGGGAAAACGGAGTGCAAATTCGGAATCTACGTGAAATTTTGGGTCTAGGAACTTCTTTCCACCTCAATCGGAGAGAAAAAGTTCTGACACCCCCCCCCCCCCCTCCTATCAGACTTCCAACTTTGGTATTAGAGATCGTAGAAAGTCGTGCAATAGCTCATTTGAAAGCTAAGAGTGAGAAAAATGCAGTGGAAAGCTCAGTTTGGTCCTATTTTCCTGGGTTTAGGGAGGAAAATGGCAGGAAAACGTCAGAGTTGGAAAAGTCAGGTTTTGGATGTTTTGGGATGAGAAAAGTCGTTTTTCGGCATGAAGGATGGGAAAATGGATGGGAAAATGGAGTGCAAATTCGGACGTTTTGGCCAATGTTGGCTCTAGGAACTTCTTCCCAGCTCAATCGGAGAGAAAAAGTTCCGACCCCCCCCCTCGGCAACGATCTTCCAACTTTGGTTGTAGAGATCGTACAAAGTCGTGTGATAGCTCATTTGGAAGCTAAGAATGAGACAAATTCAGTGGAAAACACGGCTTGTTCCTATCTGCCTCCGTATAGATGTGAGACGTCATTGAAAATTTTGGACATTGGCGAAAAAACGACAGAGTTAGAATTTTATGAAAATCGCTCTAGCGGGTGAACCA
This sequence comes from Prostheceraeus crozeri, assembly GCA_907163375.1. Classification (NCBI taxonomy): domain Eukaryota; kingdom Metazoa; phylum Platyhelminthes; order Polycladida; family Euryleptidae; genus Prostheceraeus; species Prostheceraeus crozeri. The sequence continues at coordinate 1,361,339 of CAJQUW010015769.1, read as the reverse complement.
AGCCTCGGATGGGAAAACAGAGACCAGATTTGGAATCAGCGGGCCATGTTACACCTGAATGCCATTCATGCTATGTCTCCAAAGTGAAAGGAAGAAAGATGACAGAAGCAGTAGAGTTTACGAATGAATTTTGTTCACTACGTTTTCATCGACAAAGTCTTCGTGGTGTGATTAGGAACTACATCATCTCATTTCATCATGAAAAGGCAGACTTAGAATTCGCTATCGCTAAAGGTTACTTCTTTTTCCAACTGCTCATGGACAGTTTGATAAATAAAGATGTGAAAGGTCGATTAGTTGCAGAGATTGAATTTGAGAAAGTGACTGATGAACATGCAGGTGAACGTGTAGTGTTTCATTTTGCATCCTATTCTGCAGAGATGATACATGATGCCAAAGATTTCTATCCACGACACATGGCGAAAATTGCATCTCGACTAGATTCATTTCATGAGCATGGATCCAACTTGCTCTTATGTCGCATAAAACACATTCATATTCAACTCAAAGTGCTAAACTAGATTTGACTACAAGATTTGGGAAAAGCATTCATGAGTCAGTCGTCCGCGTGCCTCCTTTTCCCTGCCGCAACGAAGTCAGGGGAGAAGTGGAGGTCTCTGATTGGCTCTCATAGTGTCAAATGTGGATTCGCAGGAGACTATAAAAGCAGACGTCTCCCCATTTTCTCTTCATTTCATTCTCTTGACTTGGAAAGCGTGTGGAACTTGCTCAAGCCATTCTCCGTCTCAATTTTGTCTGATTCAATCCTGTTTGCAAATTTACAAGTGAGTGTCATGACAGTGTGGCCTAAACCTTACCAGCATTTTAGAAGAGAGACGCAGGAGAGTGTGTGGCCGATGATTGTACAAGCCTATTTTGTTGAACCATCGCCAACACCGCCTCCAACACCTAGACGCTTTACCTTTAAGTCTTTTAGAGAATTGAAACTCAATGCGGGTCCTAAGCCCAAAACATTTAATTTACAGGACGATAACGAAGACTTAGACTTTGGTGATAAGCTTTAAATCATGTGAATGCCCCAAAAGGTCCTCTTAAGGGCCACCTCATATGTCACTGCTAAGCTAACAATTTTCTTTTCTCTGATGATCATGAATGTACTTAGTGGTATTCTTTCGTTACAGACTGCCATGGCCATGAATCCTACTCCAACTGCAGCATCACTGAATCCCCAACATCTCGAGCTGTGGAATCCGAAAATTGAAAAGGTAATTCACGGCTATCCTACCTACAAACAACAAGTGCGCTACAACGGTGTTTGACTCTATCTTCAAACGCCGGCGGTATACTTACCAAAAGTGGATACGGAAATAAAATCGTTGCGGTCAAAACCTGAGCATCCCTATTGATAATTGGTTGCGTCAACAGCTTGACATTGTAGAAGACGTTCTGAGGCAAAAGGCTCTTATTCCTACTGAACTATTACAGTTGTGGCCAGAAAAGAAAACTTCTTATTATAAACCTTTGTATCGCGGTACTCGCTGCTATATTTTGCAAAGCAAGTATTGTAAAGTCACTTCAGGAGTGACAGTTGAACAGTCAGTTGAAACAAAATTGTCATCGCTAGGTGAAGGCTTTTATTCATTTCATATTAAGGTGCCTGCTGTTTCTGTGGGACCTCATCAATCTGACGGGAATTTGATTTCTCTCAATTTGCGCATTGCTCAAATTCATCATCAACCTGAGTTAACAGGTCATGATAACATTGAGAAAGTCATTGATTCTTGTGTCAAAGAGTGTCAAGAACCTGTCACTAAACCTAAACGTCGTCGCACATCAAATAAAGATGGTGTTACCACCAAAGAGAAATCTTAAGTATTGTAATCAGTTAGTATGTAGTGAATGTGGAAAACGCGGTCTTGCGCGTTATGTTCAAATAAAACATTGTCATCATGTTGTATGTATCTTTTGTTATGTAAAGGACAGACATCCTTGTAAAGTTCCTGCTCAATGTATTATCTTGTAATGAAGTCTTTTTGATATTGTAGGTTGTCATCTTCATAGACAGTGAGGGAACACCAATGCAGGAATTGAGTGCTATTGCAATGAGAGAAAGTGATCAAACTGTTGTTAGTGTATATTATAGATTTGCCTACTGTCCTCCACACAAAGACGAATGGTCACAACGTCATGTGCATGGACTTGATCCTTCTATTTTGATTCATATTGGATTTGTAAATGAAACGTATTTGATAAGTGATTTCAAACGGTGGCTGTCAGGTTTTCATATTGTTGAAATATTAGGAAATGATTCTGAACGAGAAGCAGCAACACTTCAGTTGCACATTGATAATTTATATTTACCATGTTGGGTAGATCGTGTAAGACAAGACTATCATATGCACTGTGATCAAAATAAGTTTAGAGATGAAATGATTTTTTACATGGCTGTATGTTTTGGTGAGAGACATCACCTTTACAGACCACCATCCCATTGTAATACTAGAAATAAAGCCACCTACATTGCAAAACTCTCTTCACGCTGGCATTGTAGTTTCTATGACGTTTATGAACTGTATCTATATTATTGTCAACAGCTTGGGTCTATGTAAAACATGTTTTTACTCCTTGTGAATGAATGATGATCATTTTCTGAAGTGTATTCTGTACTTGCAAATTTTGTCTGGTGTTGAATAAACTTACAGTGGAACATGATTGTTATTTCTGTTTTATTCATAGTGGAAGTCATTGAAGGTAGTCATCGCGGTCGTCCGGAAATGTTGGTCATTCGCATGAGCAACGGTCGAAATCTTCAAATCTTTCTCTGCGGCAAAATCCAAGTCCTAGGAAACCTTTCTCATTTCGTGATGCAGTCCATGTGCTACGAAGTCGTCAAGAAAATGCGAACACTCATGCCTCACCTACGCCTCAGTCCCCTGACATTGAAGAATATAGTAGTGTCTGTTCAATTGAAGATGTTAGTGAATCTGGCCAACATTAAAACCAGTAATCATTGCATATTTTATGAAACTGAACTCTTTCCTGCCGCTCTGATTCGGAAGTGGCATCCTGTACATATTGCAGTGTTTCACAACGGACATTGTATCATGACTGGTTTACGTGACATCAGTAAAGTAGCTGACATTGTTAAATCTTTAATGCGTTATCTGTATGAGTCACAGTTAATAGAATCGTGTTAATCACATGATGTGTTTTGAATGAGTCATCGCAATGAACTATCGCCCACACTCTTGTCGGTGAAAGGGTCATCAAGAAGGTTCTTCGCCCTATGATGAGTCAGCGCCATTTATAGACATGAAATGATGTCCACACACGCGTTGGTGAAAAGGTTGAACAAGACTGATTAGATTCTTATCTAACTGACTGGCGCTTTACCCCTTCATGAGTCAGAGCTATTTATAGACATAAGTCAGCAAAGTGGTTGTTGTTTCCTAAGCCGAAGAAATTGTCATGATGTTACATTCGTTGGTGAGGATGATAACTTACAAACTTTACAATCATCAACTTTATTTCTAAATTACAAACGTCAACTTTATTTCTAACTTTACAAACAGTGAAGTGATTCTGACTTCATTTATATTTCACCTATCTTGCAAACAGCGACATGGTTATATCTCTGTTTCTAACTTTACAATCATCAACTTTATTTCTAACTTACAAACGTCAACTTTATTTCTAACTGACAAACGTCAACTTTATTTCTAACTTTGCAATCATCAACTTTATTTCTAACCCCACCCATCTTACAAAATGATCAAAACTTTTACTTCTGTCTATTGAGTGAGAATCCCATCTTTATGTCAAAAGAAAAACGAGACAGTCTGTACATGATATGTTATTGAATGAAAGACATTTCATCACAGTCACACATAGTTATTACTGATGGTAGCAGAAAACAACGTTTTTATGGCTCACATCACCGGAGAAAACAAAGTCACTCATGTGCAGAGAGAAAACAAAGTCAATCATGTGCAGGGACAAAACAAAATCAGGAAAACCAGTTCATATGCAAGTCATGACATGAAGTGATCAGGAGTTGGACGCATGTTACAAGGCACTCACTCACAACACCCCATAGAAGACGCCATGGAGCGAAAAAGCAAAACATCAGCCACAACAGAGAGGAAGCATTCATCATCAGACATCGCCGGACGGAGGAGGAGAAAGTTTCTGTCTCTTGGGTGGAGGTAGATGAGTGTCTTGATGGCCATACGGTAATGAGTGGTTAGGACTCATCCAGCATCGCTTGTCTTCCCAAGCTGAGAGACCTCGTTTCCTAAACTTCGTTGTTCTGACTTGATGCGACTGTGATTTCAAAATGGTCATTTCTACTATTTTAATTTTAAGAGAATCTAAGGCATCTTGATAGTCCCTGTGTCATTTTTCTAACGATTGACTTCGAGATGCCTTTCGCCCGTTTTATAGAAAGCTCTGAGGATTTTAGCTTCATGGAGTACATCTTGGGGCGAAGCAAGATCATTTCCTCTATCTGTTTGCCAGCACACTCATCCTTGAAGCAGCCAAGCTTCGCTTTATTTGATATTGAGTAAAGCGGATGGTTAGTGGGATAGTTGGAACTATCAAACTTGGGTGCTAAATATTTTAAAATGTCTTCCTGCTTGACTTGGCTAGTGGTTGTCAAAGCTAGAAAGAAGCTGTCTGTATCGCCTCCTACTAATTCCACATGTTGGATCAATGGACACGTTTTAAAGGTGTGGTAAAATAACTTGTACATTTCTAACTTGGAGTGATCCAAGACAGCTTGACCGACATAAATGGGCTTACAAAGTTCTACTTTAGATTTTAACATTTTAAAACCAGTGATGTCTTCGGAAATGACATCATGGTGGCAAAACAACGGCGAGCGACATAACTTGATACTCGTTTCCGGATCAGTTACGATACGATAGTCCATGCGCTTTCTTACATCCTCCATGGTTTTACCAAAGAGGGCATTATTCTTAAAAAATGAAGAAGTCCTTTTCGAAAGGATTCAACCCGTTTCTTGCTATTAATTTCTATATACGGTTTTAGAAAGGGCTTCTGCCTAAACTGGATAGCGCGATGGACTTTGTCAAGTGGCATCCCCATGCCTAGATAGAGTTTGAGGATGGAATAGTGCACAATGTAATGTTGCTTGTACAATTGGGTGAGCAACAACTTCCTAGTGGGTTTATAGTTTAAGTCATTTTCCACCTCATACTGCTTATTGTGTTCTTCCATAATGGGAGAGAACATATCTGGACTGACTATGTCAGATTCGGGTGCGAGAGGAAAATCAACGGTTTTATTCTTAATACATTCTGGATAGATGAGGTCGATTTCAAATAAATAACCTATGTCGGCCTCATCTCCCAGTGCCATGATGTGTGCTGGATTGGAGAAGTATTCAATGTCATGGGCTCTACCCATTGGAAGTCAGACTGTGGCAAAGGCTTGGATAATGCACTCCCATACAAATTATTTTGGTCTATGTACATTAAATGCGCGGTCGATCCTATGTCTTGGGTGCTGTTGACAACATGTTTGTTGACAAATGTCAAGCCACCCCTAATACCACGTTCAAATAACGTGTACATTTCTGCATCTTGCAGTAAATGAATGCTCTCTTTCGTCATCTTGAAGGCTGACTGATAGGACAGATCCGGCACACTAACAAAATGGACGGGGTCTAAGGCGTCCTGTTCTAATGTGACTTTCCTAAAAGTCTCAAACACGTCAGCCAACAGATAGACGTCTAGTTTTAAGTAGACAAGCATGTAGTCACCAAAAGTGCGACACCTAAATTCTAACCATGCTTGCTCTGCATGCCTATAATCATCCAGCGAACAGTCCTCAACCGTCAAATCATTTTTAAATTTATCGATGGACGGAAGAGATGTTTCTTTCAATGTGTCCATTGAACTAAAATAACTATAAGGAAACACCCCTTTCCGTCGCATCAGACTGTCACTTATGTTGGGATAGTCTTTCTTTAAATGTTGAGTGAGGGGAAGTGTTTCTAAATTATTAGCCAACGCGGCTAAGGAAGAAGACATAAATTGAAAACTGTCTAGAAACTTTATGTCATAGAAGACAGGCTTCCCCTCCTTCGTCTTATCGACTTGAACTTTAGCAGTGATGCACATAAATTTTTCCTTACTTTGTGCAATCACTTTGGATGACCAGGATTTCATTTTACCGAATCCATGGCGAATGATGATGTGAGCATCATAACGTTTAAAGTTATGAAAGTTGACGGGGATCGTTCGCCGTTTGAACCTAAGTTTCATATTGCATTTACTGCATAAGGCAGACCTAAATTTACCACTGAGATGGCAATGGTCCCTCACTTTCTTATGTTGATGATTATCAAAGGATGAACAGCATCGGGGACATTCCGTGGTCCTATCAAACTTGATTTTATCGGTTTCTGTGAAGCACATGGGTTTCCTAGTTAGCTCCGTTTCGTACCGTTGATGAAAACGGGCTTTCCTATCTAAAAAGTTGAGGAAGTTTTCAACGTACTCCTCGCCTTGCCACACATGCATCTTATTTGGATTCCTATAATATGGATGCCAAACTGCATAGCAGGCAATGGCTGCTGTCTCATGACTTAGGTCTTCTTGTTCAATATAACATTCAATGTCCGCATAGATGGTACATGTGGGACTGACCTCATTGCCGTTTTCCTCATACCTATAAAATCTATCTTTGGGCATGACTTCCATTTGAAGCTTACCCTGAGAGCACCACTCGTAATGCTGTTCAAAATATGGTTTAGATGTGAAACGCCGTGTGCAGCGATCACAGTAATAAAAATTATCCCTATAGGTTGCTTGATGATGGTATAACTTTGAAATTTTGGGAATGTCACAATAATCCCATTCTGGGTGGTTGTCGCTATAGACTAGGAGAAGATTGACAACCCGATCGTAGTTACTTTGGCGGTTATTATACCTGACGCCCTTCAGACCTTTTTCCCAGAGATGGACGACGATCTTAATGTTATTGAGTTTTTCAAATTGGGCGATGCCTTTAAAATCTAATGTGTTGACATCTAACCCATCAAACTTAAGCTCATCCTCCCATTCACGATAGTGAGTGATTCGTTCAAAATGTACACTTATGTCATTATAGTGAAGAATGGAGAGGACGGCATACTTGAAACACTGGGACTGACACTCTACATTGATGACAGCCTTTTTGTTAGCCAGTGCTTTGGGGATGGTGAAACAACCACTCCCTTGCAAATTTTCTAAAAGATTTATTTTAATGTCTACTTTCTCTATCCCATCAAAGACCAGACCGCTGTCTCTTTCATTAAATATATTGAAGTTGCTGACGAAATAGGTCGCATGTCTCTCTATCCACTCGTTTACATCACCTATGAGATCAGCAGCACAGGAGGCTATCCTAATGGTCACAGTGGACTCTACTTCTCCCGTGCTACTGTCTACCTTATTATAACGAGCAGTGAGATAGAACATGCCCTTAAGTAAAAATCTATCCAAGCTCGCCAAGATTTGATGTATTAAGCTTATATTATTCATCAAGAAAGGATGAATATCTTGCACAGCTTCAGAGCTTTCTAACTCATAGACGCGAATGAGCCTCTCAAGGGAAAACTTGCTAAGCCTTAGAGTGACGTTGTTGTCAGTGTAAAGCTCAGTGGGATGAGTGTGACAGAGTGTGTGCGAAGAAAGAGCAAACTCTGTAGGAATGGTCTTCTGACGCGAAGAACAGGAAAAGCCGACGTGCGATGAAGGATGCTTCCTACCTGATGACGTTGGTGGATGCCTCACACTGCCACAGGAACCGCCTTCGATGTGGACTCGCAAGTTGGTGTTGTTGTAGAACGTGCGTCCACAACCTTCACACTTGGGTCGTTGAGGGATCGGTTGGCGCTTTCCTCCCCTGCAGGCATGGCCAGCGGTGTGACGTCTCAAATTGTAGGCTGAGACGAAGACGTTGTCACACCGCTGGCATCGAAAGTCCTCCTTCTCTTCGACTTCAATCTCCCGCTCCTCTCCCACTATCTCCAACTCCTCCTGCTCCTACAGTCTCTTCACCGACTGAACGGAGAGGAGAGGAGAGGGAGTTCTGCCGCTGCAGGTGGTGGTGACGAAGCTGGGATGATGATGGGACGGGAGGAACGTCGCCGTCCAGGAGGTAGGCCGCCAGATCTGTTGAGAAAAAGAGAAAAGAGATTAGTAACATGATCATCATTTGAAGTTTGAAGTCTTATCCCCCTTTTCCCAATCACGGATACTTACCATTTAAGGACTGCAACTCCGGCAGCAAGGATGGACGCGGAGGAGGTAGGAGTGGGACGCGAGCCGAGGGTGGAAGAGTCCTGGGCTTCGGTGTCGGAGGGACGTGGTGACGAGGAGCAGGGACTAGTGCAGGGACTGGCGCAGGGAGCGGAGCAGGCGGTGGAGGTGGGGCGATGACGATGCCCGAGAAAGGGGTTTCACCTTGGACGGAGGTAGACGGGTGGGAAGGTAGGGCCGGAAATTCATCATTAAATCTCCGCCTCGCGGCTTCTTCCCACTTCTTCATCTTCGCCATATCTGTAGAGAGGAAAGAGAGATTAGATAATGAGACAAGGATGTAGCAGAGGGTCTGAAACAGTATAAACATGAGATGTTAAAGATACTTACACTTGCCAAGCCGCTCATAGGCTTCCCCGATTGCTCCTTGGGGGACGGGTTCCCCATTACGAATACATTCATGCACTGAAAAAGAATGACAGCAAAGATAAGCAGAGATAAATTTGGATTCGGTTTAAACATGAACAAAATAAGGGAGGGGCTCTTCATTTTAATGAGGATGTCTGCCCTATTGATGTTAGTAATAGAGTCAACCTTGATACAAATACTTACATTGCTCGATGGTGGCCTTCTCCATCTCGACAGCAATGCGGTAATTTTCAATTTTCTTGGATTCCATTTTTGAACGATTATAGACAGCAGATTACGTTAGTAGATTTCAATCACTGAAAAGGAAAGATGAGAATCGTTTCATTTGCCTAGTCAACGTTTATCATGGGAACAATCATTGAAGTGACATCTAATGAGTTACATTTCACTCTACTCCATATCATAAAGACTAACCTTTGTCGAATGGCTGAAGTACTCTGACCTGGCGAGAGAAAGCATCACGTTGAGTATGAAGTCGAACGCCCAACATGAGCAACGGCTCAGAGGTTTCGGTCTAACAAACGACGAACAACCCGTGCAACGCAATCCCTCTACGGCAGAGCTTGGAACGCTCGAGCAAAGGAGGTATTACAGCGATGATATGTTTTATGAGCAGAAGTGAATCTCTTGATAGCAAGAGACTATTCAACTTGATAGCAAGTCAAAACAACCTGATAGCAGGAGCTCACGGACACTCACCTTGTGAAAGATAAATGTGAAGAGCAGAGCTGGTGCACTGCCTTTTATAAGATTTTCCTAAGCGGTGAATGGATCAGACCTCTCGTCCAATCACAGACGAGCTAGAGTTCCCGATGTGCGCACACACATTTGTAGCAAGTTATTGAAATCGTCTTAGGCAAACATGATGTTTAGCAATAGACTCAACCATGGCACCTGAAGCCAATACATTGAAACATGATGATTGCACGATTCGTTGTCATCAAGAGTGCTTCGGAGGCTTAATACAATATTACATCCTTGAGTTTCAAAGGGAGGAGACAGAATTGGAAGCATGTTTAGACTACACACGAGAAATATTTACGGAGTTGATATCTTATTTCAAAAACAGTCTCATCGAGGCTCATTTAATTGCACATGTCAATTACACTCATTTTCCACAAGGTGAAGTAGCGGAAAGTGTTGACTTTCAATTTCGTTCCTATGGACAAGAATATGTTACTGATGCCTCTGAGTTTTATACACGACATCTGCGGAAGATTATTTCTCGGACGGACAACTTTCATGGTTACGGCGATCATTTGCTTCTGAATAAAATAAACCATATTGTCATTGCTATTAGTAAAGTGGGTTTCAATGATGTTAATTCAAAGACCAAATAAAGTATTTTTTCATGACGACTTTTTGCCAACTATACTTCATAGGTAACGAGTCTCTACTGATACCATGTAGTTGATTTCTATAAACGGTAGACTTGTTGCCCTTCGTGGTAGTATTATTCATCAATGGTTTATCAGGTTGAGTTCAATCTTTGAAATAACTGTAGTTGGAACATCACATGTCTCCCTATGTTTTTCTGCTGATTTTAGTAACTTACGTTTTCTTGAATGCTTGCATAGCAAGCGACTGCGATACAGTAAAGTAACGTTCAGAGCTTGTTCACTACTGAAGAGAGAAGTCTGATGTGTTGCATGTGGTGCAAGGGTGGCCTGCCATTTCATTCCATTTCATCATTTATTCTTCCCCTCTGCATTCCATATCCGAAGATATGTGGCGGGCTTGGGACCGCTTTAGCTGCATTAGAAGGTTGGCCCTTAAAAGAGCCCATGGGTCATTCTCCGTCCACCGACACTACTCTCTTCATCGACTATTGCAAAATCTCTGAAAGAAAAAGAATAGGAGATTAGAAGCGGTAAGGAAATGATCATATTGAAGTAACTTACTGGGAACTTTCTTCCGAATTTTTCGGACGACGAAGTCTTCAAGCTGACCGGTAATGTCCATACTCATGTGGAGACACCGGACTCCGTCACCCTCGTAGCACTCCTGTGTTTGAATTGGGTCGCTTGTGATGGATGGGGTATCGCACACATCATTTTCAAAGAGGGGAAGCTGGACTTCATACACTCTTCTTTTTCTACACTTCTCACGCTCATGCAATCGCTCCACTTCCGACAACAACCGCCTGCTGATCACCTTCGTCTCTTCCACTTCCTTCACCACACCTCGCATCCGCTCCACCTCATTCTTCTCACGCATCAACTCCGACTCTAAGCCCTCAACCGCCTTCACTCGCTTCATCATACCACTCCTTTCCTTCATCATACCACTCCTGCTCCTTCACTCGCATCTCCTTCAACTCCTCTCTCATCACCTTCATACCCTCAACCTTAGCCTTCAGCTCTTCATTCTCCTTCAAAACTTTTCTATTCACACTCTCCATACCCATCATACGATCCTTCAACCTCACAAACGCCTCCATATCATGCACCTCTTTCCTAGGCGATGATGTCGCTACAGGCTCAACAACTTCCTCCCTGTCTTTCTTTTCCTGTGCGTCCCACTCTTCCCTCAAATCCGCTATATCCCCAAACAAATCTTCCATCACCGCATCCAAATCAACCTCATCAGTCTTCTTAATTTCCGCTCTCAACTCCACTTCCTCAGTCGTATCCTCATGACTCTTCTCAGCCATCCCCTTCGCAATCGAAGCTACATCCTTATCATTCTCCTCCATTGCCAACAATATTCCCTCAAACCACGACTTAGACCCCTTCTCTCCGATGTTCCCAATCTCACACTTCAAATGCGCCTTCATAAACTCTGCCTCATCCCCCATCGCACATATCCGACAAGACACACACAACCTCAACATCACTTTCCTCTCATGGCCCATCGTCCCCTCTTTAGCTTTTAGATGTTTCTTAAGATCGCTGCCTCGTGCGATACAGCCACAGCTGCATTTTCCAACCAGCATTCTAGCATTACACTGCTTAGTCATGATAATTCTGTAAAGATAGAGTAAAATTTGATAGCAAGTGTTTATAGGATACTACTTGCTGATATGCATTGAAAGACTAAGTCACCAAACATTTGATACCAAACGTTGGAATAAAATCGTCAACCAAATTTAAAGAGTATGATTCCTAGCTTTATCCTAAAACCCAAAGTTTGATAGCAAACCTTGTCAGAGCTCTCACCGTTTGTCTTGCAACTTGAAACAGGAGTGAAGACTAGAGAAAAGTCGCGGTTTATATACCCAGTGAGCACAAACCCATGATTTAGACCTTCCTTATTTGGCCATGCATTTGACATGACAACAGCGGTTTACGATGTATGGGCATCGGCAGTCACCGTGCTTTGAGTTACCAACTCCCAACACAAAGACGGCTTCCCCTATGACGCGAAAAGGTTTGACGTCAATGCCTGCAGTAACCGTCTCATTTTTACCAAGTTACAATGACAAACGATAGACGTTGCCAACCCTGAGTTACTGAGGCTAGACGAGATTTCACAAAGGCCTGATAGCAAGCCAGCAACCGTTTAGGTGTTAAGCTCTTGAATCCGTTACAGGCATTACTCAGAGGGGATCTTATCCCAACTCCAAGGCCTCGACCCACAAATCCAACCTCGGGCGGACAGAGCGTGCGTCATGTCACTGTGTTGGTATCCGGGCCCCGATTTTGACATAAAAACCGGTGGAGTTATTTACAAGAGGAAACATCCCAAGTCGTTGCTTTGATCAGCTTGATAGCAAGCCGTAGAGAGGGATAGCAAGCCGTGATTCACCAGCGTTTTGCAATGGAGATGTTTAGATGCCACCCATGACAAGATAGCTAGGACTCAACCGATTGGCGTTCAAAGTGCTACGTTGAGAACTGTGTCAAATGCCCAACATGGGTCGCCCCAACGGTTTCGGTCTAAAATATGACACACTCCCTTGCCAAACTTATCACTACGATATCATCCGCCGTCCCGAAGGATCACCCTGTCAGTGGAATATTACAGCAAAACTCTCCGTGTCTTGCTCGCTTGTATCATGGTAAGACATGAGAAGACTGGCTCAGACATGATGACAAATCCTTTCATTGAGTTCAGCAGGGCCGAAAACCCCAGAAAACCTCCAAAAACAGTGAATTTTAATTTTTCAACTTTTTTTAGCACTACTTATGAAATTTTATAAGTAGTCTATCACTTAGGGCAGGTCAATAGCGATCGAACCTTTTTTGAATCAAGTCAAACGGACTTGTAGAAGCAAAGTTACAAGCCTTTAAAATTTTGGAGTCTTTTATGGCCTGGAGACGAAGGCCATCTCCTGACGAACCTCTAAGTCTGACGCCTTAGCTGATATCAGCAATGAAATTTTCTAAGTTGACAATCGCTCTCCTCTTAATGAAAAGTCTCTGTCGGTTCCCTGCTTATATAGTTTGTGGCGATCAGCCGATGACGTAATATCCATCATCCAAAAACTTTAAACCCGTCTATCTCCGGTTCTACTGCTCCGATTGACTATAAATTTTGAGTGCCATGTTTTCTAGCTCTCCCCTTTCATTTAAGACATCCCTCGACACTCTACGATGACCAAGAGCCGAGCTGAAAAAACTCTGTCGTTTTTTCAAAAATTTCCAAAATCTTCGAAAATGCACAATAACTCAATTTTCAACAGGCTCTCATTTGGAAACGAAACCTTCCACGCATCCGAAAAGATAGGATCCTAGAGAACAAGGTGCGGTCTTGCCCCTAAAAGAAACCCGAGCTCTTCATTCACTTTCAATCCTCCGCTATTTATCGCCAAAGGTGACTACAATTTAACATTTTCAGGAAAAAATCCCATGAGACCCAACTTTTCAACTTTTTCTCTCCGATTGACTTGAAGCTCACCCTCCAGATGCAGAATGACACGCTGATTCCAAATCTGGTCTCTGTTTTCCCATCCGAGGCTTGGTTCACCCGCTAGAGCGATTTTCATAAAATTCTAACTCTGTCGTTTTTTCGCCAATGTCCAAAATTTTCAATGACGTCTCACATCTATACGAAGGCAGATAGGAACAAGCCGTGTTTTCCACTGAATTTGTCTCATTCTTAGCTTTCAAATGAGCTATCACACGACTTTGTACGATCTCTACAACCAAAGTTGGAAGATCGTTGCCGAAGGGGGGGGTCGGAACTTTTTCTCTCCGATTGAGCTGGGAAGAAGTTCCTAGAGCCAACATTGGCCAAAACGTCCGAATTTGCACTCCATTTTCCCATCCATTTTCCCATCCTTCATGCCGAAAAACGACTTTTCTCATCCCAAAACATCCAAAACCTGACTTTTCCAACTCTGACGTTTTCCTGCCATTTTCCTCCCTAAACCCAGGAAAATAGGACCAAACTGAGCTTTCCACTGCATTTTTCTCACTTTTAGCTTTCAAATGAGCTATTGCACGACTTTCTACGATCTCTAATACCAAAGTTGGAAGTCTGATAGGAGGGGGGGGGTCAGAACGTTTTCTCTCCGATTGAGGTGGAAAGAAGTTCCTAGACCCAAAATTTCACGTAGATTCCGAATTTGCACTCCGTTTTCCCATCTGAGACCTCCTTCATGCCGAAAAACGACTTTTCTCATCCCAAAACATCCAAAACCTGACTTTTTCAACTCTGCCGCTCCACCCCTTGCCTCTCAGGAAAACTCCTCCTGCCTTCCTTCCCCACCCAACATTTCACGCAGATTCCAAATCTAAACTCCACTTTCACATCCGAACCCTCCTTCATGACGATTTCCGACTTTTCTCATCCCAAAACCACCAACACCCACCCTTTTCTCACTCTATCCTTCCCACATTCCTATCACCTTCCTTCCCATCCCTTACCGGAAAACTCCTTCCTTCCTTCCAGAGGGGGGGGGGGTAGGGACCTGTTTATTCCTCTCGGACCCATCCTTCCATCACATCCTTGGCGAACTCCTTCCTCTCTCCAGAGGGGGGCTGAGTCAGCCTGATGACTCATCGTTGCGCATTTTGTCCTTGCGCCTGGAATTGGATTACTATACTCACTGACATAAATAATGAAACCAACTATCATTGACTTGAATGGAAGTTTGTTTCATTTTTTTCTATGGTTTGAGATGATATCTCGCTTTCTATGTATCACCATTGAACTCCATATGATAAGGGAAATGATATAGGACCATCAAGTTTCAAAATTTGATATTGATCACAGTAACAGCTAGAAGTTGAACAGAATCACCACCTACAGCTGACCAGATTTGACTTATGAAATGGCGCACGATAACTTTACCAGAGGAATGGCAATTGGGATGATGCGTTGTGGGCAAAGTTCTACAACTGTTGCGAAAGAATTGAAAATTTCAAGGGTCGTTGTATGGAGGTGGTGGTGTCGTTGGAAAGCAGAAGGAAATGTGGAAAAGAAGAGCGGATCAGGAAGACCAAGGGTATCATCCAAGCGGACAGATGCACGCTTAGTTTTAGCTGCTAAAAGAAACAGATTTGTGTCCGTCCCGAAGCTAATTGTGTACTGGAAGGTTGCTGGGAACGTTGCCTGTAGCGTTCGAACTGCATATCGAAGATTGCGAGAAGCTGGTATACAGTCTCGACGACCCGCTGTGAGAATTCCGCTGAGCCTGGAACATCGAAGGAGACGAGTGACGTGGTGTCAAGGTCATCAGTCGTGGAGTGACAGTCAGTAGGAACGTGTGCTCTGGACTGATGAATCGAGGTTTACTCTCGATTTCAACGATGGTCGGATCCGTGTTCATCGCTTGCCAAGTGAACGATTTGCTCCATGTTGAGTCAAAGAACACGACCGGTACGGCGGCGGTAGTGTCATGGTTTGGGCCGGTATCTGGCACAATGGAAAAACACCAGCAATCGTAGTGAAAGGAACATTGACAGGACAGCGATATGCCGACGAGATCGTGACACCGGTCGTGGTTCCAGCAGTGACATCGAATCAATTGATTTTTCAGGATGACAACGCAAGGCCCCATCGCGCTTCAGCGGTCTCTAACATGATAGCAAGCAATGGAATCCCAACCTTGGAATGGCCCTCACGTTCTCCCGACCTCTCCCCCTCGAGCACTGCTGGGATGAACTTGGTCGCAGAGTGAGGGAGAGGTACAACCACCCACCAGTGTCTTTGAAGATGTTGGCCGACAGACTGATCGAGCAGTGGAACCTCCTAGACCTGGCATTCATCCAACGACTGTTCTCATCCATGCCCTCACGCATCGATGCCTGTTTGGATGCTCGCGGTGGTCACACCCGTTTCTAACTTAAGTTGATAAAATCATGAGTATCAAATTAAATGTTTTTGAGTCGAGTATTCGAGTTCTCCTTTTACAAACAACAAACAAACGTACAGTACAACCAAGTTTAAGTCATAAGTATTCATATCAGGACTTGTTTCATTCTTTTTGTCACTGAGTATACTTGTGACCTTTGGTGCGTAGGTGTGGTCGAGGTTAGGAAGGCTTGTCTTCTCTACTAAATCACCAAGTGAAAAGACAATCCTTTTTCACTATCACGGTTCATTTCCTGAACTATTACAAGCTTTGCATGCACTGCTGTCTCTGTACTTTTGTTTGATGGAGAAAGTTGACATCAAGACAGTGACAGCCATGCACGAGGATAAATTATTTGCTTGTATTATATTTCGGGTCTAGTTATAGGCCGGAGTCCTCTCCGACCTCAGCAAAAATGATAGGACTTCGACTCCGACTCCGCATCCCTGATAGAAAGTAGTGAGAGTGAAAGCTCTACTGTCATTAATTACGCATAAAGTAGGGCTACTAGCACGTATGATCTGAAGGTGGTCAATCTTATTCAATATTCCGGGATCTCTACAACACTGATGTCAGTTATGTGACATTTTGTGCTAGGCAAACAGGATTTTTGACTAAAGAACTTATTTTTTCAGCAAAACATTGATTAACAACAGTGATGCGACAGTATATTTTTCTGTGGGTGTCTCCACACCTCTGAGTCTCAAAATGAAGCTTCATAGCTATTCATATCATTGATATGTAGACGTCGGCTATGTGACAAATGTGACGCCGGTTATGTGACTTTCGAAACCGTGGACAGGCACCTGCTATCAATTTTCGTGAAAATTAGATATCCATGCTCCGAATTAAAAATATTTCGCATAACTGCGTGTCTGAAACAATATTTCAACGCATTTTCGTAATCTCCAACTTGATAGCAACAATGACTATATATGCACATCAAAAATTAGTACTCGAAGTTGTGGACATACGAATTTGCACCATTTTCGAACTTTTGTCGATATCAAAAGTCAATGACAACTGCACCTAAAATGCGCATGGATCCGATAGAACAAGTATCAACTTGAAGCTATAAGGCGTTGTTCTGAAAAATAGACAATTGCATGTCTCTGGTTGACCAAAGACACTAAATAAGGAGCTTTTCTGGATTTGCCTTACTGCCTGAGCATACTTGACAATCGATGGTGGAGCATTGTCTGAAGTCAACGGCATGCGATCAATTTTGATTGACGTTGGAAGTTGTCAACCCAGGCCGACCGGTTTTGATTTCGCCGGCCTCGGCCGGTTCCAACCCTGACGCATCGCGTGTATTATATATCTTTTCAGCAATGTATTCCTAATTTATTGTGTATTTAGTAGATAGTAGTAGTAATAGATATTTAGTATTTCATATTTTCTTAAAAAGTTACAGAGGTCTACTCCTCACAGTAATATCATTTCAACCATTCTGATTTCTACATATAGTAGCCTACTGAAGAATTAGCTGACCACAAAGCTAATCAGATCCATGCTGTGGCCCGCTGCTAGAAACGCTTGCCAACCTTTGAGCTAGATGATTGGCATGCAACATACAAGTCATAGCAAGCATGGGCACTACTGCAGTTTAGTGCACCCTCTTTTACCCCTACTGCAGTTTAGTGCACCCTAAAATGCATGTGAGAACAACATGATTTAATCAACAGAATGAATGCCGTTCGTTCTTCCCTATAGTTATAAATGAGTGTCTTTGTGTCTTCGTGTGTCTTCGTCTTCGTCTTCGCACATTACACCGAGAGCGCGCTTCGGTGTAATGTGCGTAGTCATCGTTTGCGGGAGAATGCGCCGTTGTTTTAGGGTGCACTAAACTGCAGTAGTCGCGTTTCCGTCCCTTTCATAGAGGGTGCACTAAACTGCAGTAGTGCCGCAAGCATGTACATTTAAAAAATTACTTTTGTCCATGACTCTGTCTCCCACAAAATATGCTTCATGACTGGCTAACAGTTTCTCTGCTTGAATTACATGTGTTCTCTGCTAATACCGCATGCACATGTTTTAGTTTTGCATTTCCCAATTCATAAAGGCAGTGGCAGTAGCAATGCACTGCAATCACCGTGACCTCCAGACAAAAATTATGGCACACTGATGCATAGTGCGAGCAGATCTCTCCAAATATGCATCTAGAGCACAGTGCAACTAATAGGAACGTATTTAAGCCTAACATTTGACTAGCAATCATATAGGCCAGTCTTTCTACAAATTTCAATTTTCAACAAATAGGCCTAGTCTTAATATTTGCTTGCTGCAAAGTAAGTTGTGTAATAGTCATTCATACCTTGACATCCGCTCTACTTTCTGCACGTTTTTAATTTACCTATCTATTTTCCTGATTACAATTTTTCAACTGCACAAATTAAGAAAAACAACTGCACATTTTAATTTAGAACTGCACAAAGTGTGTCCAGTTGCACGTTAAAAACCTGGATAAAAGTATGACTATATCAGCACCGTCGAAGCTCCCAATATGGGGGAATAGTGACTTTGAGTAATAATTTTCATCAAATATGAAAAACTGATGATAATGCAACAAATGTCCTTGGCTCATCCTAAAACACAAATATGCTCAAATAATGTGTTTCAATCTTTAGCACTACTGGTAAGCTACTGGCCTCTGGCGTTAAACCATGAATTAGATATTAGAGATTTTGACAGATTTAGAGATATCTT
The DNA here is from genome assembly GCA_907163375.1 of Prostheceraeus crozeri. Lineage (NCBI taxonomy): Eukaryota > Metazoa > Platyhelminthes > Polycladida > Euryleptidae > Prostheceraeus > Prostheceraeus crozeri. The sequence goes on along the minus strand of CAJQUW010015769.1, from coordinate 1,342,733 downwards.
TATTGAAGGTGCCCTTTACCACTCAACTGTTGGGAAAGAACTACTGTTCGGAAAGAGCGAGGAAACAAGCGTCACACACCTTCACACAACTGTCTGATGTCGAAGTGTGCTGTGCGTCTGTCAACCCATCAACCCCACCACTTCTGCGTGCCCTGATGTGAAAGCGCGTGACCATTAGGGATTGCAATCCCGGGATTTCCGGATTATAAGAAGTGCAATCGCGGGATTCGAGATTCCAAAAAATTCTAAAACCAGATTTCGAAACAAATCGCTCTATAGCATGCGTAAAGGAAGAATATGGCATTCTGATATGGTCATTTTGCGAACATGTTGAATTTTTTGATGAGTGGTTTATGAATTTTCAGTTACTGAGTTTTCTTACTCGAATGGGCCAACCTCAATTGCAATAGTTGTACGTACTTGACCAAGCGACGGGAGATCGCATTCATATTGATAATGGAGGTACCTGTTTTATCGTACCGGTAAATTATCTTCCACATCAGAATGTTTGCTGTCTCTACAAGTCAATGGTCCTCTACTGATGGAGTTGTGTTGCCATCTGTAGGCCGGCGCCCGACAAATCGGACAACTGCATCCTAGTCTCCTCGAGAGGGTGGAGAAACGTGTCGAAAATCTTTTGGGCACGTGTGAAAAACTCGCTAACGAGTTTCAGCCACTCTCCATCAGATAGAATGTTGCTTCACTTAGTCTCTTCTACAGATACTGCTTCGGTAGAAGCAGCTCTGCAGTAAATGAGTGCGCAACAAGACACAAGATCTTCGTCAGAAGCACACACGAAGCTAATGCACCCACATGCTATCATGAGCATATAGAAAGCACGCACATACAGTACATAACGCACAAGTTTGGAATCAGCTTCCCCAGAGAATGTTCACTGGCCAATACAATGTGGATACTTTCAAGTGGCGTGCGAACCGGTCTCTGTAGGAAACTATGCTTTAATTAGCAGATCTGAAGGAGGTTCTGATATTTTCCTTATTACGTATGTAAGAAAATCCCACTTTCCAATATTTTTTGGGTAACCACTAGCATCATTCATGACGTTCTGCTGTGCTAGGGTTGAAAATTCAAAAATGTACCCTTCACGTGTCTAACAAGTCATTATCATGTCAAATATATGCATGACAGAAGCGATAATGTTGTTGGGGATGCGTTGATGTTGACCGCTTGGTTGGGCTTCGCTGACATATTGCTGGGGATGTGCAGAAGTTGATTGGATTAGGTCGAGTAGGCTTCACTGACAGGTTGTTGAGGTTGTGCTGAAGTTGATCTGGTCGGTTCTGATGGATCTTCGCTGACATGTTGTTGGGGCTGCATTGAAGTTGATCTGGTCGGGTCGGGTGAGCTTCACTGACATGTTCGGGGATGGGGCTAGGTAGAAGTTGATCGTCGAGGTGAGTTCCAGAGGTGCTTCGGGATTGAGGAAACAACTCGCTGAATTCTTTAAGTAGCAATTTCTGCAGATGGAATTTGATTATGCTTGCCTCCAGGATTAGAGCTTATTCGAAAGCTATTCGAGATTCTAAATGGAGCTAGAAAAGTGTAGGTTCATTCCCACCGGACGCGGTGCGGCGCATCTCACGCGTCCAGAATTTACGTTCAGAACCTTAACAAACCTATGGGTTGTTCCGAAAAGACGCGCAAGACCAAGCGTCCAAGTAATTTCAGAAAAAAGTTCTGTAATGACGCGCGGTTTGCTTACGAAATAGGAAAATCCATCCCGCGCATAGCCGCCTTGCGGCTTGCTCTACCCCAGGCACTGAAGCCTGACACTCACAGAATTAAATATTTTGTTTATCTGCTTCGGTTTGCTAGAAGTGTGATTAATACGAAACGGACGGCACATTGAGGAACCTATTAGGTGGGCAAAAAGGAATTCCTAATACCTTACAGAGATAGGAAAAAAAGTCGTGCGTCGATTGCGGATTAATGTGAGTTCCAGCAAAGTGCTTCGATTGCCAAAATTCCTTCAGATTCGAAGAATTCAGATCATTGCCCACACGTTTTCTCCATAATATTGACCCTTCCGATCATTATTAAAGAAAGTAGCGGGCGTACGAAAATTAGTTCACTTGATGATCCTCTCCTCGGCATTGCTCACTGTATAGTGCATACATTGAATCGAGGGCAAGACAGGGATGTGTGTTTTGGTGTGTGCGAAGTGATACCACAGCACGCACGCCTCTCTCACTGGCTCTGGTGTACTCGGCTGACAGCTTATTGTTTGCCATTTCCAATAGCAAGCGATACACGAATTATCCATTCAAGAAGAAGCAAGTTGTCAATTCTGTGATATCATGATATGTGCCATTTCGATATTAAGGTTGCATACAATTTTTCCTTTCTAGGAAACCGAAGCGCGCGCAGATGAATCTAATTCTGTGGTGACACCACATGTTGCCAGATGTTCGTGCAGAGAAATGACTGACTTTCGACATAGCTATTGGACAATTCTGACCTTCTGTGAGGACAATTTGACCAAATGAACATCAAAATCCTTATCAGTGCACTTTCATACTTTGTCAACCATGAAATCGAATTCATGAATACATTGGAGATGAATGGTATTTTATTTATTGCAAAACGAGTATCGGAAACGAAGATGAGAAAGTTGTTATTGTTCCATAAAAACGGCTGCTATTTGTTATTGTTCTCAACCTACCTGATAATCTTCGATAGACTGACACTCCCGATTACTAGAGAATAGACGATGTAAGTTAATTAATAAAGGTCGTTTTGTGAGCTAACTTATGGCAAAGTCAATCCGTGCGTCAATTTTATTTCATGATCCGTCACTCGTCTTGTGCCTTGTTGTCACCCTATGAATGAAAATGTGTAAATGATGTGTGTGTCCTTAAAAACCCTATTCTTTACAAATGTGAAATATCAAAGTTTTCGATTATTATGATTAGTTTTCGCAAAATTATGTAGTTTATAGCAATTCACATTGCCTAACGATTAATTTCCAATTTCAATCACTCAAAAGTACACCGTGCTTCACTTACAATTGAAAAAATAATTTTAGCAATGTCGGTCTCTTTCATTTGTCTTTCATACTGCGCCACTCCTTCAAACATTATGATGAAGTCATCGAAGCGCTGCATATCGTTTATCTGATTCAGATCGTAGAATTCTCAATCACGTTAGTTGAAACACACTGCATTTGAAAGGAAATTTCACAAAGAAGACGATGGTGGCATGTATTTTGCAAACAGCAGTTATTTTTTTCCTTGAAAATGGTCGCTTCTATCGCTCATGCTCATCGCAGTGCCGAAGCGCGCGCAGATGAATCTAATTCTGTGGTGACAACAGTCGATATGGCTTATAATTGTGTTGACAGTTTGACAAAAAGAATTGATTTCACTTAGTTTTATGAAAAGTATTGGCAGTGAAATATCTGATCCGAGTTATTATGCCTGAAATGTTGCATCTGACTTCATGTAGATTCTGAAAACTGAGTACGCCATATAACTATCTCGGGAAAATGTCAGGTACTTCTTTTCTTCCCCCCCCCAACACTTTTGAGGTTTTCTAAAATCATCAAATTTCGCCAAAGTTTGTCACATTGAGTTTAGAATAGACTTGATCTGTCACTGAGTGACATTACAACACGACTGAGAAGTCTTACTTGAACCCTGGGATGAAGGATTGGTCCCTTGGATACTCAGTTAGAATACAAGGTACAACTGTGATCATGAACTTCGTGTGATTGTTGTCTACAGACAAATGACGAGCAGTTGTCTAATTCTGAGGCTGTAGATGTTCTGCAAGTCAGATAAGAGGAGTTTTACACACTCAACGCTATGCCACGCTAGTAAGAACAAGTAGGAGCAAGAGAAGATCGTTGACGATGCAACACTTCCGGGTGTCAACAATAACATTGTGGTGGGAAAAGAATAGAAGTAACTTGTTTGGGCTCATTCGAATGTATGTAACACAAGGAATGTGACTATGTTAATTATTTAACAATAAGGAGTGTCCATAATGATATGGTATTTGTAGTTGCCCGCTTTCCATTCCCCTCTCCTGTCCCTCACCACGCAGCTCGGTAAGAACAGGCATTTTTGTTGGGCGCGCCGCGCCGCGTCCGGTGTGAATGGACCTTATCATTGCCATGTGTCAATGTCTAACAACGGAGACATTTGACTGTGGCACTACATGACCTTGTGTTTGAAAGGATTATTGTCGTCAGGATATACTTAATTAAAGATCAACAGACCAATGAGATCTGAGATCAGATAGTAATAAGACGCAAAGTTTTTATGCAGAAATGACAATACAGGGCGTCAACCATCATAAACATATATTTTAATGGCTGTCGGCATTCAGCAGTGTGATTGCCGTCATTTTCAAGAGAAAGCGTACTTTACAGCTATTACCGTCCTTTTCTACGCATGTAAGTATTCACAATTGTCTCACAAAATGTTATCAGCATAACAATCCGATATAATTTCATGGTATGATATACAGTACGCGACAGCGAGTTTGCATGAAGATGATACAAAGCGTTAAGCTCATCTCATCAGCTATCTATGACACAAGATCTATTTGAAAGACTTCATTTGATTACATGTTGATGAATGATCGTCTAGACATAATAGATATCTATTATTTAAATTCAAACTCGAACAAAGCACATAGACACTACGCTATTAAGGCACAATCACAATGAGTGAGCGCAGCGAAGGACGATTACAAGTTATCACTTTATACAGCCACACGTCAAAAACTCATGATGAAATAGCCGCTGATATTGGAGTGAATCAATCAACTGTCTCGAGAATTATTAAACGATATGAAGAAAGTGGCGGATACAAAACCCGATATGAAAATTGCGGTGGATCACTGTATATAGTATCTTCGATCACTGGTTTGAAATCGCCAAGATAATAATAATAATGAGTTTATTGAATAACTGAAAATCAATCTTTACAGAAAAGCAGATACACACAAAGAAAAAATCAATAAGTCAACGTAGGTCAAAAACCGAAGAAAACCTTTTTACAAGCGAGGCTTACGAGTTCTTCTTGTATAGGCGAGTGCAGTATGGAAAAAAGGCCTGAGCACGCTTCTTGGTGCGACACAGAGGTGATAAGAGCTTCCTCGAGTATCTCAATTGACATGGCACAAATTTGTGAAGCACATGAGACGGATTCAAGCAAGAGCAAAAAAGTTTCAAAGCTTTCAATGTTCTCCTATCAGCTATCGATGGTAGGCACTCTGAGACACACTCACTTCCACAAATGATGCGGTGACAGTGTCTTCTAATTCTTTCTAGTGAAGAAGAATCAGCTACTGACATACCAACCATCAAAGGACAATTGTACTCCAAGGCACTGAGAATAAGATGATGATAGATGAGGAGGAGATCATGCTTGGTCACAGATGGAATTTTCCTTGCAGACTTTAATATATGAATTCATCTCGCTGCCTTCTTCGCAATGAATTTCGTATGACACTTCCAACCCGTACTTTCGTGAAAAACAACATCAAGCACCTTTAAAGATTCTGAACAAGGAAGTCTGTCATCACAATATGGTGCACCATTTCTCTTACCAATCATCAGGAGATTCGTTTTGTTTTCATTTAAAACGAGCCATCGACTACCACACCAGGATGAAACATTTTCGATTTCAGCGGAGATACCCAGAGTAATATTCCTGCCATATTCAAAAGTAGTTATTATGACAATGTCATCAGCGTATTTATAAATTTGTGACGAAGGCTGAACACACTGCAATGATTTCATGTATGCACAGAAGAAATAAGGGCCTAGTATTGACCCTTGAGCCACACCTGAGGTCACGGGAAGATATGAGCTTACAATTCCATTTCGTACCAAACAAAGCACCAAAACCAAACAATGAACAAATGCAGCGGACAGAACAACAGGAGCGCACAACCGTTCACTTCGGCGTTAATGCTTAACACAGCAGATCCACAGCAGCTGATATTCACGAGGCCATGGGAGAGTCTGCTGAGGACGTGAGTTTTCGCACAATTCAAAGAGCCCTCCACGAGGCTGGCTGCTCCGTCAGAGCAACCCAGAATAAACCATATCTTTCGCCATTGAACATTGAGAAGAGATACGCATGGGCTCTGGAGCACACGTCGTGGACCGTTGACCAATGGAAGAATGTTTTGTGGTCAGATGAAATCATAATTGAAGCCAACGATGGGTGTCCTCGCTTCGTACGTGTTGTAGACGGTTATCCATTGTCTGAGGAGCACTTCAAGACTTCAGTGAAGCACCCTACAAAAGTGATGTTCTGGAGTTGTTTCTCGTGGTATGGGGCTGGGCGAGTTCATGTCGTCGATGGACGTCTTGACAGTGACAAATACATCGAGCTTATCGTCGACGGAAGACTCGTTCAACAACTGAGTGAAACATTTCCTGACGGTAATGGAATTTTCCAACAAGACAATGCACCTTGTCATGTGTCCAAGAAATCAATTGCACATTTCAACGGAAAAGGTATCCAGCTCTTGAGGTGGCCGCCTTCTTCACCGGATTTGAATCCGATAGAGAACCTTTGGGCCATTGTCAAGAATCGCCTGCGCAAATACCAGACCAGAAGTAAAAGTGACATCATCAAAAGTTTCTCAAGGTATGGTACCATGACCCTGACTTAAAAAAATATGCCAAAATCTCGTAGCGTCGATGCCAAAGAGAATTGACGCTGTCGTGAAGTCCAAGGGACATCACACAAAATTCTGATGAACCCTGCAAATGAGGTGCTTTTAAAGTAATTCTAGAACAATTTTTGTTAGTTTCATCATGGAATGTTCACTAGTTGAAATAATTGATGATTTGATGACAATAATAAACGAGTGATTGAAAATCCACCATTTTCAACTTTCATGCAAACATGCTGTCGCGTACTGTAACTATTTAATGTCGCCTAATTCATTCGAGAGCACATGTTCTCTGATTCGATTTGAGCTACCGGCAATGTAACAGTCGCAAATGTACTGTACTCGCAAATGTAGCAGTGCATTATGTAGACTGGACAGTTGCAAAAATGTATGGAATTCTTGTTGCAAAAATGTGTGGAAAACGTTCTAAAATCTGCTTTAAATGTGACTTTGGCCAAGTTTGCTACATTAGCGCAAACCACGTGTGATGATCTTCAAAATATGAATGCATAACGATTTTACACTAAGATGAGAAAGGATATATAATATCTTTGAGATTTTCACGTTATTTTGTACGGCTACAAATCCGATAATATGAAAAACGAGCATATTTAAGATATCGAAATTTTCCATTAAAAAATGTGAACATGATAATACGTAAATCAGACACCAGGAGAAGTGTTTTTCTCTGACTGTTCTTTAATGTGTTGTTCTTCGAAATCGGTGGACTTCTAGAGAAGTTGTGATTGTTTTCCTTGAATAGGGATTGCAATCCTGGCTACTTTTCCAAATCCCGCAATTTTGAAGCAAATCGCTATCTACATGTAGTATGGCCTATATTCACATGCAGATGAAAGATTTTGCTTTTGATGGTCTTTTTCATGTAGAATTTACTACTTGACATAATGCAGGGGTCAGTGACGAACTTGTGTGGGTGATAAGAGATTAACGAGTCACTGACTCAGATATATGATCACCTACATAACAGATGTAGCTTTATATTCTCAATTTATTTAATTGCATCATTATCGGTTATCGTAGAATTTTGAATTGCGACATAATTGACCGCCAAAATTACAAAAATCCGCTGTAACCCGAAGACCATAAAAAAATAAAATCATTCATTTTCGAGATGCAGCCTATTTTTACAATCATGGCGGCCATTTTGAGATATAACGTGACTGAGATATAACGTGATTTGACTACTACTGAGATTCGCTATTTAGTCGTGAAACACACCTCTCCACAGAGTTATGAAATTGCTGAACGGTCCAAGTTCTATTCGCTCTATCGGCGTTCCGATCAGACAGTGCGTGATTTTATTGTACAGATGCAAGGACAGTCCTCCACGTGTAATTTCGGTTCTTCCTTGGAGGAGCACTTGCGAGACAGGTTAGTAGCTGGCATTAATCACAATGAAATTAAGAAGAAATTGTTGTTGGAAACCTCCTTGACTTATTCTAAAGCAAAACAGATTTGCGAATCATTTGTTGACATAACGGCAGCGATATCCAAAAACGAAACAAAGTCAGTTGTTCACAAAATTCACAGTTCTTCTAGGAAAAAATTCAGTGATAATTCGAGATTCCAGAAATCACATCAGCCGAGTAGGCTTAATCATAATTCATTTCGACAAAATTCCAATTCTAATGCTAGTCAGTTTGGAAAATGTTTATCATGTGGAGAACAACACAACAGAGCTACGTGTAGGTTTAGACACGTCACTTGCAACAAGTGTAACCGTCAAGGTCACATAGCGAAAGTCTGTCAAACCGCTTCTCAATCCACGTCCCAAAATCAATCCAATTCAACTAGCAGGCCCATAAGTTCAGGTTGTTCATCCTGCGGTGGAAGGAATCACTCGTCTCAGGCATGCCGATTTCGAAATGCCACATGTAAGACTTGTTCTAGGAAAGGACATATAGGCAGAGTCTGTAGTTCCGGGGTGGGATATGTTGATGATGGCGAAGAGTCAAACATCTCCACAGTAGAGAATGAATTTGCTGACTTAGTGATGTATACCGATCTTTCCGGTTCACACATTAAGAAGTTTCTCACAGTTGTCGATTCTCATGCACTGAATGAAGTTGAATTTATTATTGACACGGGTAGCCCTCATTCATTTATTTCGATCGAGAACACCTTTTGTTTCAAGGAGAAGATTTGTCCAGCAACCAGAAGTTGTCGAGGCATTACCGGTCATACATACACGTACTACGGTGAAATCGACTTGTTTGTTGAAAATTCTCATAAAGCAGAATTCTGTGTTTGTGAAGGTCTCAACATACTCGGATGGAAAGATATACGCATACTCTATCCACAGATTGCTGAAATATTGAATCGACGTCCAGGTCAAGTTATATCTGATGAGATTAAGGGTCTTCTAAATTCCACGACAGATTTTTCCTCACTTAGCACGCTTACTGAGACCGTTTCCCAGAGTTCAGGTGGTTTGAAGGTCGATCCGATCCATATTGATTGCGAAATTACTGAGCCTGTTTTTCATAAGTGTCGTCCTTTGGCGTATGGATGACGTGATTCAGTGAAAGCGAACCTTGATAAGCTGGAGAAGTCCGGTATTGTTGAGAAGGTCAATAGTTCAAGGTGGGCCACACTTATTGTGTGTCCGATTAAGACAAACGGTACTGTTCGCATTTGCGGAGACTATAAGGTCACAGTTAACCCTTTTTTGCGCCAACGAGCGTGTACAACACCCGAGCCTGAAGACATTTTCACACAGTTATCGAAGCGTGTTCAGTCAAATTGATTTGGAGAACGCTTTTCTTCAGTTGCCTTTGGATGAGCAGTCGCGCGAGCTCAGCACCATAGACACTCCATTCGGTCTCTATTCGTATAGGTTTCTCCCGTTTGGCATGACGATTTCACCTAGTGTATTTCAGGAGACTATTGACAAGATTCTGTCAGGCATTGGTAATGTGGTAGCCTACCAAGATGATATGGTAATTCATTCCAAAGATCGAGAATCCCACATGCACACATTGACTACTGTTTTGAAGCGTTTCTGTGAATACAACGTCAAGATCAACAAGGCCAAAAGTGATTTTGCGGTTGAGAAAATCAAATATTTAGGTTTCGTTTTATCGAAAGATGGAATTCATCCAGATGTTGACAAATTTGATCCTATCATTAAGTCTCCTGATCCTACTTCCGTTACCGAATTACAGTCAATTCTCGGTTCATTGCAGTACTACAGCCGATTTCATGCATCTTTCGCAGACACAGCCGCTCATTTGTTTGATCTTTGTAAGTCTGAACATGTATTCGAGTGGACTCCTGACCATCGTCGTAGATTAAAAGCCTTGAAAGAAATGGTTTTTAGTGGTCTATTGCAACCCTTTAGGAAAGGCGTTGATACCAAAGTCATTTGTGACGCATCGGAGTATGCTATTGGTGGCATGTTGGAGCAGGAAGGCAGACCAGTGATATGTGTTTCGCGTAAGTTGTCTAAGAGTGATCGGGGGTACTCTCAAACTCAGAAGGAGGCTCTCGCGTTAGTATGGTGTATTAAGAGACTGCACAAGTTTTTGTATGGATTGCGTGATACTATTGTCACTGACCATCAGTCGTTGTCTTATATTTTCCATCCTCAGAAGTCACTACAGAAAGGAACGTCGCACATGCTACAAAGATGGGCTATTCATTTATCCCAATACAGTTATGACATTGAATACCGCAGCGGGAAGAAGATTCCACAAGCAGATTTCCTATCCAGATTTTCCCATTTTAGTGATTCGAATGATCTAGATGATGATACTGCTCTTTTCGTGAATCCACTGACTATTGATGCTACGAAGTTAGCAGATGAGACGAAACGCTATTACAGTAATGTACTCTACGCCCTTCGCCAAGGTTGGTCGTGTAGAGCGAGGAAATTGTTCCACAATATATATATTCATCGTGATGAATTGAGTGTCACGCCTGAAGGTTTTCTTTGTTTTCGCGAGATGATCATTATTCCTTCTTTTCTACGAAAAGAAGTATTGACCCATTTACATTCTACTCACCTCAGTGTCGAACACATGAAGTCTCTCAGTCGCCTCACATGTTGGTGGCCGACAGTCAATGCAGACATCGAAAATTTTGTCAGCTCTTATGATAATTGTAAAGAAGAAAAGAGGCAAGGACATCACAGCTTAAATCATGGCCATTGACATACGATAGGATGCAAAGAATACATGCTGATTATGCTGGTCCCATTAAGGGGTATTATTTCCTTGTTGTCATTGATTCTTATTCGAAGTGGCCGGAGGTGTTTATCACTCGTGAAGCTACTGCCGATTTCACAGAAAGATGTTTGAGGTCATTCTTTGCCAGAGAAGGTGTGCCACAGGTCTTGGTCACCGATAATGGTTCACATTTTGCGGGTAATTTGAAAAATTGGCTCCAGAGTATTCATGTGACACATTTGCACACGGCACCCCGACATCCACAGTCGAACGGGCTAGCCGAAAACTTCGTGAAGTAGTTGAAGTATGCTATTTCGGCAGTAGTCAAAGAAGTTAATACGTTTTATGAATTGCAAAACTTTGTACTGAAGTTTCTATTTCAATACCGCAACTGTGAACATCACACCACACGTCAGCGACCTACAGTAGTGTTTTTTTAGAGGTAGTGCTTTGAGAAGTCAGGTGATAGGTAGCTCGAAGGTGACGTTTGGAAGAGGTAATGATATGCGTCTATGCAACGGTATAGTTCTTCAGAAGTTGGGAAACAGAATGATGACGATCATGGATGCCGTAGATGGATCCGTTCATAAGAGGCATATAGATCAATTGACATTAGTGAAAGATTCGGTTGAGTTAGGAGATGGCGTAGAGAGGATTGAACGAGAAATGGTGGAAACTAGAGATAGTTCTGATTTTAGGACCACAAATTCGGTTGAAGCGCATACTGGCACTAGCACTCTTACACAACAGCAGTTAGACAACACAAATGCTACATCAGCACCTTTTCACGCTACAAGTTCCGAGAGAGAGTCATGGAGCAGTCCCGATCAGAGCGAGCCGAGGAGAAGTCCCGAAGTCGAGACTAGAAGTGCCGAATGCGAGCAGATGAGAAGTTGGAGATCCGAGAATGTTGGTGGACAGATTGTGGACAACGGAAGACCTAGGCGTAATCATGTTGAACGCTATTCAGTGACTGCTGATGACAATCCTATTCGTACCGGTTCTGGTCGTTGTGTTAGGCGACCTGAGCGGTTGGATCTGTGACACTAAAGCTCCAAATTACTTCTTGGTGATTAGCGTTCATTTCACACGTACAACAAACATTGACACTAATATATGCTATTTTTCTCTTCTAGTAAGTTCCCTTTTAAAGGGGGGAGAGATGTTGCAAATTGTACCTTATGTCTAATTTCTATGTGTGTGTTTTAGTAGCATGTTTTAATTACATGCACCTTGTAAAGTATCTGAAATAAACATTTCGAGTATTGGTTACACTTTCGTGTGCCATGCTTGCAACAACACCTTCGTTCTGACGATTTGAATTCATGTATACGTAAATTATTTATTCATGCTACTTGATTCAATACAATACAAACGACATCAGTGACCCAGGAAAGTCTTAAATCGTTCATCTTGCCTGTAGTGGCTATTGACCTGGCATTTAATAAGGGCACGGAAGGACAAAATATGCGTCATAAAAAGCGGCAAACAATTCTATCTCCGCGAATAATGACATCTTCTCCGTTTTCGCGTCGTCTTTTCAATTCAAATTGCAGAAACTCTTCTTTCTCTTTTTGTCGTTTTTAATGAAAACTTTACGGAGCACACGTTCTTGACATAATTTACTCAGCATAGGAGAAGGCTTTAAAAGGAGAGATTTGCTATAGGCCTATACTGTTTCATAAATAATTGCACAAAAACCATGACAAGTGCGTTAACCCATTTTTTCAAATGTAATTTTCGTTTGTAAGTCCTGGTTCAATTTTAATAGGCGATATACCATATGAAGCCTTATGTTCCATAGATTATTTTGACATCCATTTTCCTTTTGAAGTGGTCAGCTGTGGTCAGTAGACCCTACGAAAAGAAAATTAAGCGTTTTCTTTGAAGTAGGATTTCAATATGAAGACGACCACATTTTTTAATGAAAATTGACAGATGGTGTGAGCTACCATCAGGGTCGCCATGGGGATTGAAATTTCAGTCCCCACCACATACCCACAGAAAAACCTGTCGGTATCCCCAAAGAATCCCCATTCCTCCACAGGACTTTTACAACACATCCTAACTCAAACGAATGTACTTGTTGGCTATTGAAATGGCTCTTCTATGGTTGCTAGACCGTGAGAGGGCGGGTGTCAATTAATATTTTTCATTTGTGATTAGACAAATGTAGCGGTTCCGGCCAAATGGTTTCATATGTTGTCAGATTGCCGCTCTGGATATAATTTTTCTCATGAACAACAGTTGCAGCACTTTTATCTTTTCGCAATCACATGGAATTTCTTCGCATCACTTACTGGTGGAGCTTCAAGCTGAAAGCGGAGGCTATATAAATTTCTTAACAAACTTCCCGTAGGCAAATCGGGATGCTGTCAGCTTTACTACCAATCTACGAACGAGTCAAAAGAAATTTCGATCATAGGGTCATCGATCACTGTGAAATGAAACTAGGTGTGCGTTTTGACTATTCAACTATTATTTTTATGTAGGTTCCTCATCAACGATTCAGGCCACATTCAGACTTAATGTTAGGAATCATGTAGGATTTTAACGTCTTAAACTAACTTTAAGTACTTCCTGTTTTTTTCATAGCTTTCCTTTCGTTGTAAGTGTGACTCATAGAGTAGGGATCTACTCTACTTACTCTATGGTGTGAATGTAAGTTTTGCATTGCATCTGAAGCAGGGCGACCTATCTTTGAGCGCTTTTTGAGCACCGATCCTCGCCCAATCAGAACACGTGTGCTGCAAGAGTAAGCATGATGTACTGTTGACAAAGAAGCCATGGAATATTCATTATACAAGTCATACACTGTGCATACAAATAGGTGCGGCAGAAAAAGGTGAAACCACGAAAATGATAGAAGCTTTTGGACGATTTGTCAGGAGTAGCGGGATGTCTTTGATGTAATGAAACTTCTCGTTGCACCATCACTGACCAATGTCCTTGCTAATGACTCCTATACCTCCTATACCTACATTAAGAAAATCGCTTTTAGCTCAGTGCATAAGTTGAAACGAGTTTCATTCAAAACGACGGTTTCATTTTCTGGTCCGGGTGTAGATGCTAGCTTTTCATCAATTTTGGCTTTATTAAAAATTGAAGCTTTTCTCTTGTGATGTCGTGTGTCGAAACACGGATTAGGAATAAGTGTGTGAATATTGAAATGCGTGTTGCAAGATAGAAACTGAATTAGAGTTTAAATGGATGAATGGCTCTACACTTCCCGAATTCAAGCAAAATCGTATTTGGTGCCAAATTAGACACGAGAAGATGATGATGGGAGTCGAAGCGTATCGTTTTAGCCTGCCTGCACCACTGAAACAAAATCTGAGGGACAAGACGCATTCATGAAGTCCCTTTTACTATTTGCTACAACTGCAAATGAGCATTTCTGAAACCTTTTCAGCGTATCCTACTATTATCACCCTGCCTTATTTTCAAATCATCGAAGATTTCTCATGCATCGGATTTGTTGAGAAACTTGATCAGTTTGATTTTTTGTAATCAATCAATTATAGGCTCACGATTAAATTTTGTGAGAATAAGCAACAGATAAAAGAGCTTTTCTGGTGTGCAACGATTTAGGAAGCGGGCTGTACTCTGTTGAATACTGATCAATTCTTTCTGAAAAGTCGGCATATCGTCGGTGAATCAGCAAAAAGCCGTATGTGCAAAAATTTCAAAACTGTCTTTTTAACCCAAGAATGTTCTAAATTGTATTTTACATCAAGTCCTATGAGGATATCTTCAAATTCAATCCACAAATTTTTTGAAATCTAGAAATCCAAAAGGCCTCATGTGTCGACCTTCCATTTTTGTAATCCGCAAAAGGCCTTATGTAGCTACATGCTTATTTCATTCTTATTCATAATCCATTATCGTAAACTGTGTACTGCTAGCCTAATTAGCTTTTCATCTAATTAAAAGTAAGAGGTAGCTAACCGAATAAACTGCTGTCCCGACCGCAGAACGATGTGTGACTTATAACATAAATAGAAAAAAATCAAGCTTCCCGTGTTGGACAATCAAATTCAGTTGCAGATGTCCTAACCCCAGGGCAATGCTTGGCTTGCAAATATGTAGATCACAATCAAGCTTTCCACGTTAAATAAGCAAAATTACGAATGACTAGGCTCTCGCAATCCCTATTTCCCGTTATCTTTTGCAAATCCTGAAATCCCGGGATTTTACTCGCGGGATGTCGGGATTCATTTAGCTGTCCTTTTAATAATTAATTTTAGGGGCTCTGATAGTTATTGGAAAATAATTCCATTAGTAATAATACTGAATTCGCAGTTGCCGAACGCTTTGCCAGTGGAAAGTGAATAGATTTTCCAATACTTCTCGATATTTTTTTCAATTTTAATGTAGTTTTCTCGATATAGCCCTACTTGTATGTGTGATCAAGCATTTACCGCCAACATGCATCAGTCATGCGCATAGGTACAGGGACTAAGAAAGCTAAAAAAGTAGCAAGAATTGCAGAATTTTTTCTCCTTAACCTATAGTTATATTTTCTTGCTTACTTCAATTCATTCAGCTGTAGATCACTTTATAAGGGCATCGACGAGTCAGTCAATTGCTAGTTGCGAAGTGTAGTGTCATTATGTTGGCCTTTATTTGAAAGCCAAATATTAGCCAACATTTTGCTCTATATCCAATAATTTCCTTCTGCTTCTATGCTGTCGTCTCCTTCTGCTTAATTTTTCATCTCTAGTAGTGGGCGAACTTACTTAATAATCAGCATATGTATCTGGCTATTTTAAAAAGGCCTACTCTGTTGAATACTGATCAATTCTTTCTGATAGACTTGATACAGGAAGTAATAATGCATTGCTGTGGAAGTCTGCGTACTGTTGGACAGGTAAGCTTAATTACTTCAGGGATTGGTGGGAATGCAATTCAACATTCTCCGACAACCAAAAGTAATGTGACATAGTAGGCCTAGTGAGTACGGTATGAATGGAAAGCAATATCTGCTATGCAGACTGACTATGCGAGCAAGCTGACTCATGATGCTTTAAAATCAAAACTTCAGTTGCTTTCATATGGCCACGCTTGTTCTCTGGGTATGTACTTGACTGTTGTGTATGTGACTGCTGTGACATTGAACCTACGCACAGAGCTGTATTTATCACTTTTCACTTCTCTTTTAGCGTTTAGAAATCATTCACTTGCTGTACATACCCATGAACAAGTGTGGACATATAATAGCAACTGAAGTTTTGATTTTAAAGCGATGTATATTGACAAAATGCCTTAAATCAACGCATTTAAAATTGCAAAATTCGCATTAATTCAATCTCTATTAATTTTATACCAAGAGAGAACTTGTGTTTCACACCAATGTTATTTTAGCATGCATGTCATTTTCTTAAGCGGGTAGTTTTGGCCAGTATTCCTCACCAAATTGACACATCTTTTTCATGTTGTAAAGATTCTCGGATTCTTTAAATGACAAAATATACAGTCTGTCTCTAATTATTACTAAAACAATTATTTTCATCAGTGTCTTATTAGCAGTGACTTTAATTAAATAAAAGTTCTACTTTCAGTTTGCTGTCCTGATTTCATTATACTCATGAATGAAAAACATCAATTTTTAACAAGTAGCAATATTCTTCCTATGAAATTACAAAAGAAATTACAAATTTCCCCTAATAAACTGACCGTTTATATGTCAAATTGGACGACAGATTTGATTAATCGCAGAAAAAGAAACTCACAAATTTGTACAATATAATTTGAATTATATTTTTAAAACAATTAAGTTTTCAGAGCGACACGGTACAGCTCACAAGGCTGCTGGTAACCATACATATATTACACATTTTCCCTTTGTAACCTTTTCATTTTGGAATGCTCATTTGTCACACATGAGGCTAGGAAACATCATTTTCGAGACTCTCACATTCATAGAATGACGCACGTATGCCTATAAATTGCAAAAAAGGAGATCAAATAATTCGGAATGTACCGTATGCTTCGTATTGTCATGTGTATCATGACAAAACACAACTAAATTCAAGAAGTAACGGGGAACGTTGCTTCAAAAATCAGCACGAATTCATAGCATGAAAACGCTTTAAACTGAAAAGTCATTGGATACAAAGCTGTTAAATCGTCATGAAAATAAATTGAAAAAATTGCTAGAAAATAAAGTTTAAATTTGAAATGTACCGTAAATCATTTCAATGCAAACGTTACAAATTACCATGTAAATCCGGAACAAGCATTGAAAATTAAGTGCAATAGATGTATTTTATGACAATTTCAAAATTGAACAATCACATTTTTTCTCGGTCAAGGAGGAATCCACCACAGTTTGAACACAACCGCATTATCATAAAAGCAAAACTTGAAATGAGACTAAGCACTTCGTAGCAAACATCACCAAGTTAGGTACGCAAGATTTATTGTGTATGTTGAACAAGAAGCCATCGAAATCCTTGAGAAAAATTATAATATAACTCTCCATTATTACGCACGATTAATCGATGATATCATCCTTGACCCTATCAATAAGTACAATAACATTGATAAAGGAACCATGAGTAAAATCAGCGAGGTCTCTGACTCCTTGTTCCAAGACATCAAATTCACCTTAGAAGTGTCCAATGAAAAATCTCTCAATTATCTCGATGTCAGTATGGGGATATATAACAATGAGATCGAATGGCATGAGTATATGGCATGTCAAAATAGGCCTATGCACTCAGGCATCCCTAAACAAACAAAGTTGTATGGGTAGTTTGGGTGCCACACCACATAAAACTGTGTGCAAAAATAGTAAAAGGATCATCACCAACAGACAGTGTGCGTAGGCAAGGAGGGATGCCACTATGGACCCGTCTTCAAAATTCAAGGTTCACATTTTTTACAATAAGAATCATACAATACATCTGAGTTTAGCTCAACCTGAAAACGGTCTATTAAAATGACTGCAAGAATAATACAATTACTTACTATTTCATACTTGGAGACTTATTGTATTATTCGTCTCAGACGTGCGCCTTTACAGATGCATTTTAAATTTGTGATAGGCTATGATCGGCAATGATGTCATTTTAAGAATTTCATAGAATGATTTTAAATGATATCATTTTATATCATTTTATCTTTTATAATGAAAATATACCATTTTTACTGAAATATACATAAGCCTACACCGTAAATAGATCCAGTCATGCGAATTTTTTGATTTACACTGCTGCCATGCTACTTTTACTGCTCTTAGCAATGAAATTGAAATAAAATTGAATTCAGCATCGAATATGCAGTTGGTTAGGACAGCAGTACCTAAAGTACGAAAAAAAGGCTAAAAATATTTAGATTAAAGTCAAGACTGTTATTAATGAGTTGTTTGACAAATTGTGTGATAGACAGCCTGACAGACAATGACCTACTTTTCGCTACATGGATCAACCATTGCGGAAGGACATGGGTAGAGCAAACGAAAAAGTAAATTTGCTTCAATACAAAATGCGAAAAATCTATGATTAGAAAATATAATGGAACAAAAATTTTTGATGATATCATTTTATATCATTTTTCAAAAATAAAATAATATAAAATGATATCATTTTTCCTCAGAAAAAATGATATCATTTTATCATTGCCCGATCTTTGGTGATAGGCATATTTGTTGTCTTGAACGTTAGAGAAAGATGTAGTTGATGGGCGCCCTCTTCGCATCGCAATTGACGCTAGAGAAATTTGTTGTAGATGGGTACAGTCCTTGTGACAGAGGAGCTACGCTGTGAAAAGGTGTCCATCTATCAGTAACTCAACAAAATTGCTAAGAAAAAAATCCATGCTATCTTCGAGAAAAATATGTCTGCATGTTTACAAGTGGTTAGTTGGGATTCTTTAAAAAAGACGAAGTTTACCGAAAGCTTCAAAAGCGCAAAACTTGATGGCGCCTCGGTGCCTGTTGCAAGACGACGCGGCAAATACCACTGACATTAGACATGGTTGCTGTTGCTTTCTGACTGAAAATGGAGTGATTCACGATAAAGTGCAATTTTTACTAATTAACTTACTTTTCGAATATCTTCCCGTTTTGTGTATTCCATCTCTAGTTTATCGCTATAAAGGAAAATGGGATCGGAGTACGACCTTTTCTTTATGAAGTACATTAGGAGATAGTCATTACTGCGGGTATAGCCGGGGGAATTTGGTTGGACTTCTGTTCGATTCCTCTTTGTCATTGCAAGATTCTGCAAAAAGACGTATCAGTCATATACCAATGTAAGTGAGCTTCAATTCATGTCATTTACTCTCAGAACAATATTGAAAACTATGAAAAATGTACTGAACCATGTTCATTAAATAATTGTGTTATAACATCTGATAACAAATTTTTTTCCAATCAAAAAGATTTATATTGAAGAAAAATGCTGGTACAAGAAAATGCAAAAATTTTTGAAGTTAGATAAGAAAGCCTGAGCAGAAAAGTTCTGATTCGCCTAAGGCTGACTTGGCACGCAACAAAAAAGCTCGAGCATTCGACCGTTGTAGGCTCAGGCGACTCAGACTCTACCCGTGCGGTTCCTGGTACTGAATAGAATAGGACCGACGTTTCTCTGCGTGTCGTAAGAGGCGACTAAAAGGGGCCTTTTGCCACTGCAGCTCTGGTGTTGGCAGTTTGATGTCTTATTCTTGTTGCCTTTTCTCAGTGGCTATTCTAAGTTCATGTTGCGGGGGATCCTGATGGCCGAATCTTAGCTGTTGGGATATGCAACAAAGCCCTTTGAGCTTCCTCCTCTGTGGCATATCTGGCTATGCCTTTCCAAAGTCCCCTCAGCGATGGCCGCCGCCCCTCTTCGCAGGTAAGGTGTGGGGTGGGACCATTGGGGTTGCTGTCTTCCACGTTCAATGCTGTTCACCCTGTGTAAATTGCTTTGGCTGAGGTTTGGTGGCTCCTCGATGGTATCGGAATGGCCATCTCCTCCCCGGGGCACTCCTCGTCAGCAGTAGGCATTGATTTGCTTACTGGGTGTGTCGCTTCGTATTGTTTCGATACGATGTCTCCTATCTGCTGGACGGAGCCGGGTAAAACAACAACAACAACAACAACTCAGGTGACCGAAGATTCCCTGTCCACTCCGTCTTGCGAAGAAAGGGTTGTAAGGACAATCGACAGCAGACACGTCGAAAGGTGTTGTAAGCAATTTTGCCCGACCCACCGTAAACGGACACCGCAAGGGGAACGCAATGACAACCGAGTTCTTCACACTTGGCTATGTTCTCTCTGAACTTTCTCTGCTCAGCATTGACGGTCACAGATTCCTCGTCCACGCTCACTGCTAAAAGAGATTCTGGGCTCAGTGGATGCGCAACGGTTGGGTCTAAAGCAGCCGTACGTCCAAGATACCATGATGGCAGAAGAATGTCTCTGCTGGTCTGTGATTATCATGCCCAAGATCTCCACCTTTCTCAAGCCGTGGGGCTAAATATACGCGTTGGCAGTACTGGAATAGGTAATCTCGTAAAGTATTATGTCGATGAACGACTCCTTTTCGAGAGCTACAAGTGAGAGTGTGATATCCAACCTGATCAAGGATGGCACGATGTTCTGATGGACATGTTGGGCAAAGAGCATCTGGTTTATATACTCGTATAAACGGATCCACCACTTGAGGCGTATCTGCATTTCATGAGCATCCAAGTGAAGACCCAATCCATTAGATGGCATTACTCTCAACCAGTCACACGCGTGTGGTACAGCTTCGGCTTTCAATCTCGCTTGATGTGCAGGTGAATGATGCAGCAGTAATTGATTAAAATCGAGCTCTTGGATTGCATCTGATATAAACAAAGTAGCGAGGTTTCTGCTGTAGGGAACCAATAGCGACTGGCGCACTTGAAAGCGCCATCGATGAAAGAAGAAGACCAGTTGTCAGTGGATGCACAGTATGAAGCAAGGAAGGCCGCCGGAGCATGGCGAACCAAACATCGCAAACCTAGACCACCATAACGGAGACCAAGTTGTGTTTGAGCCTATGTGTTTTCAGTTAGTATTAAGCCGGCAATCTCTTCAACACAACGCCAGACATCATCATCAAAATTTTGTAAAGATGCGTGTGTATTACATGGTGGGGTGCTGCGGGAAATATGCGCCAGCCTGTAGAATGTCTCACATGAACTAAGGAGTAAAGCTGTCTGTGGATCATTCAAAGTTGGTAGACGATTCAGTAGGATGAGAGCATTCTGTCGACGAATTTCGATGAAATCACTGATGAAGTATCTATCTCCTATAGGTGATCCGAAAATTTCCTTGTTTGGGACACTTGACCTTTGCATTTCTGAAGGAAAATACTGTGCATCAACCTTTGAGAATACTTCACACTTTGAACGATTTACTTTCGAACCAAGCCAGGATGATGAGCCTTCGATGATTATGAGGGCTTTAAGAAGATCCTCCCTTGTACCACACAAAACGCCGTTGTCCAAATACCATGTATGGAATGTCAGCATGGGCAATTGATTTTTGACTGTCTGGACAAGGCGATTCAATGCAATTGAAAACAGAAAGGGAAGATGGGATCTTCCTGCTGTATACGACTCGCTAAACAAAGTGTTCCCATTTTATGATATAAATAAAGGTGCTGACCGTAGCAGGATTGAATTTAAGGCACGAGATTCGGAAAATTTGAAAGACATCCTTCAAAAATCGCTGGTCTTGATACACAGTTGAATGCATTTCTGAAATCGATCTTCATCGCAGAAACATTTTCATCATTCCAATGATCTTCGACAATTCTCCGAAGACGATGAACCATACCTACTCTATGCGGTGAACTATCTTCTCTACTCCGGCAGGTATTGCAACACCATATTGTGAGTCCTTGAAAAAAAGTGCTTTGTTCATTTGACATAAGCACTTGCTAGTCAATCTTCGTAGCACATTTCCTACTGTTATAGGGCGAATATCACCAGTTTTGCTGTTATTTTTCTTCAAAGCTGTCAAAGAAGCACTTCCAATATACGGCGCAGCGATCAAGGGAACTTTTCCAGATATCAAAATGTTCATAACCTTACGCAGAGAACACATCAATGATATTGACAAAAATGCTTCATTTCCATCGAGAAGGTGCTGCACACGCAAACCTGAGGGAAACCTGTCTTTAGGAACACACGCAAACCTGTCTTTAGGAAAACAGCAAATTACTTGGTGGATATCGATGTTTGTATCTAGTTGACAGATAGAAATGTCATCCGTTGCATTATAATCTGGCACTGTGCCATCGGAATGTTTTGATAGAAAAGAGCGCCAAGTTTCTGGAGAATTGGGAGCCAATCCATCTGACATCAGAATATGACAGGTTCGACCGTACTGACCATTGCAGGCACTTCTGACAGCAGCCTCGATAGCTGTTCTATCAGATTGCTTGCGATCTTTTCTTTTTACCTCTCTTCATGACAGAGCGTCAGATGCTTTTACTGATGCCTTCCAGAGATGCATTTCATTGCCATCTTTCCATAGCTGGCAAAGCTTGTTGATTTTTACGAGCGCGTTTGACAAGGTAAAACTGATTTTGGAATCGTAAACAGACGTTTCCAAGAGTTTTTGTCATTCAACCGTGTTGTGTTTTCAATGTCTTACTCTGTGCGATTTGCCTTTCTTTTACTGCACTGAATTTAATCAATCTGATGCTGTACACAATTCAATACAACAACATGTCGTCTTGCTACTAGCGCATCGTTTTTACTCGAAGCACGTTATTTCAACTGTTAAGTTATTTACATTACAACTTACATTGGCGACGAGGAAAATTGGACTACAATAGTGTTGCAAATTTTACGCCAGACATTTTGCAGTGCTGAAAATGTCTGTAATTCCGCCTTTCTGCAAATTCTCAACGGACAAGGAGAAATGGGCTCTCTACTCAGAAAGACTTTCGTTTTACTTTGGCGCTTGTGGCATAAAGGACGATGCGGAAAAGAAAAACTATTTCTTAGCTTGGTGCGGTGAAGAACTATTCTCAACTCTCACGAGTTTATTTTCTCCAGTGAAATTATCTGACACTGCTATTACCTTTGCTGATATCACCGACAAGTTAAACGTTCATTTCAAAGAAGAATCTAACTTCATGTCCGCTACATATTCGCTCTATTCCTGCAAACAGAAACCTGGACAAAGTTCGTTAGAATGGTTTGCTGAATTGCGTGAGAAAGCTAGACATTTTGGCTTTGATGCTAGTTGTGTCAGTACGCCTAGAGAACGTGCATTACGTGATCTTATTGTGATCAATTGTGCAGATCTACGAGTTCGTCAAGCTCTACTGAAAGAAGGTGATCCTACTCTTCAACGTGCGGAGGAAATAGGTCTACAGATTGAGCAGTTATCCAAGGACATGAAATTGATTCAACCTACTGCTACAGTTACGGAAAGTTCAAAACAAGTTGCAAAGCTTCGACCTGCAAGACCAAATGGTGCGTCTATATACAAAGGTAATTTTTCGAAGAATTTTAAATCTACTAAAGGTTACATCTGTTTATCGTGCGGTAAGAATAATCACAAACGTGAAGAGTGCAAGTACCGGAACTATGTGTGTAATGCGTGTCATACAAGAGGTCACATTCAATCTGTGTGTGGAAGAAATTCCGCAAATTCATCTGCTGTGTTGTCCAGCAAGAATTCTGCCAACAAAGTACATTCTGTTGATACTCTTGTCAGTTCTGTGAATTCTTCTCATAATATGATTCATAATTCGCCTTTCATGTTACCTATTGATGTAAATGGTAAAGACATTCTTTTTGAAGTTGACACAGGCTCTCCTGCCTCAATTATTGATGAACGTACGTGGTGTGGAATCGGGTCCCCTAAATTGTTGGACACCGACATTTCACTGAATTCTTACACAGGTCATGACATAAATGTCAAAGGTCATTGTAAAGTGAATGCCTGTGTATTAGGAAGTTCACAGATATTGAATTTACTTGTTGTGTCAGGTAGAAAACCGCCTTTGTTTGGTCGCGATTCTATTAGGAAAACAAATCTTGATGTCACTGATTTGATGCGTAATGAATTTTTATATCGGTCAGATGTAGTGATGTGCTCATCCGTTTCCTTAGCTGACTCCGTATTGACTGATTATGATGACGTGTTTTCAACCGAGTTAGGACACTGCACGAAGTTCAAAGCAAAGCTTCATATAGATGAAAATGCCGTTCCCAAATTTCACAAGCCTAGACAAGTACCTTTTGCGCGTATGAATGCAGTGAAAGAAGAGATTCATAGATTAGAATGTAACGGGACTTTATCAAAAGTTTCGCATTCCGACTGGGCAGCGCCTATAGTGGTTGTTCCGAAAACTAATGATCAAATTCGCTTATGTGGTGATTTTAAAGTAACAATTAATCCTTGGTTAAAGCAAGATCAATGCTTGATTCCAACTCCTGAGGAATTACTCGTGAAGTTGAATGGAGGAAAGAAATTCACCAAATTAGATATGGCAGATGCGTATACTCAGCTTAAATTGGATGAAGCAAGTAAAGACATCGCAGTCATCAACACACCTCTGGGCATCTACAGATACAATAGACTTGCATACGGTATAGCTTCCGCTCCCGCTATATTTCAAAGGTTGGCAAATGAGTTGATTGATGGTATCCCTCATACTGCTGGATACATTGATGATCTTATCGTTACGGGTAGCAGCGATGAAGAACATGATAAGTCACTGCGAATGCTGTTAGATAGAATCCGCGACTATGGACTAAAACTGAAAAGAGAAAAATGCAAATTTTTCGCAGATGAAGTTAGGTACTTGGGATTTATTGTCAAACAGGAAGGGAAGAAACCGGACTCCGAGAGAGTTGATGCAATAGTGAATTTTCCTGTTCCTACGAACGTTAAAGAAGTTGAATGTTTTCTTGGGAAAATAAACTACTATGGGAATTTCATTCGCGATGCTTCACAGGTGTCTTACCCTCTCAACAACCTTAGGAAGAAAGGAGTACCCTGGAAATGGTCCAATCAATGTCAACGAGCTTTCGATGAGCTAAAAGATAGACTTGCAAAGACAACCTTACTTGTACATTTCGATCCGAATAAGACCTTGATTCTAGCTGCGGATGCATCCCAGTTCGGTGTAGGTGCGGTGCTGTTGCAGAAAGACGAGGCCGGTAATGAATTGCCTATAGCTCACGCTTCGAAGACCCTTACTGCGGCAGAAAGGAACTACAGCCAAATTGAAAAAGAGTCATTATCCATCATTTTCGGTGTGAAGAAGTTCAAACAATACTTACTCGGACACAAGTTCGTGCTGGTGACTGATCACAAACCCTTGCTGACTCTATTCAATCCAAGTAAGAGAATTCCTGAAACTACAGCTGCACGCTTACAAAGATGGGCAATAACTCTGATGGGTTATGATTACGAGATTGTCTACAAGAAATCTACTGATCACGGCAATGCTGATTCGCTTTCGAGGTTGCCTGTGTCCAATACAATGTTTGATGATTCTGATTCCGAAATGGTTCACGCGCTATATGAAGAAACCCTACAAGATGTACCGATAAATTCAGAGTTGATTAAAAAACATACGAAATCTGACAGGACATTATCGAAGATCATGCGATTCACTACACATGGATGGCCGACCAAATGCAGCGATGATTCACTCAAACCATATTTTCAGCGGAGAGACGAGCTCACTGTTCAGCAGGATTGCTTATTAAAGGGTCTCAGAGTGGTTATTCCTAAACCATTACAGAAAGACTGTCTGAACTTACTACATAGCAGTCACATGGGCACGAATCGAATGAAACAATGTGCTAGAAGATGGATATGGTGGCCTGAGATGGATAGTGAAATACAACAATTGTCCTCACATTGTGAAAGATGTCAAAGGAATGCGTCTAATTCGCCGGAATCTTACTTACCATGGCCTACTCCGGAGCATTCTTGGGACAGAATACACATAGATTTCCTCGGTCCGTTTTGGGGAGAGAAATGGCTGGTTGTTATTGACGCAAAATCAAAGTATCCTTTTGTTATTCGAATGGGTTCAGACACTACTGCTACAGCTACAGCTAATGCGTTGGAATCTATTTTCGCAATACTTGGTCCTAATAATTGCATAGTATCGGATAATGGTCCACCGATCAATTCCAACCAAATGAATAGCTTCTATGCAAAATGGAATATTAAGCATATGACAAGCAGTCCATTCCGACCTCAAGGCAATGGCATCGCAGAACGCTTTGTAAGAACATTCAAGGAGACAATGACGAAACTGAGAGAAGACGGAAAGGACAAACATATTGCGCTACGTGATTTCCTTCAAGATTACCGTTTTTCGCCTCATTCTACGACGAGTGAAATTCCTGCTGAAATGCTGTTCTCATTCAAGGTCAGAACGCGATTCTCTGTTTTACAGCCACAGAACGGGAATAACTCAACTCCGACGGATGACTTTGAATCGAGTGACGTATGGGTCAGACAATACCTTCCGACGAAGACATGGATTCCGGGAACAATCGTAGGAAGAAAAGGCCAAGTCACATTCGTAGTTTCAGTCTCTGGGGGACGGTTATGGAAACGGCATATAACACAAATTAAAAAGCGTTTAATTGATTGTAATGATGTCGACTTGGACAGTTCGAATGATGTTACTGAGTTTCCATCTGTTCGGGCTAGGCCTAGAAGAGTTTCAACAAAAGATTCTTCTGTTTCTACTGGACTTGCTAGTTCGTCAATGCCTTCACCTTTGTTGTCCTCTGGTTGGCGCTCAGCTCGCGCTACCAAGGGCGTGCCTCCCGATCGTTTCTTTTAAGGGGGAGATGAACTGTTGTGTTTTCAATGTCTTACTCTGTGCGATTTGCCTTTCTTTTACTGCACTGAATTTAATCAATCTGATGCTGTACACAATTCAATACAACAACATGTCGTCTTGCTACTAGCGCATCGTTTTTACTCGAAGCACGTTATTTCAACTGTTAAGTTATTTACATTACAACTTACAAACCGGATGACTTTTTCTAAAGCTTCTGAAAAAATATGTCCAAATAACTTTCTAGCTAAATCAGGAATAGCAACAATGTTGGACGACTCAAGGAAAATATCTCATCCCAAGTCGGTAGGTTTTCGCTTTCAAGACTTGATTCTGAATGTGTGGCCTCATCTCCATCATGATCCGCTTTTGAGTCAGAGGAGCCAGATGATGAATAGCACTCGTCATGTCTAGTTCGACGTGATAGAGCAACGAGGCAATGGCAGGTGCATAAGCATTTCGAATTTTGAGTAAGCCACCAACATGGTTGGTGCTGAACGCTTTGATACGTTTTGGTGCTGAACATTTTGATACAGGACACGCAATACCTTTAATCCTTTTGGAGTACATGCAGACTATATGACTCTGAAGCAAACCTGACGTTCTTGCCGTCTTATCAAATTATTAATTTTAATGAATATGACTCAAATGGAAATTTCCATGTTTTTTTAAAACTTAGCTCGGCTTATGATTTCGTGAATCTGCTATTATTATTATCTTCTGTTCTTTTATCCAATTAACGTAGTTAACCTCACGCAGGAGATGACGATTTAATTGAATCTCAGAGCACGTTTTTTGGAATTTCTGATGACTTTATTTGTTTAGCAGGAAACTATGTAGATTACACTTTTACTCAATTTCAACAGATGTTTTGACTGAATTGTTATGACACTGTCGAATCTGCCAATTATTGAATTGAGCTTGCAAACTATTAATTCTGTCGTCATGACTGTCTGAACGAATATGAAGAACATGCGAACTTATTTACTTTCTTTTTGATAACGTGGTTTGAATCAACCTGATAAGACGAAAAATCGAAAGTGCTTGATGATTGAGACGATATCACGATATCAGAGAGAACGCGCCAAACATGGTTCAAAAGATTAGAGGAAGCGCTGATTATTCTGATGCTAAGTATGCTAGTCATCCATCCTTGGATTTTGAAGATTAATGTTAAAACAATGCGACGATGGATACTTCTAACACATGCATTTCTATTATTGGTTCTTTGTCATTCTCAAATAATGTCCGATTCTCCTTCTGGTTTTTGAGAGCTTCGGGATACCATATTTGACGAGGTAGAATTATTTTTCTAATTGAAAATTATCTTTCAATGAATCGAATTCATAATAACTTTTCTTTCCTCATGTTGTCTACGATTGATAGAAGGTAATCAATTTGGATCGTTTAACATTAAAGTACTCAAAAATTCAAAATATAATATTCATATGTAATGTGATTCTATAATTCCTACATCGGACACGAAGAAAAACTGCCACATTGATGTCGGACCAAAATGAAGTTGGTCAGGCGAGTTCTGATTCTCGTTTTACTGATTCAACGTGAAATACCAGTCATGCAGTCACGTAATAGTTGCTTATCAAAAGACAAAACCAGGCTTTACAAATAATCCTTGCATTTAATTATTTTGCAAACAATATTGACTTCTTTTGCTCCTGAAAAACCGGTTAGTGCAAACATTTACCCATTATATTTGTAACAAGGATAGTCTTTTCACCGCCTTCAGTTATAATGTAGGAAGGACAATGTCTTTGGTACAGTGCTTTCAAAGTGTCAGGAACATGAGGCAAAAATTTGGTGACAAAGTCGTCAGTCACCTCAAGTCTCTGAATACTAGCATAAGCAACATTTTCCAAGCAAAAAAATCAGCAAAACACCAAATTCAGTGGTTTCATTTTTACACAGAAAATTGACAGAACTATCTGATGTTGTATTTTTGACATACGAAGTCGAGTGAAACATTTCACCATCTGCAGCACACCTGGACTTGCCCTAGGATTTTACTGCGATCATGTGGAGCCGAAAGGCCAATTGATCGAAGGACAGTCTCACAATCTGTCGTTTCCCTTCCAAAAAGTATAAGCTTGTAGAGAACAAACTCTTTAGCCTTTTCAGGTGCGAAGGATTTAGTTCCATGCATAAGACCTTTCAAAAACTTCATATTTCTCTCGAAAGGAAACATCAATGCACCCCAAACGGGACCAAACTGACGGAGGTCTTCACACATGGGCTTCAAAACAGAGATGCGGAGTCCCATCATTTTGATTGGACTCCGACTCCGGATCCATGCTTCAAAGGATGAACTTTTATTGTAAACATTTGCCGAGGAAATATTGCATAAAAGTGATGATAAAAATTATCTAAAAGAGCATGGGCATCATCTATTTTGTCATGATCAATGGATGGTGAATTTATCAAAACACAAATTAATGTCAAAGAAAAATACATTCAGAGATATCTTGATTCACAAAGCCATTTATACACGGGTAGCATGCATACAAAAAGGAATTTCTAAGATCATGTGCCCTCCATGAGTTAAATTCTGAGACTCTCCTCAAGCGTGCGAAATTATGTATTATGCTAATCGTTCTTAAGATTGTCTACACAGTTTACTGTGTGATTTTACCCGATGAAAAATGACTGATAATTGTTCTTTGTATTTAAGAGTGTATCGAGCAAAGCCTTTATCACACCTTCATACAGACGATGCAAAGAATCAAGTACAACATCATCTGGCGGCAACACATAGTCCGATAGGACTGATTTTCATTTTACGCCGAATATGCGTTGGCCACTTTCTTCAGCCAACACCGAGTAGGAAGCGTAATGCTCAGCTGTTTCAGGGTCGCACAGTTCCTGATCTCTCTGCTTCACCTTTATTGAAGCATTTGGGACAACCGAACTCGTTATTATACTGTGTAATATGCAGAACTGAAGCGAGGGCGGGTAAGTCAAATATACACAAGTTCACTGAAACACATGTTCTGATGTTTTCCAAAAGAACAGTCAATTGAAAGCCATCTCTCGGCATATTGTTTAGCACTTCAGTCATGAAGGTGTCCTACCTCGGTTTCCCTCTCTTTGAGAACCAAACCCCGAGTAACAGTATGTTGCATGGCTTCTGTCTCTCGTAAGGGGGCAGATCTAAAATGATGGCTTGAACAGGCCAAACACTGCTCTGTGAGAACTTTGGGAATGATCCACCATCAGAACTGACGATGAGTTGGATCCTCACGTTAGTGACCGAATTCAACTCGCTTATGCCATTTATGAAACTTGCAAAACGTGAGGATGATATAACGTCGCAACCAGATACTCAACTGGAAGTTCGCTGATATTCGAGGATCAGCTTTAAATTGGTTCTGATGATTAGCTTTCGCTGTGACACTGCTCAAATGCACATTACTGATGGCAAATCACACCGACAAACTTCGTTTCGACATTGAGTACAGAAGATACGAGATATGGCATCACTCATATTGAAGAAGTTTGATACTTTGTTGACAACCATGTTAAAGCCCCTGATGTTGGAATTCTGCATAAAAATTCTGAAAAAATAGTCATTTTGGGGAAAAGAAATTTACATTTAGTTGAATGACATTTTTCGACAATCTATTTATATCACGCTAAGCATCAAAATTGTGCTGAGAAAGAAAAGCAATGATGAAAACAATAAGTTGCATGTCATGTTATAATATCATGTAGCCTAATAAGAAATACTGAATAAACATTAACCTTTCACAAAGCCTATTTCGTACTTAATCTGCGAGTAGATCTCATCATACATAAGTATATTTGTATACAGCAAATCACAATTCGCATCACACAATTGAACTGGAATTTCATGAGCATTTATATACAAAGTTCACTTTACATGCTCATTTAGGTTATGTTAAGTTAGATCAAGGTGACCAGACTTTTTTCAATTAAAACCGGACGCCTCAAAGTGTAGAAGAGAGGACTTATGACAGTTCCCTTTATCTACATATTGCTTCTCTAAAGAGCGTTAACACAAGGAACGGATTGTCTAATACCTTGTTTGTCTCTGTCACGAGCAGCAGCTTTTTCATTTTGTTATAAAAATCGAAGTGACATCTAACTAAAAGTTTTCAGTATTCATTAGTATTTTCTTTCAATCTGCATTCTTTTATCAATTATCCACCTCCTCCCTAGTTTAGCGTGTCTACTATAAATAATTCCTACTACATATTCATCAATACAGGCCTATATATGCTAGCAAACTCACACGTGCATGTCACAATTTCTTTACACGTTGCAGGTTACAACCTGCATTTTTTCCGATTTCTTTTGATCCACTAAATACCAAGCTGTATTATTATTGGTTTATTGCTGTTCCCTCAGCCATGTAAGAATTGGGGTTTTGATGCTATATAATGTATTCTTATATTATAGATTATTTATTTTCCTTTACTGAGAGAAGACGATTATATCTCATCGTTATCCACAAGAATGCTCTCGTTCTCATTAAATTACCTTTTCGGTCACATTCCTAGCCATTTTGTCTTTGCACGGAAAGCTCCTTGTGCAATAATTCATTTCTTTTAACTAAATAAAGTTAAAAAACTGAATCTTATTACTGAAGCAGTGCAAAACCGAGACATGTATCTGTCTCGAATAACACTATCGGGACGCTGGGACAAGTGCGCCCAAGTCTGGACTGTTACGATAAAACCATGAAGTCTTGTCACACTGGACTAAATGCCGTATGCACCTCAATGTGGTGTCAAGAACAGTTTGCATCGCCGAAAATGCGTAGTACGTAAAATCTAGAATGCGAAATTTGAATTTGAAAACCATTAGCCTAATGTGCTATACAATGAACAGGAATTCGAAACATTTTGGAAGACATACGTACTTCACCTCCTTCAGAAGTTCTGTCTGATGAAAATGTGCATAAATAATTGTATTTTGTAGTTTTTATAGTTTTCATATCCAGAAGTATTTCATTCTGAGCAGTATGCTGTAAGGGGTGAATTACAAACTCAGCTTCTGTGAAAGTGCTGCAAAATCAAGGATGCGAGAAGCTGCACATTAAAAAATACATATACCACAATGGAATTCAAAAGATGAAATTGAAGTGATTAATGACCTTTTAGGTATGATATGGTACGCCTATACGGATATCTTGAAGTCGTGGAAGACAAGACTCAGGCAACTGATGTGCAAAAGAGCTAAGTTTCGTCTACCAAAGAATCTCCTATAGCCTCCATGGTCCTGAGCGGCAAATTTCCATTTTTACATAGGCAGGGTGAATTTACCCAGGTAGACTATTGCGAATATCTGATAAATGAAAACACTTGTATAGTCTACATAGAATTTCAATGCGATTATTGCCTTCACGTGTGGATGCGATGAATTTATGTATACATGTAGACTTAATATGTGAGAAAACTGTAGCGTTTCTACTATAAATAATTCCTACTACATATTCATCAATGTCTATAGACACTGTAAATCGCTAGATACGAAAATTACATACAAACATATACCAAAATTACATACAATTTGAAACTAACATCTGATTCGAGATTCTCGTATGTTTACAGAGATCTTGTATGTTTTTCATACCACATCTCACTTACTTTCGTATGTGATTGGTATGTAGTGATACGAACTATTCTATCTGTGATTGGCTGTTTTACACTAAAATACGAGTTGTTGGTATATTTTATATACGAGACCCGATGCAAATTGGTCTTCATTCGTATCTCTTTAGTATGAGCAGCTTTAAGTCTCATAGCAAAAAATATGTGTGTATTACATACTACTGTCAAATAACGTTTTTCAGTAATACCAGTCGTGAATACTTTTTGTTTGATAGAGTGATGTTTATCTAGATTAGATTTATTGTGAATTTTATGCTCCACGATGTTGTCTCCGTTGCTACTTGTCTAGCAACATTAACAGGACGTTTAGTTAGTTCTACTTTATGAACCAAGCTGAAAAACATCAATTCAAATTAACGATATTTTTCGTGCAATCATGTTGACTTATATATCCTAAGCATGACTATTTTTGCGTTCATGAATTATAATGTGTTTTTTTTCGGATTGAGAATATGCTTAATTTCAAAATTGCATAATGCATAATTGTTGATGGTGTAATACTTATTGATTATTCATGAAATGCCTTAGAATTACATGTATTAAAATCGAATTCATTATTGAAAGTATGACTCTTGAATGTCATTATCTCACTACTTACAGAACAGTTGTAACATAAGTGTGATCTTTATTGACAAAAGGCTGTAAATCAACATACTTTGGACATGATTTATGCTTTCTTTTAACATTATGCTAGTATCGCTTTAGTATGTAAAGCATACCACATTTGAAATGACATACGAAAAGCATGCAAATATATACCAAGAGAATACAGAAATATACCAAAAAATATTTTGGTATGTATCCTTCGTATGTGATTGGTATTGAGCGATTTACAGTGCATAGACAGAATGTGAAAATAGCATGTTAATTAGATGAATAAAAGAAACGTCGAGCTATTTGTAGGTCAAAGTAAGCTCCTAAATTTTCACGTGCTAAGGCCACATCAGAGAATAGAATTCTATAATAAATTCTATAATATTTTCCCAAAAAATTGATGCTTTGAGTATCTATTGGAAATTGCAATAACATGCGAGACATGGGGTTTCCTGAGCACTTAACCCTTACCGTGAAAGCAATGCTATTGGGGAACACCGACCAGTTAGAAGTTATCTATTCAACATCTACTACTCACAGAATATCATGAAAAAGGCACCACATGGTTTTGAAGGGAGTGTCTCCGTGGACACCACATAACTAACCTCAAATATGGTATTCTGACGACATATTGCTCATAGCGGGCAGTATTAGAGAACTGTAGGATTTGGTGGACAGAGTAAGAATTGCTATTTAATGCAAAGAAAACGAAAACAATGAAAACTCAGAGAAGGGATACGAATGAAAATGTTAGTGATATGGCCATCAAAGACAAAATTAATAGTTAGCCTGCTGAAAATGTTGCACAGGTCACTTATCTTAGTACTATTTTCAGTCAATTATGACAACAGCAAGAAAGTTGACATTTATTGGACATGTCCTGTGTCGCACCAGCTATGATAAAACTCTGTTTAGAATTGTTTATGGACGACAGGGAAAGTGTCAACAGAAAACCCGCTACGGAGACTAAACCTGTGCGGCATGCTTATATTGACGGCTACACAGGTATCTCAAGATGGCAACCGATGGAGAACCATGGTGCAGAGGGCCACAGCTGGTCGCGACCGACCAATCTATCAATGAGGATGTTGGATAAACGATTTTCTTTCATCATTCATCGCTGGATAACGTCAAGAAAATGTTGGGAGTATGTCTGTTTGCATTGGGAAAGTTAAGCCATACAGAATACAACTCAAATATAGAGACTTTTGAAGATGCATGAAAATTACAAATGGTCTGCTAGAATCTCAGCTATATATTGAACAGGAAAAAACAGTAGCTGCTCATCCAAATAAATGAATGCACAAAAAATATTGTGAGGCTTGATAATCTATCCATATTTGGACTTGGGATGCACTAATTGTAGCATAAAACTGACAGTATTACATTAAAAATCTGTTGAAAGCAGTGTTTACAAGTTATTGCTATTTATCATATAGTAATTATATACATGTAGATACATTCGTGGATGAATGAGAATGATGACCATAACTTCATTTTGTGCTTTGTCAATGGTCTATTTAAAGTAAAAGTCAGTTGAATTTAATAAGATGCATAAATTTGTAAGAAATTGACCAAAAAAGCTTGATTTTTAAAAAGTACCGTACTTTGAATTTGTAATCAAATTTTTGACGTTCCAATCGGCCAACTTTGATCATATTTTGGAGTTTATCAGAAATACTAAAAGTCACGCAAAGCAATAATCGTAGCCGCCATTATAGTTTTGGAGCAATATTAAAAAATGTCTAGGGAGGATCCTGGATCTCCCTGTGTAAAAGGGGGCTAGGGCGTATCAATTAATTTAAAAGCTTTGTTTTAACATGTATTTCTAAGAGCATCAGTTTTCTAAGTATTATAGTTTTGTTAGATATAAAAAGCTAAGTATAATAGTCTTGTGTCACTTAAAAGTGTCGACGTGTTGATTTGTTGCATTGACAGTTCTTTTAAGCTGGTTGGCAATTTTACCGATTCTCCTGCTAAAAGCGCCGAAAAAGTAATTGTTGAGGAACATTGTGTTTTTGTCAACAGTTACAATAATACAAAATATGATGTTAAGTGTAAATGATTGCCTAGGATTTTTTAATTCCCAAACTTCACAAGAATCCATTTAAATTTAGATTTAGTGCCGGAGTTTAGATTTTATGCCGCCAAGAGTCTATCTGTCATATCAAATGTAAACTTGTCAGCATCCATCGGCTAGTGTATATGCTTCGGAGACTATAAAGTGGACAGTTTCTTGAAATTTAGATACACCAAAACAATGATGGCCTTCAATGAACTCTTAAAACTATGACTCCAGCCAATGAACAGAACTTTTCGAGAATATGTGTCAAAAATCAACTCAAGCAATTGAAACAAATGCGAAATAGGCTTTTATGTCACTCTGGCCGATATTAGTATAGACAGTGTGATGGAACCTCATTATTGTTTGTCTGAAACAATGTAATAATTAAATCCAA
Source organism: Prostheceraeus crozeri (assembly GCA_907163375.1). Classification (NCBI taxonomy): domain Eukaryota; kingdom Metazoa; phylum Platyhelminthes; order Polycladida; family Euryleptidae; genus Prostheceraeus; species Prostheceraeus crozeri. The sequence continues at coordinate 1,307,400 of CAJQUW010015769.1, read as the reverse complement.
ACTGATGACTGTATACAAAAATCGAAAATTCGAAAACCTGAAGTAAAAAACCTTGCTATTATTCACTACTTCCAAAGACTCAGATGTGGATTTAATACTCCGCAAATACCGAAGACCATTATTCTTCTGTATCGTATTGCAATAGTAATAAAAGAAATCCATTGATCCGGACGAATCACGATAGAAGGAGAGGAAATAGAAAAAGTGAATAGCTACATCTACTTGGGACAGGAAGTGTACATGGAATGATGTCTAGAAAATGGATCAATCAGTGAGCAAGAGCGGGATGAAGAGCATTCAAACTCGATAAAGTATGTACTGAAATCCAACATTGACATCAATACTTGGGCAGACCTATTCAACAGCACCATCCTGTCTGCAAAATAATATGCGAGCGAAACGTGGGCAGCAACAAAAACGGAGGAACAACGTTTGGCTACAGCGCAAAGAGCCATGGAGATAACTATGCTATGAATATCACTATCCAATATGTCAAGAACGAAGAGATCAGGAAAAGAAAGCGTCATCGAAAAGTACCGGAAGAACAATGTCGATGAGCGGGACATGTCGCACGACTTCCCGATAGAAAATGGACAAACGCAGTCGCAGAGTGGTATCCACGAGAACAGAGAAGGCCAACAGGAAGGTCCCCGAAAAGATGGGAAGACGACCTCATGAGAAGGTTTAGACCAACATGGAGAAGAACAGCACGGTCGAGAGACAAATTGAATAAATGTTGTGACCAGCGATGCCAACCTGGCGTCCGATAGTCTGGTCGGTCAATGTAATCAAAGTAAAGATGAGATAAAATATCGTAACTCATCGGCTTTCTTTGTCCTTATTATGTTTCACTTCACAGTTCGCATAGATAATAACATCGGCTTCCATCGAACAATTACCTGTATATGTCGCATTTAGAAGAATTCATATGACACGGTACACATGGCAAAAATGTATGTTGTAAAATCTAATAAACCGATACGTACCATGTTCTCAAGTTTACTTAGGGTACAATTAATCGACGGTTAGCTAGAATACTTCAAGTATGATGTTATCCACTTACTGTACGAACGTTTTACTAGACACCAATATTTAAATGTGCAAATATGCCTTGACTGTTAGTCATAATTGATTGAAAAGTTTGCGACAGCCAAGTAAAGGTGTTGTTGTATCATATTATTATCAGACAGTTCAATATATTTCGACTATGAAATCCATAGTCATGTTCAAGACAGTAAAGTTCAAAAGGCAAGTACAAAAAGACTATAGACAACGTTGGGTAATAACAACGTCAGGAAATTCATGTGATATACTTCTATAATGACTGGATAAATTGGCTTTCCCAAACTTCTCAATCACTTATACCAATATCTAACTTTGGTGGAAAGGTTCTCAATATCAAAGAACTAAGTAAGGTAGAGGAGTCAAAGCGCATGCAGGATTTTTGCTTTGCTGCTGGGTTAGCTTAGACTGACAACTTTAAAGATCTGCTTCCGGAATCGGAATGCAGCCACAGTAATAGAAGAATAACTTTATATCTTGTTTTTAGTGCATGAGACGATTCATCAAGTTTATTATTGATTGAAGTGGTAATCAAAAGTCATCAGTCGGTAATATCGCAATGAAAAGAGAAATGACTTTTCTAACTTTCTACGGCGTAATAGTGTGTTTAATTCTGATTTTATTGTTATAATACAAATCGGTGGAATGTTATTTTTCTTTTCTTTATTATTGATTGAATGCATGATGGTGATACTCAGATCCCTTTCATAGACAACTATGTTCTACCAAAGTGCATACATTGAAACAATTTATCCTTTCCATCATCCATTTCAAAAAGTTCCAAACCATTTGAAGACGTGTATAATTATCGGCTATTGACATAGCACATCCAGGGAAAGAAACCAAAATTAACAAAATACATCTAGGTTGTCATCGCATTATTACACCAAGAAAATGACAAAGCATTGCATCAAAATGAAGCTCTTATCCTCACATGCAAGGACCGCGAATAAATTTCTTGAATAAAATCATGTGTCACCATTGAAACGAAGATAAACAGTAAAACACATGGAACATAAAAAAATGTGAAGCCCGAACTTTACAATCAAGGTCTCTCGCGTCCACAAAACCGGCTCAATCAACACCAAACTCGCTCTCAACACTCTTCAGGTTTTTAATTCGAAGGGCCGCACTCCAGTCATCCCCATACATGGGATATGATCGTCTGCACAACCCCTTTCAAGCTCTACCTCAAACGCCTGTCTCGCAAACTTACGAAACTTATGACAATTTACATTTAGGGCTCCCGCGCCTACAAAACTTTGAAATTTTTTTAAAATTTATTCGTCGCTCGCTTTGATATTCGGTGATGCAGATGAGCAAACATAATGACAATGTAGGTTTTCATATTTTGATCCACTTCTTCATCACCTTCTAGATATACTTCAGCATCGGAAATCGAAGATTGTGAAGATTCATTAAGATCACTACTATCAATGGAGTGTGTTTCGCCGAATTGCTCAACATCATTAGCAGATTCATCGGTGTTCATGTCTAACTCATGATCTGAAAATATCTCTACTGAACTGAAGTGTTGGGAACTTGCATGAGTCGGTGATTCACCGAAGCTTGTATAGCTCTTCGTCGCTCGATGAGTCGCAGATAACACTCATCGACGCTTCCCATCACCAATCTTTTTTATTTCATTTCTTATGAATTTTCTTTCATCTGACATTCGTCGATGACGCCAAGGCATACCTGAGGCAAACCAAAAACACTGTTACTCACAATAGAAAAGCTACACATTAACAGCTGATTATGCTTTTAGTTGAATTTAAAGATTGAATACGAGGCCTCCTTTTTGAATTGTTTCAGTTGACGGAGGGAAAAACCACGGTTTGACGATGTTTTTCATTCTGTTCACCGGCTACAAGTTTCGACCGCTGCTTCGGTCCTGGTCACTCCAACTGACGCATCAAGCCATCCTTGATCACATTTCATATAAGAGAGAGATAAAATCTTCAGATAAACGGTGCACGTGCATCAAGAATAAAAATATATTAAAATAGAAATCGGAAACATAAAGTCACTTAATGCGTGCTGCTGACTGAAACAGCAGTAGTATGAATAAATGTTTAGAGATACCACAGAATGTGAGTCACTATTTCGAAAGCAAATGTGGTGTCGTCCACCACACATTTAACTCTATTTGAGGAGCTTGACTTCTTCGTCCACCTTGGAAACACGCTTCTTATAGAAATGCTGCTCCTTCTCAAGGGTAGTCGCCGCCTCAAAATCCATGGTGTGACCGGTCTCTATTACGTGTGCAGCTATCTCCGAGCATTCATTATTAATATTCCTCACCATCCTTTTGTGCTCCTTGATACTCTGCTCCAAAGTCCTCCCAGACTCGCCAGCGTATGTCCACTGGCAGCTCCAACACCACACGCAAACCTACTCTTTCCTCCTGACGTTTTTCCACCAACCGGTCAGCCAACCTGCAAACCGACCTGCCTGTCACTCCCTTCCCCAGCTCACCAAGGATTGTGGATATCCTCTTGTAGACCCTGGGCAATAGGGTAACGAATATCTTGGACCTTCGAACACCTTCCTCCTTTCACGAACCTTCCCCACGACCAAGAGATCACTTCTTCGGTAATCTCTGCGAGACAAATCGCGCCTGATTCTTCTGCGTTCTTCCTGCTTCTCCGCAATGAAACAAATCCAACAACTCCACGAAACGCCGATCTAGGATGACAGGATCTCCTCCCCAAATAGCTGTTGCGGTGCGTGTCCTTCCTGAAAGCGGCCAATACCACTCCTTCATGGTTCTTCCTTATCGTGATATCCAAAAATGGCAAATCCCATCGCTTTTCTGTTCCACCATGAATTTTATGGAAGGCCTTAAGGAATTCAAGAAATTAAGATGATCTTGAGCATCCTTATGATCTACTGTAAACCAGAGATGCGGAGTCCTGTCATTTTGATAGAACACGACTCCGACTCCGGGGGTTGATAGGACTCATACTCCGACTCCGGGTGGCAAGTTTTTTGTTCTAAGGAATGTTTCCTTAGTTCTATATGTTTACCTGAAGATGACTATGTGCAATAGTTGAAATATATTGTGTTAATTTTCTTAACAATTCTAATTATAATTTCCATCAACATTCCTTGATTTTTCCACACTTACTTTGTCAAAATGAATCAAGGCCTTTTCACAATTCTTGCCAGTTCTTATGGAAAAAGGAGCCGTATTATCTTGCGTGTTATGTTGAAGGAAATGAAGCAGGTATGCAGATTTATATGTATGCATTTTAAAATAAAAACGACAAGTATTCGTCGATCGATTTCATGTCCGTTTTCATGACATATATTCAGGACAAACAGATAAATCTAGATAAAACCTTTAAATAGAACAGGATGGGAACTTGTCAAGCTAAAAGAACAATTGGCAATTGCGTCGAACTCCTCGAAAATTGAATACAAGCTAAAAACAATACAATAAGAGCTGATTTACATTTACAATTACGTCTAAAACTGTCAAGGTCACAGTGCTAAAACAATAAAATTGGGACTGAAGATTCGTGTTCGTTCATCAAGGTTGAACTATTGATTTCTTTCATGACCAGACTTTCAGCAGTGCGAGTGTACTTTGTGCGAAAAACTATTTGGAAATTGTCATAGCTATTTCTATGAACGTGTTTGGCAATTTCAGAATCTTTAGGTCTACCTTCCAAGTGTTCACGAATTCTGGTGATTAAGTGCCTACGAGTCTCACCAATATAGCAATTGTCACATTGCCAACATTTCAATTTGTATACAAGATTAGAGGCGAGACTCATAGGCACTTTATCTTTGTTCGGAAACAATTTGCTCGTTTTGAAAGTATCGAAAACTACAGATAATTTGCAAGTGTCAGGCAAAATGCGATTAATCGAGTGAACAGTTTTGAGAGTTTGTTTTTCTTTGATATACAGTAGTCGCCAATAAATGCGCTGACGATCCACATCATTATCACTTTGACCATTACTAGGTCTGGAATTCAAAATTTTGTCTCTGATTTTCTCGATGACTTTGGCATGAAAACCATTGTTAATAAAAATCGACGCGATTTTGTTATAAGCACTCTCAAAATAAATATCTTTGCTAGAGAGGCGCTTAGCACGATAAATGAGGTAGCAAATAGCAGCAGTTTTATACTTGAAAGGAGCAAACGATTCGTTAGGAACATAAATGCCGGTGTTGGTGTCCTTCAAAGTCCATTCAGTCTCAAACTTGTCATCATTTTTGTGTACAACAACGTCGAGAAATTTTAGTTGCTTTTCTTGTTCATGTTCCATGGTAAATTGAATACCTTTATGCAAAGAATTCAAATAGTTGAAAAATTCGACAGCTTTTTTCAAGACTGCAAAAACATCATCGACATAGGCCTACCTCTGATAAAACAAAGGTTGTCTGTCAAATTGCTTTTCTATCAAACCCATCGCAAAATTGGCGAGAGTGGGAGCTAATTTTGAGCCCATTGCGACGCCGTCATTTTGAATATAAAGTTTGTCATCGAATTGGAAAAGAACGTTTTTACAGGCTAAAGACAAAAGTGTCTTTAGGGTTTTTTTGTTGATCGGAAATTTGTCAAAATCAATAATGCTACATATGTCATCGATGGTATCATCAAGAGGAACGTTAGTAAAGAGACTGCGGACATCAAAGGAGACCATATAGTTATTCGGTATGCTGAGACCGTGCATCTTTTCAACAAAGTCGAAAGAATCCTTGATCAAATAATGTTTAGGAATGTGCGGCTTCAGAATTTGGTCTAACCACTTGCTGAGGTTAGAGCAATAAGCATCGCACATACTCAAAATCGGGCGATAAGTTAGGGCACACAAGTCCACTGCTGACCTAACTTATCGCCCGATTTTGAGTATGTGCGATGCTTATTGCTCTAACCTCAGCAAGTGGTTAGACCAAATTCTGAAGCCGCACATTCCTAAACATTATTTGATCAAGGATTCTTTCGACTTTGTTGAAAAGATGCACGGTCTCAGCATACCGAATAACTATATGGTCTCCTTTGATGTCCGCAGTCTCTTTACTAACGTTCCTCTTGATGATACCATCGATGACATATGTAGCATTATTGATTTTGACAAATTTCCGATCAACAAAAAAACCCTAAAGACACTTTTGTCTTTAGCCTGTAAAAACGTTCTTTTCCAATTCGATGACAAACTTTATATTCAAAATGACGGCGTCGCAATGGGCTCAAAATTAGCTCCCACTCTCGCCAATTTTGCGATGGGTTTGATAGAAAAGCAATTTGACAGACAACCTTTGTTTTATCAGAGGTAGGCCTATGTCGATGATGTTTTTGCAGTCTTGAAAAAAGCTGTCGAATTTTTCAACTATTTGAATTCTTTGCATAAAGGTATTCAATTTACCATGGAACATGAACAAGAAAAGCAACTAAAATTTCTCGACGTTGTTGTACACAAAAATGATGACAAGTTTGAGACTGAATGGACTTTGAAGGACACCAACACCGGCATTTATGTTCCTAACGAATCGTTTGCTCCTTTCAAGTATAAAACTGCTGCTATTTGCTACCTCATTTATCGTGCTAAGCGCCTCTCTAGCAAAGATATTTATTTTGAGAGTGCTTATAACAAAATCGCGTCGATTTTTATTAACAATGGTTTTCATGCCAAAGTCATCGAGAAAATCAGAGACAAAATTTTGAATTCCAGACCTAGTAATGGTCAAAGTGATAATGATGTGGATCGTCAGCGCATTTATTGGCGACTACTGTATATCAAAGAAAAACAAACTCTCAAAACTGTTCACTCGATTAATCGCATTTTGCCTGACACTTGCAAATTATCTGTAGTTTTCGATACTTTCAAAACGAGCAAATTGTTTCCGAACAAAGATAAAGTGCCTATGAGTCTCGCCTCTAATCTTGTATACAAATTGAAATGTTGGCAATGTGACAATTGCTATATTGGTGAGACTCGTAGGCACTTAATCACCAGAATTCGTGAACACTTGGAAGGTAGACCTAAAGATTCTGAAATTGCCAAACACGTTCATAGAAATAGCTATGACAATTTCCAAATAGTTTTTCGCACAAAGTACACTCGCACTGCTGAAAGTCTGGTCATGAAAGAAATCAATAGTTCAACCTTGATGAACGAACACGAATCTTCAGTCCCAATTTTATTGTTTTAGCACTGTGACCTTGACAGTTTTAGACGTAATTGTAAATGTAAATCAGCTCTTATTGTATTGTTTTTAGCTTGTATTCAATTTTCGAGGAGTTCGACGCAATTGCCAATTGTTCTTTTAGCTTGACAAGTTCCCATCCTGTTCTATTTAAAGGTTTTATCTAGATTTATCTGTTTGTCCTGAAGATATGTCATGAAAACGGACATGAAATCGATCGACCAAAGTTGTCGTTTTTATTTTAAAATGTTGTCACTGGACTCGCTATCTCACAAATTATATGTATGCCTACATTTTTACATGTATGTTTGCGAGAGGATGTGCTACCTCGCTGATTATGGTTCAATTTACCTGGCAATTTCAAGTATGATAAATCGTTCAACGCTTATGTAAGTAAAAAGATGTTGCGAAAAATTATAGGACAGAAAACAAATGAAATTCATAAGCTGAATATGAATGTGAACATCAGAATGGAATGCCTGAAGCAAATTGTTGATGACCAAATCTTTTTCAATGAAATATTCAATTTTTGTCACATCAGAAAAGAAAAATTCAATGATAAAATGAAAGAAAGTTTTGATAGAAGATTACAAACGACTGAGATCTCTTTACGGTCGCAATCTTAAATCCGAGGAAGATGAAGAAAGACACATTAAAAATATACCAGAAAGTGACATATTGGTGACTGATTTGACTAATAATTTGAGTGACACTGAACTGCGATTATTAAGCAAAGGACCTAAGTTTTCTCTTGCAAATCCAGTTAATGATAATCTCTTGATAGAATACAATACTAATTTCTGCCGTCTTGCTCATCAGATTCGTTGGAAGCACGCTTTAAGTAACTCGGTCAAGAATGACGATGTGATCGATAAATACCCTTGGCATACGAACCTGCGATTACCGGACAAGAGAGACCCTCTGCTAGAGAACAAACTAACGACTATATATCATAAAATAAAAAATGTCATTCAGCAAGCTCAAAAAAGAAAAGCAAATTCGAATTTGACAGAATCTGAAAGAGAAGTCCGTAGACACTTAAAGGAGAAACCCTACATTTTCCTGTGACAAAGGCTCCGAATTTTGTATAATCAATTCCGACCAATATCGAGAATGTGGGATCAACCATCTATCAGATGTAGAAATCTATACTCCAATTAATCATATCACGCCCAAAACGATTGAATTGAAAATAAACAAGGTCTGGAAGAATTGTGCTCAGAATATGAATATTCCTTATTACATATGGAATAGCTACATCACAAACAATTCTGACCTCACATCTTTCTATCACCTTATAAAAACTCACAAAGATGGTCCAAACATAAAGATACGACCTATTGTTGCAAGTGTCAACTCACCTACATCGAAAATCGCATGGCTTTTATCAAAGATCCTAACTCCACTTCTCAAAATCGTTCCAGCTCATCTTGAAAACAGTTATCAACTCATCAAAATCTTAAAAGAAAACAACAACACTGATTGTACCTTTCCATTCAGTCTAGATGTACAATCGATGTATACCTCAATACTAGTACACGAGGCAATTCAGAACGTCATATCAATCTTATTTACAAACAGTTACAGTCAAGTAAAAGGAATAGACATTCAGTACATCAATGATCTCCTGACAGTTGTATGTGAAAACACATATTTTCAGTATGAAGGAAATATTTTCAAACAAAGGAAAGGTCTTCCAATGGGGTCTTCGCTCTCAAGTATTCTAGCAATCTTATTTATGGATACATTAGAGAAAAAAACGTTGACAACATGCCCTTTCGTCTCTATATTCAAACGATATGTTGATGATTGTTTTATTCTCGTACATAACAAAAATGAGGCAATTGAGTTTTATCAGAAAATGAACAGTCAACATGAGAATATCAAATTTGACATCGAATATCCAAAAGATAATAATTCTATAAGTCTTTTGGACTTTTCTGTAACAATGGATCAACAACATGGACCGACATTTGAATTCTATAAAAAGAAACAAAAGAAAGATCTATTCGTTCATTCAGAATCTCATCTTTCATCGAACTCAAAATTGAGCATCATACAAAATGAAAGAGAAAGGATCAACATGAGGTGCAGCTCAAGAGATACAAGAACTGTCCATGAAAAGAATTTTGATAGAATACTTAAAATCAACGGATATGATGACAATTTCATTAAAAAATCGAAGAAGTTGAATTGCGAGTCAGTATACCTGAAATTGGATTACATCTCAGATGAAGTTGACATTTCCAGCAAGAGAATTTTGAAGAGAGAAGGAATAGATGTGAGACTAGCCCACAAATCAAGAACTTTGAGGAATGCACTAAGAAAACCTAAAGTCAGACATACTGCGTGTTCCATGACAGATTGTAAAATGCAGTCAACGAACCTTTGTTTTCGCAAGAACGTTGTATATCAGTACAAGTACAACTCATGCAGCCAAACTTACATCGGAAGCACTACAAGACTACTACACCACCGCATCAAAGAGCATCTCACTCGCAACACATCATCAATTTACAAACACAAAGCAAAATGCAACAACAGTGCCTTCACCATACAAGTAATCGGATCGGCGAATGATGAAGCTAACCTACGGATAAAAGAAGCCATCCTGATACGGAAACATAGACCTAACATCAACAACAAAGAAGAATGCAATTCGATGAACGATTTTCTTATTACATAGATACCTCATGTGGTTGGGTGGTTGGGGAGGCTTAGATGGACTCCAGGGGCCGTATTAATATGAAAGAAGGTAGACCGTTCTACGTAGAACGATTTTCTTGCTAGTAGAGCGTTCTACCATTAGCACGGTCTTAGAACGTTCTACGATATCGTATTAATAAGGCAGTCTATCACTAGCAAATTCTATTCTACTGACACGCTGACGTATCATTGGATATCTATGCATTTGACCTGTTGGGCAAATATAGCCACATTGATCAACGTATCTAAGCAACAGCCGAATCCGTTGAGTGATAAAATGACAGAATTCTTTCAGTTGAACCACTGGCTAACGATGAGTGACAAAGTTTCATTTAACGCGGAAGAAACGAAGCGTTTGATTGAGCTGGTGGAGAAGCGAAAATTTATTCTAAAAGGAATAGATAAAAGGGCTGGAGCTGAAGCTCGGAGAAGAAGAGCTTGGAATGATATCTCAGATATCATTCAGTCCGAGAGCGGGAAGAGATTTAGTGTGAAACAAGTCAAGAAATGTGAAGTTGGAAGCAAAAAATGCTTACATCAAAAGTAAGACGGTGCGAGTGAGAACTGGTGGAGGAATTCCGGAAGATGAGCCGAGTATCTCAGAGATGCATCAATCAATTGTAAATATGGAAAATCACTCCGCAACTTTCGAAGGAATTGATGGTGGGATGGAGACCAGCTTCGGTGGAGACAATGAGAACATTCCTCCTGCGTCGACCTCATTCTCCCCATCTGTTTCTCCAATTGAAAATACAGAAAGAAGTCATTCGAAAGTGAGAGCGACGCAATCGATGGCTTCACATCGACTTCGCGATGATATAAAGTTGAAAGAACTACAAATGGAAGTTTTAAAAAGTCAATTGGAGGCAAGTAAGTTACAGATTGCGAACCAGAAGCAGTTGAGTGATTTATTAGTACAGGCACAAAGACTATTCGACGTTATAGAGACGTCGCCCATCATCGTGATTTCATTGACTGCCTCACAAAATTTCAATATGGCAGATTCAAACGTTTTAATGGATGAAAATGGACATACGTTCAATTGTTTATAGCCTATGAATCTTCAAATATATTTCGGTGGATGAAATTATTGTGCTTCCTTTGTATTCATGTAAAAATTGTTGTTGATTTTTGAATCATCTAATCAAGTAAAACGAATTATTACAAATTTCGCGTACATGTGTGAATAGGAAATAAGCAGCCAATTATATGAGAGGACTAAGACTATTTGTAGTAACGATTTCGAAGCAGTACATTTTCTTATAAATCCTCTATTTCATGATTTTGATGGATCATTCGAATTATTTACAGTAGAAATATTAATTTCCAGTAATTATGTGTCCGATTACAAAATCAATTTCATGTTACCAATATAAATGCTATGTTAATAAGATTGAAATGTTACCTTATTTCATTGTAGATGGCTGATTACATTGACCTAAATGAGAACGAAAGAGAAAGAAAAAAATAATTTATCGTCATATATTCAACCCCCTAAATGAATTTTCGTATGAAGAATTATACAAAAGGTACCGATTTACTTCTGAATGGATGCGTGAATTATGTAGTCTCTTAGGTCCAGTGCTTCAAAGAAGAACGAGCTTTGGTCGAGCAATTCCTGTAGAGATACAAGTTATGATCAGTATAAGATACCTTGCTTCGAATTCCTTCCAAGTTGATGTTGGAGATATGTTTGGTATTCATCAATCGCCGGTATCTACTATTATCTCAAGTTTTTTAGATGGTTTATCCCAGCATCACAATAATTACATAAGGTTCCCCAGTTCTACCCAAGAAATGTCGAAACAAGCCCGTGAGTTTTTTAAGATCGCTCGATTTACGCAAGTGATTTCTCTGATCGACGGAACACATGTTCGCGTAATTCCGCCAGCCGATGACGAAGATTCTTATCCTTATCGGAAAGGCCATTTAACTCTGAATGTGCAAGCTACTGTGGATGCTGATATGAAACTTACAAGTTTCTCTGTAAAATGGCCTGGGAGAACTCATGACAGTTTCATCCTTAAAAACAGCACCCTTTGGCCTTATATGGAAGAACATAGTCAGAATAATCCGTACATCATCCTTGGAGATTCTGGCTATCCTAATAGAAAATGGCTTTATACTCCTTTCCTCGAGCCAAATACTGATGTAAAAAAGTCTTTCAATATTGCTCATCGAAAGACTAGAGTGTTGATAGAGCAAACGTTTGGTGTGTTAAAGAGGCGCTTTTCAATTCTACATGGTGAGATAAGGCTTCCCATAAGCAAGGCACCGAAAGTAATTATCTTCTGTCTTATTTTGCACAACATGGCGATGGATCGCAATCTACCAGAGATTCCATTGCATGATGATACAGACCCTCCTCTTTCGCCATATCACGGTGATTTGACTACGGCAACCTTGTCTCGTGCTGTCTTCGAACAGAGGAACTTTACATGACCATTGTTTATCCTTCTCAGTGTATTGATATATGTGACGTCTGAGTTTATTTGTTTTACTAGACTATAACACGTCTTAAAATCATTTTTCGTTTTATTCTTAGAACGCTTCTAGACAGCTCCAGACCAGTCTAGGAATAAATGCTAGACTAGTCTACTTTTCATAGAACGTGCTAGGAGGTAGACTGGCTTATTAATACGACTTTGCTACATAGACTGTATTAGTAGACTGTTCTTAGCACGCTCTACCATCTAGTACGCCTTATTAATACGGCCCTAGAACTCAGCTCTGTCGATATCTTCTGAGTTTCATCTCTCTATGTAATAGATTTTATCAATTCATAATTTGAACCATACTGTCTATCAGCCTGTTTTCATTCCTTAGTTCTATATGTTTACCTGAAGATGACTATGTGCAATAGTTGAAATATATTGTGTTAATTTTCTTAACAATTCTAATTATAATTTCCATCAACATTCCTTGATTTTTCCACACTTACTTTGACTTAGACTGCTCCCCATTGCTATCCCGTCATTCTGGATGCATACACCGCTCTCGAAGACAAAATGACACCTCGTGAGGCAAAACTCGACCAACTTAACCAGTTCCTCCACTCGCAACTTAGATCTTTCTGCAACAGAGGGATCCTCCAATAATCGGTGTTGAATGACTTCCAAGCTCTCATCAACTGGTATGCTGGTGAACAGACTGTCCACATCGTAGCTGACCAATTGTCCATCCACGAAATCTTCAATTCTCTGTATCTTGTTCACGACGTCGGCTGAATTTACCACATATTATGAACTCCCATCCTTGCCATACGGTGCAAGAATATCGGCCAAATATCTACTATTGGTCTCAACGTGTTGCCTGCCTCATGAACTTTGGGATGACCAAAAATGTAAGGCCTCTGGAAATGCGTCGGACAAATCCTGTTGTATTCTCCATAACCAAGTCTTCCAGATCCCTCGCTTCTCTCAATATCTCCATCAATTATTTTCTTGATCAGCTGATAATTCATACGCATAGGCTCGTAACCTCTGATGTTCTGGAGAGTAGCAGGCATAGCTTTTGTACGATGATATTTCAAAACCTTTCAATTGTTCTCCTGCAAAATTGCGAAAGTGTGGCTTGTCCCCTTATTCACCCAAGCCCTTCAAATACTAAATAATATTTAGGGTAGAAAAAGGCAATTGCACTGGACGCATGATCACTGGCATAGAGATGTAATCAAGGGGTTTTCATCGTTATGTCGTTGCAGTAGACAAAATTCTGCTAAACTTTGAAATGAAATCAGAATTGAATTGTTCTTCAACATTTAGCCATGATCGAATAACAGAGTAACAGCAATCATGTGGCATTTGTAATGCATGCGATTATTTCTAAAATTTGTTGTCACACATGTTGCGTTACTCTTTGATTTTTGCCAGAGAGTTCCATTTCCATTTGTAATGTTCATTTAGAAATTCCCATCCAGCAAGCCTAATTTGTAAATCGATGTCACATATATGAAGCAAACAGCAACAGTGCGTCACACATCGGAATCATATTACTTTCAGCCTGCGTGGAGCATAAAGATCTGAAATTGAGGAACGACGTCTTTTTTCTAATTCCTGTATGTTTCTGTGGGAAGCAATAAATATCAAGATTTATTTAATTGTTATATTTACAAAGTACGGTATATAAGTAAGTTACTCGCTGGGGAATATTTGGTGTTTGATATCTCATTGAGAAAGGTCAATTTTTCAAATTAACCATCACAAAATACAATCGCTTTCGTCAAGTGATGTCCAAGTATATTGACCTCACAAGTCTCAATAACTGCTCTCATTAATTTTTGCTAATCTGTGTTTAAAGGGAACGTCCTCAAAAAAAGGATGAAAGATAATAAACCGTACTTTTCAGTGGTGAGTGACTTTAGTCAAATGACATTTAACTCATTCGAATGTGATGTTATCGCATAAATGTTCAGCAGATGTTTGCAGCAACTCAGCATTTATTGACTCCCCAATGTGCATACAGTTTCGATTTCATTCAATGAACATGAGTCGAGACCCAGTGCCACCTATACTGTGAGATATGCAAATTTTTACACTTTTGCAGAAATGTACACAAATTTGACTGATTATGATAGCAATGAATAGTATTACATAAATCCTCCATGTCATGACAACTTTGAGAGGTAATATAGTTTGTTGAATTAGCAATTCGATGGGTTACCTAAAAACTCAGCTTTATTATGATAAGATTATTTTCTCAAGCGTGATCATATCACAAGCTACCTGCCACTGAAAGAATAAAGCATCTTAATCATAAAAACTGATCATAATTAACTTTAAAAGATGTAAAAGGCAGGGATATCTATGATTAATATAAGATATCTTAGGTACGCTCAACTCCCATACCATGTCCTGGACTGGAGGCCAGTGCTTCGATAAACTTGTGCATCAGAATCCAGCTGAATTGATTGCTGAACATGCTAATTCATACGCCCGGCCCAGTCTTGCAGAGAAATTGTCGAAAGAATCTGTGCAATGTACATGTGCAGATACAAGCATATCATCAATGGTCAATTTCAAATAAATTGTGACTTTCTAATTTCATTGATTTTTCAATTGTGTTGTCTAAAACCTCCTCCTGTATGCCTATTTGGACTACTGGTGGACTTCATTCGAGAATTCATGAGCAATGAAGCGATATAGCATGTTTGATTTATTTCGGGCCTTGAATTACTCAACTTTCATTAAACGAAAATTGATGGTTATTTTTATCAATGCTGTTCCTGAATTGTCCAATCGGTAGGACGTTAAAATCGTGGAAAGTCACCAATCACCACCGCTTGGTTTGCTTTTTATCCAATATGATCTTCGCATTTTATGAATCACTGACATCATAATCACATTTTATTTGTTCCTCGGAGTTTGATTATAAATTGAAGACCTCCTCACAGATGATTTTCTATAATCACGAGATGTCTAATAAGAGATAAAAATATAGTGACACCGGTAACCACTCATTACGAGCAGGCGCACTTGGAAAGACAACATTGGGTGCACTTTTCCACCAAAATCTTGATAAATGATCTTCCGAAAGAATAGATATTCACACGATTCTTGCTTGACTTTTACCTTTTGCATTAATGATATACCAATCAAATTATTATCAATTTTTGACGTTTCAATTTGTTTTGTGTTCGTTTCTGATTGAACATCGGTAGATTTTCTTTAGATTTTAATCATGTCTTTTAGCCTACTTGTATAGCAATGAATAAGGCATGGGACAGATTGCTGCAATGATTGTAGTAGCTAGTAAAATCATTACTGATCAGCTATCACTTAGTCCATGACTGCTTTGAGCAAAGGAAATAGATTATCAAAAATTTTCCAGAATGAGTCCACAATTCTCCGAAAAAACACTACTGAATCGATTTTCGCAAAGCATGTATAAAATGTACATAATCCACACCAATAGACATTGATGCCATACGTGCCGTTGATGAACAATTTCAATCGCTAGCAGTTGATATTGCAGCTGTTACTAACAGTTGCTTATTCTTGTGAGAGCTTTGTAATTCTTTAGTCTCTTCTTGACTGGGTCTAGCATCTTCTTTCAGCAGATTCCCTCTATGAATGCGCATATTTGAATACTGGATGATTGTTTACAACTTGTTTCACGGTTTCATCGAGATGTGCAAAAACAACTGTCAATTATTAAATGCAGTCCAGTGCATGGTATTGGTATGGGAGTTGAACATCCCTTAGATATATTATATCAATCATAGATGCCCCTGTAAAAGGGTCCACATTACTAAAACTACTCAGATTGAAGAAATGACGCCAATTGTGAATCATAAAATCATGCCGCTGAAAATTGAATTAAAAACAAGACATCTCAGCCAAGAATCTCTCAAATTTTCCTTAAAGACGTGCAGGAACTTCTACACGCTCATAATATAGTCTATATGCAATTATGATGCAGTTCGTGAAATTTCCTAGATCATCAGCTTAATTTCCACTTAATTAAGATGCTTGTTAGAAAATATTCATTCCTTCTGATATCCAACTTGTTTCAGGCTGCTTAGTACTTAGTCACTTATGTAGGCCATACTTACTCTATGCTGTCTACTTCTTGTAATATATGAAGCATAGAGTAAGTATATAGTAGATAGAGTGTCGACTCAAACAAGTATCTGCATATATTAAACAATTTTATATCATAGGATTCTGTTTTTTGCGGAGATTGCGTTCCTGCGGTTCAAAAAAATTATTTGAGCAGTTTTTAAAGAGCTGAATTTTTGAACATTTGTATGCTACTGACATGAAGCCACGCTATAAGTAGTAAGAAACAAGTTGGATATCAAGAGGAATGAATATTTACTAACAAGCATTTTGATTAAGCAGAAATCAAGCTGATTATCAAAGGAATTTCAAGAGCCGCATTATAATGGAAGTCTTCATGAAAAAGTCGAGATCTTATTGTGCCTTCTTGGCTGAGATTTCAAGTTTTCAATTCAGTTTTCATCTGTATTATTTTGTGATTCACTAAATTTATGTTTCTTTTATTGAATCTGAATATTGATGTGGACCCATTTACATATTTTAAAGTTAATTGAAACCATTGTCATTGATTATGTTATTTTGCTCTACCAGCAGCAGGTTGCTTGTGATAGGATCACGCTTAAGAGCATACTCTTGAGGTTGAGCATGAATGTAATAGCAACCTATCGAATTGCTAATTTAACAAGCATTACCTCACGAAAGATGCCATGACACGGTGGATCTGTAAAATACTATCATTCATTCTGCATTGGCATCATGATCATTCAATTCCGTGGTAGTTTCATTAAGACTGCCAAAATTTCCATATCTCACATTTGATGACAATATCCAACTGTGTTCACCTCGAGTTCATTTAATAAAATCGAAGGTGCATACACATTGGGGATTTAATAAATGCTGAGTTGCTACTATACCTAATATTTTTCTCTATGATATGAAGCTTTGTTCAACGATTGACACGTTTTTGACCTCTTATTTTGATATTATCATGGACTGTAGGTGCGTTTTACTATAGTACCACTTCTTTCTCATAAAGTAAGCAATTTAGAAACTGCATATATACATTGCATCTATGAGTACTTTCTGGTCAGAAAATGTGAGATCTTAAATAAAATATGATCTGATCAGACTTAGTAAGACTTAGCAAGTCATTTCGTCTGGTGGAGAAGCGTGTCTCGCCACAATCAATCGAAGTCATGTACTACTCATCAAAAGCTGCTGATACTTTATGCACGTTTATATACGCCATCAGAAAATTTACTAACAACAAATCCGCCGTCCTATTTGAGTTATTTCCGAATTTGCGTACTTTTCAACCCATCGCAACAACATCCAGGAATTATATTTTCTATTATTATCTACAAAGGAAATTTTGTTGTATTATGGTGATATGATCCATTCATCATTGTATATGCAACATAGCAAAATGTTACATACATGCTGTCATAGGGTTTATCACTAAGCTTAATTGAGTTATTCTGTTTGATGCAAACATTACAAAAACCAATTAGGCGATGTATAGCTGGCAATGTAGAGATCTACTGTTGCCACTTTTACAAAATGTCTGACCGACTCAGATGTGAAAGTTGGTGCCACGTTCTATATGCGTTCAGAGGGCACATTGGACATTTCATGTATGAAAAATTCAGCCATATAAAGATTTGTTTCTTTGGTGATCCACATGAAAATAGACAATTAATAACGCAAAAAGGTAGCGGCCTGCTACTCTTATGAACGAAATCCACATCTCTCACAATAAAAATAACCGGATTTATGAAAATTATTTGAATGTCAAATGTAATTAAAATGTCTTGCATACAAAATTGGAAAGAGCTTATGTAGGCAAATGGATCAATATGAATCCTTTAACAAAACGCAAAAATTGGTGTAAAACTGATGTATTCCATGCTACGCTAAGAGCAAAAATTTGTCGATAAAATCGCGACATCAAGTTGATACGTAGGGGAGGGTGGGGCACATTGAGTCACCAGCCTTTTCTTCGAAACTATAAATAGTGGAAACTTTATGCTTCAAGACATTGTTTATTGTAACATACGAGCATATAAACATGATTCCTCTGATAATTCAATTGTTTATGCTTTCCATAATTATTTTCTCAGGCTTTCCCAAAATTTCAATGAAAAAGTAAATTTTCAGGAAATCAGAACTTTTCTTTTAATGTAGCCAAAACCTTGCGCATATTTTCATTAGATGGAATTTCTCTCAAGTATTCTATATCAGCTTCATTAATATATTAGTCAAAAACTATTTGAGTTAAGTCTTATTTGCACACGAGCACGTTTTTGAAAACTTGACGATGTGGGATAGAACCACCCAAGATGGGGCACATTAACCAGAGCTCACAGTGCCCCAATTCGATACTTAATTTTTCTTTTATTGAATGGACGAAGTGATTTGTAATTTTACCATGTGATTTTGCTACAAATTGGTCTACAACGCTATCAAATTGGCTATTTAAAAATATTTAAGCAGTTATGGTATTCGTTTTGCTCACTGTAACTCTTTTCGAAAACGCAGCACCAAAGCAACATGTCGAAGAATAAATATTAAAACAATTAATTGATATAAATCAATGATCTCAATCAAAATGATGTGGCTTTGAATCTGGAACCTACCTTGTTGGTCAAACAAATTGAAACGTTAATGCATCTTGTTTTGGTTTTGGTTAATTTCACACCTTTTTTGTCTAGGCCTACTGGTGTCTTACATGTGTACATGTAATGCGCAATGCCTACGCATGCTTAAATTGATGTTCACAAGTGATAGATGTAGCTATATATCAATACATTCAGCACTAATGGTCTTACCAAGGTTCTTCTATCGATGAATAATGCTATTTATCTGAGAACTCTGATGGTCTCTGAACATTTGACTTTCAGAAATTAGCATGTATTACTTTCACATCAAACATTTGCTATCCTTTTTGACAATAAAATTTCAGTCTATGGATTTTGTTGCTTGATTTTTATTACTCATGAACTGAAGCTATAGATCAGATAATAAGGTCTACTAAAGTTGCATAAGAGAGCAATAAACAAAAGTGGTCCAATGTGCCCCACCCATGGATCACATTAAGAACCACTTATGTAAAAATTTCAAAATGTAAAATTGTGAGGAGACGAAATGTCACAGAAACGTACAACACCTCAGAGTTTACTTAGCATGCCCTCAACTTTTCATCTGAGTCTGATTTTGGCTCATTTGATTCAGCATATTCAAACTATTGAGAAAGTTTAAAAACACGTTCAATGTGCCCCACGCTCCCCTACTCAATCGCATAAAACCCGAGTGGACACTTGAGTCAAGGGTCGCAAAGGCAACCATGAGTTACTTTGGTCACATAGGACGAACGAACGAAATGGAGAAATATGTTGGGATATGTGAATGACAAGCGAAGACGCGGCAGACAACGAACAAGATGGATCGATATCGTAAAGGAACTGATGGGAACCACAGCGACGAACATGATGGAAGCCACTCAAGAAAGCGGACCGGAGAAGAACCTTGGTGGTCGCCATGGGATCGAAATCAACTCGACGGTACAAGGAAGGTGGTGATTTCAATCACATTGAAATGAGTTTAAATACACCGGAATCTTGATGGTCAAACAGATCAAATTGTTATTTTTTTTATTTTTTTGTCATAGGCC
This sequence comes from Prostheceraeus crozeri, assembly GCA_907163375.1. Lineage (NCBI taxonomy): Eukaryota > Metazoa > Platyhelminthes > Polycladida > Euryleptidae > Prostheceraeus > Prostheceraeus crozeri. The sequence goes on along the minus strand of CAJQUW010015769.1, from coordinate 1,287,300 downwards.
TGCTCTTGTCTCAAGCTTATATGTCAATTGATGATCATAAGGATATGTGCATTATTGTATATCAATGCATTTAACATTAATACTCCTACCAAGACTCTTTTGTCATAAATCTGAGATCAGTCTAAGAGCTCTGATGGGCCATGAACCATAGAATAAGTAGGCTATATTAGGTAGAGTAGCAACCAAAAATGTAACAGGTAGCAACTAAGAATTAATTTAATCCCCAATGTGCATACAGTTTTATCAAATGAACTACAGTTGAAGATCATTGGGTATTGATACTAAATGTGAGATATGCAAATGTTTGCAGTTTTGCAGAAATGTACATGAATTTGACTGATCATGATAGCAATACAGAAGAAATAAATAATATATATTATTTTACAGATCCTCCTAGTCATGACAGCCTTGGAGAGACAATGTCTGTTAAATTAACAACTCGAAGGTTGCTATTACTTCATACTCAACCTCAAGGATATTTTCTTAAGCGTGATCATATCACAGGCCATCCTGCCAATGGAAGAGCAAAATCACATAATCAAAGACAATGATAACAATTAACTTTAAAGGATGTAGATGGGTCCACATCACTATTCAGATTCAAGAAATGAAACATTAATTTAGTGAATCATACCGATGAAAATGGAATTAAATATTGAAATTTCAGCCAAAGCACAATGAGATCTCAAGTTTTTCACGAAGATCTGTATTAAGCTCATAATGCGGTTGGATGAAATTCCCTTAATAATAAGATTAAGTTCTTCTTAATCTGTTAAGTTCTGCTAATCGGAACTCAAGCATTAAAATATGCATTATAAAAGCATCAATAAAGATGAGCACTAGGCATATTTAAATATACATTCCCTTTGATATCCAACATGTTTCATACTACTACCGATAGTATATAAACACGGGAATAATTTTCAAAAATTTAGCTTTTTAAAAACTGCTCAAATGGGGTTTTTAGACTGCAGGTGCGTAATATCAGCAAAAAGCGGAATATTTTCATATAAAAATGTTTACCGTATACAGATACTTTTGAGTCAACTCCCTACCTACTAGGTACTTACCCGATGCCATGAACATTTTCTTTTAGACAATAGATAGCATGGATTTTTTCACATCTGTCGCATGCGATTCTTATGGCCAAAGGAAAACTCAAGCTATCAATTTTGCTGCTTGAATTTGTTTTTTTAAATTGAAGTTACATATGTAACACATAAAGTTCAATAAAGTTGAACAACAACGTAATAAATAACGGTGCGTTCAATGTCTCCCACACATGAGGCTGATTACCAATTTGGTAAAAATTTCAAATTCAAATTGTGTAAAGATGAAATGTCACAGACTCGTCCAGCAACTCAGAGATATACTTAGCATGCCCTCAGCTTTTCATCTGAGTCTGATTTTGGCTCATTTGATTCAGCATAGTTAAACTATCGAGAAAGTTTAAAAACATGAAGATGCCTCACTCTCCCCTACTGAATTTCATTGTGTCTGATTTTCTCATGCCGATGCCGTTTAGAAAATTTTCTATAAATTTGTGGAATGTACATTTGTGTTGCCTAAAACTTCTCCCGGGTTGTATCCGGCGTTATTACTTTGCACTGACGTAGGAATTCTATCTCGATCTCTGTAAATTTCGGCTGTCCACTTCATAAAGTATTTGGGGAATTGGGCCATTACTATGCTTAGACTATTCAAGTCGTTGCTTTCATCAATAGTACCGGTTTGTTGCAGATGAAATACGTGTACTTTGTTGCATCTCAACGATCGATAATTGATTGATAGAAAAGAATATGCCACCTCTTCAGTCTATCTACTAAAATCTGACCAAAATCGTTCTTTTTCTAACATAGCAAGTTCCATCTTGTTGTTCATTGTTATGCTCACACGAGTGAGTTACGCTCGCATGAGATTAGGAGTCAGGACTAATGGACAATAAAAATTCAAAGGGAAAATTTGATGTGCCGAAAGTATAGCACAATTTACAATAAGTATATTCACTCCCCATGAAATAGAGTCCTTCGCGGTGACGATTTTCATACATTTCACCGCACCGCAGCCAAGATGGCTTCGCCGCAACCGCCGGAACCTTTATATATAAATCTAATATGACACCTTTTGTTGAGTGCATCAATTCTATCTTGATTAAAGTTTATCCCGCGTCTTAAAAATCTATTTGGCCTACAGTAGAAAAACATACATAGCAAATGTATAGACTAGTTTCTATGTTACACTATTCAACATGCCCTACTGGTGATGGCAAAGCCAAAATATAATCCACACATAATTATATTTTATGATTCTTTACATCACTAAATTATATTCAAAACGTCCAACGAAAACGTGGATAGCAATATAGCGTCAACTGCATGAGGATTCAGTCTTTGTTGTCTTTCCTGTAGTATGCGACTGGCACTGGAGAAAATTTTCTCGCTTACAACTTCAGTAGCTGCAATATACAATAGAAATGCCGCCAGTTTTGCGAGTTGTGGGAATTCTTTGGATTTAAATTTCCACCATTCGAGAATATTTACACACCTGGAGCAGCTTAATTTCGAATAACGATCAATCTCATTGGACGATATCTTTTCATCAAAATGATCAAGGATTGTTTTCGAGACTTTGGATTTGGGCTCACCTTCCATCTCTTCATGCACTATGTTCAATTTGAGAGTGAAAAGCATCTTTCTAGCATCTTGCATGGTTCCTTCGCGATTAGCCTGCGATAGAAATCCGAGATGCTTTGTATGAGGATGAAGAAAAATTGCAACGTAATGAAACGTTGACAAGTGTTTTTTTCTTTCAAACAACGACTCAATATTGATTTGAGTGGCCGTTTTAGTACCATGGTGTAGCAAAATTTTGCTCAAATGAGTAATCTAAGGACAAAAATGAGCACTACTCTCTCTACTCGCAGCTGCCGTTGTTTAAAGCGTATATGCATTCAAAACTATTAAACTGCAGATTATTTACATGTCACTCCTTAATTTTAAAACTTAATAAGTACAAAATCTATCCCGGATTTCAACTATCGCCATCACCGCACTGCACCACACCGCAGTCAATAATTTGCACCGCTACCGCACTGCACCTCGCAGGATTCTATCATGAAATAATCCCAAATAGCAACGAAAATACACAGCAGCTGATACTATAAGATTGCTATGATATCTAAACTTCCACCATTCGTTTTTACAATCGAAAGTTAGGTCAAACACCTTAAGAAACCATAATGAGAAATTCTCAAAAAGGAAAAAAACATTTTTTAAAAGTAAAAAAGCATGTTTTAACACCGTGTTTAAAGCATTGTTTTAAAGCACTTTTATTAACAACACCAACTAAAAGTAAAGCGTGAATGTCACCGTCTGAACTCGGAGAAAGCGTGCACGAACTGCACTCCTCTGTCTCATGGATTTTGAAATGTTAGTTTCAGAGATCTTAGAGGGGTAAAAAGAACCCCTAGTACTTTCCGACAAGAATCAGTTTAAGAAAGATAAAATGCTTCAATGATTCTAATGAATTGCTGAAATTCATGTACGTGTTGCTGTGTCTGAATTAGGCCAATAGTTTGAAAACATGCACCCATCCATTAAAGTGGACTCTCAAAGGAATAATTAGGAAATTTATGACTTTATCCACCTAGAGGTCCTCCCGGGATTCTATCATATGAGAAGAAATCAGTCATGACAAACTCAGGAAGCCTACCCATAATACAAATTCATCAGAAGTACATGCAGCAATTCTTCATTTATACAAAAGCAGTCATTGTGCGACAAGTCAGAACGACAATAAAAGAGAAATATTCCTCTTGCACTGCATAGTGCGAATTATTTTGAAATCCACAGATTGCGACATTAAAAATTGCCTAGGTGCCGGGAGATCCTGAGATTCCTTTTTTTCAACTACCGAAATGCCAGGATTTATTAGAAAAGCACTTGGATCAAAATGTGTGTTTGGAAGTGAATTAATGAGGAAATTTGATGAACAATGACATTATTCATTTTCATTATGAATCAGTTTCGATTTTTAAAAAGAGACTTCTAGTGTACGATTATTCATCGCATTGTAAAGTATTTAAATAATGTATTTTTTTGTTGGTTCGGGTTACCCATAAGTGTTGCTCTAGCAAACTGTGTCAACTATTGTATTTTCTATACAGTAAAAATTCATTCATTCATTCATTATGACAATAAATCGATAACAGACAAAATGACATTTATAGTACTTGGTTAGAAGTCGAAGAACAAATTTCATGTTTAATAGTGTTTACTACTTTGGCAATGCGAACGCAGGTGGACTAAAAATAAAAATAAAATCGCTTTTCAAATTGCGCTTTCCATTTTTTGCTAGCGATAATTCGCAATTGACTTTGCTGACTAGCTGATGGAAAGAAGCGGACCAAAATTGTGGACCGCCCTGCGCGGAATAAGCCGCATCTACATGTAAACATTCAGGCTCTATCTATCCAGAAAATCCGGAAAATTGAATATTTTGAGCAGAGATAGTTTGGTTTACTGAAGATGGATTAGTAGACTTATTTATTAAAATTATATAAATAGGTCAAAATAATATAAAGAACCAAAATTTAGGCTGAAATTAAAATATTATTCAAATAATTTTTTAAAAAACTATGCATCCATCATCAAACGGTGGTTGACAAAAGATGCCCATTCTAAACTGATCGTTTCATTATCATTACGCTTATCATGTTCATCAATTACTACATTACAATCATCAAATCAAGACAAATAGATTGTTGATTAGCATTTCAGCAATTTCTATGTCACTTCCATTTATTTGAGTGATATTATCTTCATTTTCATAAATATGAAAGTTTGGTTATATGCCTATTTCGATATTCGTTATTTCACTTAAAGTCATTTGAGTGAGGCATTATGTTTTATGGATCTTCCATTGGTGGTGGTGAATATTCCATGTAAGTGAATATAAATATAGGGTTTCATGATGTATCAATTGTGTTACTTTCGAATCTCATTGTCTATATATGGACTTCAAGTAGTATGACGAGTATTTTCCCATTATCCGGATCCCTGTTATTCCACAATGAGGAAAGTGAAATTGGTTGAATTGTGTATCCAATACTATCTGATTATATCGGGACGAAGGCATCCGATTTTGTACGGTTGCTATCAGGATCAAGTGATCCGGATAATCGTGTTAATCATAAACATCACGAGTTTATTACACTCATCCTCTGATCACCTACCTGCTTTCACTGTCAATTAAATTTTTTACCAAATTTCGCATGGCTTTATAGAGAATTGCATGGCTTATAAGAAAAAACGAATGCAGAATACAAGAACATAGAAATTTACTGAAAAGCTGAAAAAGCGAAGTAGTAGTTTACATGTAAATTTAGATAAAAAGTGTAGTATGCAGTTCCTGCTAAACAGTACAGCGATGTCCCTCACATTTTACTGCACATCCTTCTTGAGTGCGCAAGAAAATGTTTTCAAAAGAAATTGTTGATGAATCTAACTTTTTGCACACTTGAGCTGGAACAAGTCCTTTCTCGGTCTTGCAGCTGTAACTCTGTTTATCTTCACTGCCCGCTTCTCTTCTTCCACAAATCGTTTGATTTGTGGATACGCACGTTCCCTCTAATAAAACCGGAGGATCTCGGAAGGTATCAATATTTAGCCACAGACGTTCACGGCATATTTGGCAACCATTCACTCCTTGAATAAAACAAGACGGTCTCCATCTCATTACACTGAAATGACCTTGATGCCGATTTGACAAGTCTGACAAAATATTCCTGGACAATGCTATTAATTTGTTCGTTGTTACTACAGTATCTATAATCCGCTGCAATTTTCTTCTTGTATGTAGAGTGCAATTCTTTGACACAGCTGTGGGTCGATCTGCCTGTATTTCAAGAAAAATCGGAATTGTAATCACTACATAAAGACCGAAATAGATGACGCTACTGGGAATCATTGCCAGAGTGCACGAAATTGAGGCAAAAGAAAATTTATATCAATAATGTGCTCCACGCTAAAGCTTCAATTTGATAATTGCAGGAATTATTTATAGGTTTCAGGTAAACACACTTTCTTATAATTCATGACTAAAGTGTATCGGTCTTCTATTCATAATCCAGCATTGTCAAAAGCAATTGGTTAATAGCTGTGCTGCAAGCTGATGCTTAACAGAAATCTCAATGGATTGAAATCAATCGAATGACAGTCCCAGTCTTCAAAGACTTTTTGATCAGAGGTCAAATTTCTTTAAAAATATAGAAATATTCACAGAATTGTGCAATTAAAGCATTACCAAAAATATGCTTGCATATGTGCAGTAATTCTTTGCCATTTAAAGGCCCCAACACTTAGTTTTAAGTAAGGGGTTTAATCCAAAACAAGCTCGACAGTGCGGATAGGAAGATACCAAGCTACATATTGATAAACAGGATGGTGAACTGTGCAGCAGATTCTTCTGAGGGTGAATGTGCTGCGAAAGTACTGCAGACGAATAATTATGGGATAAAACGCACCAATTGATTTGTTCATAAATGGGCAGTATTCTCGTAGTTACTGTATAATAACCGGTATTTACAGGTCGTAGGAGTGCTGGAGTGTCGGAGAAGTGTGTGTTCAAACTCATACTCGATCAGTAGAACACTCTTCCACCGGCTAGAGCACTGTACAAACTCATTTTCCATGTAGCACCAAGAAGTTTTCTGGGAAATCTTATCATTTTTTGAAAAAAATCGGTTTTTGGCGGTTTTTACCGGTTGTTCGTTTAGGGAAAGTGCTGGAAATTGCTGTACAAACTCAGTTTTTTGTTCTTGTATCTAAATTTTTTCATCGGAATGATGTACAAACTCGCTAACTAGGTAGCACCAATACTTGCACCAATTTTTCGAATTTAAATTTGAATTTTGAAGGTGAAGGAGTTCGAATTTTGGAAAAGTTTTTGTCTGTTCAAACTCTGCGTCATCAGCAATACGTGGTTTTCTTTTCTGTACAAACTCTATTCAAAGAGTTGGTGTTGAAGTTGGTGCTAACTTCAACGACATAGTGTCAGCTGCAATCAAAGCTTTTAGCTTTACATTTTTGAGCTCTGTGGTGCTTTTCTAAATATGTATGTTCCTAGGCAAGGCGAATTGACATTTCGAAAACTCGTTGCTCAGAATGTGTAAAAAAGTTGAAGGCCTAACTCTCGATTGTCATGAAATCAATTAGAACAAATCATGTGAAAAAAAATATCGATGAGAGATATCACTTGCACATATCGGATATCCAAACACCTTGGGATCGAAGGTGTCATGTTAGTCTTAATCCTAAATAATTATACAATTCAACGGCTCACTTTAGTCATAAAAAGATACATTTGCGATGATGTGTGACCGGAACATATTGATGAACATAAGATGGGCAAAAATTGACATCGTTTATACAATCCATCCTCAAATAGAGTCTGCGCTATAATTGCAAGGGCATATCGATTTATGATTGTAAAAATGTAGCTTCGCAGTGTGGTTAATCGACATGCAGTCAAAGCTCGGTAATTAAGACCATAAATGCCAGGCTTTCAATGTCTTAATTGTCGAAAGTCTTAATTAAACAGCAACTTGTGTGTGCCAAATATATAGAAATGCCACGGCCGCATGGTCTTAATCAACCGAAATCTTAATTATCCGTGTCCGAATTAGCGAGTTTCGACTGTAATTCATTTTAATGCAACTTCATTATCAAGCTAGCACTTATCGTCATGGGCGGCTACCACAAAGGCTGACTCACATCAATAAACATCGCTGAAGTTCGACACCGACGCTCTACTTCGGCACCAGACGCTGACCAATAACCAATAACCAAGTACAGTATAAATGGTACAGTAAGCCTAGCCATTCAGGAATATGCCTTCGCAAAGACAAGTTGGCTCCCACAACACATAAAAGATAATTCTGTCAAAAATAGTTTAACATATGTCCAAGACCGCTGTTCTAGTCCGAACGATAAAGGTACAGCTGAGCAGATAGTGACTAACAGATTGATCAATAGCGGATTCGAACCGAACACTTTAAAAGACAAAGAGCCTAAAAAAATTAAAGACAAATAAAAAAAAGTCAATTTAACGCTTGTCTTTGTTAGCGACAGTTTCACTCGTAAAATAAACAAAATTAAAACTAAATACGACATCCCCGCTATAATTACCTGTCGACCAGGTAAGAAGATAAGTACTACAGCGAAAAATAAAATAGAGAATAAATATAAATGTTCCTGTGAGATCTGTAAATCTATTGGCCCTAAATATAGTTGCAATGACAAATACATAGTCTATGAATTTAGTTGCAACTTCTGTAATACGAAATACATCGGAGAAAGTTGTCGCCCTTTCAGGCTTAGATATCGCGAGCACGCTAGTAGCATTAAGAACAAGAACAGTACTAGTGCACTTAGTGAGCACCACTTAAAACAGCATGCCGATAAAGTGATAAAAATTAACGACTTTAGTTGCAAAATCCTGTCTAAATATAAATCAGCGATATCTACTAGAATGGCTGAATCACAGTGTATCACCAAGAACATGCCACACCTCATAAATAGACGTCATGAACTGATATGAGGAGATGCCCACTTGACCTTAGTCATATTTAAATGTAGTGCCTGACCTGTGCCATTCGCCCTTGAGACTGTCCTGAGAGACGAAACGCGTCGGGTAATGCTTTTTTAAAAAATAAAGAATCGTTGCAAAAGAGGGAGAGATTGCTTTTGCTGTTCATTGTCTGTCCACATTTTCAACGCAGGAATATATGTGATTTCTTAGCTGTTCCGATGAGTGCTGCGTTAACAGATTTGTCCGTTGTTTATCACTTTGTTGTGGTACTGACATAACTTGGCATTGGTATTCTATTTTTCAACGCAAGTCAAACTAGAAAATTTGACTTCGAAATTAGTCTACATGGTGGAGAATAATTATTTTTTCGTGATTTTAATAGTATTTCACAGTGCAATGCGCGGGAATGTAGGAATTCATCTCTCAATCATTATTTTTGAATAAGACAACATATGTCATGCTCACTATTAATGATGAATTATGAATTATTCTTCAATAACTCACCTCAAGTAATTACGATTTTTCAAACATTTTTTGATTAAAAGCAGGACTGGTTACAAATGTTTATTCGCTAATTGCTGTAAATCAGTTTTTCAGTTGACAAATGATATCTTTATCAGAGTATAATTATCATTCCAAATCGCATTTGCAAAGCCTTTTTTATTCAAAGTGATTTCTAAAATGATTTTCATAATTTACTGCGCAATGATGCGAGAAATCGAGAAGACAGAATTAGGTCTACATCCTGGAAGTCAAAATTGTGTGAGATGAATTATTTTTATAGCAATAATTGTTGATATTTTTTTTACTATCAAGATGTGTAGATTTCTCTCCATTCATTTATGAGTATAGGCAATGTTATATTGTTGAAATGCAAATATTCTGAAAACATGCACTATAAATTCGATAGCTAATCATAGTTTTTACTTTGAATGATAAAATTCTACAAAAGTTTTGAAATTTTAGAAACTGACAATCTGTTTTTAGATATTTTCTCAATGAAGCTATATTGACTGCAAATCATGATTAAATAGCCTACTGCTCGCATTTCTGCAGAGACTTCATGCTGCCATTAGGAAACACTAATATAATTCAATGATCGGAGATGAAAATCGTCTTGAATTCTCTTCATGCTAAATTGATCAGTTTAATTGAAATTCGACGTAACATGCAATTTTCAAGCGTATAAATAGCTATCTGGCTCATAATAACTCTGAGTTACTTTCCCTTTCTATTCCATCTACTGTAGTAAGTCATCTTTCGCCCTCTTTCAATTTTTACATAAGATGCTAATTTATCAATTGAAAGTCGTTCGATTTATGTTGTCTTCGTGCTATACAGTATGCATATGAATTAATAGGCCACATATTAGTCGCATTATTATCCACAAAAATTGTCTCAATCCTTTCGATGCTCATTCATGATTCGAATTGTTTAGCACACGCATTGCTTCATTTCCTTCGCGACATTTATTCCAGTGCAGTCCGAAATCATGAAATATTTGGGAAGGAATTCTGTGGAGTTTTTAATTTCTAATTCATTTCGAAATCATACCCATAGCCCAAAGTCATGTACAAAAAGAGGTGTTGTTTTTATTCACTTTTATACATTGCACTGTAGACCTACTACACGTATAATTATAAAGCCACAACCACGAGGACCTACTCATGATAAGCACTTCGCAAAAAATGACTTTTGAAGGAACGTTGATACAAATCTTTCTTACTTTGATATGCTAGGCGTATCAGTAGCCAGCACATAAAGTGGAGTGTTCTCAGGGGACTCTGGGTCAGTGGTGCGAAATCTTATCAATTAGATGGGACTCCGACTCCGAAAGAAAAGATTGAAAATTGTGTACTTGGCCAACTCTATGCGTTGTGCGTCAACATCCGTTGACATAGTGAGTCAAATTACATTAGCTTTTGCAATTACGATGAGATGCAAGTGTGTAAAGTAACGGGCTAGCCCTGCGACATAAACACCAAAGCCTGGCGACGGGCTGGCATACGTGAGCTTTTTATAATTTTAAATCAATCAAAACTTCAAGGAAACGAACCATAAAATTACATTATACTCATAGCATCCCGACAGACGGCATAGATAATGAGATCATGTCACAGCAAAAGAGGTGATCACAAGGAACGTCTATGGGCCGATTATTTACAACTTATAAGCATTTGAAACTTACTTTTGTAAACACCGCTTTATTATTGAACATATCTATTCAACTCATATTTAACTAACATATTAAAATGTGTAATTTTCATCTGACAGTATGTATGGCTGCTTATTTCTAATGTTTGACGTCCTGTCCTCTCAGGGCTTAAAGAGAACATTTGCGCGAAAAAGCACAATAAAATACATGTTTAAAATATTTTGAAAAGGCCATGTTTGAGGCTTTCAAAACTATTAAACCTAAAGTGCGAGCTATGTGTAGTAGAAAATATAATATGAATTCTATAAAAAGGCAGGTTTATTAAGCTTTAGGTAAATTGAACATCGAAAATTGACAATTTTCGGAGAAAAGTCGAGACGCTGGTGAAGAACCCCGTCAATAGCAGCTGACACTGATAACGAAATCTGGACTTTCAAGTAGGCCGCCCTCCATGCAATAAATAGCGTTGAGAGAACTGAATGTAGTATCACGTGACGAGTATACCAGTGATAGAGCTGTATGTAAGATTTCTCTTCACGAACATACTCGCGGAGTAGGGCTTAAGTGAAACGAATATGATGAGTCTTCTAATGCACATATATAAGGGTGAATTTTTTGAAATATTTTAGAATAAAAAACACCTGATAATTATTTGCTCTTTTTCTTTAAGTTTCTTTTAACTTTAATATCGACAGCATTTAGATATATCGTTTTCTTTAATCAACCAATTATTGGTTGTAGACTTTATTGAAAAGTTTGAATTAATGCTGAAAAGGGAAAAACGCTTCCACAGGAGGCAGGGTAAACCACTAATGCGATTTTGAAATAAAAGAATACTACATGACACATGTGCTTGTCGAGCCAATTCATATGCCATCGCAAAAAACTTCAAATTATGCGGGGTTCATTAAAATAGAATGAAGGCATCATTGCTCCCTTTTTACAAGAAGTTGCAACAACTTCCTGGAGCACTAAGTTGCTTTATCACAGCGATCATGATGAAGCTGTAGCATATAGCATTCAAACCTAAACTAGCAGTGAAAACATCTTGAGATCATCACGAGTTCATACCCAAAGAGAAAATAACAATCGGCATTTTAGAAGTTAGGGTTTTTATTGAAACTTATGGAGTGGACAGAGGAAACTCCTCCATTCATTTAAGAGCATTAACTGTACTTTACTTGTCTTGATTCTCAGAAAATCAAGATGTACTGTAGTCCCGGAAGAATGTAGCGATACGAGTATATGAGAACATTATCAAAGTGTGATATGGTTGCGCAGGATATATTTTCTCACGGCAGTGTGACAACATTCACGAGAGCAGTAAGAATGGCAGTGGGATTTAAGACCGTGGAAGCAGAATTACAGTATGAGGATCATGCTTGAGCCCATTAGTGGTCATGGAAAGATTGACAGAAGCAAAAAGGCACATTAGGCCTAATGTTAATAGGTGATATTGTTTTTGTGTAATGATTACTGGGAAAATCAGAAGGGGCCCATGAGTGATTCAAATATCAAATTGCACTTTATTCAATTGGAATATTCAAAAAGTATCTATTCGCATTCCACTCATAGAAGACCAGGAAATGACTGATCAATAAATCGCGGGATCCCGTGAGAAAAATTATGGGATTCCGGAATCTACAAAACTTATGGTATCCCAGTATTGCAATCCACACATGCATGCAGCTTGATTTATTTTCTATCCACCAACAATTATTCCCATGCAATTTGAATAATTGCTTTCTTATTCTGAATGAGGCATAAGAGGTGAGTACATTCGATAGGCTATGTACGTGCACCATGATTATATTTCTAAAGGGTTAAAATAGTACGAGTATCATTATCTGTCATATCTGTTAAATCCTCAGCTTTTATTTGAAGTGACACTACATTAGCTAAATGCTGATGCACTGACATAATTTTAAATGGCAAATCTAGCGTTTAGCTATTTCACTCATATTGCGAATTCAATCATGATTTTAATGAATTCCTTTAAATGCCAACAATCTACTAATCGGCCATTTATTGAATGCATGAATTAATTTTCACAGCCTTTGTATTAATGAAGGCTTCAATTATTTCTATTATTGCTAGGCATGCAGAATCTACGGATAAAAAGTGCCAAGGAATTATACTTGAAGCAAGGAAGAAGCAGAAAGAGCGAAATTTCTTTGATTTACTCCAGTGTCATCTGTTGCCATTAGTCTACTCTTCATGACCGCAAATAGAGTCACGGTCCACAGAATTTGAAATGGCAATGAGTCTGGACTATTATATTGCCATATTCAATTGTAAAATCATTTGCATTGAGACTTAATCTCTATATTATTAGAATATCATTAATGAAATGAGTCATTCAATCAATTCTATATTAAGAACATTGTTTTGTAAACGTTTAATGTCACCTAACGCAAGAAATTGTACAATAAAACTTGTAGAAAGCAATGTCTACATCCGGTGTTTCAAACAAATACAATGCGAACCGATGAAGTACGCGTTCACATCAGCACAGTAGCATGATAATGCAGACGTGTCATGCGCTTGACATCAGCAACAAGTTTCAATTCATAAAAGATTAACTATAACTGATGTTCATGATGTTTACATTTTATTTATATTTGCTCTGGAATTAGGAAATATAAAGTTGAAAAAAATATGTACACGCATAAGTGCGATTAAATGATGTTTCACGCCAGGTGCCGTGCAAATATTCAGCTTCGGTTTACCACGAATCAAAGCCAAATAATGTGGCCTAGTTCCAAGTTGTGATCCTAGTTCCAAGATTCGCTAAATTAAACTCCTCTGCAAAATTGCAGCACCTAATCGTTCACAAAGTGATCGAGGTCAGCCGATTTCACAGATCACAAATTTCTAAAGTTTCAACTTGTCACTCATATTGAATCAAACTTGATTAGCATAATTAAATAACAGTAGCATGACATGCAAAATTGACTTGACAAATGAGGAATATGAGATGCAAAATGAGGTATAATGAGAAGTTCAACATGTTAATTAATTCGTTGATATATGTTAACCTCTGACGACTGGTGACGATTGAGAGCGCGCTTAGGTAATTCCTCATTTTTCTATTCAACTGCTTGTAATGCTACGTTCATTTATTTACTACGCGTATTAAATTCACGTTGCGCCGACGTCTGAGGCACCTACCAACAATATTTCGTTGTTGGACTTCGTCCAAATGTTTTCAACAGTGATCAACTTTTTCAAAAGAATTGAGAGATCAACGATTTTCAAAATGTTGCATTGATGAATATAATTCACAGTGGTCGGTACAGTTCCATTCAATTGCAATGGTATAATCAGCTGATCGGCCTGCACTAAAGCTGCCATAGCCCTGGAAAGTGAATTTATTGTGATGCCTGCTATACAGAAAAAAATTAAGACAACACCTTTGGGTCATTCGAAGTATCAATAGATTTATTCGTTCATCTTTTTATAGTTAGGCTTATCTAAGTCGCATCTTTGCGGCTGATGATAATAACTAGTTTCTCTGCATACATTCGCTTCCGAAAATCACACAACACTGCTAAGTCTTGATATTTAGTAAGAAAGTACATGTACATTGCACATTGGTCATGTCATGAGCATGCCTTTTACAGATTTAAAGGAATTTTACACGGATATATGTGTAAAAGGATAATCTTTTGTTCGACGCGTTCATTTGTTCCACACATTTTATGTTATACTCGCATACTTTACATTTCTTTGAATTAACTTCAGTGCGTTTGCAATGGGTTTTATGGTTCCGCTTTCTGTCAATAATGTCGGCACATTCATTACAAAAGAGCAGATGCTTATCTTTCGATGCTTTTGTTTCTTGAAACACCTTGTCAAATCATGGAGGCAAACTAATCGACATCGCAAATTATGTATTCTGAAGGATCTCATTCAAATTTTGATTTGATCATCTATATAGATTGCGTATAGATTGATCTAAAGGTTAGGGATTTTTGCCATGTATGATCCATGCCATAAACAAATAATAATATAAAGATCAATTTTTTCGAACAAATGAAAGCATCAACGGAATGGACCATAGAATTCTGCGCATGAGTTGTCGAAGAAATGAACGATTTTTTGTATATTCATGTGAAAGGTAAACGAAATAATGCTACCATTCAATTCCGAATTGAAAGTTCGCTAATTATCAAATTTGCATAAATATGAGAGGCACTCAACCTTATTTAGTATTCTCATTTCGTTGTATAATCCATGAAACGGATGATATACCATACACATTATGAAACGGTCGGAAAAATTTTGTAGCTAAGTTTCTAAAACCTTCTAAAGTTTTGGGAGTTTATGAAGCATCAAATGATTCAATTTTAATGTAGCATTCTTAATTACAATACTGGGATTGCGAGCTGTCAGCACGCTGCAGCCAAAATTTCGCGAAATATCAATTTCTTGCTTCGAACATTGGCATAGCCGGAACCGGGCCGGATTTCCGACTAGAGACAAGTCCGAACACAGTCAGTCGTCAAGGCCCGGTGCAGTTTTCATCGATCACCCGCGGCCCGTTTATGTGAAGTCAGTAACTAGGTGAACACATTGCCACCTTATGCTTGAGTAAGGAAATTATGTCATTTAAAGATTCATCTATATGAGACTTCACATATCCTGTCCACAATTTAAGCATATGAGTATTCATAGGCACGCACACAAAGCCACCAACTAAGTGCAATTTTCAATTCATGTACATGTAGTAAGTGTAAATATTAATAATAATAATAATAACAAGTAATTCGCAAATACATGTATTCACAATTCATAATTTGAAGCATCGCTATAAAATCATTTGTCACGATCACGAAATTAAAGGTTCGAATGAAAGGAAGGATGATGATGTTATTCTGATCAGAACGCGTTGGTCTCTAAATCTATTGATGTAGAATCATTCTTAGGGAGATGATGCGTGTGTGTCAGGGAAGTCTATAGCCAAGCCATCAATATTTCATGACATTATGACGTTCGTTTTTATAGACATGATAGCAAACCGAACAAATTAGATGTAATTGTGCATCAACGCAGTGTAAAAGAAAAGAGGCGGTAAGTTTAAAATGACGTCAGAAAAATTGACTTTTAAATCGGCTATCCCGGTCCATTTTATTAAAGAAGAATCATTGCATCGTAGAAGCGCATCTACTCTGCTGCGCCACATCTATTAAACTATATACTGCATGAAGTGCTTTTATGCTTTTAGCCATGAAGAATCATGGAACTCATCCAGCAACTTACTGGGCAGCTCTGCTTTGATTCCATTGATTTCATCATTTTATTTTCCGATAAATCTGCTTGTCATATACTTGCTCAAAACTAGCAGCGAATTGAAACCTTGATTTCTTAATTTCAATACTAGCATTTTGCCTTGCTTGCTCATTAGAGAAAAGTTGCTATGAAATATAGGCCCATATGCAAGATGTATGATCACATACCTACTATTTTGTAACTTACTTGTGCATTTAATATGATTATTTCTTGCATGTATCTGAAAAAGGATTTTTTTTGTGTAAGCCCAAAGTTTGCAAATTCAAATTCTTAACATTTCATTTTTATTATGGAAAATGTTTATTTGACGCGCTTATCCCACAACATTCAACTGTCATTAGTCAGTTAAGTAAACTACATGACGCATATAATTTCAGGGCTTCAGTAGTGTCTAAAACAATTGTTGCTGACACTATGCTGAGCGTTTTCCGGGCTCTTCCAAGAGCTCAGTCAATGAATTTTCATACGAACCCTCACGCACATTCAGAGGTGGAAGTGGGATTCGCATCAATTCATCTCGATCACAAAAATCTTATTCTACGAGCAGATAACAAGGAATACAGTTTCAATACTCGATGGTTACGTGACTTTTGTAAATGTGAAAAATGCTTTCAACGATCTGCTAGAAGTCTAAATTGGCTAAATAATCTCAAAGATTCATCCACTTCTACATCATTAGAGAAGGCGGAATGGATTGGCAAACTCGAATTTTCAGTTCAATGGAGTGATGACCATAAGTGAGTTGCATTTCTTTCATTTAAAATCAAGTATTAATTGATCTCTTTCATCAGTTTTTGCATTTTATCGAGTGCGTTGCACTTGTGTGCAGACTTTGATGGACCATTTCGTGTCACCTTAGCGTGCTTTAGAACAAAAGAGCTATTTCCATTTTAAATGCTTCAGAGATGTGGTTTCTGAGAAAAATGCAGAGGACATCATACACAGAAAGAATAACAAACGAAGAAGTATTGAAATGAGTCGGTGAGAAAAGGACCCTCTCAGACAATATCAGAAGAACCCAAGCAATTTTCTTCGATCATGTCATGAGACGAGAAGGTCTGGAAGACCTGGCGACTACCGGAAAATTGCTGGCAAGAGGAGCAGAGGCAGACAAAGAGAAAAGCTGACAGACAATTTGAGTGGATGGCTGCGAATGGACACCAGCGGAGCTACTGCACGATACGAGAGACAGAAAGCTGTATACCGGACCATGATCGCCCACGCCCCCGACACGGCACTTAGAAGAAGAAGAAGAAGAAGAAGCGTGATTTGTTTTTCCGAAACAGCGAGAAGGGTGTTCTGCGTTTTGAAATTTGAATGGTTTCAATTGTAACCAAGCTTCATATAGAACTCGATTTCCTCTTGACTTGACGTTTGCAAAAATCATCTATGTATATCTGACTATTTAACTGCATAAGTTCAGAATGAACAATTTTTCCGAAAAAGAACAGATCTAGTCAAGCGCATCTATGTAATGTTACTTAAAAAACAGCCAGACACTTGGAGCTTCAGTCCGTTGTTGCTCATTTTTATTTCATTTACCATTTCAAAAAATTCAACTGATTTCCAGAATAGACAAGAAAAAGCAGCCGGAGTTCTCGCACTTCTTTGATACTGTACTTACCGGTATTCAAAGTTTTTTTGATGAATGAGCGATTATGCCCTCGTTGTTTTGGTCTTTGCAATAGCTTTTAGTAGAATCTGTCACTTAATAGAGTTTAACAGTTTTATCATTTACTTTTTAATAGGCCTATTCAGTGGCATCTAGTAGGCTACATAACAGGCTACATGGTCGAAGCAGAGTTGATTAAATTCTTGCAAAAAGATGGCAATAGATAGAGAATTGATCTGACAAAAAAAGGATACAATGTGATACAGAATTGTAAAAAGAGATGCAAAAATAACTTCAAATATTTATAAATCTGCACATTTATTTTTCAGGTCAATTTATCGTTTGGAGGATATACTGGCGGCACGTGGCGACAAAATTTTGAATGATGGACTAACGACTCCTTGGATCTGGGATACCGATTCCCTCCAATCCTACAAAATTGAACATTTGTCGTATGAAGATGTAATAACTGAAAATCAAAAACTCAAACAATTACATGTGAATTTACTTCGATTCGGCTTTGCATTTATAAAAGAATCTCCTGTAGAGCATAAAAGTATGACAAATATCTTGGATAAGATAGGTAAGTCAAATCATTCAAACTTTTTTCAAAGGCTGTTTTTAAGACATTAACTTTTCTTGACAAGAGGGATCTTCGGTTATGAAAACCTTTAAGGTTGGAATCTTATTTTATTTTGAAAAAACTTATATCGGGAATAATATTTTTGGGAATGGTACATTTTTGTCCACATTCAATAGTGAAATTTTTGCATCTCGGCAGAAGTAGTTTTTTTGCAATGTTTTTTTTGCAATTAATGCAAGTAAAGTATTGCACGTAGGCTTGGTTTAAAATTTAATTTTGAATTATTGTGGCACTACCAATATTGGCAAATGTTATCTGTGTAATACAAAAGCACTAAACTTGTGGAGAAATGATGTTTTTTTGTATTTCAACTCAAAAAAAAAATCAATCTGAGTTGATTGAATGATTAGCATTATACATTATCATTCGTGTGTTGTGATTCCAAATTTACTGATCAAGCAATAGGGGAAATTGTGTTATTTTCAAGCATCATGAGTAGTATTGTTCATCTGACCTTTCGAAGTAGTTTCATAAACGTCAACAGAAGAAAGATTACACTTACTTCAGCAGTCCAATTCGTTTTGAAGAACAGACATTACATCGTGCTCTATTGATTTTGACAATTGGAAGGGGAGGAATCAACAATTGGATGATGGTTGGGAGTTTGAGATGATTGTTCGACCCCATAGAATTCGTTTGGGTTTGAACATCCTTTGAAATTGTACTACATGACAAAACAAATGCGAAAGCGACCATGATGACATGTTCAGGGAAACTCAGAAAGCTACGGAATTGCTGTCCTAAAGGAATTTTTGGAAGCTTCGTCCACTTTGTTGGATTTGTGTATTTCATGATCGAATTGATCTGAGTTTCAGTCATGAGGTAGTATTTGATCAGAGATTTCATAGCGATTTCATTTCATTTTATCCTTTGATCAGAGATGGTTAAACATGATGAATCACAGATGTGGCATGTGAAAAAAGCCTTACCCGATTGTATCACAGTGATGATTCTTTTAGGGTCCCAATACCACTTGTTAGAGAAGTGCAGATCTTCTAATTGCTTCGAATTTGCCATAGTTCTTATATTATTCATAATTATTATTCCAATCAGTTTGTCAAAAATCATTTATCCCATAATTTAAGGAAGAGCATGCAGGCCTTTAGTAACCACAAATACCCACGAAGAGGGGCCCATTTTTTCTTCAATTTGCGAAAAAAAACGGATATTATTTCGCGCATTCTTCGGCTATCTAAATTAGTATGTCACAATAAATTGATTCAATGGGCAAACTTGAGAAATACTTCAGATCATAAGTTCAGCTCAAGGATCGTTGTAAGGATGAATAACATCATTATTGTTTTTGTGAATAGAACGATGGATTGATGACTATGCTTTAGTTATTTCATGAGTTACCTTTGAAAGGAAGGAGGGGTCCTGTCATAGTTTGATCCTTCGTGAGTAGTCAGGTCGTCAGGTGGCTTGTGTTGGCTCGATAGACGGTTTATTCCAATCCGGCGTCATAGTCCGTCATAGGAAGACAAATCCTCTTCCATATCATGGTCATCCACTGAAATAAGACACTGAATTTGAGCAGCAGCTAGCAGTAATACAGCTCTAATTCTGTGAATTATTTAGAAGAGCATATTGTATTCAATAAAGTCACTTAACTAATTACATTTACGGCAACGCTCTACGCTATAATCACAAAAATAAAACCACCAAAACGGACATAGCCTAGTGGAACAATAGCCTAGTGGAACATGCTCGAAGTGTGTGGTCGATGTCCTGAAGGACAAAATTTTGCCAAAAATCTACATTGGTGAGCAAAAATAGACGCAATCAGCGCAAAAGGCCTTTTTGTGGCTATGTCAAGTCCTAGCAATGTTTTTAGGAACAGTGTACTAGCATTCGTGAATATGCATAATTTTTGCATAATTTTCTTCTAATATTATTGGTATTTATTTGTTCCACTACGTGTTTCTATTTCAAAATTTTGCACATCAAAAGACAAATTATCAGCTATGTCCTTGACCAATTATTAGCGACCAATTAATCATCGTTCTTTACCACCATTTAGGAACAAAAGTTACTTGAACATGAAAGAGACAGATGACTTGAACCATCTGACACGATGCAAGATAAAAAAAATCGATAATGAAAAAAAAGTCCAAATAATGAAAAAAATGTCAATTTTAATCGTCTGTATTGTAAAAACTCCGTTGATTAGCTTAAACCAACTCGTCCACACACTCCTTTTTTATTAATGGTTTTCATACAGCGTTTTAATAAGTATGAACACGTTCGAAAACAAGAGCATTGGTGGTCGATCACAAAGAATTTTGTTGTTGGTGGTATAAAAATGTACCACTAAACCCTAAAGGGTTAATTATATCACAAAATAGATACATGTATGAAGGTTAAAATAAAAATGAATTTAAAAAGAAAGACAATTTAGACAATCCCATTGACAATATAGTCCCTAAAGGAGCTCAGAAATGTAATCAGTGGAAAGATCACGAATAATCTTTGAGAAAGTGTGTCACCCAAGACTCATTTTTTATGGGAGAGGTGACTTGCGTTGATTTTTTATCGGTGATAATTTTTTAATGGCATCATTAAGTCATCCTTCAAAAGACTCGAGAGGGATATAAAGCTTAAAACAGTTTCGCAGCCTTTGAGCACATGAGCCTTGGAGTGTTCTGAAACACCGCAGCGGGGGCAGACCGTAGTGACCAACGTTGATGTCGCATATTGTGATAAAGACGAACTTGGGGAATACGCAAAATTATAATTCAAGCCAAAATTAAAAATTGAAACTTTCTAATACGGATAAGGACTGAATGTAACTGCTATGCATTATGAAACAATCATTGCGTGATCGAAATTGCTGTCCAAATTGATTTCGATATCCTCCACACGAAATCACGAATTTATGAAATTAGACACTGATTGATAAGAATTTGGTGTAAGCGCAAATGAATCTCCGATGAAATTAACAAAACTACGTCAATTTCTGATCAAGTTGACAGTTCTAATTCTTTGAAAATCGACTGATTGAGTGTCGTTGATTCATTGGGAGAACAGTTGTTTCTTCGATTCCATTTATTCGCCGAATTTTCGACACAGAACGTCTTTCATCTTTCAGGGCAAACAGCAAAATGCAATTTTGATGTCCAGACGTACGGGATACATGAACTACATTAATGCATCAACTACTCTGATTCTTTATATTACGTTTTCAGCACACACTGTATACATTCTATTATTACAGACTTAAACCTATGAACATTGGAGAAACATAATTTCTTAGAATCAATGTTATCAAATTAAATGCATAAAATTCACAATGCATAAATAAATATTATTGCGCAAATGATCTATGACGGAAGTGACTAATGTCTTCTCAGTTTAACAGCTGGTTTTGTAAGGTACTGTTAATGTTGAGAAATCGGACACGATTGCTTTTGGTCTTCCATCATTTCCAGAAAAAGTCTGTTTACGGATTTTTTTTAGCTCCCGATGGGCCTAAGCCTTGACTTTAGGTATGAGTATGCCAACTGCCGGCAAAAACAAATAATTTTATCAAAGCACTTACCGTAAGTCGTTAGTCAACAAGTAATTTGTATCTATTCTTTACTTTAACAAATGAGATGAGTAGAAGATGAAGGTTAATGAGCATGCAAATTGATTTCATTTGTAGAATATAGAATTTCATTTGTAGGCCTGATATTCTTATCTAGTTGTACCTGTTAGCTCTCTCCCGACCCGATCTCGTCTTCGCTCCTCAGCAATGAACTCACTCCATTCGCCAAGACATCGGTTGAAGACAGTTACCAAGAAGCATTTCTCTTCCTCTTCTGCCCACATACGGAACAATTTGCCTATCAAGGTGAAATCTGCAGACTCCTTTCGTGCTTTTAAATTATCAGCGAAGAAGGTTTTCATGAAAGACTAATTTTTTATCACTCATATACGTGTGTATATTATTTTACTTTGTGTGCAGTAGCCTTGAAGCTTTGCCATAATGCTGCTTTTTAAAAATAAATCGTGATCAATTCAATTCAATTCGCATCAGTAAAGCTCATCACTTGCTTCATTGCACAAGCCGATGCCCATTTTATGGAGGACATGCATCTATTCCTGTCGGGTTAACTTTATCCCGTGCATATTTCTATCTCTACATTTATCCTGGCAGTCTTAATCGAAAAGTAAATTTGTGATTTCATGATCATGATTTGTCATAATGCCAAGTTGAGGAAACATATGTGTTATTGTTATAACCGTGAATCAATGGAAACTTTTCGAAAAATTACTTATTTAGACTTAGTTCCTCCCGTTCCTGCTGGAACATCGGGCGACGGGTTGTCTCCATTTCGCTCTGTCACCGGCAGCTCTTGTAGCATCTCACCATGTTAATCGCATCGCTGTAAGGTCTTCACGAAATGTCGCTCTCCATGTCTTTATGGGTCTTCCTCTTCTTCTTCTTCCTCATCACTTCCTCGTTCGTTACATGGTCTCTCCATGTTAAGCCCAGTATGGTGCGGATGCAGCGGCGGTGAAAGACATTTAGTCGGTTGCAAAGTATCCGTACTTTTTCAAGTCTCGCAAGCATGAATCTCTGTGGGTACCACGATGGACATATACAGTCAGAACTTGACTCTGTTGCTGATGGACTGTTGTTGACCATATAGGACTCAATCGTATGAAGACGTCTGCAGCCTTACCTAGCCTGCCATGTGCGTCGACTTCGGCATCACCATCATTAACGATTTTGCTTCCGAGATATGCAGACTGGCTAACACATTCTATGTTATGTTAGCCGACCATAATTGGTGGGTTTAGGGATCGCGCGTCGACATTGCCTTCGTCTTTTCAATATTGATGCGAAGGCCTATCTTTGATGCATTATCTTTGATCTTCCTCTCCGAAAACCAGTCTGCTCGACCCGTAGATGACGATCTACTGCTTCTTTTAGTCTGTTGAGAATGACAGTGCAGAAAACTTTTCCAAATACCGACAATAAGGTGATACCCTTCCGATTGTTACAATCAGCCAGTCGACCTTTTTTGGCGACGGAACAACTACTCCAGATCTCCAATCGTTCGGTACATTCTCATCTAGCCAAACTGAGTTGAACATCTGGGTGAATTGATCTATAATAACATCGCCACCATGTTTTAATTGTTCGCCGGGATTTTTTCTAGTCTAGAGGCATTGTGCTTTTTATGACTAGAAATTGGCAGGGCCACCTCGGATCTTGTAATGTCATCCATTCTAGCATCGAGCCGGCCTACTGTTTGCTCCTGCTCAATATCGAACAACGTACTTGGATGCGGCTGATTTAGGACATCAGAAAAATGCTCGATCCAGCCCTGATCCTCATCTTCACTTAATACAAGGAGATGGCCGTCTTTGTTCTCGATCGGCGCATTACTTCCACTTCCTCCACCGCATCGGTCAACTCCCTAACAATACGGTAAAGCGTCTTCGAATCATTTCGTTCTGCTGCTACTTCTGCTTCAGCTTCGCGTCCTTCCAACCATCTTCTTCGATACTTTCGACAACTCCTTTTCACTCTTTTTGTCCAGACATCTATACTGAGCATCTTTTTCTCCCTACTGTTGATGTGCTCTTGCTTCATTCAAAAATTATTTTCACAGCCATATAATAGAACCAGAAGCCCATAAATGTCCAAGATCCTGGCTTTAATTTTCGGGCGCCCCTTGTTGTTACGCCAGACGCGAGAAGGCGACAAAAGGTTCTACGGGCTAGGTCGAGGCGGCGCATGATTTCCGGTTCGGACGAGCAGCTGCTGAAGATGCGGGATCCCAGATAGATAAAATCGTCAACAACATCCGCGCTCTCGCTATTGATCGGGATGGTGCTTGGAGGATGTCGAAGGAAGTCAGACAGCGATTGGAACTTGGTCTTCACTCAGTTGATAGAAAGTCCGAGTGGAGAAGCTTCGTCATTCATAACTACGAGCGCATCGGCCAGGGTGTCGATCAGAGAGGCAAAGATCACAAAGTCGTCAGCGGAGCACTAGTCAGTAAACCGGGAATAAAAATCTAGGCCGAGACTGTCGCAGCGATCCAGCGCACTGTGTAACCAGTGGTTGATTACCACGTTGATCAGGTTGGGGGCAGCTCGCAAGCTTGCCGGACTCCTTAAGTGGTCGGAAAGGAATCTGAGAGATTTCCCTCTGCTCGAATTCTGCTATTCTTGTCGGTGTAAAGGTCATGTAAAATGCCTATGTTCTTTGATGATACACCCATCCCTTGGAGAAGGAGTCAAAGAACGTCCCTGTCAACTGAGTCGAAGGCTGCCTTAAGATCCACGTACGCAGCATAAAGCGCCTTGCGGAAAGCTCTCCGCTGCTGAGCAAGCACTGTGAGGGCGAGGATGCAGTCTGTAGTGGACCTTTGAGGAGTGAAACCTGCTTACTGAGGTCGGCGTTTGGAGAGCAGCAGCGGTTGGATACGCTTCATGATAATTGTGGTAGTCACTTTGTAGGAAACAGGCATCAAAGTTAATGGGCGATAACTTGACATGTTACGTACGTCTGTCACCTTTGTTCTTGTGTAGAGCCAGTATGACGCCTTCTTTCCACTCAGGTGGTACGCGCTCTTCTTCCCATATTCTACCACACAAACTATGAAGACGAGTGACGATTGAAGCACTGGCAGACTGAAGCAGTTCTCCCGAGATGCCATCCGAACCTAGGGTTCTGCTTTTAGGGAACCTACGAACAACATTTGAGACCTCGATGACGGAAGGTGGCTCCAAACAAATGTGACAATTCTCTATGCCTGCATCAGCAAATTCCTGTGAAGAGACTGAAGGGAAGGCATGGGGCTTGTTCAGGATGCGTGAGCAATATTGACGCCAGATGCCAATGTCGTCTGATACTGTTCGGTTGACTTAGCAATCGAATGGATTTGTATGTAGGTTGGAGGCGGTTCTCATCAAATTTGACTTCAGCCTCATCAGCGATTGCATTCACCCATAGAGAGTACGGTCACATCTCAGACTGCGTCTTCTTTGACGATTTTATCTCGCGATAAGTTTGTGATCTGTTAAGTTTAGCTGTTTGACAGCGGTCTATGAGCTCAAGCTATTCGTGTGAGATTCATGGATTTTTTGCGCGACGTTCACCTAGTATTGATGAGGCTATGGGAGTGAGGGTATAGCTGAGTTGCTCCCACTCTTGTTCCATGGAGACCGGAATGTCAAAGGCATTGAAACGATTCTGGACTTCCACGGCGTAACGGTGGGCGTATTGAGGCTCACTAAGCTTGGATTGGTGAAGAGGACGTTTCCGTGAAGTTGCAAGGCATCACGGCGCAAGCGAAAGTGGATCGCAGCAATAAACAGACGATTACACGTGTTACCGATTTCAGCGCTGCGGTACACACGACAATCCGAAGCTATTTCCCAGTGGCCGCTAACCAAGATGTGATCGATTTGTTTGGCGACCGCACAGGTGTTGCTGCACCACGTTAAACGATGTATGTTGCGATGCTGGAACCAGGAGCCAAGTACATTTAAATTATGCGCTTAGCATAAGTCCAACATTCGATCACCATTGTCTCTCGTAGCGGTATACCGACGGGGAGATGAGATGCAGCGATGCGTTCCATACCTGCGCGGTTAAAGTTATTCATTGGAATTCAATATAGAGATCGATAGATCCACTCAAAAATTTATGTAAACCAATCTTACGAATATATGAAGTTGTGAATGTTTGCAATTTGAAATTAATATTTCAGACAGTCAAAGTGCTCCAAGATTATTAACGATATTTAAGGTTTTAATTTTGCGCAGCTGCAACCAATGAATAGACATAATAAACTCATACGCTCACAATGACAAACAACGATTCAAAGAAAAACAATAACAATTATCAAAAACAATTATTCGAATACTTTTAAAAGGGATTTACCATTAAGACCTAGGGTTTTATTTGATTTAGGAGTTTTATCATTTATTAACAACACTTCTACTATACGAGTTTCAAATTCACTGCGTCCTGTGTATTTGACAGAAAAACAATCATTAATGACGCTTCTACTATTCGACGTTTATAATTGTTTTTCTGTCAAATACACAGGACGTAGTGAATTTGAAACTCGTATAGTAGAAGCGTTGTTAATAAATGATAAAACTGCTACATCAAATAAAATCCTAGGTCTTAATGGTAAATCCTTTTTAAAAGTATTCGAATAATTGTTTTTTATAATTGTTATTGCTTTCCTTGAATCGTTGTTTGTAATTGTCAGCGTATGAGCTTATATTAAGGTTTTGTTTATTTCAAAATGTGCTATTTCCAAAAGTCCAGTATTTCAAATATTATCTAATCAGAATCAAGTCATCTAATTAAGGCTTGACCCCATCGCCTGACAAGCTTAAATAATGTCACCATGGAACCGTGAGAGATTCTTTGGACATACTCATCTCTAGAAAATATTGCAGGAATCATAGCAAAATGATCATAATATCATTGACTTTGCATTGCTATTTGAGGATAGGACAGAATTAGATATTCACGTAATCAATTCAACTGTCACATGTTAAGCTTCATCAGTGCACAAATTTATTTTGCCTCTTCACTAATTGTGCATCAGCTCTATTAATTTTTTTATTATATTATATATCTTTATGCTCTATCTGTATATTCGGAGGAAATGATTGTCCGTCCTTTTGGGCGTAATGACATATGGAAAATTCGTTTTAATAGAAACAAAAGTATTCATTAGTATGCAAATCCTGAAATATTAAGGCTAGGTAATCATTCTACTGCTAAAGGCAGCATGAAAGTAATAGCATGTCAGATATGTTTTTATGACATATTTGCATATTGGAATGAAATTTTTAATATTTTTCAATTTTGACACATGTTCTCTTCATTTTCTTAGGAGGGACAATGCAGACTGTATTCTCAGATCATGCGGATTCAACCGAGGAAATGCGAGCAAATGATGACCAACATGATCTTGGTTGGAGTTCTTCAATGGTTCCGGCACATACAGATAACAGTTTCGTTTATGATACTTCTGCTGTGGTCGGTCTTCATCTACTGAAACACGAGAACGGCACCGGTGGCGAATTGGCACTTGTTGATGGATACAGCATCTGCCGCAAAATGTCAATTGAATGTCCGAAACTCCTTTCATCGTTAATAACTTATCCAGTGATTTTTAAATATCATGCAAATAGTGGAATTAAGTCAAGGATCGATACAGTTGTTCGCATGGATCCCTTGACCGGCATACCGATTCAAATCCGCTGGAATCCTTTGTACATGATTCCGGTTCTTCCTGGTAAAAAAGAAGTAGCGGTGTCTGAGAAGAAACTCAATACCTTCTATGAGGCTTTTCAGTATTTTTTCAATGCCATACATTTGCAAAGTCAAAACAGATTTGAATTCACACCAAAATGTGGGGAAATCGTTCTTATCGATAACTGGCGCTTGATTCATGAGCGGTCAACTGGATTTACAGGCGACAGAGTGATGCACGTCGGTGATGTGTCACGTGACAGCTGGATGAATGTCCTACAGAAGAATGAAATAATTCCATGACATCCCTAGATCATTGAAAAACATCTCCATTTGAATGCTTTGACAGCTGGCTAGCTACACTGATTGTAATTCTGACTTGAATTTTTATTTGAAGAAGATTTACTACAAGGAAAAACAACTGCTTCATTTTTATTTTGACAGATCAGGCATCCGACCCGAGTGGTCATTTCCATCTAATCTGTACAAATCCGAGATATAATCCGATGCAAGTTGATAATTCGAACTTCGATTTGACGTACATCCAGGTATAGTGCACAGTCTGATATTTCTGCATGAAGTGCTTCTTACAAGTCGGGGCCACGTGAAAGTCTAAATCAAAGTAAACACTTCGGTTTAAATAATAATAATAATTTTAATAATGGTGCATATTTTCGAAGATAATGAAAATTAAAAGCCTTAAAAGTACAATTAGGCTTTGACTTTATTCGATAATCAGCTCTAAGTTACCAAGAAAGCAAATCAAGGAAACAGAACTGTTTTACAATGATAACTTAGGATCATAGGCTTCGATCCCAGGGGGCAGGAGGGGCGGTCGCCCCCCTGAAAAAACTGTCCTGGGCGAGACTATGTTTTCGCCTCCCCCCTGAGTTCAGAGTAAATCGACGCCTATGCTTAGGATCTCATGAACTTTTCGAAAGTTGATCACGCATTTTTGATGATCCGCAACGCACTTCATTACAAAAAAATGCCATAGTCCTACATAACGCATCATTAATGATACGGGTGTTACTGTGTCGACACGGAGACGAAATTGAAGGGGTATCAATGACATTACGGATTGCGGAATTACTGGATATCGGACAAGTAACTGAAGGTCTATTGCTACCACATAATAAAGTACATGAATTTGCAACACAACGCATCTGAGTCGATTAAAAAAGTGTTCGTCAATCTTGTGCTACAGCGAAAAAACTACTCAAATTGTTGGAAAAAAGCAAATGTCAGGAAATTACCTTTCTTTACATACATTATCCAACGAAAATTTAACAAACTTGAACAAATTTCTGCGGTGGTTTGTTGATTGAAACCTCTAGCATAGAGGCCACGCTTAAATTGTTACGCATAGAATTGTTCCATCTTGTGAATAAACATCACGTGGAAAAAGTAAAACAGGATTGTGGCAGCATGCTGTCAACATTCATGAAAAATAATTTTCGAAGCACTAACTCTCAATGATAATTACTAGCTACCTACTGCCTAGGTTTTGTTTTGAGGTTTTACTCAGGCCGGTCTATGAAAATGTCTCGTAAGCATGAATTTTTACCTTGGTCAGCTTTGGGCGAATGGATGCAGGCCTCGGGCGTTCCCGGACGAATTGAGGAAACCTAAGTCTTATCTCAAGATAGTGCTGAAGATATATCTAAAGCTTAATATGTCCACCATATTAATCTAATTTTGCCGCTAGACGAGTCACCCCTACCTGCTACATGAAGTAGTGCTCAGTAGGTAAAGATTATGAGAGCTTGAATGTATTTAAGAACCTCATGTCGCTTTGCGAATCGATTTATTGCAAGTACTCCCAATGCAATATAGCCTACAATGTAAATAATTTCCTGAGACAGTCTGTCCCCTCCTTCATTTGACTGAAAAGCCTTAAAAGAAACTTATGTCCACCTACCGCTGCAAATTTCGTAATCTTCCAGAAGTGTTAAGGAGCGCCCCCTCAGTCGGTTATGAATATCTCGTTGCATTTGCCGATTATATCTTACTGTTGACAACAAATAGACTAACTGGTAACTACCTGGTTGCATGATATGTTTATGTAATAAGTATTCGACAATAAAAACCGGGTTAACACTTCAACTACATTCTTCAGTTGAAGTAGTACAATTACTTACATAACTTTTCTGGATAACAATAGAAACACAACGAATGAACACATCACGTACAGATTGCTTCATAAAAAATGGATCACCCTTAAACATCGCCTTAATTTCAACTTTGTCTAACTCCGCCAAACTTGAACGAATTTCTCTGAAATTTGGAAGATATGTCAGTTGTGCTTACTAATATCATTGTTGGAAATTTCAAGCATGAATATTGAGTTGTTCTCCTGTTATAGATAAAAAGTAGTAGATAATTTGATCTTCATTTAGCAATGTTACACAAAATCATACCTCACTCTTATAAAATTACATTTGTTTCCTTTGTTATGTAATATGTTGTTCTACAAGCCAAAAGCTATCAAGCAAAACAAAAATAAAGAAAATCGGTCAATCGGAGCCAGTATAGCACCATTATTCATCAACAATAATGTAACTGCTACATGTGATTAACTGGACTTCATGTTCCATGGCTTCCTGACTTCGTTGCGGTGGTGTTGGCAGCACTCCTGATTGCTTTCAGCTAGAAATCTATCTCTTACCGGTTGAAAACAATACAAAACACAAATAAACAATAACGAGATCGCATTCACAAAAGACAAAGTGTCAGCCTTGCTAGAACTAGGATTTTCTTTGCGAGCTACAAGCAAGCGACTAAATGTCCCTTACACAAATGTGCATCGATGGCATAATGATGATTTTCGACTCTGTCGTAAAGAGGGCTCTGGCCGTCCACGCAAAACATCCAAACGTAGAGACCACCTAATTTTGAGATTTATCAAAGTTGATCCAAGTCTCTCGTTAACTGAGATGGCTACACTAGTCTCGTCTATTTCTAAGTCTACTATTCGTAGAAGACTTATTGAGTCGAATTTCAAGAGCTGTAAGAGCCCCTCTCAGATCGAATTATCAGATCAGCATACAAAAAGACGTCTCAGATGGGCAATGAGTCATTGTCACTGGCGAAATCAATGGGATCGGGTTGTCTGGTCTGATGAGGCATCAGTTCGTCTGAAGGATAGTGATGGTCGATTGAGATTATGGATAAAAGCTGATCAGGAAATTCCGAGACATTTACATCGTCCCCGGGTACAAGGTGGTGCGACTCTACTGATTTGGGCTGGCATTTGGACCAATGGCCGCTCTGAACTTCACATACAGCAAGGAACCATGAATTCTGAACGCTATGTGAATGTTTTACGAATGAACATTGGCCAAATGACAGATCAACTTGGTGATCCATCGACTTGGTTATTTATGGATGATAGTGTCACAGGAGTAGTAGAGTCAACTTATGCAAGTCTCAATTAGGGCTTAGGACATTATCTTGGCCAGCTCGTTCTCCTGATCTGAATTCCATGGAAAATGTATGGAGTATTCTAAAACGTAACGTTCGTCGTTCACTGCTACCTACAGATGGCGTATCACAACTTACGTCACTGTTAAAAAGAGAGTGGAGAAAGTTAGATCAGTCAAAAATCAACGATATCATCGAATCAATGCCTAGACGAATTGGTTATGTCATTGGCAATAAGGGTAGGGCCACAAAATATTAGCTTCTTAAGAACCGTTACTGTATCATAGCTTATCAGATTATATAAGGACATTTAAATATATTAGGGACATGAAATAACATGAAAAATGCTTTCTGTATCATACTTATGCTTTCTGTATCATACTTATGCTTTATTTAGTCAAATTTTAGGATGATCCACTTTTTATGAAACGGACTGTATTATGAGTGCAAGCAATATGTTATGTTCACAGATAGAACCTCGTGACCTGCCAGATGTTATTACTGGATTGAATTGATGTTACGTAAACTGTAAACAGCACACTCGCAGTGGTTTAATTTCGCTTAGAAAAGTTACCGATTTAAATGCATGCAGTCGAATAACATAGGCCTTGGTGTCTAAGAGAGGTACTGAACGTCTGCTGGTGGGTTGGCTCAAACAGATACATATGTAAAAACTGCTTGTTGGATTGGATAGCAACTGTCTTCATCGAATCATGAATGTGAGATACTAAATGGCACTGAAATTTAGTTCATCATGATCATAATGGCTTCTTTCTTTTTTGAATGACATTGCTCTCTGCCATAAGTGACCACTGCTAAGAGCAAGTCGATACACATGGGGTGGGTTGTTCAACTCGGTAGTAAGTTGCGACGTAGTAAAATTGAAGTCGGTCGTAGTTACATTGGAGTTTCTCAACCTAGTAGCAACAGCTTCAAACGTAAAAGTCGGTAGCAATACGTTAACCAATGATATGCATTGTTGTAGCACGTGATATGTGCGAGCATCATACATCAATCAAACTTGTAATCACATTGTGTGCGTCACTCAGTTGTGTCTCATATCTGCACATAATGGCGAGTAAGAAGAAAACCGGTGCGAGTCGAAATAAAAATTTCACTGATCAGGAGAAAGTTATATTGATCGAGTCAATTAAGGATAAGAACCTCGTTGACACTATACAATGACTCGTCACTATTCTCGTTGCCACATACACTTTCCTTGAACTAGAAATAGGAAAGCTTTAAACTTAATTTGTCAGCGTTCTATGAATCGTACAAAGTTCTAATATCTAGTTAGGTAGCATGAAGGTAGCCTAAAACACTACCTTTGAGGTAGATGCAATACGTACCTGCACTTAACTCTCGTCGGTGTCCCTGATTATAGTCTTCCTAAGCATAGACTTATCTCACAAAAATAGTCCTAATATAGACATAGTTTGACGAAACTGTAATTACATAGGTAGGCCTACACGAAAATAGGAAAATGCAGGCCCTATTAGACAATCCGCATTACAATGTAGTAGTCTATAGTAGTCTAACATCTCAAGGTGATCAGAAGCTTTTCCTGTCTCGACAGACTCCAAGTCTTCTTCCTTTCTTCCACGTACGGTGCTGAGAGATCCATGAGATCCTCACATTTTAAAAACAACATACAGATTGTTTCATAAAAAATGGATCACCCTTAAACAGCGCCTTAACTTCAACTTTGTCTAACTCCACCAAACTTGAACGAATTTCTCTGAAATTTGGAAGATATGTCAGTTGTGCTTACTAATATCATTGTTGGAAATTTCAAGCATGGATATTGAGTTGTTTTCCTGTTATAGATAAAAAAGTAGTAGATAATTTGATCTTCATTTAGCAATGTTACACAAAATCATACCTCACTCTTATAAAATTACATTTGTTTCCTTTGTTATGTAATATGTTGTTCTACAAGCCAAAAGCTATCAAGCAAAACAAAAATAAAGAAAATCGGTCAATCAGAGCCAGTATAGCACCATTATTCATCAACAATAATGTAACTGCTACATGTGATTAACTGGACTTCGTGTTCCATAGCTTCCTGACTTCGTTGCGGTGGTGTTGGCAGCACTCCTGATTGCTTTCAGCTAGAAATCTATCTCTTACCGGTTGAAAACAGTACAAAGCACAAATGAACAATAACGAGATCGCATTCACAAAAGGCAAAGTGTCAGCCTTGCTAGAACTAGGATTTTCTTTGCGAGCTACAAGCAAGCGACTAAATGTCCCTTACACAAATGTGCATCGATGGCATAATGATGATTTTCGACTCTGTCGTAAAGAGGGTTCTCACCGTCCACGCAAAACATCCAAACGTAGAGACCGCCTAATTTTGAGATTTGTTAAAGTTGATCCAAGTCTCTCGTTAACTGAGATGGCTGCACTAGATTCGTCTATTTCTAAGTCCACTATTCGTAGAAGACTTATTGAGTCGAATTTCAAGAGCTGTAAGAGCCCCTCTCAGATCGAATTATCAGATCAGCATACAAAAAGACGTCTCAGATGGGCAATGAGTCATTGTCACTGGCGAAATCAATGGGATCGGGTTGTCTGGTCTGATGAGGCATCAGTCCGTCTGAAGGATAGTGATGGTCGATTGAGATTATGGATAAAAGCTGATCAGGAAATTCCGAGACATTTACATCGTCCCCGGGTACAAGGTGGTGCGACTCTACTGATTTGGGCTGGCATTTGGACCAATGGCCGCTCTGAACTTCACATACAGCAAGGAACCATGAATTCTGAACGCTATGTGAATGTTTTACGAATGAACATTGGCCAAATGACAGATCAACTTGGTGATCCATCGACTTGGTTATTTATGGATGATAGTGTCACAGGAGTAGTAGAGTCAACTTATGCAAGTCTCAATTAGGGCTTAGGACATTATCTTGGCCAGCTCGTTCTCCTGATCTGATTTCCATGGAAAATGTATGGAGTATTCTAAAACGTAACGTTCGTCGTTCACTGCTACCTACAGATGGCGTATCACAACTTACGTCACTGTTAAAAAGAGAGTGGAGAAAGTTAGATCAGTCAAAAATCAACGATATCATCGAATCAATGCCTAGACGAATTGGTAATGTCATTGACAATAAGGGTAGGGCCACAAAATATTAGCTTCTTAAGAACCGTTACTGTATCATAGCTTATCAGATTATATAAGGACATTTAAATATATTAGGGACATGAAATAACATGAAAAATGCTTTCTGCATCATACTTATGTTTTATTCAGTCAAATTTTAGGATGATCCACTTTTTATGAAACGGACTGTACTAGTCATTCTATAACGGTTTCTAAATTTTTCGTCACTGTAAGACAATTGAGGGTTAACTCGACTTCGAAAGGATCGTCGTCGCTGTCCGCCGACACTGTCGTAGACATCCAAATCATCGAGTTCATCCATGATCAATCCAAGCAGTGGAGTTTCCTACAACTGAATTGATTTGCTACTGGAATTTCCAGTGGCAGTTTATTCCATTGTTATAACTCCGCGCCCGATCGGTAGCAAGCGCGTGACGTCACCGCAATTAATATCAGTGTTGAGAAACAAATCGATAGCATAGTCAGTCGTAAAGCTGGTCGTAATATCTGCATTGTAAAAAGCCGGTTGCAAAGCTAGTAGCAAAGCTTGTAGTAAACTACGACCAGATTGAGCAAAATGATTTTAAGTCAGTAGTAAATTTACGTCGAAAGTAGAGTTTCGACCGAGTTGAGCAACCCACCCATTGTCTTGAACATCTATAACCACAGAATTAGACAGGTCGTCTCTTCTTCCGTTTGACTAGAAGCATTGGAACATGTAGCGTAAATGAAATGGCACAATCTCCTGACTAAATACCATAGCAATCGAACAATAAGCAGCCAGTTCAACATTAAACACGCCATGTGCAAAGTTTCAGCGACTGTTATCAACCTGATCACACCACAGAATTAGATTGTTTAATCGCATCACTTTGCTAGAAGTGTAAACTGATTCAAAACAATGGCACATGCAGGAACTTAATAAGTGGGCAAAAAGAAATTTTTAATATCTTGCAGAGATAGGAAAAAATAGTCGTGCGTCGCTTGCGGATTGCTCTGAATTCCTTCAAAATGCTCCGATCACCACGATTCCTTCAGATTCGAAGAATTCAGATAATTGCGCAAAAGTTTTCTCGATAATGTTGGGCCCTCCGATCATTTTGAAAAAAGTTGGCAGGCGCATGAAAAAGCGTTCACAAACTTCTCTGTAGAACTTGATATCGACTGTGTCTCTTTGCTGTGTGATCCGGTTGATAACAGTCGCTGAAACTTCACACAATTTGGCGTGTTTTATGTTGAACTTGCTGCTCATTGTTCGATTGCTACGGTATTATGTCCGCAGATTGTGCCATTTCATTAACGTTACATGTTCCCATGTTTCCTTTCTAGTCAAGCAGAGGAAGAGTGTACACGTGTCTAATTCTCTGGATCACACAGCAAAGAGACACAGACGATGTCAAGTTATACAGAGAAGTTTGTGAACGCTTTTTCATGCGCCTGCTGACTTTTTTAAAATGATCGGAGGGCCCAACATTATCGAGAAAACT
Source organism: Prostheceraeus crozeri (assembly GCA_907163375.1). Taxonomy (NCBI): domain Eukaryota; kingdom Metazoa; phylum Platyhelminthes; order Polycladida; family Euryleptidae; genus Prostheceraeus; species Prostheceraeus crozeri. The sequence continues at coordinate 1,251,767 of CAJQUW010015769.1, read as the reverse complement.
TTTGCGCAATTATCTGAATTCTTCGAATCTGAAGAAATAGTGGTGATCGGAGCATTTTGAAGGAATTTTTAGAGCAATCCGCAAGCGACGCACGACTGTTTTTTCCTATCTCTGCAAGGTATTAAAAATTTCTTTTTGCCCACTTATTAAGTTCCTGCATGTGCCATTGTTTTGAATCAATTTACACTTCTAGCAAAGTGATGCGATTAAACAATCTAATTCTGCGTCTATAACACTTCTTATTCGATGAAGAATATAAGTTTTTATCTTTGACTGTTGGACCATCCTACCAACAATATTTTGCCAGCCTTTCTATGCTTACTCAGATAGCATTCCACCTTGCATTAAAATCTGCAACGTTTTTAGCTGAGCTTAGTCTCCCGGACACCTGGTTCATGCACAAAGGTTATTAAAAATTGATTGCTATTACATTGAGCAAAGCAATTATTGAGTTATAATTGCAACTTGGAGCAATAAGTTAATTGCAATCCGCTGCAATTATTTTGCGAGACCAATCTATAAATTGCAAGTTCTGATAGTAGCAATCAATTAATTTTTGATAGCCCCTGTCTATGTGCGAGCATACATTTCTTCTATGTGCTAGTTACATGTTCATATATGTGGTATGCGGAATAGCCTACATGTAATTTGTTTCGCAAAATTTTCAAATAGTGTTTGAAATCGATTTTGATAAGCTTGTTCACGGCAAAAAATAGCAAAATGAAGGTTTTGCTTTGTTAAATAATAATGATAATAACAATATATAAATATTTTCTCAAATGAAAATCGATACTTTACACAAGTCAGTAGTAGATACAAACGAAAAGCAATTCAGCAAGGAAATGTGGCATACACAGAAAGAGAGCTTACTTCGTCGTCGAAAGTAAAATCTTCGGTTTCAGACATTCACTATTGTAAATCTCACATACTTTGAGGAAGAAAGAATCACTGCGTCGTTTGGTGCGACGATGAGGTATCATGAATCGACCAGACGTTGACATCGGAAGCAATAGATCACCAAGAATATGACAGTCAGACTTTACCGATTTCAGAAACTTAAGAGATAGCGTTTGTCGCCTTTGAGTTGAAGAACATAAGCAGTCCTCGTGGCATTCACCACCGCATACGACACAATTAGCACGCTTCTGAAATTCGTCAAGTCGAGTCGAATCGTATGATGACATGGTCAAAAACAAGGAGGCACAATACTCAATGCACGATCGCATGAGAGAAGCGTATGTTATGACTAATTGCTGTTTTGAAAGACCCGATTGTTTCAAAACCCTCAAAACGCATAGGCGGCGAGAAGCTGTATAGACAATGCTATCAAAGTGGTAAATCCACGTTCAATTTGAGTTGAACGTTACCCCAGGTATCTTCAACTTATCAATGCTAACCGCTGATACAAGTAGGCTACAGGTATAACAGCAGTGTTTTTTAATCGTTATGGACTTGCATTTGTTGGAATTCAGTGGAAGTCTAATAGACGTAGACCAATCAATCATGCGATGGTGATGAAAAGAGATGTTTTGTAAATTTTATGTTGGATTGTTCTAAAGCGGGAAAATCAGTGTAGCATCATCCGCATACTTAAAGACGGAACAGGTAGAAGAATCACTTACAAATGAACCAATTGCCATGGCGAATAAATAGGGACCAATAACAGATCCCGTGGAGCTCCAGAGGACACCGGGGAGTAAGAGCTCACTTGGGTTCTAACTCGCATAAATTGCTGTCGATCAGTTAGGTATCATTAAGTCCGTTTGATGAAATTAATGGGTAACAAGCAATCACTCAGTCTCTGTAGCATGAAATCATGCGGAAGCTTATCGAATGCTTTCGACGTCGTAAGATACTGTAGTGCCATATCTATGAACCATATCAAATGATTCAGATATCAGATATCAGGCGTGCCAACTGCCAAGTAGTGATATCTTTGACTTCATGTAATTATTTAAATTACAAAACTCTCTAACCTTCTGATACATGAAAGACCTACGACCAAATAAATATAGTTGACTTCTTGATTTATTATTCTCAATACAAAACCGCAACAACTACAATTGGTGAGCCCGACTCAAACACAGAAGTAAATACGAATTCTCAAGCAATTGACTTCAGAAACACCAACAACCAACGCAATAGCGGTCAAACCTCCTACATTTATGGCTTCAAATCCAAACGCCTGGTTCATAATTTTGGAAGCACAATTTCATCTTGCCAACATCAGTACAACGTCAACGAAATTTTATCACGCACTCGCTGCATTACCAGTCGAAGTAGTAAGCAAGCTATCAACAACCGATCTGACTGACAATGATTACAATACATTGAAAACGAAGGTTTTGGAGCTGCATGAAGCTTCAAAACCAGAGATTTTCGAAAATTTTCTACGCGAGAAACCATTAACTGGAAAACCGTCCCATTTTCTCGTTGAAATGCAACAACTTGCTGCAAAAGCTGGTGTTGGAGAAGATCTTGTTCGTCACAAGTTCCAGCAAGCGCTTCCTCCCAACATTGCACCGATAATTGCCACGCAAAAGTCTACTCCTTTGAATGATCTGGGTAAGCTTGCTGATGAATTGTACAGTTTTAGTACTAACAACGTTGCCATTAATCACGTTCCTTCAGCTAGGCCTACTAGTACTGTTAGATCTGAAATGCATGTTAAGGTCAGTAGAGATTTGATGCCATTTTCCGCAGATCAACGTCCCAAAATTTGCCGTGCTCATATATTTTTCGCGACTAGAGCTATGAGCTCAGAAGCTGGTGTAGATGGCCAGATAAGTCAGGTTGTAGAATTATTCAATCCGCCCACAATACTCCCCGTAATTCGCCTCACACTTCTCGAGAAAACTCACCCTCACGATCTAATCTGTCAAACTAGACTGGGCTTCTGTAAATGCGGTAAGCAGTTCGCCCAAAATTTTTACTGCCGCTTTCATTATCAATGATGAAATCATTGATTTTTTGATTGATACTGGTGCCTCTGTTTCAGTAATTTCGCCTTCCATTGTTAAAATTTTACGTGTTTTTACAAACCCATCCACGATTTCACTCAGTACAGCTGATGGTCGCCCACTTGAAACATTCGGCGAATGCAAACTTACCTTAAAATCGAAAAAGCTAAGACGTACATTCTACTGGACGTTTTTTGTTGCTGACGTACGCAGAGCATAATTAGGTGCCGATTTCCTCTCCCATTTTGATCTACTTGTTGACTGTAAAAACACACGTCTAATCGATCAAACAACTCAATTGAATTTTGTTTGTTCAATTACTGACGATTGTGAATTATTATATCCTATAATAGCCTTACCTCAATCAATTGATAATATTGTTCATGCATTGTTATTACAGTACCCCTCTCTATATAATACATATTGTAATACTGACACTGTCCATGAAACACATAATTCTACTCAACATGTTATTGAAACAACCTCTGATATTCCTGTTTTTGCTAAAGCCCGTCAATTGAGTAATGAGAAATACGAAACGGCCAAATTAGAATTTGATAATCTTTTGAAGCAAGGGATTATCAGACCATCTAAAAGTCCATGGTCTTCACCATTACACATGGTCAAGAAACCGAATGGATCTTGGCGACCTTGCGGAGATTTTCGACGCTTAAATTCCATTACGAAACCAGATCGATATCCACTTCCACATTTTAGCTCACTGAAAGCTAAGTTATTCGGATCTTCTGTATTCTCTAAACTAGATTTAGTAAGAGCTTATCATCAAGTGCCTATGGCACCAAAAGACATAGAGAAAACGGCAATTACTACCCCTTTTGGTTTGTATGAATACATTTATATGCCCTTTGGTCTACGGAACTCCGCTCAGACATTTCAACGAATGATCGATGGAATTCTGAGAGACCTTCCATTTACGTTCGCTTATCTAGACGACATACTTATATTTTCGAAAAATGAGAGCGAACATTTGACTCATCTCGAGCAGGTATTTCTACGTTTGAGCCAACATAATCTCCGTCTCGCTCCTCACAAATGCGAATTTATGGTGTCGAGATTGATTTTCTTGGTCATCATATAACTAAAGATGTAACGCTGCTGAAACAGACAAAAATTGATGCGATCGTTCAATACGACAAACCCACTGATTATGCTTCTTTACGACGTTTTATGGGCATGATTGGTTATTACCGTCATTTCATTCGTCATTTTTCTGATATATGTCAGCCTCCCTACGATCTACTAGGTTCCACTAATCAACGCAATCATCGCCTTGAATGGACCAAGGAGTCTGAAAATTCTTTCATGAAAGTCAAAGATGCTCTCGCCAATACTGAGACACTTTATCATCCCGATCCTAATGTTACTGACTATATTCTTGTTACAGATGCTTCAAGCAACGCCGTAGGTGGTGCTCTTCATCAATCTGTAAAAGATCAGATCCGTCCAATCTCCTTCTTTGCAAAGAAATTGTCCACAACGGAAAAAGCATATTCCACATTCGATCGTGAACTTTTAGCCGCTTATCAAGCTGTTCTTCATTTCAGACATCTTATAGAGGGCCGACAAGTTCACCTCCATACAGACCACAAACCGTTAGTATCAGCATTTTATTCAACTAGAACAGCCAAATCTGATCGACAACAGAGACAACTCCTCCTCCTTTCCGAATTCATAAGTTCTATAAACCACATCCGCGGAAAAGATAACATTGTTGCTGACGCTCTCTCCAGAAGTATGAACGCTATCTCTGTTGATTTTCTTGATCTTAAGACCATTGCATTCGCACAAAATGAGTGTACTGAAATCAAAGACTTCGAAGAGAAATAAAAACTTTTCAATCTGTATGATAACACTACAATTCTATGCAACACAGATTTACCATACCCTCGACCTTTTGTACCTAGCAATTTCCGCCGAGCAGTTTTTGATCCCTTCCATAACTTGTCACACCCGGGAGTTAAGTCTAGTATCACACTACTTACTTCGCGATATTTTTGGCCCAACATGCGCAGAGACATAAAATAAAGACTTGGGTGAATACTTGTGAAAATTGCCAGCAAGCAAAAGTAACGCATCATCACCGTCCCAAATACTTACAATCCTCTTATCCTAACGTTGACAGATTCACCACAGTTCATGTAGATATTATCGGCCCATTACCTCATTCTCAAACCCTAGAATCATATTATCATTCCCCCGCTCGATACATAGTGACTTTTATTGACAGAACTACTCGTTGGTTTGAATGCTGTCCAGTATCGGACATCACAGCTGAAAGTGTAGCTCGTGCATTTTTGTCTTCTTGGGTAAGTCGTTTTGGTATACCGTTATTCCTTATCACAGATCAGGGCCGCCAATTTGAAAGCGCCTTATTTCAACAATTGGCAAAAGTAATTGGTTTTCAGCGCTTAAGGACTTCACCATATCATCCACAAAGTAATGGTATGCTCGAGCGATTTCATCGCACTTTGAAAACAGCAATTACTGCAAGAAAACAAGACTGGCTGATAAGTTTGCCCCTTGTAGAGCTTTCTTTGCGTTCAATCCCGAATGAAAGTGGTTATTGTCCATTTACCGCTGTTACAGGTTCTCCGACTTTAGCACCACATGCATATTTTAGCAACATAAAAAATGATACAACTTGTAACTCGAATTACTCGTATATTGAGAACTTAGCCAAATGCATCGAAACACTCGACTTCACAAAACTTTCAAAAGGAAATCATCACTCTTCTTCACGTAGATATAATTCTTTTGGAATTACAGAAAGGAGATTTCGTTTGGTTGAGAGTTGATCGTGTGCGGCGCCCACTCGAGGCTCCTTATGAAGGTCCTTTGACTGTTGTTGATGTGTTTGAAAGTACGGTGACTGTGAAATTTCCGTCCGGACGCGTTAGTGTCGTATCGAAGGAACGCATTAAAAAGGCTAACGTTGTTCGCACTAATTCTGTACTTTTCAGATCGAAAGACAACAAAGAATCGGGAGAATTTGAGAATCTGTTGGCAGAAGAACAACACAGACAAGAAAAAGTCTCAATAGATCTTCAACAACATGATCCTCAATCGTCAAGAAATAACCAACTGAAGAAACCGAAGAAACGCGTAACTTTTTGTGACTCCATCACTAGCGGGGGCTAATGTAGTGCCATATCTATGAACCATATCAAATGATTCAGATATCAGATATCAGGCGTGCCAACTGCCAAGTAGTGATATCTTTGACTTCATGTAATAATTTAAATTACAAAACTCTCTAACCTTCTGATACATGAAAGACCTACGACCAAATAAATGTAGTTGACTTCTTGATTTATTATTCTTAATACAAAACCGCGACAACTACAATTGGTGAGCCCGACTCAAACACAGAAGTAAATACGAATTCTCAAGCAATTGACTTCAGAAACACCAACAACCAACGCAATAGCGGTCAAACCTCCTACATTTATGGCTTCAAATCCAAACGCCTGGTTCATAATTTTGGAAGCACAATTTCATCTTGCCAACATCAGTACAACGTCAACGAAATTTTATCACGCACTCGCTGCATTACCAGTCGAAGTATTAAGCAAGCTATCAACAACCGATCTGACTGACAATGATTACAATACATTGAAAACGAAGGTTTTGGAGCTGCATGAAGCTTCAAAACCAGAGATTTTCGAAAATTTTCTACGCGAGAAACCATTAACTGGAAAACCGTCCCATTTTCTCGTTGAAATGCAACAACTTGCTGCAAAAGCTGGTGTTGGAGAAGATCTTGTTCGTCACAAGTTCCAGCAAGCGCTTCCTCCCAACATTGCACCGATAATTGCCACGCAAAAGTCTACTCCTTTGAATGATCTGGGTAAGCTTGCTGATGAATTGTACAGTTTTAGTACTAACAACGTTGCCATTAATCACGTTCCTTCAGCTAGGCCTACTAGTACTGTTAGATCTGAAATGCATGTTAAGGTCAGTAGAGATTTGATGCCATTTTCCGCAGATCAACGTCCCAAAATTTGCCCTGCTCATATATTTTTCGCGACTAGAGCTATGAGCTCAGAAGCTGGTGTAGATGGCCAGATAAGTCAGGTTGTAGAATTATTCAATCCGCCCACAATACTCCCCGTAATTCGCCTCACACTTCTCGAGAAAACTCACCCTCACGATCTAATCTGTCAAACTAGACTGGGCTTCTGTAAATGCGGTAAGCAGTTCGCCCAAAATTTTTACTGCCGCTTTCATTATCAATGATGAAATCATTGATTTTTTGATTGATACTGGTGCCTCTGTTTCAGTAATTTCGCCTTCCATTGTTAAAATTTTACGTGTTTTTACAAACCCATCCACGATTTCACTCAGTACAGCTGATGGTCGCCCACTTGAAACATTCGGCGAATGCAAACTTACCTTAAAATCGAAAAAGCTAAGACGTACATTCTACTGGACGTTTTTTGTTGCTGACGTACGCAGAGCATAATTAGGTGCCGATTTCCTCTCCCATTTTGATCTACTTGTTGACTGTAAAAACACACGTCTAATCGATCAAACAACTCAATTGAATTTTGTTTGTTCAATTACTGACGATTGTGAATTATTATATCCTATAATAGCCTTACCTCAATCAATTGATAATATTGTTCATGCATTGTTATTACAGTACCCCTCTCTATATAATACATATTGTAATACTGACACTGTCCATGAAACACATAATTCTACTCAACATGTTATTGAAACAACCTCTGATATTCCTGTTTTTGCTAAAGCCCGTCAATTGAGTAATGAGAAATACGAAACGGCCAAATTAGAATTTGATAATCTTTTGAAGCAAGGGATTATCAGACCATCTAAAAGTCCATGGTCTTCACCATTACACATGGTCAAGAAACCGAATGGATCTTGGCGACCTTGCGGAGATTTTCGACGCTTAAATTCCATTACGAAACCAGATCGATATCCACTTCCACATTTTAGCTCACTGAAAGCTAAGTTATTCGGATCTTCTGTATTCTCTAAACTAGATTTAGTAAGAGCTTATCATCAAGTGCCTATGGCACCAAAAGACATAGAGAAAACGGCAATTACTACCCCTTTTGGTTTGTATGAATACATTTATATGCCCTTTGGTCTACGGAACTCCGCTCAGACATTTCAACGAATGATCGATGGAATTCTGAGAGACCTTCCATTTACGTTCGCTTATCTAGACGACATACTTATATTTTCGAAAAATGAGAGCGAACATTTGACTCATCTCGAGCAGGTATTTCTACGTTTGAGCCAACATAATCTCCGTCTCGCTCCTCACAAATGCGAATTTATGGTGTCGAGATTGATTTTCTTGGTCATCATATAACTAAAGATGTAACGCTGCTGAAACAGACAAAAATTGATGCGATCGTTCAATACGACAAACCCACTGATTATGCTTCTTTACGACGTTTTATGGGCATGATTGGTTATTACCGTCATTTCATTCGTCATTTTTCTGATATATGTCAGCCTCCCTACGATCTACTAGGTTCCACTAATCAACGCAATCATCGCCTTGAATGGACCAAGGAGTCTGAAAATTCTTTCATGAAAGTCAAAGATGCTCTCGCCAATACTGAGACACTTTATCATCCCGATCCTAATGTTACTGACTATATTCTTGTTACAGATGCTTCAAGCAACGCCGTAGGTGGTGCTCTTCATCAATCTGTAAAAGATCAGATCCGTCCAATCTCCTTCTTTGCAAAGAAATTGTCCACAACGGAAAAAGCATATTCCACATTCGATCGTGAACTTTTAGCCGCTTATCAAGCTGTTCTTCATTTCAGACATCTTATAGAGGGCCGACAAGTTCACCTCCATACAGACCACAAACCGTTAGTATCAGCATTTTATTCAACTAGAACAGCCAAATCTGATCGACAACAGAGACAACTCCTCCTCCTTTCCGAATTCATAAGTTCTATAAACCACATCCGCGGAAAAGATAACATTGTTGCTGACGCTCTCTCCAGAAGTATGAACGCTATCTCTGTTGATTTTCTTGATCTTAAGACCATTGCATTCGCACAAAATGAGTGTACTGAAATCAAAGACTTCGAAGAGAAATAAAAACTTTTCAATCTGTATGATAACACTACAATTCTATGCAACACAGATTTACCATACCCTCGACCTTTTGTACCTAGCAATTTCCGCCGAGCAGTTTTTGATCCCTTCCATAACTTGTCACACCCGGGAGTTAAGTCTAGTATCACACTACTTACTTCGCGATATTTTTGGCCCAACATGCGCAGAGACATAAAGACTTGGGTGAATACTTGTGAAAATTGCCAGCAAGCAAAAGTAACGCATCATCACCGTCCCAAATACTTACAATCCTCTTATCCTAACGTTGACAGATTCACCACAGTTCATGTAGATATTATCGGCCCATTACCTCATTCTCAAACCCTAGAATCATATTATCATTCCCCCGCTCGATACATAGTGACTTTTATTGACAGAACTACTCGTTGGTTTGAATGCTGTCCAGTATCGGACATCACAGCTGAAAGTGTAGCTCGTGCATTTTTGTCTTCTTGGGTAAGTCGTTTTGGTATACCGTTATTCCTTATCACAGATCAGGGCCGCCAATTTGAAAGCGCCTTATTTCAACAATTGGCAAAAGTAATTGGTTTTCAGCGCTTAAGGACTTCACCATATCATCCACAAAGTAATGGTATGCTCGAGCGATTTCATCGCACTTTGAAAACAGCAATTACTGCAAGAAAACAAGACTGGCTGATAAGTTTGCCCCTTGTAGAGCTTTCTTTGCGTTCAATCCCGAATGAAAGTGGTTATTGTCCATTTACCGCTGTTACAGGTTCTCCGACTTTAGCACCACATGCATATTTTAGCAACATAAAAAATGATACAACTTGTAACTCGAATTACTCGTATATTGAGAACTTAGCCAAATGCATCGAAACACTCGACTTCACAAAACTTTCAAAAGGAAATCATCACTCTTCTTCACGTAGATATAATTCTTTTGGAATTACAGAAAGGAGATTTCGTTTGGTTGAGAGTTGATCGTGTGCGGCGCCCACTCGAGGCTCCTTATGAAGGTCCTTTGACTGTTGTTGATGTGTTTGAAAGTACGGTGACTGTGAAATTTCCGTCCGGACGCGTTAGTGTCGTATCGAAGGAACGCATTAAAAAGGCTAACGTTGTTCGCACTAATTCTGTACTTTTCAGATCGAAAGACAACAAAGAATCGGGAGAATTTGAGAATCTGTTGGCAGAAGAACAACACAGACAAGAAAAAGTCTCAATAGATCTTCAACAACATGATCCTCAATCGTCAAGAAATAACCAACTGAAGAAACCGAAGAAACGCGTAACTTTTTGTGACTCCATCACTAGCGGGGGCTAATGTAGTGCCATATCTATGAACCATATCAAATGATTCAGATATCAGATATCAGGCGTGCCAACTGCCAAGTAGTGGTATCTTTGACTTCATGTAATAATTTAAATTACAAAACTCTCTAACCTTCTGATACATGAAAGACCTACGACCAAATAAATGTAGTTGACTTCTTGATTTATTATTCTTAATACAAAACCGCGACAACTACAATTGGTGAGCCCGACTCAAACACAGAAGTAAATACGAATTCTCAAGCAATTGACTTCAGAAACACCAACAACCAACGCAATAGCGGTCAAACCTCCTACATTTATGGCTTCAAATCCAAACGCCTGGTTCATAATTTTGGAAGCACAATTTCATCTTGCCAACATCAGTACAACGTCAACGAAATTTTATCACGCACTCGCTGCATTACCAGTCGAAGTATTAAGCAAGCTATCAACAACCGATCTGACTGACAATGATTACAATACATTGAAAACGAAGGTTTTGGAGCTGCATGAAGCTTCAAAACCAGAGATTTTCGAAAATTTTCTACGCGAGAAACCATTAACTGGAAAACCGTCCCATTTTCTCGTTGAAATGCAACAACTTGCTGCAAAAGCTGGTGTTGGAGAAGATCTTGTTCGTCACAAGTTCCAGCAAGCGCTTCCTCCCAACATTGCACCGATAATTGCCACGCAAAAGTCTACTCCTTTGAATGATCTGGGTAAGCTTGCTGATGAATTGTACAGTTTTAGTACTAACAACGTTGCCATTAATCACGTTCCTTCAGCTAGGCCTACTAGTACTGTTAGATCTGAAATGCATGTTAAGGTCAGTAGAGATTTGATGCCATTTTCCGCAGATCAACGTCCCAAAATTTGCCCTGCTCATATATTTTTCGCGACTAGAGCTATGAGCTCAGAAGCTGGTGTAGATGGCCAGATAAGTCAGGTTGTAGAATTATTCAATCCGCCCACAATACTCCCCGTAATTCGCCTCACACTTCTCGAGAAAACTCACCCTCACGATCTAATCTGTCAAACTAGACTGGGCTTCTGTAAATGCGGTAAGCAGTTCGCCCAAAATTTTTACTGCCGCTTTCATTATCAATGATGAAATCATTGATTTTTTGATTGATACTGGTGCCTCTGTTTCAGGATTTCGCCTTCCATTGTTAAAATTTTACGTGTTTTTACAAACCCATCCACGATTTCACTCAGTACAGCTGATGGTCGCCCACTTGAAACATTCGGCGAATGCAAACTTACCTTAAAATCGAAAAAGCTAAGACGTACATTCTACTGGACGTTTTTTGTTGCTGACGTACGCAGAGCATAATTAGGTGCCGATTTCCTCTCACATTTTGATCTACTTGTTGACTGTAAAAACACACGTCTAATCGATCAAACAACTCAATTGAATTTTGTTTGTTCAATTACTGACGATTGTGAATTATTATATCCTATAATAGCCTTACCTCAATCAATTGATAATATTGTTCATGCATTGTTATTACAGTACCCCTCTCTATATAATACATATTGTAATACTGACACTGTCCATGAAACACATAATTCTACTCAACATGTTATTGAAACAACCTCTGATATTCCTGTTTTTGCTAAAGCCCGTCAATTGAGTAATGAGAAATACGAAACGGCCAAATTAGAATTTGATAATCTTTTGAAGCAAGGGATTATCAGACCATCTAAAAGTCCATGGTCTTCACCATTACACATGGTCAAGAAACCGAATGGATCTTGGCGACCTTGCGGAGATTTTCGACGCTTAAATTCCATTACGAAACCAGATCGATATCCACTTCCACATTTTAGCTCACTGAAAGCTAAGTTATTCGGATCTTCTGTATTCTCTAAACTAGATTTAGTAAGAGCTTATCATCAAGTGCCTATGGCACCAAAAGACATAGAGAAAACGGCAATTACTACCCCTTTTGGTTTGTATGAATACATTTATATGCCCTTTGGTCTACGGAACTCCGCTCAGACATTTCAACGAATGATCGATGGAATTCTGAGAGACCTTCCATTTACGTTCGCTTATCTAGACGACATACTTATATTTTCGAAAAATGAGAGCGAACATTTGACTCATCTCGAGCAGGTATTTCTACGTTTGAGCCAACATAATCTCCGTCTCGCTCCTCACAAATGCGAATTTATGGTGTCGAGATTGATTTTCTTGGTCATCATATAACTAAAGATGGAACGCTGCTGAAACAGACAAAAATTGATGCGATCGTTCAATACGACAAACCCACTGATTATGCTTCTTTACGACGTTTTATGGGCATGATTGGTTATTACCGTCATTTCATTCGTCATTTTTCTGATATATGTCAGCCTCCCTACGATCTACTAGGTTCCACTAATCAACGCAATCATCGCCTTGAATGGACCAAGGAGTCTGAAAATTCTTTCATGAAAGTCAAAGATGCTCTCGCCAATACTGAGACACTTTATCATCAAGATCCTAATGTTACTGACTATATTCTTGTTACAGATGCTTCAAGCAACGCCTTAGGTGGTGCTCTTCATCAATCTGTAAAAGATCAGATCCGTCCAATCTCCTTCTTTGCAAAGAAATTGTCCACAACGGAAAAAGCATATTCCGATCTTTTAGCCGCTTATCAAGCTGTTCTTCATTTCAGACATCTTATAGAGGGCCGACAAGTTCACCTCCATACAGACCACAAACCGTTAGTATCAGCATTTTATTCAACTAGAACAGCCAAATCTGATCGACAACAGAGACAACTCCTCCTCCTTTCCGAATTCATAAGTTCTATAAACCACATCCGCGGAAAAGATAACATTGTTGCTGACGCTCTCTCCAGAAGTATGAACGCTATCTCTGTTGATTTTCTTGATCTTAAGACCATTGCATTCGCACAAAATGAGTGTACTGAAATCAAAGACTTCGAAGAGAAATAAAAACTTTTCAATCTGTATGATAACACTACAATTCTATGCAACACAGATTTACCATACCCTCGACCTTTTGTACCTAGCAATTTCCGCCGAGCAGTTTTTGATCCCTTCCATAACTTGTCACACCCAGGAGTTAAGTCTAGTATCACACTACTTACTTCGCGATATTTTTGGCCCAACATGCGCAGAGACATAAAGACTTGGGTGAATACTTGTGAAAATTGCCAGCAAGCAAAAGTAACGCATCATCACCGTCCCAAATACTTACAATCCTCTTATCCTAACGTTGACAGATTCACCACAGTTCATGTAGATATTATCGGCCCATTACCTCATTCTCAAACCCTAGAATCATATTATCATTCCCCCGCTCGATACATAGTGACTTTTATTGACAGAACTACTCGTTGGTTTGAATGCTGTCCAGTATCGGACATCACAGCTGAAAGTGTAGCTCGTGCATTTTTGTCTTCTTGGGTAAGTCGTTTTGGTATACCGTTATTCCTTATCACAGATCAGGGCCGCCAATTTGAAAGCGCCTTATTTCAACAATTGGCAAAAGTAATTGGTTTTCAGCGCTTAAGGACTTCACCATATCATCCACAAAGTAATGGTATGCTCGAGCGATTTCATCGCACTTTGAAAACAGCAATTACTGCAAGAAAACAAGACTGGATGATAAGTTTGCCCCTTGTAGAGCTTTCTTTGCGTTCAATCCCGAATGAAAGTGGTTATTGTCCATTTACCGCTGTTACAGGTTCTCCGACTTTAGCACCACATGCATATTTTAGCAACATAAAAAATGATACAACTTGTAACTCGAATTACTCGTATATTGAGAACTTAGCCAAATGCATCGAAACACTCGACTTCACAAAACTTTCAAAAGGAAATCATCACTCTTCTTCACGTAGATATAATTCTTTTGGAATTACAGAAAGGAGATTTCGTGTGGTTGAGAGTTGATCGTGTGCGGCGCCCACTCGAGGCTCCTTATGAAGGTCCTTTGACTGTTGTTGATGTGTTTGAAAGTACGGTGACTGTGAAATTTCCGTCCGGACGCGTTAGTGTCGTATCGAAGGAACGCATTAAAAAGGCTAACGTTGTTCGCACTAATTCTGTACTTTTCAGATCGAAAGACAACAAAGAATCGGGAGAATTTGAGAATCTGTTGGCAGAAGAACAACACAGACAAGAAAAAGTCTCAATAGATCTTCAACAACATGATCCTCAATCGTCAAGAAATAACCAACTGAAGAAACCGAAGAAACGCGTAACTTTTTGTGACTCCATCACTAGCGGGGGCTAATGTAGTGCCATATCTATGAACCATATCAAATGATTCAGATATCAGATATCAGGCGTGCCAACTGCCAAGTAGTGGTATCTTTGACTTCATGTAATAATTTAAATTACAAAACTCTCTAACCTTCTGATACATGAAAGACCTACGACCAAATAAATGTAGTTGACTTCTTGATTTATTATTCTCAATACAAAACCGCAACAACTACAAACAGACATCACAGGTTGAGTCGCTGTCAAGGAATTTTGTGACATAGTATTGAATTGCCAACAAGGTACACAACGTGGAAGAACCTGGTCTGAAGTCGAACTGCTGATGACCAAAATTATTAATAAGTTGTTGCTTCACTTTTACTCGCTAAAAGAATTCGTTTCCCTCGACTAAAGTCACTAAAGGCAAAACTCCACTCTAAGATCATCACTTGCCGGTTGTGCTACGGTGACACGCGTTTGTCATTTCCCTATTACTATGAAAGGTAAAAATCGGAGAAATAATACTTAAGTTAATAATTTAATAATATTTAATTTTGGCATTATAGCTTTTCACAGACTGAAGAATTGCTATTTGCTTTTATCAAATGATTTTGCCTGTGACGCATCAAATTGTGGTGTCATCAAATCATCTGATGTGAACATTGCGAAGCTAATCTGTCATTTTCTCTGTTTTTAACACACTGAAGTTTACAGCGCAGGTACTTCTGAGCAGGATCAACTCATAGTGCATGTACTATAGTACCGATACAATAGAAACCAACAGCAGAAAATCCAGACTATAAAAGCATGTTTCACAGGAGTACATAGTAGGCCTAATTGCTATTCGGGAACTCCCTTACACGCCGCTTCTCCCTAGGAGCATTCAAGGGGAGAAGGCCTGTTGCAGCGCAATTTGAAAAGGGCCTATTGATTATATAAAACTATTGCATTCTGTTTAAGCACATAAATGCTTAGTGAGGTAAACTAGTCTAGTGAAGCATGCTGTCAGTTGATCACCACAATTAATAGTACTGGTGGCTGTTTGAGTGAAATAATGCATAAATATCTGTGACCATTTCAAAACTGATATAGCAATTATCTTATGCTCATCTGAATAGAAAGGACTGCAAAACTTTCGTGGACTTCAATTGGCTGTGTTAACTTGCTTCCATCTATCTGGTATTCTACTGGTAATTGCACTTCTTTATCGATTCAAGCTTGGTATTGAACAGTGGCGGCTCGTCAGAGGAGGCGAGGGAGGCATTGCCTCCCCATGATTTTCTGCGGCAAGATATTTTATATTCCTGACATTTTTCTACTCTATTTTGTTTAATTCATTAAAATAGTAACATTGATCACACGGCAACACGCCTCAGCCAAGCAGCGCAGATATCAAACTCACTGTATCACAACACTTTTGCTTCATTGTTAAAATCTAATTTCTAATTTTTCATTTTTTGCCTCCTCATAGAAAATACCCACGAGCCGCCACTGGTATTGAAGAATAATGGCATCTCGTGAGTCAAAACGTGGAACCAAGAAACAGCCAGAAGAAACGTCAACTGCTGAATCCGCAAGTCTAAAATCCATGTTTACAGAATTTGAAAAAAGAATTACGGAAAATATTGACACCATGATTACTAGAATGGATGCATTATCAAATAAAGTTGAATGTCTTGAGAGGTCTATGGCTGTGGAGTTGTTAACAGACAGAACTCACAGGAAATGGAATTAAAAGCAATCATTGAGTCTTTTGGCAAGGTATCAGAGAATAATGCAATGCTACTAGATGAGGTTGAGCTAAGAGATAAAAAGAAATGCAATCTAGTTCTGTCAGGAGTTTGATAAAAAAAATGATCAGAATTGAAGATCATTGTTTCATTGCTCTATATTCCACCTAAACTTACATCTTGTGATTCAAATAATTTGGACTTGGAGCTTATTCGTGAATTTGACTCGATTTTTAATGTATACATTGGTCATCAAATTATATTGTGTGGGGATCTAAATCGTCACAACATTAACCAAATTTGTAGTAACCTGTGCTTGGTGAATATAAATAATCGACCGACATATGGGCAAGCTGAGTTGGATTACATTTTGTTTTCCTATGAGTTGGCAACATACTACGATATTCAAATTAGTGCTCCCCTTGACATCTCAAAAGTATCGCATGTATCTCTGATTGCAAAGCCCAAAATGTCCCAAATCTCCGGTGATAAATGCCATATTACTCGCAAAGTCTTCGATTTGCGGAAATCAAATGTGGACTTCTTCTTATCACACTTGAATGATGTAGATTGGTATTTTATTTATGATTGAAGGTCTCTCCATTGATTACAAATGTCTAAAGTTTGATGAAATTTTCAATAAATTAGCAAACATATGCATTCCTGTAAGCTATGTTCATGAATCAAGTAAAGATAAGGCGTGGATGACCTCCAAAATAAAATCTCTTATCAATCAACGATGGCATGCGTATCGGTGTGGAAATTACTCCTTGTGTAACCACCTAAAAATCAAAGTGCGTGAAGAAATCGAAAAAGCGAAATTCAATTGGACTAAACGTATGGCACCGGAAGATCTATGGAAAACTGTTCACGAGCATACCGGGGCACGCAATAAAAAGACCATAATGAATCTCGTATCACAATACTCGAATTTTCCTGCGGCGATTGAAAATATAAATAATGCATTATCATCAAGCTTCCAAGACAGCAATGACATGCCACTGCATGGTAACAACCAAGTATCGTGGCAGTTGAAGATCGACTCTTTACAGGTTTACGAGAAACTTACCAAATTGAATTGCAGGAAAGCGTCCTTCGATGTTCATAACATGTTATACAAACAGTCGGCGCCCATAATATCGGATATTTTGGCACATTTGTTTAACCTTTCCATCAAGAGTAGGTACGTTCCAATTCACTGGAAAACATGCGCTGCAGCGCCAGTACCAAAGAATTCTAATCCATCTGTAGAAAGCCTCAGACCGATCAGTATACTGCCAACACCCGCTAAAATACTGGAATATTTTGTGACCAGACTGTTAAGACCAAAATTTTAAGTAATTTCAGTGATCAGCAGTTCGGTTTCCGTCCAGGTTCCTCAACACTTTGCGCATTGCTTGCCATCCAAGATGCCATCACAAGGTACATGGATGATGATGTAACAAAAAGTGCTTTTATGATTTCCTACGATTACAGTAAAGCCTTCGATAAAATCCCACATGATGTCATTATTCAAAGATTAATTAACTGTTCATTCGAAGATGGATTCATTAAGTGGATTTCTTCCTATTTGAATTCAAGATCGCAATTCATCCGCTTAGGAAATGAATCAAGCTTACCAGTGGCTGTCACTTTGGGGGTGCCCCAGGGCTCTGTATTAGGGCCGTATCTCTTCTCTGTGGCAACTGGTTCCTTCACAAGTGACCCCGAAAACTGCACTGTTTCACGATATGCTGATGACACAACGCTGTGCTTTCCTATACGTGGTGACTTTGCTGATAGTCTACAAAATATTTTGTATCACCATAACCGTATGCTATGTTGGTCACGTTCCGTAAGACTACCTCTAAACGAAAGTAAGAGTAAATCGATCACCTTCAGTAAGAAAAATTCCAACAAAATCATCAAAATTCAAGGCGTCACGAATGTGAGAAAACTGACAATCCTTGTAGTTACTTTCAATGAGAAGTGGACTTGGACTGATCATATTGATAATCTAATCTGTGTGGCAGCTCGTCGTTTATATGCTATGAGAGTTATGAGACGTTTTCTGTCGAGGCCACAAGCTATATGTGTATATTATTCGTCAATCAGATCACTCATCGAATATTGTGCACCTCTACTACAAAGCATGTCTGACTGCGATTCTATTAGAATTGAGCGATTTCAAAATCGTGCACACAGACTAATATGTGGCAAGCATTGCAAGGAAGCATATGTCTCCCACCCTTGAAGCAACGCCGTGAAACGCTATCTATGAGATTCCTCATTGATGTCATGTCAGAAACTCACATCCTGCACAAACTTTTGCCTCCTATGTCTCCCACTGGCAGGTTTCTATTACCCTCTCGACGGTCCAAAAGACGTAAATCTTCCTTCTTCCTACAAATGTGCTCCGTATACGACTCCCAATTTCAACGCTCTGTTGTAATAGCTTCATGATTTGAAAATTGATTTTAATGATTTCTTGAGTCTTTATTAAATAACTTTTGAATATTGTCCTAAATGTGTGTATCATATTTGTGTACTAGGCGATTTTCATTATTTCAAATATACGTCTATTTTTATCTCTGATAAATTCTATTACTTTCTACCGCTTCCGTAAGATCTCTAAGTTACGTAAAACTGGTTCGATAATTTTGCAACCTTCCTATTTATAAACATACATGTACATCACTTTATGATAATTCCACATCATTGAATTTATTAATGTCTCTCAAGCTCATATTCATGATTTAAAAAATAAAACTCGCCCAATGACATCTTTTAAACTCCCCAACTTACTCCAAAAATGGAGCTTTCAGAAACATGATTCCTCCTTTATTTAATGAGTTTTACTGAATTATAACTCACCCAATTAAGATCATCGCTTTGAAAATCTCCTCTAGTCACTTGGACTTCTGTTATTATTGAGTGCTATGGCTTCTAGAAATTCAACTATCTGAAATATTATCGTAATGTCAGCTCTTTAAAATTGAACTTTGCGCCTGGCATTTTCGATTTGAAATTTCGCATCATCCTGGGCATTATTGAAATCGTGTTCAAGGCCCATAATCAAAACATCTTGCGGCAATGTATGTTCAAAAACATATATATTGTATGTCTTAGATTCCAAATTTCATTATACTGGTGTGACTAGTGTTTAAATATCCATACATTGTAAATGTTTTATCATGTTTTCTTTGTTGTTTAATCTTTTTGGTTTTATTGTTTTTTTATTTTTCTAGTAAATTCTATCATCTCTTTTAAATTGATATAAATGTGTCAGCAACTTCAACAACTGCTTTGATGTGTTGAATAAGGGGAATACATGAAACAAGTCACCTGTAACGTCGGTATAACCTATTATTAGTAAATTCGCAACAAATTGAATCTCCATATTTTATTTCATACAGACTACTTGTCTTTGATGACAACTACTCAATTTCTTGTGAATATTCTGAGCCTTCGCATTCACCACTATAGCAAGCCAAGGATGGATAGTAGGATTACTGGTTCACTTGTCTTAATTTCTTATCGCTTTGAATAAGGCATCATGATGCCTCAACAAGTCATCATCATGCACTCATCATTTGCTGGGATCAAAATTATAATTCAAAAGCATGAAGCATTCAAAATCATGTATAACAACATTATTATAAAATCACACAAACAATCGCTATGACAAAAATTTTGAAAGCATGTTCATGAACAATGTTTTACATGCTAAAATACAGACCATAAAACCCATTCTCAAAAATGAAACAAATCTATGAAAACAATGTCATGAAGCAATATGCAAAAACTGTGGTTTTAAAAGCAGTTTTAGAATGTTGCTTCAACTCAGACATTGCGTCAAAGCTGTTATTTCTATCCCTTTGGCAGACAGCTATTCAATTGATGCTAGAAACTTCACTTTAGTGAAATACAACATCCTGCAATCTTGCCCTTTTTGATCAATATGATTATATGTTTGACAATTTTAATCAAAACTATCGCATTTCAGTAACGCAAGCATTTAAGCACGTAAGTAAGGCATAAATTGGATCAACATAGATATTGATTTTTTTGTGCCATCTGATGCTGTATAACACATTTATGCCGGCTAGGTTTACTGCAGCCTCAAATATGACATGTCACTTTTTGTATGAAAAATGAATGCTGGGCCTTAGTGCGAGCATAGGATGTGGTTGCTTGAACTCATCAAAGAATTGTCTTTAGTTATTTAGAAAGTACTTACCACACATTTTCCAATTCTTCCAATTTAAAATGCTGTTATATAAGAGATAAAACTCTTCACTTTCTATCACGAAAGCTCAAAGCAACTTGAAAACTTTAAGCTGTCTGGAATTTCTAAGACAGTCATTATTCTCATTACCTCAACTTTGACAAGCTATAATTCTGACCAAATTGTTAGACAGTGCTTCTCCATGAAATTTTATCTGTGACGCAGAATCAATACACTTACTTCAAACGTCGATGAAGCAATTCTGTTGTACGTGGTAAGTCCAATCAGTTTCCGGACAAATGTAGAAAAACAATTCTGACATGATGGATTATTATTAATTTGGCATATGAAGGTTAGGACGGCATGCAAAGTTTTGAAAAGTTTTCGTCTTTCATTAGTCTGCAGTCCCATTTTAGAAAACATGCGAAATTTTATAATATAGATATACTTTTCTATTTTTGAGCATGGCAAATTCGCCGATGTCTATGTTGCTTAAACAATTTCATCAGGTGTTCTGATGTGACCAGACTAAAATAACAGGTCTTAAAATTCCTTTTCAAGCCAATACCCTCATGTTGAACACACTTCAACCACCTGGCTCTATAGCCGCAGAAGCTTCTTGAAGAATGAATGTCTGCCGAGGAATTCGCGAACGGATTCTTCCAGATATGAGCTGCATTCAAATGATTGTTCACGCAAATGTTTTTCAGATTTCTGTACAACCAGAAATTGAATGCAGAAAAGCCCGAGCTTCATGAGGATGGGAAACAATCGTAAAAAACCGGCATTGTTGACAGTATGCTGCACGATACCGGATGTGTGAGCAGGAACATTATCATGGAGAAAACAATTAGGTAATTAACGGGGCTTCCAGGTAGCGCCTTGAGCTTTTTGAATGGGAACTGTTATTAATGAGCGTAAGTAACGCAGACCGCTCTTCCTAAAAAAACCAATAAACACAATCTCTATTTCGTTGAAAGAAAAAAACAGTTAAAGGCATCGACGATGATACGTTCTCGATCGCATCTTTCAACGTTTCCCCTCGACAATTCTCCTCCAGTTGAATGATTCCCGTTTGGAAGGTAGAATGTATAGAGACAAAGGAACTTCATCGATGGCAAGAAGACACAACGAATGAAAGTTCCCCAAACTCTTCAGCAATGCCCAAGTTCGCACAAGCCTCCAATCGTCTTCGACGTATGTCAGGTGTAGGAAATCGGTAGCCGCGAGAAAAGAAAACTGCAAACTGACTTTTCGATATCCATTTCTCACAAGGGTCCTCAACACTCCCAAGAAACATATTCAGTTCCTCACCAAGAGTAGTAATCGGCATGCGTCGATCCCTGTTCAGGGGCTTTTCCATCGGCTAGGAATTCGTGGTTGCCGTAGCCACGGCAGGCCTACTTTCAGGTGTCATTTCATCATTGACATTCTGTCGACCTCGTCTAACTTCTGCCGCACAAAATAAGATAGTCGACCGTGTATAACGTTCGTCTCTCCACAGATGCCACTTAATCCAATATTTCTGATTCTGATTGCTAAGAAGAACACACAGACGAATTGCACACAATCATTCAATCTTTCGGCGCGAAACTCAGTTGAAGACATTGTTTTCAGGAAAAAGTGGGCCTGGGTTTCTATTCATCTTGTGAAGGAAGCCCAAAAACTAGCTGATCTTACTAGATTTCTCGATTTTATTGCGAGGCCTTTCAGCCAGCACAGCCGGCTATCGTCAGGCGAATGACATAAACACATTAGATGGTTAACATCACTCATACTGCAATGGTCAGACACAAATTACACAATAGAAATACGAACGAGCAGAGAATAAAATTACATGACTTCACAAGAAAATTAAGGCACGAAGATACTATCTACAAATACTGGAAAGTAACAGTAAAGAAAAGGAAGAAAATGCTAAGGAAACCAAAAATCACTGATATGATGCTTAGTTTTATTGGATGAGGACAGATGTCGAGTCCACCAGGCCTCTTTGACAATCCTTTTTCGCCAGTTGCATTCCCGGTCAATAACTTTCATCCCGTCGAAATTCACGTTGTGACCGGAGTCCCATGCATGGTGGGCAACCTCCGAACGCAGGACATCACAATCGCGAATGGCTTTAGCGTGTTCTTTCTTTCTTTCCTCCATGGTTCGCCCTGACTCCCCAACATAGCTCCACTCACAGTCCTGATGGGCACATGGCAGCTGGTAAACCACTCCAAACTGTGTGGCAGGAGCAGGACGTTTCCTCACCAACTGACTCCTTAATGTGGTCGTAGGCCTCATCCCGACACGAACCTCCACTTTCCGCAAAACACTCCTGATCCGCTCCGATATTACTGGAATGTAAGGGATCGAGCCGCTGAAGGTGTGATGTTCGGTGTCATCAGGCAAGCGATGGGAGACTGACCACCACTTACGACACTCATCGCTCGAATACCCATTCGCCACTCGTCTAACTTCTGCCGCACAAAATAAGATAGTCGACCGTGTATAACGTTCGTCTCTCCACAGATGCCACTTAATCCAATCGTCATTCGCCTGACGATAGCCGGCTGTGCTGGCTGAAAGGCCTCGCAATAAAATCGAGAAATCTAGTAAGATCAGCTAGTTTTTGGGCTTCCTTCACAAGATGAATGAAGACATTGTTGTACAGTTTTGATTGATTTCACATCGAACTTCATTCGAGAATGGACGGCTGCGTTGTGAATATAGTTAGCTAACAAAACTGAATGTTCCAATCTTAATGTTATCCAACATAGAAGATTGTATTTGATGCATTGTCTTCCGATGTATCCATCGATAATCCTGAAAATTCATCAAAATAATCAAAATTTCGCATGTTTTCTAAAATAGGCCTGCAGACTAATAAAAGACGAAAGCTTTTTAAAACTTGGCATGCGATCTTAACCTACATATGCTAAATTAATGATCCATCATGTCAGAATTGAAAGATTTGCGATTTTTCTACATTTGTCCGGAAACTTATTGGACGCACCACGTATATGCAAATAGATAGCAGCGAATTCTAGAAATTAGTTCTTAGATGGGACATCAACTAGGTTTTAAATAATTGCAAATCATTGCAACTCTATAATCTTTGAAGATAATAATCTATTGGAGCACAAAAATTCATGAATGAACCAATTTTTTGGTCGTGGCTTGTAGGGCTACAGGCATACATGTAACTATCGGTATACTAACTAACTTTTCTTGGTCCGACGGCGTAATGATGAGACGATCTTCGTACACGGGTAATTGAATAAAGAAAGGGAACTATAGAAAGAAGTACGAACTGTTGCTGTAAATTTCAACATTGAATAATAAAAACACATCGCTCCACTGATATGCTATAGAAATGAGAAATTGAGAATAGGCCAAGCGATTTTTTGCGAGTTTTGCAAAATTAACGTCCCATATTTGGTTTCGTAAAACATGGAAACTTATAAGGTGAACGAAGCGTTACAAATCAAACACTTCTTTCGTAACTTTGCGTAAATAATTGACCGAAGCATTAACGTTCTCGACTTAACGTAACTATTACGCTACATGATCTACCGTTACTTTCCATAATTATGATAGCAAATTCGTTCTTTTGAAAATAACGCTTATCTCATCTAGCATAGCTACCATTTCATCATTTAGAATGGAAGTTAACACACATGCTTGTCATCAGTGGCGTCGCGTGCTCACAGACCATAAGCTTTCGCTCCAAAGTGTATTCCTATATTTCTGCAGCAGACAACATGAACTGCATAAAATAATTAATTTGACACTATCTTAATTTCAGTGAATTTTCAAATATTTGTACAAGTACATGAACATTCAAATCATGCCGGCATCCATGACTACAGAATGAAATGAAATGATGTGAGAAATAGATATTGATATTTAAATGAAAGGTACACTGAAGTCCTCAGACTACCCAATGTTGACTATTATGCATGTGAATTGTGATTCACTATGAATCCTATGTGACAGCCTCTTTTTCTGAACAGCCTCATAAGCATGCAATCCTAACCTGACTGTTCGTCAACGCGACTCTTGTTTTCCCAAGATTTCAAACGTCAAATGACAATGAAAATGTGATGTTGATTTCTCACATGACGCTTGATCACATTGGTGAGATTACTATAAAGAACATTCACTCTCGTGGAAGCTCTCGCCAATGCAAGTCTCTGTTGTGTATATTATAGCCTGTCAATCACTTACATGTTTCAAATTTAGGGGTGCTAAAATGTTTTTTGTGCTCCTCCTCATATTCTATCCCTTGAGAGGGGGTTTAGTTTTTATTTCAATGCCATAAACTTCGTGTACGATGGTGAGAGTTTTCTGCATAATCCCTCGGACGACTGGCCGGTGTAGAAAATAACCACTGTTGAAATCGCCGCCATAAACATAGTATCAGAATATGTCTTGAATCATTATCTCTGACTGAATCACTTCATGGCTATCTCCTTTCTGCGGCTCTAACCTTCCGATCGGACATTCAGCCATTGGTGAACGCAGACACGACGATTCAGCGCGTCATCATCTTCTCCAAAATTTGGCGAAGTTACGAATAGAGAAAATTTGCGTCTCTCTCTATCTGAATCTAAGAATTTATAAATAGACCTTTTCTTACATTGTTGCAATGTAATTGCTTCTTCGTTTCTATCGGGAGAAGACGATCGAGCTAAGCGCACACGCTCCACATATCACATAAACACAAATCTCTGTGATTTGCTGTGAACACAACCCCAGCGCATTGTGTGATTGCTTGAAGATCCCTGCAGTTCACAGCTGAGCGCTGGCGCTCGGAGCGTATTTGAGAGTAGTGACATGAAACTGTAAAGTGTGTGTAAAGGTGTTAACGTAAAGATTCTCCCAAACACAAAAAATCAAAACTATTTGCACTTAAGTTTTATGAACGTAAATAATTATTATTGGGTATGCGGCGAAAGCCTCGCAGGCACGGAGATGACGCCACTGTTTGACATATTCCAAAAATAATACAAACATAAATTAAAGCGAAAATATCTATAACGTTACAAGTGCATTTTCATACACTGACAATTTGCGACTCACAAATTTCCTATCGCACGTGTATTCATTTGCCACAAGAAGGACATCAAATCATGACTGCTGGTTCTGTTACAAAAAGATAGTATCAAAAAATTGCCTGCATATTTCCATGTCCATTGATGATCTACGGCTCACAATAAATTTTCGATCGTACTTGCGTACTAATGACGCAAAATACATACAAAAATACTATCTATGACTGATGAATTGGTTACAAAATGTCAGCACTTTTTCAGTTAGAGCTTATAATGACATAGGAGTAACACAGAAGCAGTTTTCACTCCAGGAGTCAAAACGTGACGAATACGTGGGTATGACAAATAAAAACGATTAACAAATTTCACAATGAATTAATCGTGATAAAGATACATAGAAAACAATGACCGGAGCTGCCACAAAAAGAAACTTATTGATTCATTGATTGTGTATAGATTCAAAATACAGTGAAGCGATGTATCACCAAAAATGGAAAACATTAAAAAGACCCAAAACGTATCACAGACTAACACGACACAAAATATCAGGGTTGAGAAAGTGCAGAACATTCAACCGCACCTGACCAGCTTCATCAAATTTCACATAATGTCCTAAAACGCTCGTTTGTTTCTGGAAATATCATTGATCCTCACTTAAGCAAGACATCACCACGTACTTATATCGAACGAGTGTTAATGGGTGAAGAAACTCAGCGGTCACCATCTGAAAAAGAAGTGAGTTAGATTGAGATCTCATCGGTACATGGATGCATCCTAGTTGAACTGTCTTTCAGGCATTCGAGTTTTTCAACCCATGGGATTTTACGGTGCAAAAATGCATTACTTTCTAGCGCAGTTGCACTCGGATAACCGACAAAAGTTGCGATGATGTCTAGATTAGCGAATCCTAGTGAAATTAATGAAATGAAAGTTTGGAATAAAGTTCCTTCACACCGATGCCCTCTTCAAAGTTCAAATGCTTAAGGGGTGCGGAATCAATGCCATGAGAGTGACATATGCTTACGTGTAGGTCTATGATCACATCGGAAAGGACTCCAACGAATTGAAAAGAGTCTAAACGAAAGAAAGCACTTTTTCGGTCTATAAATGTCATCAAGGTAAAGCTTTCTTTATGAATCGACAGGAGGCTTATACCTCAAGGGCTCGGAATCCTTAACAGCAACAATAGGCTTTTCTGGTGGTGTATAACGACATTCATGATGGCGCCGATAGTCACAACATGGGTACAGTTATCGCGAAATGCAACTCAACAATGAGTACAGGAGTAGTCCTCCATGAGATGAAAAAATTCTTATAAAATTGGTCATCGATCACCTCAACAATGTATTTTTTATCACCGATCTATTGGATATCGCAATCAATAACGTACGTATGAACAAGTAGTACATGGAAGAGTGTCCGCATGAATTTCGTCGATTCATGACGATTAGGTCTTTCAAGCATAGCAAGATATCTGTTTTCTGGTCCCGCATACAAATGTCTTTCAAATATTAAATATTGCATTTTCCGAAGCATTCCAACCAGAAAACGTCATTACCGTTGCAGCTCTCACTTGGTCTACGATAACAATAGGCCTACCACACAACATGTTGTTTATGGTTGTCTGGTTTTTGTTTATCTTGTTAGTGTTGTCTAGTAAATAGCAACATAATTACATTTCAAAGCTCAGTAAATCTTACTCGGTGCACTAATATCTATGACTACTTGATTTTCAGTGAATAAGTGAATCTACAAGTAGGCCTACAACTATTAGACTTTTGAAAATCAGATAATTTACGTTGTTTTTGAAGAGGAGGCGAGGGAGGCATTGCCTCCCCATGATTTTCTGCGGCAAGATATTTTATATTCCTGACATTTTTCTACTCTATTTTGTTTAATTCATTAAAATAGTAACATTGATCACACGGCAACACGCCTCAGCCAAGCAGCGCAGATATCAAACTCACTGTATCACAACACTTTTGCTTCATTGTTAAAATCTAATTTCTAATTTTTCATTTTTTGCCTCCTCATAGAAAATACCCACGAGCCGCCACTGGTATTGAAGAATAATGGCATCTCGTGAGTCAAAACGTGGAACCAAGAAACAGCCAGAAGAAACGTCAACTGCTGAATCCGCAAGTCTAAAATCCATGTTTACAGAATTTGAAAAAAGAATTACGGAAAATATTGACACCATGATTACTAGAATGGATGCATTATCAAATAAAGTTGAATGTCTTGAGAGGTCTATGGCTGTGGAGTTGTTAACAGACAGAACTCACAGGAAATGGAATTAAAAGCAATCATTGAGTCTTTTGGCAAGGTATCAGAGAATAATGCAATGCTACTAGATGAGGTTGAGCTAAGAGATAAAAAGAAATGCAATCTAGTTCTGTCAGGAGTTTGATAAAAAAAATGATCAGAATTGAAGATCATTGTTTCATTGCTCTATATTCCACCTAAACTTACATCTTGTGATTCAAATAATTTGGACTTGGAGCTTATTCGTGAATTTGACTCGATTTTTAATGTATACATTGGTCATCAAATTATATTGTGTGGGGATCTAAATCGTCACAACATTAACCAAATTTGTAGTAACCTGTGCTTGGTGAATATAAATAATCGACCGACATATGGGCAAGCTGAGTTGGATTACATTTTGTTTTCCTATGAGTTGGCAACATACTACGATATTCAAATTAGTGCTCCCCTTGACATCTCAAAAGTATCGCATGTATCTCTGATTGCAAAGCCCAAAATGTCCCAAATCTCCGGTGATAAATGCCATATTACTCGCAAAGTCTTCGATTTGCGGAAATCAAATGTGGACTTCTTCTTATCACACTTGAATGATGTAGATTGGTATTTTATTTATGATTGAAGGTCTCTCCATTGATTACAAATGTCTAAAGTTTGATGAAATTTTCAATAAATTAGCAAACATATGCATTCCTGTAAGCTATGTTCATGAATCAAGTAAAGATAAGGCGTGGATGACCTCCAAAATAAAATCTCTTATCAATCAACGATGGCATGCGTATCGGTGTGGAAATTACTCCTTGTGTAACCACCTAAAAATCAAAGTGCGTGAAGAAATCGAAAAAGCGAAATTCAATTGGACTAAACGTATGGCACCGGAAGATCTATGGAAAACTGTTCACGAGCATACCGGGGCACGCAATAAAAAGACCATAATGAATCTCGTATCACAATACTCGAATTTTCCTGCGGCGATTGAAAATATAAATAATGCATTATCATCAAGCTTCCAAGACAGCAATGACATGCCACTGCATGGTAACAACCAAGTATCGTGGCAGTTGAAGATCGACTCTTTACAGGTTTACGAGAAACTTACCAAATTGAATTGCAGGAAAGCGTCCTTCGATGTTCATAACATGTTATACAAACAGTCGGCGCCCATAATATCGGATATTTTGGCACATTTGTTTAACCTTTCCATCAAGAGTAGGTACGTTCCAATTCACTGGAAAACATGCGCTGCAGCGCCAGTACCAAAGAATTCTAATCCATCTGTAGAAAGCCTCAGACCGATCAGTATACTGCCAACACCCGCTAAAATACTGGAATATTTTGTGACCAGACTGTTAAGACCAAAATTTTAAGTAATTTCAGTGATCAGCAGTTCGGTTTCCGTCCAGGTTCCTCAACACTTTGCGCATTGCTTGCCATCCAAGATGCCATCACAAGGTACATGGATGATGATGTAACAAAAAGTGCTTTTATGATTTCCTACGATTACAGTAAAGCCTTCGATAAAATCCCACATGATGTCATTATTCAAAGATTAATTAACTGTTCATTCGAAGATGGATTCATTAAGTGGATTTCTTCCTATTTGAATTCAAGATCGCAATTCATCCGCTTAGGAAATGAATCAAGCTTACCAGTGGCTGTCACTTCGGGGGTGCCCCAGGGCTCTGTATTAGGGCCGTATCTCTTCTCTGTGGCAACTGGTTCCTTCACAAGTGACCCCGAAAACTGCACTGTTTCACGATATGCTGATGACACAACGCTGTGCTTTCCTATACGTGGTGACTTTGCTGATAGTCTACAAAATATTTTGTATCACCATAACCGTATGCTATGTTGGTCACGTTCCGTAAGACTACCTCTAAACGAAAGTAAGAGTAAATCGATCACCTTCAGTAAGAAAAATTCCAACAAAATCATCAAAATTCAAGGCGTCACGAATGTGAGAAAACTGACAATCCTTGTAGTTACTTTCAATGAGAAGTGGACTTGGACTGATCATATTGATAATCTAATCTGTGTGGCAGCTCGTCGTTTATATGCTATGAGAGTTATGAGACGTTTTCTGTCGAGGCCACAAGCTATACGTGTATATTATTCGTCAATCAGATCACTCATCGAATATTGTGCACCTCTACTACTAAGCATGTCTGACTGCGATTCTATTAGAATTGAGCGATTTCAAAATCGTGCACACAGACTAATATGTGGCAAGCATTGCAAGGAAGCATATGTCTCCCACCCTTGAAGCAACGCCGTGAAACGCTATCTATGAGATTCCTCATTGATGTCATGTCAGAAACTCACATCCTGCACAAACTTTTGCCTCCTATGTCTCCCACTGGCAGGTTTCTATTACCCTTTCGACGGTCCAAAAGACGTAAATCTTCCTTCTTCCTACAAATGTGCTCCGTATACAACTCCCAATTTCAACGCTCTGTTGTAATAGCTTCATGATTTGAAAATTGATTTTAATGATTTCTTGAGTCTTTATTAAATAACTTTTGAATATTGTCCTAAATGTGTGTATCATATTTGTGTACTAGGCGATTTTCATTATTTCAAATATACGTCTATTTTTATCTCTGATAAATTCTATTACTTTCTACCGCTTCCGTAAGATCTCTAAGTTACGTAAACCTGGTTCGATAATTTTGCAACCTTCCTATTTATAAACATACATGTACATCAGTTTATGATAATTCCACATCATTGAATTTATTAATGTCTCTCAAGCTCATATTCATGATTTAAAAAATAAAACTCGCCCAATGACATCTTTTAAACTCCCCAACTTACTCCAAAAATGGAGCTTTCAGAAACATGATTCCTCCTTCATTTAATGAGTTTTACTGAATTATAACTCACCCAATTAAGATCACCGCTTTGAAAATCTCCTCTAGTCACTTGGACTTCTGTTATTATTGAGTGCTATGGCTTCTAGAAATTCAACTATCTGAAATATTATCGTAATGTCAGCTCTTTAAAATTGAACTTTGCGCCTGGCATTTTCGATTTGAAATTTCGCATCATCCTGGGCATTATTGAAATCGTTTTCAAGGCCCATAATCAAAACATCTTGCGGCAATGTATGTTCAAAAACATATATATTGTATGTCTTAGATTCCAAATTTCATTATACTGGTGTGACTAGTGTTTAAATATCCATACATTGTAAATGTTTTATCATGTTTTCTTTGTTGTTTAATAGTAGTAAGCAAAACTCCACTTCTGGACCGCGCAAGATGGCGGCCATCGCTGCGTCCCCCCCCCCTCTGGCACGGCAGAGTGTCGTGGTCGGCCGCCGTGGTGCTTCGTGTCTGAGTCCCCCCCCCTCTGCAACGACAGAGGTTGTGGTCTGTCGTGGTGTGCCGGCCGGGTGGGTCCACGTTCACAACATGTTCGCTGACGTCCCCCCCCCCTCTGCAACGACAGAGTGTGAGACTCGGGTGAGTTGGTCCGACCGCCTGGTTGACGTGGGCGACCGTCTAGGTTGACGTGGGCGACCGCCAGGATTAGTCTTGAGGCTATAGTGTGTGATGTTTTTGGTGTGTAGCGTCCAAACGAAGCATCGGATGAGAAAACGGAGGTCAGATTCGGATTCAGCGTGAAATTCTGCATCGGTAGGGTGAGTTTCAAGGCAATCGGTGAGAAAAAATTTTCAACATTTTTCGAAAAACGACAGAGTTAGAATTTGGGACGTTTTGGTGTGTAGCGCCCAAACGAAGCATCGGATGAGAAAACGGAGGCCAGATTCGGAATCTACGTGAAATTTTGGGTTAGGAAGGATGTTTCCAGCGAAATCGGAGAGAAAAAATTTTCGGCTGACTCCCCCCCCCTGGACGGCTTGCTTCCAGTGGACGGATTTTGTCGTGCGATAGCTTGTTTGAAAGCTAAGAGTGAGACAAATTCAGTGAAAGAATCGGCTTGTTCGTATCTGTCTTCGTTCAAAAGTTAGAGCGGTTACAAGATTTTAGGTCGGAGCTCGCTCACCTGAAAAATCCTAAGTGTCAGAGTGACTTTGTATGGGTAAAATTTTGAAAATTTTCCAAAGTGTGGAATTTCAACCTGGGACCGTCACCAAAACATTTTTCATCAAATTTCACTGACCCCCCCCCCCCCGACAGCAATCTTCTAACTTTGGTTCTAGTGGACGGATTTTGTCTTACAGCTACTCGTTTGAAAGAGGAGAAAAAACTGCTCGACAACATTTTTTGTTGCGAGTCAATCGGACCAGCCGTTCACAAGTTAGAGCGGTTACAAGATTTTAGGTCGGAGCTCGCTCACCTGAAAAAATCCTAAGTGTCAGAGTGGCTTTGTATGGGTAAAATTTTGAAAATTTTCCAAAGTGTGGAATTTCGACCTGGGACCGTCACCAAAACATTTTTCATCAAATTTCACCGACCCCCCCCCCGACAGCAATCTTCTAACTTTGGTTCTAGTGGACGGATTTTGTCTTACAGCTACTCGTTTGAAAGAGGAGAAAAAACTGCTCCACAACATTTTTTGTTGCGAGTCAATCGGACCAGCCGTTCACAAGTTAGAGCGGTTACAAGATTTTAGGTCGGAGCTCGCTCACCTGAAAAAATCCTAAGTGTCAGAGTGGCTTTGTATGGGTAAAATTTTGAAAATTTTCCAAAGTGTGGAATTTCGACCTGGGTCCGCCACCAAAGCATTTTTCATCAAATTTCACTGACCTCCCCCCCCCTGGACAGCTAGCTTCTATCTTGGCTTCTAGTGGACGGATTTTGTCGTGCAATAGCTCGTTTGAAAGCTAAGAGTGAGACAAATTCAGTGAAAGAATCGGCTTGTTCCTATCTGTCTTCGTTCAAAAGTTAGAGCGGTTACAAGATTTTAGGTCGGAGCTCGCTCACCTGAAAAAATCCTAAGTGTCAGAGTGACTTTGTATGGGTAAAATTTTGAAAATTTTCCAAAGTGTGGAATTTCGACCTGGGACCGCCACCAAAACATTTTTCATCAAATTTCACTGACCTCCCCCCCCCTGGACAGCTAGCTTCTATCTTGGCTTCTAGTGGACGGATTTTGTCGTGCAATAGCTCGTTTGAAAGCTAAGAGTGAGACAAATTCAGTGAAAGAATCGGCTTGTTCCTATCTGTCTTCGTTCAAAAGTTAGAGCGGTTACAAGATTTTAGGTCGGAGCTCGCTCACCTGAAAAAATCCTAAGTGTCAGAGTGACTTTGTATGGGTAAAATTTTGAAAATTTTCCAAAGTGTGGAATTTCGACCTGGGACCGTCACCAAAACATTTTTCATCAAATTTCTCTGAACGAGGGGGGGGAGGTCAGTGAAATTTGATGAAAAATGTTTTGGTTAAGGTCCCAGGTTGAAATTCGGAAGTTTTAAATTTTTCAAAATTTTCACCACACTGGAGCTCTCACACTTAGGAATTTTTTCACTTGTGGCATGTTACATGGACATGTGCTGGCGGACCAACTTCCCGTGGTCATATGAGAATGGTTCAGGTGTCATATTGTAAAGAATGATGAGACAAATCGTTTGCAACAAACCGCATGTCGCTACGATGAATACTTTCGGAGATAGAGCCATTTTAAGTTTTCTTCCGAGCATATATAAACCCCCGACAACGTAAGTCTGATCACTTCATCGAAAGACGAGGTAAGCGACGGTCGTCGCTCTGAGCTCCCGATATCGGGTGCAAAGGACTCTATCTTTTGAAGTAGGCAAGCTATCTTGCTACTTCAAAGTTTGTATGATAGAGTTTGATAGTGTCTTTACTACTGATAAAATTTTTTAAAAGTAGTATGAGTAGTAAAATGCGGAATTTTTTAAAAATTCTTAATTTTCACTTTTTTCAAAGTTTTAACATATAGACTAAGGTTTTCAAGTATCCTGAGTTCAAATATGCTATCAGATTTGAAATTTAACTAAGTCTAAGGCAGCTTTGAGGGGTTAGATCCCAGCTACTGATCACTACCTTTGACTCGGCGTTCCTGTTACCACTTCGGGGCAGTGACAATGATGTCTTCAGCTGTAAAGAGCGGGTATCGGGGAAGATCTCTCACTTCCCTAGTGATCGGTACAAGGCCTTCGGGCTGTCGACGGGATCGAGTGCCACTCACTACACTCTTTAGGAATATGACTGTACTACATGATTCCAAACTTATACAAATTTCATTATCTTACAGTTCACAATAAAATCTAACATGGCCAATGACAAAAATCGTAAATATCACATCAAAATGTGCTCTTGTGGGCGAGTTAATCGCAGTGCGGACGCCAAAGCTCATGTGAAGAAGGCGGGCACCGGCCACATGATTGTCTTGAATAGGGTTGCTTGCGTAAAGTGTAGAGTGCTGAAGGGTGATGAGGATGAGGTGCGTTTTTACAGAGTGCATGCTGACTGTAGTGGTGGTTTAGTGACTGATTTGAGATTTACGCAGTTGATTGTGGAAGAGAGGGAGCGAATGTTGGCGAATGTTGCGAATGTTGTTGAGAATGTTGTTGAGAATGTTGTTGAGAATGTTGTTGAGAATGATGAGTTGGCGAGAGCGGTTGCGTCGTTGGAGGGTGAGATTGAGCAGCGGAAGAGAGTGCTTGAGAGTGATGATGAGGATGATGTGGATTTAGATGGGGAGCGTGTGAGGAAGCGTGTGAGGAAGTTGAGCTCTTCGTCATCGGAGGTGTCCAACATCGTCATCACCGACCCCCCGAAGAGCTCATCTTCCCCAAAAGTGAAGAGTGGTGGGATTCGTATGCAGTCGGCGAGGTGGTTGAAGGATGAAGAGAAGAGGCATGTTTCGCAGCAGATGGCGCATGAGTTGTTAGTGAATAAGTTTGAGAGTTTGAAGAAAGTGAAGGATGAAGTTGTGAAGGAGTTGGATGAGTTGAAAAAGAAGGATTTGAAGTCGAAGGAGGTGGCGGATGAAAACATTAGAATGAGGCGTTGTGTGACTGATTTGAAGAATAAGACGCGAGAGTTGGAAGAGAAGAATGATGCGTGTGAGAAGAGGGCGAGTGCTGCGGAGAGAAGAATGAGAGATGCAGAGGCGAAGTTTGAGGAGATGATGAAGGAGATGAGTGTGTTGAGAGCGAGGAATGTTGAGTTGGAGAGGACTGTGGCTCGGCGGGGTGATGAGAGGCAGGCGTGTGAGAAGTTGGAGCGCATGAGGGATGAGTGGGAACGTGTGAATGAGGATCGTTTGTTTGAATTTCACATCCCTATTCGGGACAATCATTTGGCCGGCGAAGTACTCGTAAACCAGAATTTAGACGAATCCATCCTATGCTACAATGGTCATCCCACGAAAAAATGCCTCCACGCCAGCTTACGAATGCGCGGCCATCTCCACAAATTTTCGATTCGGAAACGCGCGAGACTACCTAAGGATGACTAACTTGGTAAGTGAAAAAGTAAATAAGATAGTATATCCTATTCTAATACATATCATTTTCATTGCAGATCTTTGCCCGCCTTCACCACCCCATCACGTCACTCCCGAGAACGAACCATCGGCTCTCTTAAGGGCCACCTAGGGGCAAGACGTGATAGAACCTCCACGCGGTTTGCCCTGGGCAGTCTTCGGACTGGCGAATACTATCATTAAGTTGAATCTGCTATCAGTCAACTTGAACGTTGCGTCGCGTTAGAGGGGTATATAAACCACTGCCTCTCATTTCATTTCATTTCAATCATGCAGACGCCGAACAGTCAAGTCAGCTCTCCTCGCGGACCGCAGTTAAGGCCGCGAAATTTATTTGAGGAGTTCGTCAGGCTAGAGGAGCGAGACAGAGTCCACAACAATCTTGCTCGGATTGGCAATCCGATGACAGCAACTGCTGCCAATCCAACGGAATGGCGCTACTTTTCATTCTATACTCACATGCCAGTTAGTGTGGAAGTCGACAGTGCTACCAAAGAGAGAGTCTTTGACTCTCTCAGCAGAATTGGTAGGGTGTAAGATGACGTTACTCCCGAGAACGAACCATCGGCTCTCTTAAGGGCCACCATGGGGCAAGACATGATAGAACCTCCTCGCGGTTTGCCCTGGGCAGTCTTCGGACTGGCGAATACTATCATTAAGTTGAATCTGCTATCAGTCAACTTGAACATTATGCAGTCGATTGCTATCCCTGAAGCATTCTGATTCGCTGTTGAGCAATTCATTGTTGAAAACCCTATATAAGCCAGAAGATTGTAGCGCTTCTCATTCAATTTGAAGTCACGATGGAAGCGACATCTACCGACAACATTCCCGTCTTCACCGATGAAGACAACGCCATTCCCGAGTTCGTCATCCTCGACGAGTGGGATGAGGATGAGAAGAAGGGGAAGATCAAGAGGATCGTTTGGACGGATGAGGTGTGGACTCCAAATACCACCCGCATCCGAAAGGTGCCAGATGCACCAGCACGGCTTAGGCGGTATAGGGTATACGAGAACCTAAGCGTCATACCCATTGACTATTCCAGCCAATAGTCATCTTGTTACTCCCGAGAACGAACCATCGGCTCTCTTAAGGGCCACCATGGGGCAAGACATGATAGAACCTCCTCGCCGTTTGCCCTGGGCAGTCTTCGGACTGGCGAATACTATCATTAAGTTGAATCTGCTATCAGTCAACTTGAACGTTGCAAATGCAGTTCGGTGTAATACTTCCTTTCGACGGGCGTTCCTGTAAAGGGCGGCGGTGAAACCCGTAGCTATGTATACCGCAAGGGACATTCGGCAATGATCAATCTTGTTAAACCTCTCTGCGTCATGTTTGCAAGTGATTGCCTCTGTCTCAACGTAGTATGCATTCGCGCCAGGGCGACATTTAGCCAACTGTCGAAGGTTGCCTAAAACTTTCCATTGCATACGTTATGAGAACCATGAGTTCTACCTGTCTCTATCAATGAGACGAATTGATGAATGGAATGAAATGGGAGGACACTCACGCGCCACACGCAACATAACACACTTCTCTCTTCCGTAGTCTAACAAGCTCTTTACACATGGATCGCAGTCGATTGCTATCCCTGTATCAGAAGTGTAAGCTATCTTAATTTATTTGACACTATTTTATCTACCATCATCGTCCATATGAAATGTTTTAAGATTTACAAGTTAGACTAAGCGTGCTACTATTTCCAAATGAAAAAGTATACATGGTTAAATCATCCACTTAAGCCCATCCATAGTCTAACAAGCTCTTTACACATGGATCGCAGTCGATTGCTATCCCTGTATCAGAAGTGTAAGCTATCTTAATTTATTTGACACTATTTTATCTACCATCATCGTCCATATGAAATGTTTTTAGATTTACAAGTTAGACTAAGCGTGCTACTATTTCCAAATGAAAAAGTATACATGGTTAAATCATCCACTTAAGCCCATCCATAGTCTAACAAGCTCTTTACACATGGATCGCAGTCGATTGCTATCCCTGTATCAGAAGTGTAAGCTATCTTAATTTATTTGACACTATTTTATCTACCATCATCGCCCATATGAAATGTTTTAAGATTTACAAGTTAGACTAAGCGTGCTACTATTTCCAAATGAAAAAGTATACATGGTTAAATTATTCACTAAAACCCCATTCAAGTAAGTCAGTATGAAAGCAAAGATAATACGAAATAAACATTTATTATGGCATGTATTTCAAAAGGTCTTCATCGTCAATATCGTCCCAGAGTCTGGCTTCACATAGATTACAAAAACAGTTGAGCTGCTTTAAACGTTCTTCTGCAGCGTCCCTCACTTTCTCAATGTACGCCCACTCCGCCACGGTTCGCGGTTGGGAGTTAGGGGTGTACCACTCCCATATTTGATGCAAGTGCGACTTGCTGGTCATCTCCATCACCCCTTCGGCATCATATTGTAAATATTTCCACCGTATGCCTGTTAGGTCGGGCAACTCCTCTTCATCCTCCTCCGATAATGATAACTTTCGTATATTGTCGAGATTGTATGTCTTCTCCACCTTCGCCTTTCTTGGTGCATTTGGTGTAACGAGCACCTTTGCTGATGTATATGGAGAGGAGAACTCCAATGCGGTATTTGGTGTTGTTGGAGGACTTGTCATGTTGTCTTTGAAATGCTGACTTTGAATAATGATAACTTTAACATTTTTCTAATTCTTAAGTATACACAAGCAGCCAATCAGAATGAACATCCAATGAATGAAGAGGATGAAAGTATATAAGCAAAGTGACATTCAGGTCATTTCATTTAATCTGTGAATCATACAAGTGACGAACGCACGATCTCTCTCTTTGACTATTATTTGAGTGAAGTCTCTATCTTGTAGAAGTATCAACCTTAAACTTGATTTCGTTGAAATGGTAAGTTGAAAATTTCCTCTCATCTCCCTCAAACGTGTGACTAATAGCATCTTCCTCAATTTCAGGCATCAACTTCATCACCAACGCCCTCTCTTCTCGAGGAAAGTTTAGAGTTATTGAGTCAAGGTAGGTTGTAACACTTCACTGAGGCTTGAACAGAGATGAAAGAATGATTTCTCTTTCAGGTGATGTGAGTTCCAGCTCAGGACTCTCGCGGCAAGGCAACGAGTGGGAATGTGCCGACTGCGGACATATGTTTACAAGGAAGCACAGTCTCCTTCGACACATCAAACAACGTGTGTGTCAACGCAAAGCGGTGTCAATCTCCGGAGGTGAAGTTGATTCTGACGATGACATCTCCTTTCCTTGCGATTTGTGCCCTCTTTCTTTTGATAGTCACTTTCAGCGATCTTCGCACAGACTTCAACACACGCATGCAAATGATCACTACACCAACGGTACCTCTACCATCTCCCTCATTAATGTTTCACATAATAATTTAGTACGCGACTACTGCATGGAGTCCAATACTCAAATTGTAGATTTTCCTGAGTGGCTCCTTCAAAATTCTAACATTATCGAAGCGCTCTTCAATAATTTAGACAATTTTAGAATGAAGGCGCTCATCTACCTTAAACTAAAATATATTAAAATAGATTTTCAAACGGGTCAAGTGACGGAGAGAATACAGTTTCATGTTCCTTCCTCTTCCGCAAGCGAAGTTGTAGACTGCGAGTCTTGGCTAAATTTTCACATTCAATGTTTAAAATCAAATGTAGATAAATTCAATCAACGCGACAGCGCTCTCATTTTTGATGGTGTGGACTCAGCCATATTCAAAATTTCTCTATTAGAAAGTCATGCAGCTCGAGGCACATTTAAACTTCCAAAAACGTTGTATAATAAGAAAGCTGTCATCAATGTTGATTGTAAATCACAGTGTTTCAAATATGCAGTCCTATCCATCCTTCACTATAATGATATCAACGCGCACCGAGATCGCACCTATAGCTATAGACAGTGGGAGGATGAACTAGACTTTGAAGGTTGTGATAGTAACAACATGAAAATCAAAGATGTAGAAACGTTCGAAAAACATAATAAGATTAAAATTGTCGTTCACGTGTGGGAGAAGGGGTTGAAGGGTGCCCGCTATAATTCACGTTCAACTTGTTATGAACGTGTAGTCAACCTCTTATTAGTAAAACAAGATGATAGCGAGGAATGGCACTACTGTGGTATTCCCAAAATCTCTCGCTTGTACACTCACTTGGGGCACTCTAAAAGAGGTGAACATTTTGTATGCGACCGCTGCATCCGCTCATTTTGGAGTAAAGATAAATTTGAAACTCACTATGAATGGTGCAAGCGAGGTAAATTACAAATGGAACGCATGCCCAAAGATAAAATATTTTCACATAGGGATAATGGTGACGAATTAAGTCCCCTGCGTGTCATTTACGCAGACATAGAATGCTACATTGATGATATCATCCACAAGCCAGCAGCCATATCCTGCTATGAAGTATGGCATGACCACTTTAGGAATAGACAAAACAAAATGCATACTTGGCAAGGTGAAGATTGCATTTCAAAATTTCTAGAATTTCTCGATAAAGCTGCAAAATTTCAACAATCATATGATTCCCAATTGCAGCGTAAGTCACTACATATGTCAGATGAAGACAAACAAAAATTTGAAAGTTGCACATCCTGTCCTAAATGTCATAAAACGTTTGATGACGATAAAATTAAGAAAGTGCGTGATCATGATCACATCACTGGTAAATTTAGAAACGCACTCTGCTCCAAATGTAACTTTTCACTTAGGTTGAGACGTCGTGTACTACCCGTCATTTTTCATAACTTTAAGGGCTATGACAGTCATATGCTCATAAAAGGAGGGTTGAGCCAGATGAAATCGTGGCAGTTTAATGTAATAGCACAAACGAGAGAAAAATTCATGGCAATGACAGCAAAAGTACCAGTAGATAAAACTAAAGAAAATAAGACAGTCTTCTTCGAAATAAAATTTTTAGATTCATTTCAATTCATGTCAGCGTCACTAGCTTCTCTCGTTCGTAATCTCAAGTTTCTTCCCCATAGTCAAACTTTGAAGAAACACTATCCAAACTTAACGGATGAAATAATCACTCGCAAAGGAGTCTTTCCTTATGCGTATTTTAGCTCAATGTCTAAACTAAATGAAACAACCCTTCCTTCCATTGACAAATTCAAAAACGATTTGACGGGTGAAGATTGTCCAGTAGAGGACTATGAACATGCTCAAGAGGCATGGTTAAAATTTAATTGTAAAACGTTTGGCGATTATATGATCGCTTACTTAGAATTAGATGTCATTTTGCTGGCTGATGTCTTTCAGGAGTTTCGACGAGTGGCATTAGAAGAAGACAAATTAGATCCTATCCACTTTGTCAGTCTACCAGCCATGTCCTTTAAATCAGCCTTTAAAATGACTGGT
The DNA here is from genome assembly GCA_907163375.1 of Prostheceraeus crozeri. Classification (NCBI taxonomy): domain Eukaryota; kingdom Metazoa; phylum Platyhelminthes; order Polycladida; family Euryleptidae; genus Prostheceraeus; species Prostheceraeus crozeri. The sequence goes on along the minus strand of CAJQUW010015769.1, from coordinate 1,211,125 downwards.
GAGACCATTCATCTCTTACAAGACCCGGAGATGTATAATATATTTGAGCGCGGAATACGCGGTGGTCTCACATTTGTAAATAAACATCATATAAAATCTGAAACAGTAGGTGATGATCATATCCACCTAAAGTACTATGACCAAAATAATTTATATGGCAGTTCACTGTCTAAACCACTACCTCATTCCGAGTTTAGTTGGTTAAATCAAAATGAGCTTGAGTATTACTCCAACCCTTCAAACATACTGAATATTCCAGATGAAGGTGATTGGGGATATTATTTTGAAGTGGATTTGATTTATCCAAATAGTATTAAAAATAAAACTGCTGATTTCCCACTCGCACCTGAATCTGGCGAAGTGACTGAAGATATGTTTTCACCATTCATGTCACAATTTCATAATAACTTAACAGAGTGTGGACAGCCAAGGTACAAACCATGCCGCAAACTTTTACTCACCCAATATGATAAGAAAAATTATCTCGTACACTTCTGCATATTAAAATTCTATTTAGAAATGGGCATGCTTCTAAAGTCAGTTCACCGCATTATCAAATTTAGACAGAAAGCCTTCCTCAAACCCTACATAGATAGTAACAGTCAAAAACGTGCACTCGCCCAAAATAATTTTGAAAAGGATTTTTATAAATATAAGAATAATAGTCTATTCGGAAAGACCATGGAGGATGTTAGAAAACGTATGAATTACAAACTAGTCGTTGATGAACAAAAATATCACAAATTGACCTCATCACCTCTTTTCATTGATAGAGACATCATCGATGAGGATCTTGTAGGTGTTAAAATGATTAAATCAGAAGTTGAGTTGTGCAAACCCATCTATATTGGGCAAGCCGTTTTAGATTATTCCAAGCTTGAAATGTATCAACTCTTCTACAAAATATTAAAACCATGCCCTCTCGTAAAAGAGGTTCGCTTGCTGGGTGGTGATACAGATAGTTTCTTTTTAGGAATTACCACTCAAAAAGATTTAAATTTTAATGAAGTAGGTAAGTCATTAGAAAAATATTTCGATACATCTAACTACAATCCCACTCATCCACTCTATTCCATACAGAATAAAGCCAAACTTGGTTGTTTTAAGGATGAAACAGCAGGAAAGGAAATAGATGAAATGATTCTCCTCCGTCCTAAAATGTATTCCATGAAACTAAAAGAATGTGCAGATAGTATTAAGCGTGCTAAAGGTATATCAAAATCCATTGTTCATAAAATGAAACATCGGTCCTATAAGAAGGCCTATAAAAATAAAACTATAACGTTTGTCAATATGACAATCTTAAAATCTCAAGTTCATACTGTGAAAACGTACACGTTCAAGAAACGAGCACTTTCAGCATGGGAGGATAAGAGGTGTTGGATAGGACATAACACATCTCTTCCACATGGACATCCTGACACAAACATACCTCCACCCAAAAGAATAAAACTCACGCTACCACATTCAGGAGATGTATTGACATAATCAACTTTAACTCAGTATTTTGATGTTGCTTTTTGTAGATATACATGGTTGTTTTATGTATCGCATGAGATCGTTTCTTCCTTGTGAATATATGCCTACAGTCAGCCCATTCCCCCTATATCTGTGAAAAGACTTTTTCATATACATATTTTTATTTCAATAAACATATCACAATGACTTCACTTTGTTTTCCGAAACACTAAAGTTACGAGGGATTTAGTATCTTTCACATGGATACACTCTTGTAAACCATTAGTAATTTTGATAGCAATAGAGGGTATAGTTTGTTTGACGACGGGATGATAGAAAATAGATTCAAACATCTTCTCGACTATTCCATATGAAGCGTCTTTATCATGAATGAAATCACGTAAAATGTATTCTTTTTTCTCGCCAACAGAAATAGGTAAAATCAAATCACTTTGAATGTAAAGGTGTTGTTCATGTTTATCAAGTGTCATTGGTGTTTCTATACCAATCGTATGCGCAGCAGCAAACACAGTTTGTAGCATTGAAAAACCAAAGAGTTTTTTCAAATTTTTACTCAATTGACATTGAATGTCATCACCCAGTTTCAGAACAACGCGTTGATTATCAATTGAAAACGAAATGTGGTGTGTCTTTGCATCATATTTACTTTTCATCACATGCTTCAACTTCTGTTGTATATAAGGATTTACTACATGAATGAAGCTTTCAACTGTATGATATAGACGCGGCATTATATTGATAGCAACTTTAGATTCTTCATAAGACTGGTAAATTTTCTTGATGCGATCACCATAGATGTCCACCCACCATTCATCATTAACTGAATCAGCTTTAGTGTGATATTCATGAGAACCATACACCACACCGCTTCCAATAATAGGCGTATAATGTCTTACAAAATGACGCAAGGTTGGAGAGAAATAAACTGTAAGTTTGTCATTATATTTCTGAATAACCAACTTATTTTTGTCCGCCATAATTTTCTCTCCATACTTCTTACCCACAGTCTCATTCCATCGTTTTACTAACTCAATAAGTGATAAAGGTTGAACACCACGCTTTTTCAAAATGATGCGTTCTTCGCATTCTACAACATCTTCATCAAATATTTTAAATCTATAATGAAATTTGTTGATTCGAGTTGAATAAACTTTTTTAACATTTGCAGTAGCAATTGACGTTAGATGTAGTCCATGACCAAAACCAAGATGTGGATAGAATTCACTATCCAACCTCAGCGTAAGACCTTTAGTGAAAGAATGAAAGCGGAGGAACTGTCTCCCACTCCAATGATAGATAGTAAACTCATAAGCTTTCTGATTTTTATTCTTCATGATGGAAGTATTACCACTGTTGAATGCCTTAATAATTTTCTCATTCCCAAATGGCTCATAAGAATCTGATTTTATCTGAATCCATTCATAGTTCCACTTTCCATCTGATGTTAAATTGTATGGGAACTGAAATGCATTATTCATCGTTATTCCATCATGGGTGCGAGGAGTCAATATCATTTCTTCCAAATCATTCACATTCTGAATATTGCTATCATAGCAAATACTAGAAACGCCAACTTCCCATTCACCTTCTAAATGTAGTGGCCGATTTAATTCTACTCGATAGTCTGATGGTTTATTTTTGGGAAATTTATTCATAGAAGCATTACTGGGCAAGTAGATTAGAAACGAGTCCTTATTTTCACTTTCCATATTATTCACATTGGAAAAATATATTAGCATACTTTTGCATTAACTCTTCATTCGGAAATGGAGTGTGATACTTGTCACAGCATCTTTATGAAAAGGAATCAACGCACCAGCATCATCATAAATGGCAATATCAATTTGTGGGATGTAGTTTGATTTCAGCTTTGTATAATGCACTTTCTTGAAAGTATGCTCAGATAAAATACTGCAGCTTTTTGGCTGGTATGGTATCATTGCTAGCAATGGAGCTTCAACATCTCCCACACGTACATCTTCACCAATATTGGAATATATCTGAAAATAGTTAATACGACGCGATAGCGACATGTCTGCGCTAGCTTTGGTTACAGTACCACTTTTAAAGATATTTTGATCAAAACCCAAAATGTCCATTAGAGTTTTATCCATAATTAGTTCAATACCTTTTCCATTTATAGTGAGAGACAAAGTACCTTCTTTTTCAGAAAATGAAATATGTTGCTCATTAATCACTTCATTTAAATAATCTACAACCAATTTAACCGAAGTAATAATGCGAGGCATCAACACTCTTGTTTCATGTAAGAAACCACCAAAAGGCTCTACACACTTTCTGTATAAAGATACGGCCCATTCTGTATCAAATTGATTTGACCTTTCACATGGCAAATGTTGCATATCAGATTTTCCATGAACAGCTGCAGAACGATGTCGTAAGAACTGATGAAAATCTTTTGAACAAACTAATACTAGATCATCATCATTTAATTTGCTTATTGCAATATGTTTAGATGATTTAATATAAGTCAATGTTGCCACTTGTTTGTCATCAACTCGAAGGAGATAATTAAATTTCTTCAATAATGTTTCAGGAGTCATGTTTGTCTTTCTTGGCTTAATCACAATCTTCTTCACCAACGTCTTCTCATTTCTTGGAATAAGATCTACATAATAAGCTTCCTCTCGATATATTAACTGTTTATGACCACTTATGTGGTAATTAACGTTAAAATTATCATAGCTTGTTAAGGCGCTAGCGAGGTAGCCTAAATCATTTCTTAAACTTGGACTTAAACCAACAATCCAATCTTTCTCAACTACATGATGTACATAATTATAATCATCATTGTGCGGAGTAAATTGGACAATATGTTTACACGCTTTATTCAAGAAATCATATATAAACTTTTTACATGATAAGAGATCTTTCTTTGGCCACTGTGGAATGTATACTCGGCACCCCTTTTCACATTGATAAGCAGCTGTACGCCTCATGTTAATAGTCATCACCTCATGATCAAAAGTATAGACACAGTTGCTATAAACAAGTTGAGTGACACCCACTTCCCAATTCCCATTTAGCTGTTGTGCATGATCAATGGGAGTAGAAAAGAGTGCGGCTCGATTGCTAGTAAATCTCTTTGTAGCCGCATTGCTAAGCAAAATATGATAAAACGACATTTTTATATTGCTAATCTGCAACTTTGCATAACATCATGAAGACTTGGATTTTGGACTCTCTACAATATATCAGAGTTGATCGTGATGGAAACGTACATTTCAAAAATTCTCATGGTCATACATCAAGAGGAATTACATTAACATGGCGACAATTTGTCAACCTCAATGATATCATGAGGGATTTGGAATATTTTGAAACATTAAGATTCATCTCCTTGGGTGATCAAGTTTGGCTTCAACATTACAGAAATGAAATTCAAATCTACCATTCTCATTCCGCAAACTGTTTCTCATTTCGCAAATACAATTGGGAGAAGTATAGAAGATACATACATCGCTCCATCATGACATTTATTCGTCGTGAGTTCATCGCCCTACTATGCAAATCTTAATCAGATATGATTACCACGCACCATGAGTTGGAAATTAGATTCCCTACAACGTATTGAAACGGATCATGATCGAAACGTCTATTTCAAAGATTCAACTGGAAATGTGAGAAGAGAGTTTGTTTTATCTTATCGTCATTTTCAATCTCTACATCATATCATGAAGGACTTGAAATACTTCTATATGAAAAGACATTCACGTATTGGAAATCGCATCTGGCTGCGCGTCAACAATCGGCGAATTCAACTCTATCATTCCCAACTTCATACTAACTTCACATTTCATCAAGGTAGTTGGGAAAAGTATAAAAGGAAGGTACATCGCTCAATTTACTCATTCTTTCATCATGAAGCGCCATCGCTACACCATCGTCAACATTCTCCGTCGCTTCAGACTCTACACCAAAATCGATCTCACAACATTACGCCAACAGCTTCCAAACAGCAAGTATTACCCGGGCCGTCCTCAAATGTTAGTGGTGAAGATGAACAATTCACGGAATCTTCAACTCTTCCCAAATGGGACTGTACAGATTCTCGGCGCCCTTTCTCATTCATCGGCGCAGTCAATGCGCTTAGAGCTACAGAGACTACTACGTCGGATATGGAAGAGGGAGAGGTGTGTGATGTCGAATCTGACTGTGGACAATATGGTGATCTCTACTCAATTGAGTGACAGTCTATCATTTTTGAAGATTCGTACCAGCAGTTACAGTTTGTGTTATGAACCCGAACTTTTTCCTGCAGCTCTCATTAGTTGTTGGTTGCCTGTGCATGTGGCAATCTTTCATAATAGTAAAGTGATCATTACTGGACTAAAATCTCATGAACAAGCAAATATGATCCTAGACTATCTCATTGAGTATGTACGTACCCAGCGGATTGTAAAATAAAAAACAATTTTTCCAACATGATGTTTTTATTTCAAATCATGATAGAACTTACAAATCATTTTTTCATTAGAGGATGGATTACATGAAAAGTTTTGAATAACAGATGCAAATCGAGATACATGTAAACGTTTTAAGATGAAGTACAGTACAAAAGCACCACACGTTGATGAAAGTGGATGTTGTAGTATGCGTTCATTTCGCTGATATTGACGCGTATGTTTTCTCAACCACTGCTGTGTTGGTATATTTGGAGGTTGAGCAAGAGAGTCAAATAGTTCACCACGTCGGTCTTCTCCAATAAAGATCGCTTTCCAATGCTCACCGCCTAAATTCTGTGAATGAGTGTTTAGCACAATAAAGATGGGATAGTGATTTACTGCAGGTGGTAAGGTATCGAGTGAATAGACATTATCGAAAGCTTTCAACGTCGCTTCGTCTGCATTACGCTGCACTTTAGTCTTAATATCGTCAGCAGTCAACCAACTCATTAACGATTATACTGAAGAATCACGTCACGATACTTTGTAATTTCAATATTTGAATCGAAGACTGCATAAATTAATACATTGATCGTCTCAGGTAGTGTTCTTTTGAACGTCAAATCCAAACGAATATTATGAGGCACGTTCGCTTGACGATAGGGTGCACTAATATCGCTGTCAGCAGTCAAATCAAATGCATAAATAGTATATCCACTCTTAAACTCTTTCATAGTCAGTCCGTTGGTATCATCCGTATTGTAAAAGCCAAAGACATCCATAAAATCAACATAACTGCGCATAAATTGATCCGAAGCAAAATCTGGTTTGTAGGGTGGACCAGGATGACTCACACCATTAACACGTAAAGCAATTTCACTTAACTGATTGTGTTTAAAATTGAAAGGATTCTTCTTTATATTACCATTAAATGCATCATTTTCAACCATTGCCACCATGAGGAGCTTCGGTGCTTCCGATGGAAAGAGGCCATCTTTCATGAAACTCTTTTGATCTTTCGGAATTGTAAAGGTGAGAAGCTTTGTATGCTGAACGGGGTAAATGGCATTTTGGCGGTTAAGACCTTCAGCATGCCCTCTAATGACACTTGGATTCGGTACTACTCGACGAATGTAAAGTGCAATATCTTCCACATGAATTCTAAAATTGTCAACTTTAGCAAATGCATTCAGCGCAAATTCAGGCTTATTCAATGTCAGCTTGAGTCGCATGCTGGTATTACAGAGTAAAAACTTTGACTGTCTAAAGAAGTCTAAATTCAGCGGACCATATAGCTGACATACTCTACTATCTTTAATCATAGCAGATCGCTTTACAAAGCCACTGTTTGTTTCAACATCAAATTTTCCTGCTTCATCTCTGTACCATCCCATGGCTTCCATATGACTTTTTTGTGCTGCTGGATGAAACTGTGATACATGATTGAAATATGATTTATAGGGATAATCGCTTTGACCACCTTCCACCTGCTGCTCTCCAATCGTTAGAGAAACATCGCGAAGTAATGTAGTCAATGGTAAATTGTTCAGTCCAACTTTATGTGCATCGTCAATAGCAGTTCCATCTGCTTGCTGAATTCTAAACCTCAAATCAAGCATCGCATAACTCAAATCTATGTAGTCATCACTACCACCAGGAATAACAAATTCAATGGGGCCAGCATTCTCAGCTGTTCGAGGATGATAATCTACAATACTTGAACTAAGAATATCTGTCTGTATGGCTTGTTGATCGAACAAACAAAAACCGGAAGTTTTACACTCCATGATTAGAAGTTATAGCAGCGTCGTCGTTTAGCGCCTGATGAATGATTAGAGCCTCTGCGACGTTTGCGTGAATGCCTTTTGACTGAAGATCGCACCTTACCAGCTCCGCGATGTTTCCTCCTTCCTTTTCTCATTCGTTTAGGTGATTTCTTTCCTTGAGTAACACCAGCAATGGTCTGCTTCAATGTTTTTAAACCGCGTTCCTTCCCACGATTCAACAAACTGCTCTTAAAACTTCTACCTCTGGAAAGATCACTAGCAACATCACCAGCAAAGCCAACGGCATTACTTAAAACATTTCGTTTTAAAGATCTACCAACATTGGATATGAGAGGTGCTACAACAGATTTCAGTGCGCCAAGTATGCTACCTCCACGTTGGCGGCGAGCACCGATGTAAATTTGTCCTCCACCACTTACGTAGGAGGGTCGTGAATAAAATGAGGCAGTTGGATTCATAGCTCAAACCCTAAACATTGTTAGTTACAACTTTGCATGAATCACTGTCGATCACTTAGATGAAAGATGTCGGCACGACGCATCCAAGAGTTCATACTTGAAGGATAACCAGTCCATTTAACAAGACACCATTCTTCACCTTGCCGTTTTTTACATCGAATGATTTTCTCTACCAAATATGTTTCACTTTCAGTGACTACCTCAATCTCATCGCGGTAAAAGCTACCCTCAATTTCTTCATTATCGTAATCTTTCAACTTGTAGGTGGTCGGAGAGTCTTTTTGATTAATCCTTGATACTGTAAATACCTCCTCTGTCCAATTCGGGAGGTACCCTTTAGCAAAAACACTTTTCACTTTTGAGATACGAACTTTATCGCCAATTTTCACATCACTTTTCACATGAGTGCGTTTACGTTGGAATGATTCGCGCACTTTATCTACATTGTCAGCATTTACATCTACTGGTCTGAGTCCAATAGAACGATGGATAGAGTGATTGTAGGCATGGAGTGTATCTTGTAGAACCTTTGTCCAATTTTGTGTCAAGTTGGCAGTAAAATGTCGCCACAAGCGATTTTTTAATGTGCGATTAAAACGTTCAACGAGTGCAGCTTTATAAGCGCTCTTTACACTAAACAACTCAATGTCATGCCTCTCAAATAATCTTGTCACATGCTGATTTTCAAACTCTTTTCCTTGATCACTCTGAATTCTTTTTGGAATGCGACCTTCTCGAAAAATTGTTTGGAATGCTTTTGCTACTCCTTTCCCTTCTTTAGTTTTTAAAGGTTGAGCCCACGCATAACGCGAGAAAATATCAATGACGGTTAAAATAAAATTATTGCCCGAGTTATGTTTTGAAATGGAGGCAACATCGCACAAATCTGCTTGCCACTGTTCATCGATGTCATGAACAATATAATGGCGGGTGCGGTACTTCTTTTTCGCTTGTTTGTGGAGTGTATAGGTAGCCTGACCCTTTAACCATCGTTTCACTTGTGATTGTGGAAGACCACTCGCTTTTGATAATTTCTTGATAGATGCAAATCCTGCCGGATGTTTTACATCATAATAGATTGACTTCAAACGTTCAGTCGATGACGACTGACTCTTTTTCCTCCTTCTCATCTTTTTGTTTTCTTGCCTTTCTACATTTACAACAACTGCAGCATTTAGCTTTAGCGGTTTTGCGATCGTGTTCACATTGCTTAGGGGTTTCATTATGAGAGCTGGCGCAGCAAGTGCAAGTGACAACGACATTCACCTCTGGCGGCTCATTACATGGCAAGCAACACATCTGCTTCATATTAATAATCTGAGAACATGTATTTCCTGGGAGGAACTGTTTTACGTTTTCCTTTTACCAGTTTTAGTGGCGATGTAGATCTACGTCGAGTTCTTCCTCTTGTTTGCTTAGTGAGTGTGGGAGGGGATGTAGCAGGTGACGTCTTAAACCAATTTGTTGGCATTTTCATCGTCTGAAGCATTGGAGTAGTAGCCACTGTTGAATCAAGTTCTTTCAATGTCTCATTATTCAAAGCAAATTTTGGCACATTATGCTTTTTCAATAGTTTAAGAAAGTATGACCAACCAGGTGGAACATAGCCCTGACGGCGCTTTCTACGTGTCGCATACTGAATCAAGTCTTCATAACGTGAAGCATCAATCACTTTATTTTCATCTGTAATGATTTCTCCTCTATCATTTACATTGAGATGGGGCTCAATACTATTGAAAAGAGATATGGCATGTGCGCGAGATGCTAAAGGTGTAGCAGTCGATACAGAGTCACGCATCTTATTCTTCAAGTTTTTCAATTGCTCAACAGTTTCCGATTGTAATAATACAGCACGATGTGGATCTTTGATGTGAACATTTTGCTGATAATCTATTTCTTTCCTATACATTTGATTTGCAAGAGGTTGCTTTACTTGCTGCATGGCAGTCAATTGTACATATTCATCCTGAGGAATAACAATCATGCGAGAATAAGAACTCATAGTTTGTAGATAATCATGGGAGTTTTCAAAATATCACTTCGAAATCTAAATTCTTCCGGACACTCTTGCGTAAAGTCAATGAATAAGTAACCGTATGGTTTTTCAGTAGCTGCTTGAAAAATTTCAATTAAGGCTTTTGATCCTCTTGGTGCAACTTGTCGCGCTAAAATTTCAAATTGACTTTTATCTCGCGGATTCTTGAAAATAGCATAATAGTGTGTATTCAGGTTTCGTGTACGAGCTTCTTTTCCATCAGGAAACAAATTTTGTGTAATATAGATGATAAAACACCTTTTATGGTGTGCTGCGCGAGTGAACATATCTGTAACATCTTTTGAATTCTTACTTTCTTTTAATAAATCATCCAATACAACAACATCATTAGACTGAAGTTTATCCACTGGAATAATTCCTTCATGTCGAATAAAGTTGCGACTTTGCAATTCCTGAAACAGCGACGGTTGATAAATACCATAACACCAAATCACTCGATTGATAGGTTCCTTAAACAACTCCCTTCTTTTATCCAATAAATTCAGCGTGAAAACAGTTTTACCTGCATGAGATGGACCTGATACAGTCAGAACTTTATCACATTGAAGTCTGAAATCCATTTTATTACTTTGAGACTCAACATTTGCATAATTAACGCTTAGAGCCAAAGATATTTCCCAATAGGTTGCCCACGGCAGGAGCTATCATTGGAAGTATTGCTGAAAGGAAACCGCCCTTTTGTGTTAGAGTTTTCCTCTTTCTTTGAAGGGCGACTTTAGGATTGGAGATGAAACGCAATTTTGTAGCATATCGCTTAAGTAACTTTCGTTGTTTTGGCGCTAATTTCTTCGTCCTCAACTTCCTCACATGAGAAATAATTTCACAAATGAATTTATCGTTAGCATGTCGTATAGCATTGTATCGCTGATTTGCTTTCATTCGTCGGAGAGCTTGAATGGCTGAAGAAAACTTTTGACTTTTACGTTTCGCCATTTTACGTTTCGCCATTTTCCGTGTTAGTCTTTGCTAAAACCTATCTTTACCACATTTGCATAGGTACTAACTATTGCGACATAAGTGACACTCGAAATGAGCAATATCACAGTGGTAACATTGGCAAAGTTGAATGCAATTACGTATGAAACAGCGTTGACAAAAAGCATGCTTACATCTCTTGAAGATGCGCTTTTCATTTCCATCCTTTCGCTTACATACATCACAACACATAGTTTCACCGTTACTGATGTCTATAGCAAGTCTTTTTGAAGATATGAATTTGCTAGCCTTTTCTAAATAATAGACGCATGTACAGAAGGAATATACTTCGAGAGTGAGCAGACATAGCTCGAAAACCAGTTGTGCTACAATCAAGTACCACTGCATTTTCAATTTTTCTTTATGGAAAGTTGAATGTGAATATCTGAAATCGCTTCAATCACTAGACTGCTACCATGATGGTTAAATGCGTTAAGACGTTCAGCAATTTTTATCATATGTCTTTTAAAAAATTCTTCGGGGTGATCTACCACTTCCATTGAATAAGAAGCAAAATGGAAAGAGCGACTTTCCACCTCTTCCTTTCCAAAATGACTAAACTTAATTTTCGCAACTAATCGCGCCATGATAATGCTATCAGAGAATGTATTCATTAACTCTAGAAATAGAGTGCTAGCATCATCAACCACTGCTTCGATGTCGGTCTCATCTTTATGAAATTTTATCACATAATCTTGAACAGCTCCTTTTAAACTTTGCCTATGAAAACGTAATGTTCCGCAGTCGTTTGAGAAAGACATGATCGCCCTTTATCTAACCCATCCATTGCATGAAAACAACAACTCTTCTCATAGTAACATTTATTGAATAATGGTAATAAGCATGCATTATAAATCAATGGTTTGAAAGAGATAAAATAGATACAGCTGGTAACTATCATACAGCGAGCAATGATAACCATACAGGACTTTGGCAGTGTTGAGGTAAGGAGGAAAGAAGCATTGGTTATGAACGTAGCTACTACAACGAACAGACAAAATAGGAACACACAAATCCTTAAAACGTTTCGTGACTTCATGATAATGTTGATTCACTCTACTATCCCAAGGTGGGAGCAAAATATCATCAATGATTAGATTGGGAAATACTTTCCTCTCCTTACCAGGATTATTACAAAAGATGCGTATAACATTGAAAGCAGCTAACCATCGTTTAAAGTCAATAAGAAGAGCACTCTCACAAGAAAAGCCATAGTCTTGCAAATATTTCAGATTAAGTCCATGAATGTGTTTTCTCGCCCATTGATCAACATTGGGATCGCAGTTGGCATGTTGATGATAGACACTAACAATCTGATATGTCCAATTGTTCATAGCAATAGCACTGAGCTCCTGTACAGGTTCACCCTCACAATCCATAAAAATGATGATAGAAGCCTAAAACGGAAATTTACACATCTAAGGAAACGTTCTATAACATATTACAAAATGAAGAATTACATCGATGCTTTTCACGACAAAATACACAAATGATATGATGGCAACGAAGAAGTAAAATGTATCTAATAAGACCACGTCTACGACACTCAAAGCACATAAGCGAATTGTCATAGGGTAGAGTTAGGAAAGGACTAGCAATTCTCCTTCTTTGATTTGCGTTTTGATGTAGCATTCTTCTCCGACTTGCGCTTCGTACCACTGCTGTTAAGGATTTGATCAATTATGTCGTCCACGTTGGGTGGTTTCGGAATATATAGGATGGATTCCATATGCATGGAGAGAGAGGCTATTTTATTATCCTTGTGTCGACCATAATATAGCCCATTCACTTTGAAAAGGATATCCCAAGTACCTTCTCCGAGCTCATCACATCTGATGGGTATTGAATGATCTCCATCCTTCTTATAGTAAGTACACCAATGTGATACCGGTAGGCAAATGTGATTACCATCCCAAATCTTTCTATAGGGAGTATCCTTGTCATCTCTAGCCTTCCACTCTTGAGCAAGAGGAGTAGGAATGTCCATATTTAATGTCACGTACTCCTCAATAGTATCAAGTTGGTGGCGAATGTACGGACTCACGGGGATCAGTATGTAGTCCCCATACTGATTGTGCATTATCTTGACATCCGTGGAAGGGAGCATTCCCGTTTGGAGTACTACGCTATGATCATCATACCGCAAGGCTTGTTTAAATTTACGCTGTAGCGGTGTAGGATTATGTACCTTGGTTGTTTCTTCCACTGGCCTCAGTTGTAGATGATCTGACCGTAGCGAACCTTGTAACGTTTGACCGCCATTTTGTCCTACTAGTGCAGTAGATGGAGTAGATGCCTGAAAATGAAAAAAGATTGTATTAAGTTTACGTTCAAGGGAGGAGAGGGAGGGAAGTAGCGACTTACCATTTTAGTTGGATAATAGAACAGGGAACTAGGGAGAGAGAAAATGTGCGTCCGTCACTCGTGTGATTCAACGATGGAATGATTCTCGCTGTGGAAGGCTCGCTATTTATAAAGAAATGCTTGATTCTCATTGGATGATGATCCTCATTGGACAATAACATCAAGTTGATTCCAAATCTGGCATCCGTTTACCAATCCGATACTTCGTTTTGAAGCTACAGCCCAAAACGTCCCAAATTCTAACTCTGTCGTTTTTCACCAATGTCCCAAAATCTTAAATGGCGTCTCACATCTAAGCGAAGGCAGATACGAACAAGCCGATTCTTTCACTGAATTTGTCTCACTCTTAGCTTTCAAACAAGCTATCGCACGACAAAATCCGTCCACTGGAAGCAAGCCGTCCAGGGGGGGGGGGTCAGCCGAAAATTTTTTCTCTCCGATTTCGCTGGAAACATCCTTCCTAACCCAAAATTTCACGTAGATTCCGAATCTGGCCTCCGTTTTCTCATCCGATGCTTCGTTTGGGCGCTACACACCAAAACGTCCCAAATTCTAACTCTGTCGTTTTTCGAAAAATGTTGAAAATTTTTTCTCACCGATTGCCTTGAAACTCACCCTACCGATGCAGAATTTCACGCTGAATCCGAATCTGACCTCCGTTTTCTCATCCGATGCTTCGTTTGGACGCTACACACCAAAAACATCACACACTATAGCCTCAAGACTAATCCTGGCGGTCGCCCACGTCAACCTAGACGGTCGCCCACGTCAACCAGGCGGTCGGACCAACTCACCCGAGTCTCACACTCTGTCGTTGCAGAGGGGGGGGGGACGTCAGCGAACATGTTGTGAACGTGGACCCACCCGGCCGGCACACCACGACAGACCACAACCTCTGTCGTTGCAGAGGGGGGGGGACTCAGACACGAAGCACCACGGCGGCCGACCACGACACTCTGCCGTGCCAGAGGGGGGGGACGCAGCGATGGCCGCCATCTTGCGCGGTCCAGAAGTGGAGTTTTGCTTACTACTTTTAATCTTTTTGGTTTTATTGTTTTTTTATTTTTCTAGTAAATTCTATCATCTCTTTTAAATTGATATAAATGTGTCAGCAACTTCAACAACTGCTTTGATGTGTTGAATAAGGGGAATACATGAAACAAGTCACCTGTAACGTCGGTATAACCTATTATTAGTAAATTTGCAACAAATTGAATCTCCATATTTTATTTCATACAGACTACTTGTCTTTGATGACAACTACTCAATTTCTTGTGAATATTCTGAGCCTTCGCATTCACCACTATAGCAAGCCAAGGATGGATAGTAGGATTACTGGTTCACTTGTCTTAATTTCTTATCGCTTTGAATAAGGCATCATGATGCCTCAACAAGTCATCATCATGCACTCATCATTTGCTGGGATCAAAATTATAATTCAAAAGCATGAAGCATTCAAAATCATGTATAACAACATTATTATAAAATCACACAAACAATCGCTATGACAAAAATTTTGAAAGCATGTTCATGAACAATGTTTTACATGCTAAAATACAGACCATAAAACCCATTTTCAAAAATGAAACAAATCTATGAAAACAATGTCATGAAGCAATATGCAAAAACTGTGGTTTTAAAAGCAGTTTTAGAATGTTGCTTCAACTCAGACATTGCGTCAAAGCTGTTATTTTTATCCCTTTGGCAGACAGCTATTCAATTGATGCTAGAAACTTCACTTTAGTGAAATACAACATCCTGCAATCTTGCCCTTTTTGATCAATATGATTATATGTTTGACAATTTTAATCAAAACTATCGCATTTCAGTAACGCAAGCATTTAAGCACGTAAGTAAGGCCACGGCCAACTAGAGGATACGGCCGGGACACGTGCATAATGGCCTCCAAAAAAGGAGGCCGAACTGTTATCATACTGCATCCTGTTTTTAGATGACAAATTAATGTATAGATTGTTAATATCATAATGGAGAACGACTGAATGAGATTTACACTATATTTAGAAAGTTACAAAGCCGGATCGAATGTCAGTACAAATTATTTCCTCCTTTTCGAAGAATACTTAATCAATTGGGTATTTGGCCTTTTGATAGAGTCCTTCATTTTCTTTTGGTAATTGTTGAATATGATATTTACACATGTAGAGATCAGGATTTTTTTCGATCGAACGTGATGATCTTCACACGAAAATTCGATTAGTGTCAACTTTTTGCAAACAATGCTTGCAACATACTCGGAAAAAGTGGAGTGTTTTTCTTTTTCTTTCAGAAAATAAGAAACATTTCCCATCAAAATAGAAAACACTTCACAAACAGAGTCATGAAGTAATTCATTTGGCACAGTCAAACCTCCTCTGTTCAAAGCATCAATATATCGACGATCATTTGACTGAATCAAGTTCTCGTTCAAAAATACACCACAAGATGAACAATTGAGATTGCGAATCTTTTTCGCAATATAGCCAGAAATATACACCGCTACTTCATTTTCAGTATCAGACAACGAATAATCGTCAGATAAATTGTTTATATCATCATCAGTGACAGTCAAAGAATCTGTATCATCAGATGCATTGATGATAGGATATTCATCATAATCTAAATGTCTGAGGCTTTGACAAATCTTAATGATCTTCTCAGACTTGCCAAGTTCATATAAAGATACGAGGAAACGACCGCCAGACATTTGTCTGTATCTGCCGAATCTTTTCTCCAATGCATCTGTTTGAAAACGCGAAGTTAAAATGAAATCATAATCTTCATTAAGATCGTTGCACAAAGTTGCTATAGCTCTTGTAGACTGCACTAATGCTTTCCAAGTCTGCTCAGAAAAAAACTGTAGATTTTTCGTTTTCCAAGACTCAACCCACAGGGCGAATTTCAACAAAAAATCTGTTTTACCGTCATTAGGTCGAATGCCATTCGCCAACTGCAAACTATGATTTGGTGACTTGGAATTAAGAATATCCCACCAAACGGATACAATTTTGATAAAATTTGAAGTCGAATGAGCAGTTGCGTCATCAGGAAAAACTGCTCAATGGCACTCGAATTTCGCCTGTCAAAAATTGCTAATGCTAAAGGAACATTCTGCTTTTTATTTTGCGGATGTAAAGCCGCAAATGTGATCAAAGGAGCTTTCTTAAGCAATGTTTTGTGCTCAATGTCGAACACTTTATTGAGAAAGTTCCAATCGATGAATGATTTGTCAGCTAAATGCATATCAAAGACATCGACTGAGGCATGAAATGACGTAACACGGAATCTACGAATTTTCAACCAATTATTTCTGATGTTTCTTATCAGATGAACGACATCAAAAATCAGATATATTATCATATTGTCGAATAAAATAGCAAAATTCCCATTTGATGCATTTGGATGGGGATACCGACATTTGAGACGAGTATAGAGATTCACATTAACAGAATGATTATCTGTAGACAATGCACGGATTTTTACACTAATATTTCCGCATTTTCGAATAATATCCTCGACGGTCTCCATTAGCAACACGGCCGATAACTTTGTGATTGGTAGTGCCCGAATGACAACAGGGATTGATTTCTTGAGGAAAACGAGCATGAAGCAAACAACACTACCATACAGTTCTTCTTCTGGTGATGCTCCGATCATTGACGCTCCATCAAAACGCAATTCTGGTTGAAGATACATTTCATCAATTAGAAGGGTAGCATCCTTACCAATTTCACCGCTTTCCAATAGAGATGACACGAAATTCAGAGAGTTGAGATCTCCGGAGGTTACTCTGCGCAAAGTGCGCAATGATGGAAGAGGAAAATGTTCACTCAAAAAGTTGTACGCCGCCAAAGATGTATAGCGCATATATATTGCGAATCGCATGATTATGGCCGGGTATGCCACTTTTCCCTTTATGTAAACAAATTTCTCCAAAGCTGACAAGAGAGGGAAATCACGATTATCATCAGAAAAATTCTTAACGTAGTTGCACAATTCCATCAACTGACTTCGTCTGCTCAATTGGCACCCAGGCTGAGATCGTAACCAGGCGGGTAAAGACAACTGACGGCCATGAAAAGATAATCTAACATGGAAGGATGAATCAATCACAATGGCTCCGAGAACCTCGGGCATCCCTGAAGATAATTAATAGACGCGAACATAATCGCTAAATTTCTCCAAAATCCAGTCAGCCGGTTTATCATTCACGTCGAAGTCAGTCAAAGAATGTATTTTATCACGTTGTTGAAAAACCTCCATCTCATCCATTTGTATATTCCTGTCAGTAGGACATTTCCGTCGAATAGTGATAGGAGCTCTTACCGAGGGAAGAGAAGAAAAAATAGTAGGAATGGGATCGTCCTCCCATTTCAATCTTTTTCGTCCTGATGGTGTCGTCCGTATACGAGGTGTGTCAGAAAAGTATCCGGACTGTGCCTGCTGTTCAAGCAAGAAATAGAAAATCGATAATCCGGTTACGTAATTAGAGACGGGTAACCACTCTGTCCAAATGAACGCCGAATCAGCCATCTCTGCAGCCATTGTGTGCGTCTCGCAGGCGGTTGATTACAACTCATTGAAGTCATCTCGTTTTGTCACCTCTTAAGCGCGATGAATGTTTTCGACTGCACATTTCGTTATGGCATTAGAGCAGCGAACGAATTTGAAATTCTTGGTCCGCCTGGGAAAGTCTCCTACGGAAGCATTCAAAATGCTGCAATTAGTTTGCGGGACGAAACAATGGCCCGGTCTTCGGTTTTTGAGTGGCACAAACGATTCAGAGACGGACTCGAGGAAGTGGAGGACGCCGCCAGGAGTGGAAGACCATCGACCAGCAGAACGGAGGAGAACGTTGATTGCATAAGACAGATGATTCTGAATGATCGTCGGCTGACTGTAAGGATGATAGCTGACAGTTTAAGCATCAATCGAGATTGCGTCTGGAAGATCATCACAGAAGACTTGGGCATGCGAAAGATCTGCGCGAAGATGGTCCCAAAGCTGCTGAACGACGACCAGAAGGAGCGGCGTGTCCAAGTGTGTGAGGACATCATCGGGCGCCTCGAAACCGAACCGAACTTGCTAGCAAAGGTCATCACGGGCGATGAGTCATGGGTCTTTGAGTACGACCCAGAAACGAAGCCTCAAAGTTGCGAGTGGAAAAGTCCTGGGTCACCGAGGCCACAGAAAGCGAGACAATCAAGATCCAAAATCAAACTCTTGTTGATCGCCTTCTTCGATATCAGAGGAATTGTCCACGCTGAATTCTTACCGCAAGGTCAAACGGTCAACCAGCATGTCTACAAAGAGATCTTATTCTTACGACGTTTGTTCCGATCAGTGCGTGAGAAGAGGAGAGACTTGTGGCTGGACAGCTCGTGGATGCTTCATCATGACAACGCGCCGGCTCACAACGCTCTGAGCATTCGTCAGTTCTTGGCCGAGAAGAACGTCACCGTCCTTGATCAACCTCCGTACTCCCCCGACCTAGCTCCGTGCGATTTTTTTCTATACCCCAAGCTGAAAGAAGTGATCAAAGGAACACATTTTTCGGATGTGGAGACCATCAAGAAGGCCGTGACGACGGAACTCCGCAAGATCCCGCAAGATTCTTTCCAGGAGTGCATGAACGCATGGCAGAAGAGGATGAAGAAGTGTGTTAGACTCGGAGGGTGTTACTTTGAAGGGGAGAGGGCTTAAATTTTTGCTGTATTTCAAAATAAAGTTTTTGTGAACACAGTCCGGATACTTTTCTGACACACCTCGTATATTTGCTATCAACATGTTTTTCACAAACGAATGTATTTTTTGTCACAATCAAATCTTTTCGACGAATTGCAATAATCCATTGTTGCTGCAAAGTTTTTTTATTATCCTTTGGAAACGAAAACTCTGCCGCAGAAGGACTTTCTGAGGCGTATCCACTTTTGCATAACGGCACGCAGCACTTTTTTACCATGTCGAACTCTTGATATCTGATATGGACACTTGAACTCTGATAGCAGACAGGAGAGAGCAGTCAAGTCTCGCGTTGATCAGTCAAATAAGTGAAGCTGACTGCCGCCTGCGCGCTGTGCATGTGCGAGAATAATAAACTTGGCGTTCCCTTGACTGATCGATATAGATGGTAGAACATACCCAGCGTCTGCAGCACAAAGACATTATGACCTTGATGTTGTGCGACTTGACTCGGCTAATGAAGTTTTCTCACCCTACAGTCAGTAGCTTTATGTTGCAATCACAAATTTAATCCTAATGACTGATTACATTTAGCGACATGATCGGCCTCCTTTTTTGGAAGCCATTATGCACGTGTCCCGGCCGTATCCTCTAGTTGGCCGTGGTAAGGCATAAATTGGATCAACATAGATATTGATTTTTTTGTGCCATCTGATGCTGTATAACACATTTATGCCGGCTAGGTTTACTGCAGCCTCAAATATGACATGTCACTTTTTGTATGAAAAATGAATGCTGGGCCTTAGTGTGAGCATAGGATGTGGTTGCTTGAACTCATCAAAGAATTGTCTTTAGTTATTTAGAAAGTACTTACCACACATTTTCCAATTCTTCCAATTTAAAATGCTGTTATATAAGAGATAAAACTCTTCACTTTCTATCACGAAAGCTCAAAGCAACTTGAAAACTTAAAGCTGTCTGGAATTTCTAAGACAGTCATTATTCTCATTACCTCAACTTTGACAAGCTATAATTCTGACCAAATTGTTAGACAGTGCTTCTCCATGAAATTTTATCTGTGACGCAGAATCAATACACTTACTTCAAACGTCGATGAAGCAATTCTGTTGTACGTGGTAAGTCCAATCAGTTTCCGGACAAATGTAGAAAAACAATTCTGACATGATGGATTATTATTAATTTGGCATATGAAGGTTAGGACGGCATGCAAAGTTTTGAAAAGTTTTCGTCTTTCATTAGTCTGCAGTCCCATTTTAGAAAACATGCGAAATTTTATAATATAGATATACTTTTCTTTTTTTGAGCATGGCAAATTCGCCGATGTCTGTGTTGCTTAAACAATTTCATCAGGTGTTCTGATGTGACCAGACTAAAATAACAGGTCTTAAAATTCCTTTTCAAGCCAATACCCTCATGTTGAACACACTTCAACCACCTGGCTCTATAGTCGCAGAAGCTTCTTGAAGAATGAATGTCTGCCGAGGAATTCGCGAACGGATTCTTCCAGATATGAGCTGCATTCAAATGATTGCTCACGCAAATGTTTTTCAGATTTCTGTACAACCAGAAATTGAATGGAGAAAAGCCCGAGCTTCATGAGGATGGGAAACAATCGTAAAAAACCGGCATTGCTGACAGTATGCTGCACGATACCGGATGTGTGAGCAGGAACATTATCATGGAGAAAACAATTAGGTAATAAACGGGGCTTCCAGGTAGCGCCTTGAGCTTTTTGAATGGGAACTGTTATTAATGAGCGTAAGTAACGCAGACCGTTCTTCCTAAAAAACCAATAAACACAATCTCTATTTCGTTGAAAGAAAAAAACAGTTAAAGGCATCGACGATGATACGTTCTCGATCGCATCTTTCAACGTTTCCCCTCGACAATTCTCCTCCAGTTGAATGATTCCCGTTTGGAAGGTAGAATGTATAGAGACAAAGGAACTTCATCGATGGCAAGAAGACACAACGAATGAAAGTTCCCCAAACTCTTCAGCAATGCCCAAGTTCGCACAAGCCTCCAATCGTCTTCGACGTATGTCAGGTGTAGGAAATCGGTAGCCGCGAGAAAAGAAAACTGCAAACTGACTTTTCGATATCCATTTCTCACAAGGGTCCTCAACACTCCCAAGAAACATATTCAGTTCCTCACCAAGAGTAGTAATCGGCATGCGTCGATCCCTGTTCAGGGGCTTTTCCATCGGCTAGGAATTCGTGGTTGCCGTAGCCACGGCAGGCCTACTTTCAGGTGTCATTTCATCATTGACATTCTGTCGACCTCGTCTAACTTCTGCCGCACAAAATAAGATAGTCGACCGTGTATAACGTTCGTCTCTCCACAGATGCCACTTAATCCAATATTTCGTGATTATGATTGCTAAGAAGAACACACAGACGAATTGCACACAATCATTCAATCTTTCGGCGCGAAACTCAGTTGAAGACATTGTTGTACAATTTTGATTGATTTCACATCGAACTTCATTCGAGAATGGACGGTTGCGTTGTGAATATAGTTAGCTAACAAAACTGAATGTTCGAATCTTAATGTTATCCAACATAGAAGATTGTATTTGATGCATTGTCTTCCGATGTATCCATCGATAACCCTGAAAATTCATCAAAATAATCAAAATTTCGCATGTTTTCTAAAATAGGCCTGCAGACTAATAAAAGACGAAAGCTTTTTAAAACTTGGCATGCGATCTTAACCTACATATGCTAAATTAATGATCCATCATGTCAGAATTGAAAGATTTGCGATTTTTCTACATTTGTCCGGAAACTTATTGGACGCACCACGTATATGCAAATAGATAGCAGCGAATTCTAGAAATTAGTTCTTAGATGGAACATCAACTAGGTTTTAAATAATTGCAAATCATTGCAACTCTATAATCTTTGAAGATAATAATCTATTGGAGCACAAAAATTCATGAATGAACCAATTTTTTGGTCGTGGCTTGTAGGGCTACAGGCATACATGTAACTATCGGTATACTAACTAACTTTTCTTGGTCCGACGGCGTAATGATGAGACGATCTTCGTACACGGGTAATTGAATAAAGAAAGGGAACTATAGAAAGAAGTACGAACTGTTGCTGTAAATTTCAACATTGAATAATAAAAACACATCGCTCCACTGATATGCTATAGAAATGAGAAATTGAGAATAGGCCAAGCGATTTTTTGCGAGTTTTGCAAAATTAACGTCCCATATTTGGTTTCGTAAAACATGGAAACTTATAAGGTGAACGAAGCGTTACAAATCAAACACTTCTTTCGTAACTTTGCGTAAATAATTGACCGAAGCATTAACGTTCTCGACTTAACGTAACTATTACGCTACATGATCTACCGTTACTTTCCATAATTATGATAGCAAATTCGTTCTTTTGAAAATAACGCTTATCTCATCTAGCATAGCTACCATTTCATCATTTAGAATGGAAGTTAACACACATGCTTGTCATCAGTGGCGTCGCGTGCTCCCAGACCATAAGCTTTCGCTCCAAAGTGTATTCCTATATTTCTGCAGCAGACAACATGAACTGCATAAAATAATTAATTTGACACTATCTTAATTTCAGTGAATTTTCAAACATTTGTACAAGTACATGAACATTCAAATCATGCCGGCATCCATGACTACAGAATGAAATGAAATGATGTGAGAAATAGATATTGATATTTAAATGAAAGGTACACTGAAGTCCTCAGACTACCCAATGTTGACTATTATGCATGTGAATTGTGATTCACTATGAATCCTATGTGACAGCCTCTTTTTCTGAACAGCCTCATAAGCATGCAATCCTAACCTGACTGTTCGTCAACGCGACTCTTGTTTTCCCAAGATTTCAAACGTCAAATGACAATGAAAATGTGATGTTGATTTCTCACATGACGCTTGATCACATTGGTGAGATTACTATAAAGAACATTCACTCTCGTGGAAGCTCTCGCCAATGCAAGTCTCTGTTGTGTATATTATAGCCTGTCAATCACTTACATGTTTCAAATTTAGGGGTGCTAAAATGTTTTTTGTGCTCCTCCTCATATTCTATCCCTTGAGAGGGGGTTTAGTTTTTATTTCAATGCCATAAACTTCGTGTACGATGGTGAGAGTTTTCTGCATAATCCCTCGGACGACTGGCCGGTGAAGAAAATAACCACTGTTGAAATCGCCGCCATAAACATAATATCAGAATATGTCTTGAATCATTATCTCTGACTGAATCACTTCATGGCTATCTCCTTTCTGCGGCTCTAACCTTCCGATCGGACATTCAGCCATTGGTGAACGCAGACACGACGATTCAGCGCGTCATCATCTTCTCCAAAATTTGGCGAAGTTACGAATAGAGAAAATTTGCGTCTCTCTCTATCTGAATCTAAGAATTTATAAATAGACCTTTTCTTACATTGTTGCAATGTAATTGCTTCTTCGTTTCTATCGGGAGAAGACGATCGAGCTAAGCGCACACGCTCCACATATCACATAAACACAAATCTCTGTGATTTGCTGTGAACACAACCCCAGCGCATTGTGTGATTGCTTGAAGATCCCTGCAGTTCACAGCTGAGCGCTGGCGCTCGGAGCGTATTTGAGAGTAGTGACATGAAACTGTAAAGTGTGTGTAAAGGTGTTAACGTAAAGATTCTCCCAAACACAAAAAATCAAAACTATTTGCACTTAAGTTTTATGAACGTAAATAATTATTATTGGGTATGCGGCGAATCCTCGCAGGCACGGAGATGACGCCACTGTTTGACATATTCCAAAAATAATACAAACACAAATTAAAGCGAAAATATCTATAACGTTACAAGTGCATTTTCATACACTGACAATTTTCGACTCACAAATTTCCTATCGCACGTGTATTCATTTGCCACAAGAAGGACATCAAATCATGACTGCTGGTTCTGTTACAAAAAGATAGTATCAAAAAATTGCCTGCATATTTCCATGTCCATTGATGATCTACGGCTCACAATAAATTTTCGATCGTACTTGCGTACTAATGACGCAAAATACATACAAAAATACTATCTATGACTGATGAATTGGTTACAAAATGTCAGCACTTTTTCAGTTAGAGCTTATAATGACATAGGAGTAACACAGAAGCAGTTTTCACTCCAGGAGTCAAAACGTGACGAATACGTGGGTATGACAAATAAAAACGATTAACAAATTTCACAATGAATTAATCGTGATAAAGATACATAGAAAACAATGACCGGAGCTGCCACAAAAAGAAACTTATTGATTCATTGATTGTGTATAGATTCAAAATACAGTGAAGCGATGTATCACCAAAAACATTAAAAAGACCCAAAACGTATCACAGACTAACACGACACAAAATATCAGGGTTGAGAAAGTGCAGAACATTCAACCGCACCTGACCAGCTTCATCAAATTTCACATAATGTCCTAAAACGCTCGTTTGTTTCTGGAAATATCATTGATCCTCACTTAAGCAAGACATCACCACGTACTTATATCGAACGAGTGTTAATGGGTGAAGAAACTCAGCGGTCACCATCTGAAAAAGAAGTGAGTTAGATTGAGATCTCATCGGTACATGGATGCATCCTAGTTGAACTGTCTTTCAGGCATTCGAGTTTTTCAACCCATGGGATTTTACGGTGCAAAAATGCATTACTTTCTAGCGCAGTTGCACTCGGATAACCGACAAAAGTTGCGATGATGTCTAGATTAGCGAATCCTAGTGAAATTAATGAAATGAAAGTTTGGAATAAAGTTCCTTCACACCGATGCCCTCTTCAAAGTTCAAATGCTTAAGGTGTGCGGAATCAATGCCATGAGAGTGACATATGCTTACGTGTAGGTCTATGATCACATCGGAAAGGACTCCAACGAATTGAAAAGAGTCTAAACGAAAGAAAGCACTTTTTCGGTCTATAAATGTCATCAAGGTAAAGCTTTCTTTATGAATCGACAGGAGGCTTATACCTCAAGGGCTCGGAATCCTTAACAGCAACAATAGGCTTTTCTGGTGGTGTATAACGACATTCATGATGGCGCCGATAGTCACAACATGGGTACAGTTATCGCGAAATGCAACTCAACAATGAGTACAGGAGTAGTCCTCCATGAGATGAAAAAATTCTTATAAAATTGGTCATCGATCACCTCAACAATGTATTTTTTATCACCGATCTATTGGATATCGCAATCAATAACGTACGTATGAACAAGTAGTACATGGAAGAGTGTCCGCATGAATTTCGTCGATTCATGACGATTAGGTCTTTCAAGCATAGCAAGATATCTGTTTTCTGGTCCCGCATACAAATGTCTTTCAAATATTAAATATTGCATTTTCCGAAGCATTCCAACCAGAAAACGTCATTACCATTGCAGCTCTCACTTGGTCTACGATAACAATAGGCCTACCACACAACATGTTGTTTATGGTTGTCTGGTTTTTGTTTATCTTGTTAGTGTTGTCTAGTAAATAGCAACATAATTACATTTCAAAGCTCAGTAAATCTTACTCGGTGCACTAATATCTATGACTACTTGATTTTCAGTGAATAAGTGAATCTACAAGTAGGCCTACAACTATTAGACTTTTGAAAATCAGATAATTTACGTTGTTTTTGAAGCCAAAACCGTTTCGTGGCACATAATTTTTACACCACCTAGACAATACAGAATTCGCATTTGAAATTTACTTTTCAGGTTACGATAGTCTTTAAGTTAATTTAGTACAAATCGTAATTTTCTGTTTCCTGTCGCACCAAGCCCAGAAATGTTAATGTAGTGAATAATTACTCGATGTCTGTTACATTCCTCGAACGCTTTTACATAAGACTATGGGATTTATCTAATACATAATGATTATATTATTTATTATATAATTACATCTGATTATTACATAATATTTGATCTGATTCACGCACATGAAGGTAGGCTACATGAGCATGTTGCAACATCGCCGTTTTTTATCTGCATTGTTGTGAAAAATGAAGCACATATTTGTGATCAGCGCAAGAAATTGGATCAGACACAGTGACAAAACAAAGTTGATTTACTGCCCTCTCAAGAAATTGATTCCGCTGGTTGATTCCACTAGCTTCATATTCATGCTTCGTGTGTAATGCATCGTCTTACCTCCGAGATGTCGACGGATAGGAACGCGATAGATAGAGCTGCATACTCTCTAGAGCTTTCTTAGCACGAAAAATCTAAAAGCTTTGAATTTTTCAGCCACAGGAACAAAACACATAATTCATAATATGACACATTGCATGTTCATTATATATGAAAGCAACAATTTATTACTGAATCAGGACATCTGCAAAAACTTGCTGCTATCAGCAATATTAATCGAATTTCAATAGACTTTGCTTATTGTTTATTGATATTGTTGTCGATTATTGTCATTTATTGTAAATTTATAGCTACATAAGTCTGTGGAAATAGAGACTCCTTCAGCAATCTAAAGTGATACTCATTACCAGTAGTGTCATGGTAAATTTTTCAGTGCAAAATGCAAATGCTTTTGTGAGCGTTTTTAGTAGTCTTCACATATTATAATTTTCACATTTGATAAAGTTGCGTTAAAAGTTTCGATAAAATCAATGACTTAATAAGGTAGGTCTGTATACATTTACTTGATACACAGACATTTTAGTAGCATGCAGATATAGCACCATATGCTAATCGCAATTGAATTTTCATGAATAAGAAAATGCATTACTGCACAGACAAATGTGCAATGCATGCAAACAGCATGTTTACTGATAAACATTCACTTGCTAAATCAATTAGAAAATAGTCTAATTTTTATTGTGCGTACATGGTCTACAAGTTAAAGCAGTTTTTGAACTGATTTATATATTCAAGGAAATGTAAAACAATGGCAACAGATGCCAAAGTGCCTGATTATCTTCAGTGACTCGATTCACTTTCTTTGACAATTTGATAATTGCGTCTTGATAATTTCCGAGTGCAAATGAGAAACCATCAGTGGGACAACGTAACATGGAGTTCAGAGCAGTGGGGTTGCGTTAAAAAGCATTTTTGAGCAGTGGGAGTAACGCCGTTTACATGCGTTATCCCAAAATGACGTTCGTGCTCATTACTCACATCAAGTAAAATGTGATAAATTACAGCAGACCTATCTGTGAGGAGATAACTATTCAAAGCCAAAGATAATGATGTAAACTCGGCGCAGTGTTATGTATATCTCAGCCACGAAATGGCTAATTCAGTTTTAAAAGTAGAATTCTACATCACACTTTGCTAGAACGCACTTACCGGAATAATAGGTACAGTAAAACGGTATTCATAAGCGTCTTAATTTATTTTACAGCTGAAAAAATACTCCCAATACCATTACAATAAGATAAATCATGTAGGCCTAATGCATTAACACATGTGATTGAGTCTTCTGTTTGAACAAAACACTTAGAAATAATTGGCATGATTTCCTACATCATTGAGTATATCTTGTTGATTATTCATAGAGAATGTGCATCGCAGTATACATGTATTGTCAACTATATCTATCGTCAAAAACGTGTGTAGCTTTAATTAGAAATGAACCCCAGTGATTTCAACAATTCCAACTAGCACCATTAGTAGGCACTAGCGGAAATCAATGTTTCAAGAGGGGCCCAAATAGAAAAAATGCATTAAAGAGTTTCATTGGGGCCCCGCGGATTTCCGCGGAAAATTCGCATCCTTGAAAACATTAAGACCTACAATACTGATTGTCTTATGCAAACCGTTTCATAAATAATTGCACAAAAATGTCAACCCATTTTCAAACGTAATTTTCGTATCGTAGCTTTAGTTCAATTTTAACAAACTTTATACCATATGAAATCTCACGTTCCATAAATTATTTTGGCATATACATGTACTTTAATTTCACAAATGGTCAGTTGTGGTTGGTAGGCTCTACAAAAGAAAATCGAAGGTTTTTTCGACGGAGAACCTGTTCGCACCGGTTCACCGATAATTTCTAAACAGTTACAGGCACTTATTCAAGTAAAGGCGCAGCATCATTTGTTTCGCGCTCTAGATAAAAAGAAGAGATGATAAAGAAAAAAGAAAATATGTGTTTTTTCAAAATCAGAATCAAAAATCACATTTACAAACTTATAAGGAGCTAGGATATGATGTTATAAGTTATATCAGTCAAGCAGTTCTCAACAATTACAGATAAGATCACAAAGCAATTTCGACGACAATTGGCTTTACAAAACGGAGCAATTGATTGGTTCATCGTTGAATGTTGAACTAAATGAAACATAAAAAGTATTTGACATTTTAAACACATTATTGTCTCAATTACAGATTTTCGAGTATACTTTTCCTTTGACACGTTTATATTTATGCAGTTAATGATCGCTCTCGTCGCTTCATCATTCAATATAATGAATAAAGGACTATGATACAAAGAACCCTCTCCACAATCATATGAAAACCTCTGATAAATAATCATGATCAAAATATTCTTTTAAAGCTCTCAAAATGTAATCGACTAGAACAACATCTGTACAAATGTGAAGTGTGAAGTAGATATGTGAAGTAGACCAGTTCAAACGATCGCTCCAGAAAACCCTAAGCAATTTACAAGTATCGCTAATTTCAGAAGGAAAAGTCAAGTTATATCAGAATTCTGTTTGCAGACACAGATTTCCTTTGTCTTGGATGCCTTTATTGTAAGGGAATTACAAGTCACCCAATTGCTCACATTATAAAATTCTGAGCTGACTTTCTCAGATGATTGCATGCCAATACTTTTAAACAAAGAACATGTGCACTTATATCATCAACATACATGAATGGTGAAGAATCTGTACAAGTATGCTTACTGTCATGGCAAAATAACATAAAAGGAAACGGACCCAACAAAGATCCTTGAGGGCATCACTCGCAAACAGGAACTGAACATATTACCAACTTTGACACATTGATGAGTATACAGGACGAATGAAACCTGAAGACCAAGTTTATTCATCCTTCGTACGATAGTCAATTAAGAATTCAGTATCTTGAAGGTAGGATTGCTCTTTAATAATTAATGTCCATATTCTCCAAAATTGAATGCAGGCTTTATAGCGTAGTAGGAATACTATCTTTCATATTACGCACCATTTTTTTCACTTCGCATGACAATATGAGTAGTAAGCACATCCCAGACGCAAGTGCAAAATGTGAAATGCTGACTCAGCCCCCACCCCCACCCCCACCCCACCCTCACCCTCTGGAAGGAAGGTGAGGGAGTTCGTCAAGGATGTGCTGGGAGGAATGGGTCCGTGAGGAGGAAACGGGTCCCCCACCCCCACCCCCACCCCCTCCTGTCACACTTCCACCTTTGGTTGTAGAGATGGTAGAAAGTCGTGCCATAGCTCATTTGAAAGCTGAGAATGAGAAAAAGGCAGTGAAAAGCTCGGTTTGGACTCATTTTCTTGGGTTTAGGGAGGAAAGTGGCAGGAAACTGTCAGAGTTGGAAAAAGTCAGGTTTTGGTGGTTTTGGGATGAGAAAAGTCGTTTTTCGGGCAGAAGGAGTGCTTGGATGGGAAAATGGAGTGCAAATTCGTACGTTTTGGTCAAAGTTGGGTCTAGGAACATCTTCCCAACTCAATTGGAGAGAAAAAGTTCTGACCCCCACCCCCACCCCCTCCTGTCACACTTCCACCTTTGGTTGTAGAGATGGTAGAAAGTCGTGCCATAGCTCATTTGAAAGCTGAGAATGAGAAAAAGGCAGTGAAAATCTCGGTTTGGACTCATTTTCTTGGGTTTAGGGAGGAAAGTGGCAGGAAACTGTCAGAGTTGGAAAAAGTCAGGTTTTGGTGGTTTTGGGATGAGAAAAGTCGTTTTTCGGGCAGAAGGAGTGCTCGGATGGGAAAATGGAGTGCAAATTCGGACGTTTTGGTCAAAGTTGGGTCTAGGAACATCTTCTCAACTCAATCGGAGAGAAAAAGTTCTGACCCCCACCCCCACCCCCACCCCTCCTGTCACACTTCCACCTTTGGTTGTAGAGATGGTAGAAAGTCGTGCCATAGCTCATTTGAAAGCTGAGAATGAGAAAAAGGCAGTGAAAAGCTCGGTTTGGACTCATTTTCTTGGGTTTAGGGAGGAAAGTGGCAGGAAACTGTCAGAGTTGGAAAAAGTCAGGTTTTGGTGGTTTTGGGATGAGAAAAGTCGTTTTTCGGGCAGAAGAAGTGCTCGGATGGGAAAATGGAGTGCAAATTCGTACGTTTTGGCCAAAGTTGGGTCTAGGAACATCTTCCCAACTCAATCGGAGAGAAAAAGTTCTGACCCCCACCCCCACCCCCTCCTGTCACACTTCCACCTTTGGTTGTAGAGATGGTAGAAAGTCGTGCAATAGCTCGTTTGAAAGCTAAGAGTGAGACAAATTCAGTGGAAAACAGGGCTTGTTCGTATCTGCCTTCGTTTAGATGTGATGCGTCATTTAAGATTTTGGGAGATTGGCGAAAAACGACAGAGTTAGAATGTTTATGAAAATCGCTCTAGCGGGTGAAGCAAGCGTCGGACGGGCAAACAGAGACCAGATTTGGAATCAGAGTCAAATTTCAGACAAATGATGTTGTGACCCCCACCCCCACCCCCACCCCCCCTTATCGATTGCATATTCACAGGGTATATAAGAATGGGATCGGGAGAGGAATTTCACTAAGTTGAGAAACTGACTACAGGTAAGTCGTTTCTCTTGAGTTCCGATATCGGACTTCTGACTTTCAATTGCTGATATCAGCTAAGATGTCGGACTTATAGGTTAGTCAGTATAGCATGACTGACCATTTGATGATAGTAGGCCGAAATCTTCAAACGGCTATAACTTTGCTTCTACAAGTCCTTTAGACTTGATTCAAAAAACATTCGACAGCTCTTGCTGTGCTGTAGGTGACAGACTACTTATAAACGTTTTATGAGTAGTACTAAAATACTGAAAAATTTAAATTCATATTTAATGATAATAATTAAAGTTTTTCAATAAAAAGCAGTCGTTTATGAGTCTCTGTGACTTGGGTCGTTTCCTCTTGTAAATAATTCCACCGGTTTTCATGTCAAAACTGGGGCCCGGATACCAACACAGTGATATGACGCACGCTCTGTCCGCCCGAGGTTGGATTTGTGGGTCGAGGCCTTCGAGCTGGGATAAGATCCCCTCTGAGTAATGCCTGTAACGGATTCAAGAGCTTAACACCCAAACGGTTGCTGGCTTGCTATCAGGCCTTCTTCGTCTAGCCTCAGTAACTTAGGCTTGGCAACGTCTATCGTTTGTTATTGTAACTTGGTAAAAATGGGATGGTTACTGCAAGCATTGACGTCAAACCTTTTCGCGTCATTGGGGATTCCGTCTTTGTGTTGGGAGTTGGTAACAGAAAGCACGGTGACTGCCGATGTCCATACATGGTAAAACTGCTGTTGTCAAGTTAAAAGCATGACCAAATAAGGAAGGTCTGAATCATAGCTTTGTGCTCGCTGGGTATATAAAGCGCGACTTTTCTCTAGTCTTCACTCCTGTTTCAAGTTGCAAGACGAACGGTGAGTGCTCTGACAAGGTTTGCTATCAAACTTTGGGATTTAGGATAAAGCTAGGAATCATACTCTTTAACTTTGGTTGACGATTTTATTCCAACGTTTGCTATCAAATGTTTGATGGCTTAGTCTTTCAATGCATATCAGCAAGTAGTATCCTATAAACACTTGCCATCAAATTTTACTCTATCTTTACAGAATCATAATGACGAAATCAAGCAATGCAAAAATGTTGGTTGGCAAATGTAGTTGCGGCAAGATTGCCAGAGGTAGTGAGCTGAGGAAGCATATTAAAGAGGGGACGGTAGGCGTGCATATGAGAGAGGTGTTGTTGAGAGTGTGCGTCCATCATCGGGTGGTATGTGGGGAAGGGAATGAGGTGGCATTTATTAAGGATCACAACGAGTGTCCAACTGGTAATATAGCTATGGCAGGGTTCAAGGAGTGGTTTGAGGGAGAGTTGTTGGAAAGGGAAGAGGTGAGGAAGGCGGTGGCAACGATTGAGGGCGTGGTTGGGGAGAAAGTGGTGACGAAGGTGAGTGATGAGAGTTCGAGTGAGGAAGTTGAGTTGAGATCGGAAATGAAGAAGAAGGATGATGTTGATTTGGATAAGGTGATTAAGGATTTGTTTGGGGATATCGGTGATCTGGAGGGGGAGGGTGAGGAAGTGGGTAAGCCGATGGCAGCGTCATCGCCACGGCGGGAAGAGGGGTGTGATATGGAGGCATTTGTTAGGTTGAAGGATCGTGTGATGGGTTTGGAAAGTGTAAATAGAAAAGTTTTGAAGGAGAATGAAGAGCTGGTGGCGAAGGTTGAGGGGTATAGGGCAACGAGGGAAGAGTTGGAGAGTATGAGAAAGAAGGAGAAGGAATGGATGGCGGAAAGGAGCGAGTTGATGAGGAAGGCAGGTTTGGTGGAGAGTTTGCAGGCGAGTTTGTCGAGGAAGGATGAAGAGATAGAGCGGATGCGAAGCGTGGTGAAGGAGACGGAGGAAGTGAAGGGTATAAATAAGAGGTTGGCGGGTGAAGTTGAGCGACTGCATGAGTGTTTCAAGAGTAGAAAAAGAAGAGTGTATGAAGTCCATCTTCGCCTCTTTGAAAATAATATATGTGACGTCCCCACAATCACTGACGACCCTAATGTGACTCAGCAATGCTATGAGGGCGACGGAGTCCGGTGCCTACATATCAATTTGAACATCACTGGAGAGCTGGAGGACTTCGTCGTCCGAAAAGTTCGGAAGAAGTTGCCCAGTAAGTTACTTCAACATCATCATTTCCTTTTCGCCTCTAATCTCCTATTCTTTTTCTTTCAGAGTGTATGCAGAAGTGAGGGTGTTGGTGGACGGAGAACGACCCATGGGCTCTTTTAAGGGCCAACCTTCTAATGCAGCTAAAGCGGTCCCAAGCCCGCCACATATCTTCGGATATGGAATGCAGAGGGGAAGAAAAATGATGAATGGAATGAAGGGAGGACATTCATGCGCCACACGCAACACATCACAGACTTCTCTCTTCGCTAGTGAACAAGCTCTTGTCGGTGTCGTACAAAAGTTTTACTGCAGCACAGGTTGATGTATAGTTAGAAAAGTTTGATCATGACGTTTATTCGTGAGTGTCGTCAGAAAGTGTATCATGGTTTGTAAAAGTTTTACTGCAACACAGGTTGATGTATAGTTAGAAAAGTTTGATCATGACGTTTATTCGTGAGTGTCGTCAGAAAGTGTATCATGGTTTGCAAAAGCAAAGTTTAGTATAGTCAAATAATTTTACTACGACACACGTTTGTGAAAATAAAGTTTGATCATTGACGTTGTATGACTGACCGAACTCACAGCAGCACTAGAAAGTTTTAGAAGGTTTTACTGCACAGTGTAGATTGTCTTGTAACTTACTTTCAGTGTTAGAAAGTTTTATTGGTGACAGTTGCCAAATGTTTCCCTTATTAGAAAAATTCATGGCTGTTAGATTCGCTTCATCAGGTTTACTAAAAGCAGTTTTCTACTGCAATGAGAGTTTAGAATGTTATATATGAAAATAGTGTACACCACAGCATTAGAACGTTTAGCACAACACAAGTGTCATGAAAAAATACTTTATTTGGTCTTTGATTTAACATCATTGAAACCCACCTTACTAATAGCAATGACAATATGCTTTATTTTATTCAGAAGCAAATGATCGCCGTAACCATGAAGGTTGTCCATACGAGAAATAATCTTCCGTAGATGTCGTGTATAAAACTCAGAAGCATCACTAACATATTCTTGTCCATAGGAACGAAATTGAAAATGAACACTTTCCGCTACTTCACTATCTGGAAAATGAATGTAATTG
The DNA here is from genome assembly GCA_907163375.1 of Prostheceraeus crozeri. NCBI lineage: Eukaryota > Metazoa > Platyhelminthes > Polycladida > Euryleptidae > Prostheceraeus > Prostheceraeus crozeri. Next base: position 1,177,002 of record CAJQUW010015769.1, on the reverse strand, counting down.
ACATGTGCAATTAAGTGAGCCTTGATGAGACTGTCTTTGAAATAAGATATCAACTCCGCAAATATTTTTCGTGTGTAGTCTAAACATGCTTCAAATTCTGTCTTCTCCCTTTGAAACTCAAGGATGTAATCTTGTATTAAGCCTCCGAAGCACTCTTGATGAAAACGAATCGAGCAATCATCATGTTTCAATGTATTGACTTCAGGTGCCATGGTTGAATCTATTGCTAAACAACATTTTTGCCTAACACGATTTCAATAACGCGTTACAATTGTGCGTATGCACATCGGGAACTCTAGCTCGTCTGTGATTGGATGAGAGGTCTGATCCATTCACTACTTAGGAAAATCTTATAAAAGGCAGTGCACCAGCTCTGCTCTTCACATTTATCTTTCACAAGGTGAGTGTCGGTGAGCTCCTGCTATCAGATTGTTTTGACTTGCTATCAAGTTGAATTGTCTCTTGCTATCACATCTTCTGCTCATAAAACATATCATCGCTGTAATACCTCCTTTGGTCGAGCGTTCCTTCGGGACGGCGGGTACTGCCGTAGATGGATTGCGTTGCACGGGTTGTTCGTCGTTTGTTAGACCGAAACCTCTAAGCCGTTGCTCATGTTGGGCGTTCGACTTCATACTCAACGTGACGCTTTCTCTCGCCAGGTCAGAGTACTTTAGCCATTCGACAAAGGTTAGTCTTTATGATATGGAGTAGAGGGAAATGTAATTCATTAGATGTCACTTCAATGATTGTTCCCAAACGTTGACTAGGCAAATGAAACGATTCTCATCTTTCCTTTTCAGTGATTGAAGTCTTACTTATCTACCATTGATCATCTACAATCGACTATCTACCATGGAATTGACAAAAATTGAGAACTACCGCATTGCTGTCGAGATGGAAAAGGCCTCCATCGAGCAATGTAAGTATTTGTATCAAGGTTGACTCTATTACTAACATCATTAGTGTAGTCATCCTCATTAAAATCAAGAGCCCCTCCCTTATTTTGTTCATGTTAAAACAGAATCCAAATTTTACCTCTGCTTATCTTTGCCGTCATTCTTTTTCAGTACATGAATGCATTCGTAATGGGGAACCCGTCCCCCAAGGAGCAATCGGGCAAGACTATGAGCGGCTCGGAAAGTGTAAGTATCCTCACCTATGAGAGTTGTAATGTCATGTTTTAGCACTTCTGTATCCGTGTAGTTCATTCTCCATCATTATTATCTCCGCAACCTCTAATCTAATCTCTCTTTCCTCTCTACAGATATGGCGAAGAAGAAGAAGTGGGAGGAAGCCGCGAGGCGGAAATACCGCGAGGAATTTCCGGCCCTACCTTCCCGCTCATCTACCTCCGCCCAAGCTGTGACCCCTTTCTCGGGAATCGTTATCGCCCCACCTCCACCGCCACCAGCTACGGTACCTGTGTCCGTCCCTGCGCCTGTCCCAGCTCCGGTACCTGCTCCTCGCCATCACGTCCCTCCGACACCAAAGCCCAGGACCCTTCCACCCTCGGCTCGTGTCCCTCTCCTGCCTCCTCCGCGTCCATCCTTGCTGCCGCAGTTACAGTCTTTAGATGGTAAGTAATCGTGATTGGGAAATAGGGGGTTGAGACTTCAAACTTGAAATGTTGATCATGTTACTAATCTCTTTTCTCTTTTCTCAACAGATTTGGCGGCCTACCTCCTAGACGGTGACGTTCCCTCCCGTCCCATCATTATCCCAGCATCGCCACCACCACCTGCAGCGGTCGACCTCCCTCTCCTCTCCGTCAAGTCGGTGGAGAGATTGTTGGAGGAGCAGGAAATGGAGTTGGAGATCGTCGGAGAGGAGAGGGAGGTGGAAGTCGAAAAGAAGGACTTTCAATGCCAGCGGTGTGACAGGGTCTTCGCCTCAGCCTACAGTTTGAGACGTCACACTGCTGGCCGTGCCTGCAGGGGAGGAAAGCGGCGACTGATCCCTCAACGGCCCAAGTGTGAAGGTTGTGGACGCACGTTCTACAACAGCACCAACTTGCGAGTCCACATCGAAGGCGGTTCCTGTGGCAGTGTGAGGCAACCACCGACAACAACAGGTAGGAAGCATCCTTCATCACACGTCGGCTTTTCCTGTTCTTCGTGTCAGAAGACCTTTCCTACAGAGTTTGTTCTTTCTTCACACACACTCTGTCACACTCATTCCACTGAGCTTTACACTGACAACAACGTCACTCTAAGGCTGAGCAAGTTTTCCCTTGAGAGGCTCGTTCGCGATTATGAGTTAGAAAGCTCTGAAGCTGTGCAGGACATTCATCCTTTGTTGATGAATAACATAGGCTTAATTCATCAAATGTTGGCGACTTTAGATAGATTTTTACTTAAGTGCATGTTCTATCTCACTGCTCGTTTCAATAAGGTAGACAGTAGCACGGGAGAAGTAGAGTCCACTGTGACCATTAGGATAGCCTCCTGTGCTGCTGATCTCATAGGTGATGTAAACGAGTGGGTAGAGAGACATGCGACCTATCTCGTCAGCAATTTAAATAAATTTAATGAAAGAGACAGCGGTCTGGTCTTTGATGGGATAGAGAAGGTAGACATCAAAATAAATCTTTTAGAAAATTTACAAGGGAGTGGTTGTTTCACCCTCCCCAAAGCACTGGCTGACAAAAAGGCTGTCATCAATGTAGAATGTCAGTCCCAGTGTTTCAAGTATGCCGTCCTCTCCATTCTTCACTATAATGACATAGGTATAAATCGTGAACGAATCACCAAGTATCGTGAATGGGAGGATGAGCTTAAGTTTGACGGGTTAGATGTCAACACATTAGACTTTAAAGGCATCACCCAATTTGAAAAATTAAATAACATTAAGATTGTCATCCATCTCTGGGAAAAAGGTCTGAAGGGCGTTAGGTATAATAATCGCCAAAGTAACTTTGACCGGGTTGTCAATCTCCTCCTAGTCTATAGCGACAGCCACCCAGAATGGCATTATTGTGGCATTCCCAAAATTTCAAAGTTATACCATCATCAAGCAACCTATAGGGATAATTTTTATTACTGTGATCGCTGCACACGACGTTTCACATCAAAAGCATTTTTTGAAGAGCATTACGAGTGGTGCTCTCGGGGTAAACTTCAAATGGAAGTCATGCCCAAAGATAAATTTTATAGGTATGAAGAAAACGGCAATGAGCTCAGTCCCATATGTACCATCTATGCGGACATTGAATGTTATATTGAACAAGAAGATCTAAGTCATGAGCCAGCAGCCATTGCCTGCTATGAAGTCTGGCATCCATATTATAGGAACGAAAATAAGATGCATGTGTGGCAAGGCGAGGAGTGCGTTGAAAACTTCCTCAACTTTTTAGATATGAAAGCCCGTTTTCATCAACGCTATGAAACGGAGCTAACTAGGAAACCCATGTGCTTCACAGAAGCCGATAAAATCAAATTTGATAGGACCACGGAATGTCCCCGCTGCTGTTCATCCTTTGATGATCAGCAACATAAGAAAGTGAGGGACCATTGCCATCTCAGTGGTAAATTTAGGTCTGTCTTATGCAGTAAATGCAATATGAGACTTAGGCTCAAACGGCGAACGCTCCCCGTCATCTTTCATAACTTTAAATGTTATGATGCTCACATCATCATTCGCCATGGATTCGGTAAAATGAAATCCTGGTCATCCAAAGTGATTGCACAAAGTAAGGAAAAATTTATGTGCATCACTGCTAAAGTCCAAGTCGATAAGACGAAGGAGGGGAAGCCTGTCTTCTATGACATAAAGTTTCTAGACAGTTTCCAGTTTATGTCTTCTTCCTTAGCCGCGTTGGCTAATAATTTAGAAACACTTCCCCTCACTCAACATTTAAAGAAAGACTATCCCAACATAAGTGATAGTCTGATACGACGGAAAGGGGTGTTTCCTTATAGTTATTTTAGTTCAATGGATACATTGAAGGAGACATCCCTTCCGTCCATTGATAAGTTTAAAAATGATTTGACGGGTGAGGACTGTTCGCTGGATGATTATAGGCATGCAGAGCAAGCATGGTTAGAATTTAGGTGTCACACGTTTGGTGACTACATGCTTGCCTACTTAAAATTAGACGTCTATCTGTTGGCTGACGTGTTTGAGACTTTTAGGAAAGTCACATTAGAACAGGACGCCTTAGACCCCGTTCATTTTGTTAGTCTGCCGGGTCTGTCCTATCAGTCAGCCTTCAAGATGACGAAAGAGAGCATTCATTTACTGCAAGATGCAGAAATGTATACGTTATTTGAACGTGGTATTAGGGGTGGCTTGACATTTGTTAACAAACATGTTGTCAACAGCACCCAAGACATAGGATCGACCACGCATTTAATGTACATAGACCAAAATAATTTGTATGGGAGTGCACTCTCCAAGCCTTTGCCACAGTCTGACTTCCAATGGGTAGAGCCCCATGACATTGAACACTTCTCCAATCCAGCACACATCATGGCACTGGGAGATGAGGCCGACATAGGTTATTTATTTGAAGTCGACCTCATCTATCCAGACTGCATTAAGAATAGGACCGTTGATTTTCCTCTCGCACCCGAATCTGGCATAGTCAGTCCAGATATGTTCTCTCCCTTTATGGAAGAACACAATAAGCAGTATGAGGCGGAAAATGACTTAAGGTATAAAGCCACTAGGAAGTTGTTGCTCACCCAATTGAACAAGCAGCATTACATCGTGCACTATTCCATCCTCAAATTCTATCTAGTTATGGGGATGCAACTTGATAAAGTCCATCGCGCTATCCAGTTTAGGCAGAAGCCCTTTCTAAAACCGTATATAGAATTTAATAGCAAGAAACGGGCTGAATCCAAGAATCCTTTCGAAAAGGACTTCTTTAAATTTAAGAATAATGCCCTCTTTGGTAAAACCATGGAGGATGTAAGAAAGCGCATGGACTATCGCATCGTAACTGATCCGGAAACGAGTATCAAGTTATGTCGCTCGCCGTTGTTTTGCCACCATGATGTCATTTCCGAAGACATCACTGGTTTTAAAATGTTAAAATCTAAAGTAGAACTTTGTAAGCCCATTTATGTCGGTCAAGCTGTCTTGGATCACTCCAAGTTAGAAATGTACAAGTTATTTTACCACACTTTTAAGACATGTCCACTTCTCCAACGTGTGGAATTAGTAGGAGGTGATACAGACAGCTTCTTCCTAGCTTTGACAACAACGAGCCAAGTCAAGCAGGAAGACATTTTAAAATATTTAGCACCCAAGTTTGATAGTTCCAACTATCCCACTGACCATCCGCTTTACTCTACCTCAAATAAAGCGAAGCTTGGCTGCTTCAAGGATGAGTGTGCCGGCAAACAGATAGAGGAGATGATCTTGCTTCGCCCCAAGATGTACTCCATGAAGCTAAAATCCTCAGAGCTTTCTATAAAACGGGCGAAAGGCATCTCGAAGTCAATCGTTAGAAAAATGACACATAGGGACTATCAAGATGCTTTAGATTCACTTAAAATCAAAAAAGTAGAAATGACCATTTTAAAATCTCAGTCGCATCAAGTCAGAACAACGACGTTTAGGAAACGAGGTCTCTCAGCTTGGGAAGACAAGCGATGCTGGATGAGTCCTAACCACTCATTACCGTACGGCCATCCAGACACTCATCTACCTCCACCCAAGAGACAGAAACTTTCTCCTCCTCCGTCCGGCGATGTCTGATGATGAATGCTTCCTCTCTGTTGTGGTTGATGTTTTGCTTTTTACTCCATGGCGTTTTCTATGGGGCGTTGTGAGTGAGTGCCTTGTAACATGCGTCCAACTCCTGATCACTTCATATCATGACTTACATATCAACTGGTTTTCCTGACGTTGTTTTCTCCCTGCACATGAGTGACTTTGTTTTCTCCCTGCTTATCAGTGACTTTGTTTTCTCCGGTGATGTGAGATATAAAACTTTGTTTTCTGCCACCATCAGTATTAACTGCATGTGGCTGTGATGAAAATCGGTTGTGATGATGAATAACATATCATGTACATACTGTGTTGTTTTCCTTTTGACATAAAGATGGGATTCTCACTCAATAGATAGAAGTAAAAGTTTTAATCATTTTGTAAGATGGGTAGGGTTAGAAATAAAGTTGATGATTGTAAAGTTAGAAATTAAGTTATAACCATATCACTGTTTGTAAGATAGGTGAAATGTAAATGAAGTCATAACCATGTTAGAGTTTGTAAAGTTAGAAATAAAGTTGACGATTGTAAAGTTAGAAATAAAGTTGATGAATGTAAAGTTTGAATTAATGTTAAAATCATTTCACTGTTTACAAGATAGGTAAAGTATAAAATAAGTTATAACCATATCACTGTTTGTAAGATAGGTGAAATATAAATGAAGTTAGAATCACTTCACTGTTTGTAAAGTTAGAAATAAAGTTGATGATTGTAAAGTTTGAATTAATGTTGAAATCATTTCACTGCTTGTAGAGTTTGTAAGATAGGTGAAATATAAATGAAGTTAGAAATAAAGTTGACGTTTGTAAAGTTAGAAATAAAGTCGATGATTGTAAAGTTTGAATTAATGTTAAAATCATTTCACTGTTTGTACAGTTTATAAGATAGGTGAAATATAAATGAAGTTAGAAATAAAGTTGACGTTTGTAAAGTTAGAAATAAAGTTGACGTTTGTAAAGTTAGAAATAAAGTTGATGATTGTAAAGTTTGAATTAATGTTAAAATCATTTCACTGTTTGTACAGTTTGTAAGATAGGTGAAATATAAAATAAAGTCATAAGTATTTCACTATTTGCAAGATAGGTAAAGTATAAAATAAAGTCAAAACCATGTTAGAGTTTGTAAGTTAACATCCTCATCAACGCATGTAACATCATGGCAATTTCTTCGGCTTAGGAAACATCAACCACTTTGCTGACTTATGTCTATAAATAGCTCTGACTCATGAAGGAGTAAGGCGTCAGTCATACGAATCTAATCAGTCTTGTTCAACCATTTCACCGACACGTGTGTGGGCGTTATTTATCAGACAAAGCGATGGCGCCTCACGTCAGACAGCGCGACCTTTTCACCGACAAGTGTGTGGACATCATTTCATGTCTATAAATAGCGCTGACTCATCATAAAGCGAAAAACCTTGTTGATGACCTTTTTACCGACACGTGTGTGGACGATAGTTCATTGTGATGACTCATTCAAAACGCATCATGTGATTAACACGATTCTATTAACTGTGACTCATACAGATAACGCATTAAATATTTAACAATGTCAGCTACTTTACTGATATCACGTAAACCAGTCATGATACAATGTCCGTTGTGAAACACTGCAATATGTACAGGATGCCACTTCCGAATCAGAGCAGCAGGAAAGAGTTCAGTTTCATAAAATATGCAATGATTACTGGTTTTAATGTTGGCCAGATTCACTAACATCTTCAATTGAACAGACACTACTATATTCTTCAATGTCAGGGGACTGAGGCGGAGATGAGGCATGAGTTTTCGCATTTTCTTGACGACTTCGTAACACATGGACTGCATCACGAAATGAGAAAGGTTTCCTAGGACTTGGATTTTGCCGCAGCGAAAGATTTGAAGATTTCGACCGTTGCTCATCCGAATGACCAACATTTGCGGACGACCGCGATGATAGACTGAATCGGGAAGATGGATATGCAACTGTTCTAAATCGATGTCTCTTCTGAGATTCATTTCGCGCATGGCGTTGATGATGCGGATGGGGAGCATGACTCACAAATGACATGAGGGTGGAGTGAACTTCCCTTTTATACTTTTCCCATGAGTGTTTTGGAATCACAATGTAGCAGTGATCAGTATGTAGAATCATCTCTTGAATGCGAATAAATACAACGCCGTCTCCTACGTTGATGACACGGCAAGAGTTGTATAGGATAGCGCGATGCAACCTTCGTAGTTGAATGCGTTCTAGAGTTATCTGAAGTTGACGTTTCGTATCATGAAATGTAACACACTGACTTTTCCATGATACATGGAGACATGCTGATAATTTCCACATGATTAAAACTTGAGTGAAGAAGGGTATGCCTAAGAAAGAAGGAGAGAGTCATGTTCATGTGTGGCATGGTGAGTGTACATTTTCTTTCTTGATACGGTGGCCGTTAGGCCGTGGTCTCATAAAGACCGATGGTGCGTTCTCAGTGTGTGGAGAGTGTTACTGTAGTTGATCATCATCATCAACATGGACATCATTTTTAAAGGTGATGGAGACAAGATAGGGATTCAACGTAAACAACCTTCCGTCCCTGCGCGGACCCATGTAGATGGTTTGAATTTTAATTTCGAAGGAGTAGAATCCTTTTCCCAAAATGGGGAGTGGTTTGCAATTGAGTAAGTCGAATTCGCTGCCCTCCTTTTCATGGATGATGAGACAGTGTCTATCCATATGCACATACATGTATCGTCTTTCCATGATGGGAACTTGTGGCCGCTTCCCATTGTGTCGAACAATTTCTTTGGGAATGGTGAGATTTTCTTTCAGGAATGTTTCAAGAGTATTGAATTGTAACCGTGTCCAATAGTCTAACGGCACACACACGGCCACTCCATGCTTTGTTGACATAATCTTTAGATAATCTATCCGTTGACTTGGAGTTTTAATGGTTACGGCTTCTCCATGATGAGTTATCTTTTGATTGAAAGCATTTTTATCCGATGGTAAAGTAAGGGAGTTCAGTGTACCCAGTGCGAGAGAAGAGGCGTTGATTGCTTCGAGCAACTGCATGGTTAGCGCAAGAACGGAAATGATTGCCATGCGATCAGTCCTCCGTTTTATAAGCAGACCTAGCTCCAATCACATGCGTTTCCCTTTTCTCGTTTTCCCTGTCTTTGTTATGTGACAAAGAGTTATCACACGTGAACTTTTGACTGCGTGGGTGGAAACCTTCCCTCTTACAAAGTCGTTCTAGTCCTCACAAAGACTTGAGTGACACGCCCTTTTAGCGAACAAAGACGCATTCATTTATCTAACAAAGAGCCTGATAGTAATGCACAAAGCGCAATGACTCATGTTGTGACACGCCCCTTTTCTCGAACAAAGACGCATTCATTTATCTAACAAAGCGCAATGACTCATGTTGCTCTATACACCATTACAAAATACTCAGTCAAAAGAAATCTTTATTGCATCTACACAATGTGTCGCGCATCAAACAAAGTCGTGGATGTAAACACACTCAGTTGAATCATGATATGTTTAACAACGTACGCATTTCCTTCCAACGTCTCTTCTATTCTCTCCATAATTTTCTCCATATGACGACCATAAAATTGATCACTAAGAGTAATCCATTCTGTGCAATAAGCTCCAAAACGAAGTGGTTTTTGTAAATCTTTCAACTCTATATAAGCAACGAGTCTACCCTTTACATCTTGAGGTTGTAAACTCTCCATCAATCTTTTGAAGAGAGGAAGGCTTTCAGTGAGCACTACTTTCATATCATTCATCTTCATTTTAAATGTAAGTTTCCAATCTTGTAAAAATCCATCGAATCCTTGTTGATCAAGTGTCAAATGACACATGTGGTTACTTAAGGTACGATGCGCCATCATAAACGATGTAACTATAGATCTCACATTGCTTCAATGACTTCCACTATGAATAAAACAGAAATAACAATCATGTTCCACTGTAAGTTTATTCAACACCAGACAAAATTCGCAAGTACAGAATACACTTCATAAAATGATCATCATTTATTCACAAGGAGCAAAAACATGTTTTACATAGACCCATGCTGTTGACAATAATATAGATACAGTTCATAAACGTCATAGAGACTACAATGCCAGCGTGAAGAGAGTTTTGCAATGTAGGTAGCTTTATTTCTAGTATTACAATGGGATGGTGGTCTGTAAAGGTGATGTCTCTCACCGAAACATATTGCCATGTCAAAAATCATTTCATCTCTAAACTTCTTTTGATCACAATGCTTATGATAGTCTTGTCTTACACGATCTACCCAACATGGTAAATATAAATTATCAATGTGCAACTGAAGTGTTGTTGCTTCTCGTTCAGAATCATTTCCTAATATTTTAACAATATGAAAACCTGACAGCCACCGTTTGAAATCACTTATCAAATACGTTTCATTTACAAATCCAATATGAATCAAAATAGAAGGATCAAGTCCATGCACATGACGTCGTGACCATTCGTCTTTGTGTGGAGGACAGTAGGCAAATCTATGATATACACTAACAACAGTTTGATCACTTTCTCTCATTGCAATAGCACTCAATTCCTGCATGGGCGTTCCCTCACTGTCTATGAAGATGATAACCTACAATATCAAAAAGACTTCATTACAAAATAATACATTGAGCAGGAACTTTACAAGGATGTCTGTCCTTTACATAACAAAAGATACATACAACATGATGACAATGTTTTATTTGAACATAACGCGCAAGACTACGTTTTCCACATTCACTACATACTAACTGATTACAATACTTAAGATTTCTCTTTGGTGGTAGCACCATCTTTCTTTGATGTGCGACGACGTTTAGGTTTAGTGGCAGGTTCTTGACACTCTTTGACACAAGAATCAATGACTTTCTCAATGTGATCAAGTCCTGTTAACTCAGGTTGATGATGAATTTTAGCAATGCGCAAATTGAGAGAAATCAAATTCCCGTCAGATTGATGAGGTCCCACATAAACAGCAGGCACCTCAATATGAAATGAATAAAAGCCTCCACCTAGCGATGACAATTCTGTTTCAACTGACTGTTCAACTGTCACTCCTGAAGTGACTTTACAATACTTGCTTTGTAAAATATAGCAGCGAGTGCCGCGATACAATGGTTTATAATAAGAAGTTTTCTTTTCTGGCCACAACTGTAATAGTTCAGTAGGAATAAGAGCCTTTTGCCTCACAAAGTCTTCTAAAATGTCAAGCTGCTGACGCAACCAATTATCAATAGGGATACTCAGGTTTTGACCGCAACGATTTACTTGCGTATCCACTTTTGGTAAGTATACCGCCGGCGTTTGAAGATAGAGTCGAACACCGTTGTAGCGCACTTGTTGTTTGTAGGTAGGATAGCCGTGAATTACCTTTTCAATTTTCGGATTCCACAGCTCGAGATGATTAGGATTCAGTGATGCAGCAGTTGGAGTAGGATTCATGGCCATGGCAGTCTGTAACGAAAGAATACCACTAAGTACATTCATGATCATCAGAGAAAAGAAAATTGATGGCTTAGCAGTGACATATGAGGTGGCCCTTAAGAGGACCTTTTGGAGCGTTCACAGGATTTAAAGCTTATCAGCAAAGTCTAAGTCTTCGTCATCGTCCAGTAAATTAAATGTCTTGGGCTTAGGACCCGAATTGAGTTTCAATTCCCTAAAAGACTTAAAGGTAAAGCGTCTAGGTGGTGGAGGCGGTGGCGGCAATGGTTCAACAAAATAAGCTTGTACAATCATCGGCCACACACTCTCCTGCGTCTCTCTTCTAAAATGCTGGTAAAGTTTAGGCCAGGCAGTCATGACACTCACTTGTAAATTTGCAAACAGGATTGATCAGACAAAGTTGAGACGGAGAATGGCTTCAGCAAGTCACACACGCTTTCCAAGTCAAGAGAATGAAATGAAGAGAAAATGGGGAGACGTCTGCTTTAATAATCTCCTGCGAATCCACATTTGACACTATGTGAGCCAATCAGAGTCCTCCGTTTCTCCCCTGACTTCGTTGCGGCAGGGAAAAGGAGGCACGCGGACGTCTGACTCATGAATGCTTTTCCCAAATCTTGTAGTCGAATCTAGTTTAACACATTGAGTTGAATATGAATGTGTTTTATGCGACATAAGAGCAAGTTGGATCCATGCTCATGAAATGAATCTAGTCGAGATGCAATTTTTGCCATGTGTCGCTGATAGAAATCTTTGGGATCATGTATCGTCTCTGCAGAATAGGATGCAAAATGAAACACTACACGTTCACCTGCATGTTCATCAGTCACTTTCTCAAATTCAATCTCCGCAACTAATCGTCCTTTCACATCTTTATTCATCAAACTGTCCATGAGCTGTTGGAAAACGAAGTAACCTTTAGCGATAGCAAATTCTAAGTCTGCCTTTTCATGATGAAAGGAGATGATGTAGTCCCTAATCACACCACGAAGACTTTGTCGATGAAAACGTAGTGAACAAAATTCATTCGCAAACTTTACTGCTTCTGTCATCTTTCTTCCTTTCACTTCGGAGACATAGCATGAATGACATTCAGGTGCAACATGACACGCTGATGCCAAATCTGGTCTCTGATTTCCCGTCCGAGGCTTGCTTCACCCGCTAGAGCTATTTTCATAAACATTCTAACTCTGTCGTTTTTCGCCAATCTCCCAAAATCTTAAATTACACATCATATCTAAACGAAGGCAGATAGGAACAAGCCGTGTTTTCCACTGAATTTGTCTCACTCTTAGCTTTCAAACGAGCTATTGCACGACTTTCTACCATCTCTACAACCAAAGTTGGAAGTGTGACAGGAGGGGGTGGGTGTGGGGGTGAGGGTGTGGGTGGGGGTGCGGGTCAGAACTTTTTCTCTCCGATTGAGTTGGGAAGATGTTCCTAGACCCAACTTTGGCCAAAACGTCCGAATTTGCACTCCATTTTCCCATCCGAGCACTTCTTCTGCCCGAAAAACGACTTTTCTCATCCCAAAACCACCAAAACCTGACTTTTTCCAACTCTGACAGTTTCCTGCCATTTTCCTCCCTAAACCCAAGAAAATGAGTCCAAACCGAGCTTTTCACTGCCTTTTTCTCATTCTCAGCTTTCAAATGAGCTATGGCACGACTTTCTACCATCTCTACAACCAAAGGTGGAAGTGTGACAGGAGGGGGTGGGGGTGCGGGTGGGGGTGGGGGTCAGAACTTTTTCTCTCCGATTGAGTTGGGAAGATGTTCCTAGACCCAACTTTGACCAAAACGTCCGAATTTGCACTCCATTTTCCCATCCAAGCACTCCTTCTGCCCGAAAAACGACTTTTCTCATCCCAAAACCACCAAAACCTGACTTTTTCCAACTCTGACAGTTTCCTGCCATTTTCCTCCCTAAACCCAAGAAAATCAGTCCAAACCGAGCTTTTCACTGCCTTTTTCTCATTCTCAGCTTTCAAATGAGCTATGGCACGACTTTCTACCATCTCTACAACCAAAGGTGGAAGTGTGACAGGAGTGGGTGGGGGTGGGGGTGGGGGACCCGTTTCCTCCTCACGGACCCATTCCTCCCAGCACATCCTTGACGAACTCCCTCACCTTCCTTCCAGAGGGTGGGGGTGGGGGTGCGGGCTGAGTCAGCATTTCACATTTTGCACTTGCGTCTGGGATGTGCTTACTACTAATATGCAGTATACTCCTACATATTGGTGCATGTAACATTATGTGCCATTATGAAGTATTTATCTTACGCTACATCTTTTATCACTCTCAAATACCAGTAAGAGAAAATCATTTGCGAAAAGGAGATATTCAGCAACAAACAAAAGAAATTCAAATACAAACAAAAGGGACTCAACCACGAACAAGAGAAATTCAATTGCAATCAAGATAGATTCCACCACGAACAACAGAAATTCATTTACGATCAAGAGGGATTCCACCACGAACAGGAAAAATTCAAATGCGAACAAAAGGGATTCAAACACGAACAAGAGAAATTCAAATGCAAACTAGATGGATTCAACGACTAACTTTGTTTTCCATATATTTTTCATGCATCTACGTCATCAATTCAGTGGTTATGTATGACCATGTAATGTACCTATTAATTTCTTTTAGCTGCGTCGAACATTTTTGAAATCAAACTTCTTTAAATTAGGCTCGCTCTAATTTGCATAGTAAACATCAGATTTGTGTCGATTGCTCATGAAATGTGATTGATTACAATTGCAAATTACTCCGCTATTCTTGAATTGCATTTCATTTTTTTTGCAATTACATGTACATTAAGTACTTGTCAGTGTTGCACTATGCGTTTTCCCGCCATTTCCTTTTCCGAGCTATTCAAAGGCTGATTGCATACAGTTGCTCCCTGGAAAAGCAGACCACGCTTGTAGCGCTGACATCAAATTACCGCCTTTTTCTTCGTCCACCAAGTGTTTTCGTCATACATCTCTGGTAAGATTCAAACTGAAGATACAATATAGGAAGTGTGGCTATCTGTCGAGGGCACAAATTGGAAATGCCCGACAACCTTGATAAAATGCTATGATATGAAGGCATGAACACTGATTTATCGAGGCTTGTGGATTCTAGGATACTATATTAAGTTTGCACTAGCATCTCTACTATGACTTAGAGATTCAATTCGTGGTCTCTAAAATCATTTATTTGGCTCTCCATTTCTGAGGAAAAAATTAAGTGAAAGAAATGTTTTTTATCTACATTTTCCGATCAGTAGGTTTTGTGGCAAGATTCTTTGAAAAAATCATCGGTAGTTGTACACCTGGTGCGCACCTAATCATGGTAACGCATTATCGACGAGGAGAATAAAATAATTTTAACTGCGTGCTAGATGAATATTCAAATTTGCTGTCTGCAAAGCAATTGCAAATACTTCTCTATTACATGGCTAGCAATGTAATGGATAACAATATCAAATTACTCATCAGAAAATGTAATTGATTGCAATTACAACACAAGTTTTGTGAACATAAATATGCATAATTAATTAAGTAAGCGTTTATTCAAAATGACAAAAAAATTACAAAATGACTTTTCAGGATAATGAAGTGCATATAGATGTGTCCATGAAGCATGTCGACAACAGAAAGACTAAAAATCAACAGTTTCATAAAAGTCAAATGCTACCAGGTATGAAACAGACCGTTAGCCACATAATTATGCAATGCTGGATATGTATGCTGTGTTAATGTTTGTCCAGGATTCATCAAAATAAATACCAGGCCATAAGCTCCGCCTGCGTGGCGCTTTCCAACAACAGTGATTGGCAAAATGTAATTTTCGCTTGCCAGTCAGTGTTATTTGAAAGCGACACGCGTTCATTCATTCATTTCGCGGTTAGCCAGAATTCTCTGTTTCTTTATCTCAACTCTTACTTCATATGCGAACAAAAGAAAATTTTGTTGAAGTTATGTCTTCAGAAAGTGAGGTCAGTAAGGTGCGCGATTACCCTTTTTCCACTCATTTGGCGATTTTTATAAAGCTGTCTAGTACTGGCTACATGTATTTGTCTTCAAAATATCACGTCTGAGCTCGGTCGCTGTACGAGGGTGTTTAGAGACATTGACTTCCTGCCAAAAGACACTCTGAAGAGACCGTCATACAGCCTGCCTATAGGCTTACGAATCTGCTAATGCATCGGCCAGTACGAACTATGTCTGCTTCGACGTCTGTGATCGAATCGAATCTGGAAGCTTTGCTAAAACAATACATTTCATACAATACTTTATTTTACATTCAACATGCCATCAAACAAGAAATATGACCAGAAATTGATCAAGAAAGCATGAGAGTCAAAAGAACCATGCGCTTTATGAAGACTTCCCGCTAAGTTCTCGGGACACCCAAAAGTACTGCTGAAGAAGTGTAGAGACGTGATGGTGTCCAAAAGTGACGAAGTTTGGGTGGATTTGGTGAACAACACGGGAGCAAACGAAAACGGAAAAAAATTGACGCTAAGATATTTCGAAGTGATGGAAAATGAGCATGTCACTTTCACTCACTTATTCGAAATTGAATATCTCTTGCTCGTATTTGAGAGTGAAACATTTGCATACATGTTATAGGCAGGCAGCTTGCATCTACCTCAATTACATACCAGATCAAGTCTCTGTCCAGCTTGTCAGTTTCGGACATGTTCGAGAGAAAGAAGGAATCTTATTCGACTACGATTCTGCAAAGTCCTGAATAAAGAAAGAGAGACGACATTGCCAATCTCAGAACTGCAGCAAACGCATTCGTTAGAGAAAGCATATTTTCTATAAAACCAATGGATAATTAATGATTCATTAAAAGCAATGATGATTTTTTGACAATATTCGTTGAACATTGGTGCATTCGATTGTTCGCATCCCCATATGACATAAACCGATTCAGACAAAGTTTTACAAATGATCGGCAATATCTAGCAAATTATGATATACCAGCATGAGCAATTCAATATAAATTTTCCGATCATATTAATTTTGCTTCATCTTGAACTCATGTATAAATTTGGTAAAGCGTTGCAGAAATTGACATTTATTGAAAATTACTTTCTTGAAAACTGAATTTCCCATTTCTGCTAAGGCAAATAAGGCTTCTTCCAGATGTATCTAAGTCACATACCACACTCTCCCTTGCACTGATTTTCTAAAAAATTGAATATTTTACGATGTAGGCCTATTTTGTTCCACACTTCTTTAACAAGCGTGAGCATATCTGACAAACAAAGAAGAATTTGAAAACATACTACTCAACATAGAACGCAGAATCCAGCGTGACAATGCGGTATCGGTAGAAGTCATCACCCGAGGACATTGAATCAATCGGAACATACCAACAAAAGAATGAAGTTTTAATGCCAACTACTGGCAAACTGCTGAAATTGGGCCTTATCATGTGTGGATTTTTAAAGTCATGGATGACTGACGCACACGTCACACGTCAATAAATCCTTTTGAATCAGGCAGAGCATCTTTTCACTAATCTTTTTCTCACAGATACATCCACCTCACTATACCTACATAGCAAATATCTTCTGTTTTATCTTAATCTGGTGATGCGCATCCTTCATGCGTGAGAAAGTTGGTGGTTTTTGCAAACGCAACTTATAAATTTGTTATTTATTCAGAATGGCTGATTGATTCTTTGGTTAGATATTCTTGAACAGTCTTGAACAGTATCTGCTATTTTATTGCCAAGCAGATTTCGAGCATCGGGAAGTCTAAGTTAGTTGCCCGGCCAATGGAGAATCTTTAATCCACATAGACATATAAAGCTAGATTTTATGTTTTTATCAACACGTCACTATTTCAGTGCCGAATATGCGAATTAGTTGCTAAAAGCTCATGACTATTGTCACGGATTGGTAGTGGAGGAGCATCCGAATTCGGGTTCAGGTTGGGTTTACCAATCTATTTCGGGTTCGGGTTGATTGTAAAATATTCGGCTTTTATTTTCGGGTTGCGAATTTATGATAGGAGTGTGTGTATCTACATGCTATACACTCATCCGAATGTATCTACAGTGCACGTATGTGGTCTACATTGATGTCATTGCTCCCACACATCTCCCAGAATCTCCCACACCGCATGTCAGTGTAGCTTCTATATTGACAAATTTTGACTCACAATGTGCGTGTATATACACTGCCGAGAATGATGAACTTGGAGATTCTGGTGACGTAGATCGACCAATTATTCAGAGCTCCTTCACATTCTTGCCATTTCAACAATGGAGCGACGTCGCGACGCAACAGTTATCTTGGCTGCAACAAGCATAAGAGAAACTGCCATACAAATTCGTCGATCGAATAAGAAGAAGATAAGATGGTGGGTACGACCTGCATTTCAAAGACAGCACGAACTCAGTGAATTTGAGCAACTTATTCCACATCTTTCGTCGAATGACCCTGAAGCATACTTTAAATATCTGAGAATGACTCCTGACACATATAATCACCTTCTGTCATTGGTGACTAACCAGTTAACAAAGGAATCTATTCGAGAACTTGCATCTGCCAGTGAATAGTTAGCAATAACATTGATTTTCTTATCGACCGGATGCTCGCAGCAAGATCCATCAATCCGATTTCATCGAGGACACTCCACGGTCGGCAACGTCGTAAAGGAAACATGTGAATCTGTGTGGGAGGTTTGGGACCTGTTTATCTTCGTATGCCTTCGACGAAAGGACAGTGGATTACCGCTTCTCGTGAGTTTCGGGGAAGTGGAATTTCCCCCATTGCCTCGGTTGCATGGACAGTAAACACTTCCACATTCAGAGTCCTTGAGGTTCTGGATCGACTTACTACAATTACAAACATCGATTCAGCTCATCAGTGCTGGCTGTCTGTAATGCGGATTGCAATTTCATTTATGTGAGCATCGGAAGCACTGGACGTGAAGGCGATTCAGGAGTTTTTAGTCACTCTGAACTGTCTGATAGTATGGAACGTAATCGCTTCAATATTCCTGAGAGAGCGACGATATCTGGATTTGACGAGACTCGGATGCCATATGTTCTTCTAGGTGAAGAAGCGCTTCCACTGAAGCAGTACCTGATGCGACCGTTTCCTGGAAGAGCACGTTCAGAGAGCAGATCTAACACTACCCATTGTCTCGAGCTCGTCGTTGCATTGAGAACTCATTCGGCATACTTGTAGCACGATGACGCATTTTCCGAACACCGATCATCACCGATATCAACAATGTGGAGAAGTTTATCAAAGCTGCTTTCGTGATGCATTACTATCTACTAAGTGAAGAAAAACATACTGAGAAGCAACCACGAATATACATGTATGTGTCACCTGGGTACGTTGATGCCGGAGCTACTGATGGCTCTTTGAATCCTGGAGCTTAGCGCAATTAGGTTTCAGGATCTGGTACGTCTGACATTGGACGTACAGGTTCCAAAAATTCTCCGAAGGCTGTTATCCAGATCAGGGGAAAATTTGTTGATTTTTTTGTTTCTCCACAAGGCTCTGTTCCGTGGCAGAGTAAAATGGTTGCGTGACTGATTTTGTAGATAAAATGCAGTGCTCGGTTTCATTTATCGGTATTGAGCCTTAATTTTTATTTTGAAATATTTGCACTCATGTACTGATGGTATAGTAGGCCTACATGATAATATGGTGCTGATGTATAGTCGATAGCTCATGGAAATACGCAATCAAATTCAATGAGAAAAATCGAAATGAGCTTTTATGCATGCTTCCTTTCACTTATCTAACAAATAGAATACCTGTGGATATAATCAGTAAATCTAAATGTTTCACCAATCAATAACTGAGATCAAACAACACTAATTACTATACATGAGGGATGCGGAGTCGGAGTCGGAGTCCCGGAGTCCTATCATTTTTGCTGGAGTCGGAGTCGGAGTCCTATCAAATGATAGGACTCCAGACTCCGGCCTATAACTAGACCCGAAATATAATACAAGCAAATTATTTATTCTCGTGCATATAGCTGTCACTATCTTGATGTCAACTTTCTCCGTCAAACAAAAGTACAGAGACAGCAGTGCGTGTAAAGCTCGTAATAGTTGAGGGAATGAACCGTGATAGTGAAAATAGGATTGTCTTTTTAGTAGAGAAGACAAGCCTTCCTAGCCCCGATCGCTCCTTATGCGCCAAAGGTCACATCCGAGACAAAAGTAAAATATTAGTTTGTTTGAGAACATTACCTCTTACCCTCGCGTTAATCGTGTGTGATGCTCCTCCAAAGCTCATATTAAAATCGAAAGTGTACTCATTTTTTTGGAGAAGGATTGGGGATTTTCCTGCCTGTTAGAGACTGGAGAAAAGCCGTGTGAAGCACACATCAAGAAGATGGAAGCAGCCGAGTCGTATGCATCCAACTTAAAGCGACTTTTGATGAACTTTCATCGAAAATGATTGATATAATTGATACAGCAATGATCACTAAAAATAGGTTCAGGTAAGCTTATAATGATCAATTATAGGCTTCCAGTTAATTTTTCAAAAAACTAGGCTTTATATACTTGCCACCCGGAGTGGGAGTCCTATCAAAAGCCGGAGTCCTATCAAACCCCGGAGTCGGAGTCCTATCAAAATGATAGGACTCCGCATCCCTGCTATACATGATAATCAAATTTAAAATGTAACCCAGCCCATTTCATTAAGATATCAGAATTCGCGACTTTGT
Source organism: Prostheceraeus crozeri (assembly GCA_907163375.1). NCBI lineage: Eukaryota > Metazoa > Platyhelminthes > Polycladida > Euryleptidae > Prostheceraeus > Prostheceraeus crozeri. The sequence continues at coordinate 1,157,114 of CAJQUW010015769.1, read as the reverse complement.
CCACCACAAATACAGTCTTTACATATCGCAGGAATCTCCACAGTGAAGGGATGCGAGGTATGATGCAGGCATGCCAGACTCAATGTCACAGTCACTCATAGGCTTACGTAGTCTACTAATAGAATGGTTAACCGCATTCGTTTCTTGCGGTCTTATGATACCAAACTGTATCTGGTACATAATTTCTCGCATTTTGAACATTGCAAAATTCCGTTGGTTTGCTTCCATATGGCGAAGTCCTACTGCAATTCTGAAAGAAACGTTAACTTATTATTAGAGCAAGAAACAACAAATATTCACATATTCAATGTAGGCCTACGTAGCATTTACATGCATCAATCATGGTTTATGTCACAGGTCTTTCAAATAATTTGTTATTTAGATGTATTAATTATTGCTAGCTTATGTTTATATTTTTATGCAAAAATTAAGTTTCATATAAAATAGACACATAGTCAAGTACATCCCAAAAATGCAACACATGCATAAGTTGTGATGTTTAGGCTATGTGCATTAGTGCTAGCTTGCGTTTTCGCGAACAAGGTGGATTCTTCATGATTTTCATCCCTAACATGAACTGTCTGCAGAAGTTCGGATGCTGTTTTTAACAAAATATCAACGGTATTTTGTGTCTCGGAGTTGTTTGCGACTTTATGTTTCTTGGAGATGGAGTAGAGAGTGTCAATTTGACTGCCATTTTCTTTCTCGGTTAAATCAGTAGTGATACTGACCGGTCTCCGTTTTCAGCAATTGCATGGGTGTCAGGTAGAAAATTGCTAGAAGATTCAATATCACGGGATAAATTACTGGCTTTCCTGAAATTTAAAACATGCACGGATTGCAACAGAACGATGAATGCCCACAGTATGATGAATAGTTATTACAATAATTATATTATCTTAAGAATATTATATTAGAAATACTGTTCGTAATAATTTTTCGGTTGGTCATGGATTCATAAAAAATTGAAATATTCTTGTTAATACTGTTGTTGCACTTGCCGCTTCCTTGTCATGTAAGGATCCAAAAATTTCATTCGAAAATATATGCAATGTGAATCCTCCAAGCGTTTCTTGGCCGCATCACCACTTCTTGTTTCTAATGCAGCTTTACATCTGCTGTATTCTCTGCGAAGATAGCTGAATATATCTTTGCACTTTTCCAATTCAGAATCTGTAATAGAGAAATATTGCAAATGTTACGAAATTAACTTTCATGCAAGCTACAAGAGGCTTCCCTTTGTGTCCAAGATTTTTCTCTATACTCTCCCAGCTTTTCCTTCTCTGGGCGACGTCTTTAAACGATTTTGATTTTAAATCTTATAAATTTCTGTATCCCTGTACTTCTAAAGGCAGAAGTTCGTCGCTTTGTCTCATCTTTTCTCGTAGATCACGATTCATGCTTGTTCCATGCACAAATGAACGCAGCGGATGTACGACTTTGAAAGTTGTATTTGAATGTCTAATGAATCATCATTCGACAATTGGCTTACATTTGGCGATCACTGATAGGATATTCCTCAGCTTCATACACGCTCAAGTTAAACATTTCTCAACTCGTGAATATAGGTAGAAATGTAGTCACACGCAGGTCCGTGGTGGAAGATCTGGGTACCACACTGACGAGTGTGCTGAATACACTGAGGAGAATGTGTCCAACACTCTGGTCAATGTATGTACACAGATATCAGTGTGGTGTACTACACGCCCATTGTGAATCCGGCTTTACTTATCATGTACATGTACTTATTATGAAATGTCAAATAAATTTCCTTAATCGCTTATCTGCTACCAACGGTTTCTTGTTTCATCAAACTGCAGCTTAGCTTTTTTAAGTGCAAATAGACATAGAGTGGGTTGCAACGACCTTTGCTCTGTGTCGAGCAGGTAGAATTTTAGACCGAAGCTCTGTTTTACAAAATTATTGTGTTGCAACGATCTTTGTGCTACGTCGAGCAGGTGAAGCTTTGTGCTAAATATTTAACACAAAGCTGCCCCCTGCTCGATTTGTAGCAACATGAAGCAAAGTAAGGTGACAGAAGATCAATTGCTTTCAACAAAGTTAGACGACAGATTGCAGTGTAATTGCTGATGCTTGGAAATGGACTTTGACTATTACGAACTGTGCAGTAATAGAAGAATTGACCTCTATCGCCACCTGAAGGACAGTCTGAATCCGATGAACATACTTGATGATCAAGACAACAAACTACGGTATCGCATCTCAAAGCATGCATTTGTTGAACTTCGGGGAATGATCTCATCGACTCATACAATTACGAATCCACTAATTGACTTGTTCGTCATTTTGGACCTTTTCACAAGTGGATCGTACCTCAGGGTGGTTGGTGATCACTTTCGATTACATCGTGGAACAGTGTGCAAGATCATTAAATATCTCAGTAGAGATATAGCACAAATGGAGTCGGAGTTTATAAGGATGCCATTTGGAAATGAGCGTTTTCTTGTAAGTGAATCATTTCAACAGCTTTCACGGATGTCTGGGATCATTGGAGCTATTGACTGCACACATATCCGCATTCAGTCCCCGGGTGGTGATCATGAGAGTGCGTTTGTTAACCGCAAAGGGTACTATTCCCTCAATGTACAAGTTGTAGCCGACACGAATTATGAAATTCGAAATATCGGCACATGATTCTCGCATTTTTGAAGAGTCAAGGCTCAATCAAGATCTTGAGAATGGAACAGTAACCGGGATATAGCAAAAGTGTAAGATGGCGCATTGTTCAAACATATGTGCTTCCGCATTTCGATTATTCGTCGTCGCTATGTGTTTTTATGTCAAATCGTTGCAAAATGAAACTGCATACTATGTACAAACGGTGCTTATATTTATGCGACAAGTATGAGCACAGCAATTTACCGACTCATACACTATTAGCCTTAAATGACTATGATCTCAACGTACGATGGCACATCACGCTCTTTAGGATAATGCAGTCTATATGTAGAACTTTATATGCCCAGAGACAATTATATGATATCGGAAAATTCATCACGGCATTCCAATTTGAACCTGGCTACGCTCCCATCGTGTTTCATGAGCTATTTGAACTTTCAGAGAATCCCAAACGGAATGTATTGGTGCAACCACGAGTGAAGACTGTAAAACACGGGCAGTGTTCACTCAGATACTATGGAGCAAGTTTTTGGAATAAAATCCCCCCTGTGATACGGGGCTTGCGAGCAAATTCAGAAAGTGCTATCAGCAACATCAAGGAGTATCTACGAAAGCAAAGTGGTATACAACAGTGACATTTTATGGTTTATGTAGTTAGACTTTCCTTTTTCTTTTACCTTCTTTTCTGTTATAATTATGTTGCCATGTAAAAGTACTGTATCATATATTAGTCACATGCACGCTACGTGTCGTGAATAAATATATAATTGAATTGAATACTTCTCGGTGATAGTGCGGATGCTGCGAAGTCATATATGCTGACACCAGAGACTATTTGGAATATGGAAGCGATGCTTTTCTATACTCGGCCCAGATAGCAGGATTCGTCTTCATATCAATACAACAATGCCGGTGATAGTTTTGCATGTGCCGTGCTTCACAACTATCTGCGTCGAAATTCAAGCGATGCTCAAACTGAAGATTTCCCGGAAGATCGCTCTGCTTTTGATACTGCACCACATGGAGTAGCAAGCGGATCTGCATTTCGGGAATCAGTGATCAATTCTATTTTCAATAACTAGTTAACATGCAGAAACAGAGGCCTACTCTATATGATTCTTCCTTCATGTGATCAGCAAGTTGTGAGATGCATCACTCATACATGTATCTGCTAACCTGTACTCTACTTCTTCTGATTTGTTGATTTTGAATGGAAAAATAGAAGCATTTTGTTCCAGAATATCTACTATTATTCAAAATACTAAATGGAGGTACTTCTAACTTCAGTTTCCGGAATACATTCCGTAATTGTCCATTAAGACATCAGTGTCAACAGTCGATGTGTCACAGCGGTTCACAATTTGTAGAACTGGCAATGCTCGCTGAGTTGCTTGCAATATTATGCGCTCTAACTTCGCATTTTCAATTTTTATGTCAAGCAACTCCATCCGTTTTTCATGCTCTGCCACAATGCACTTCTCTCTAAGTGAAAGAGAACTTTGACTTGACTTCGAAGTCACCTTTGAATGCTCTTGCATGCCTTGGACATTATTGTCTGCAAAGTAAGGATAGAGCCATAGCACATTGGTTGTCAAATGTCAAGAACTTACCATCATCTTCCATGTCAATGCTACAACCCGGGTTGCTTTCTTCTACTGCATCGTCATCAAACTCGTTTTGCAGCTCGTATGTCAGATTTGGGCAGGCATCTATCACCATTTTCGATAGTTGAGAGGACTCCTTTTGAAGAGGTCCGCCACCAGTTGCATGCCGCGCCGAGCCTTCTTATTTTCTCTGAAGTCTTTTTTCGCTTCAACTTTTAAGCGTCTATGCAGATTTCTTAGTTTACTGACTGTCACTGATCTTGTAGGAAACTTGAAGTTAAATTTTGTTTGAATGTCTTTCCAGCATTTGCCTTTCTGAGCATTCACGATGGTATTATTTCTAGTGTTCTCAATAATCTCCCTGGAATGAGTCACAAGCTCAAGCAGATGAAACTTCTCAGCCTGGCTGTAGTTTTCGCTCTTGGACATGATGGACATGAAGGTGAAAACAGACACGCTAGATAAACTACTGATAGCTATGTTGATATCGTATTTTATTGGTGCGAACTAGGTCACAACTGTCATTTATGAATGAAGCGAAGAGAGACACACATGCATTTCGTCAAGTCACATGTGATGTTGGCGTCACAAATGACCTTGAAATAAATGGAAGCAATCGACGCTCTGTTTTTCGTAGTCACTCTGTGCTACCTAAAACAGAGTGCGTTGCAACCCAATCTGGAACATGTGGTCCAAGCAGCACAGACCTATTGACTAAAATTTAGACCGAAGCTCTGTTTTCCGTTGCAACCCACCCATAGTCTTTGAAAAAAATTATAATATGATGAAACATGGCGCCGGAACCGTATGGCAGGTATAGTAACTGCCATACCAAAATAAATATTGGAATGCCATCGCCATACCAATAGTGTGATCGTCATACACGTATTTTGTCCTGAAGGAACGATAGATCTGTTTGTTTGGAATGATGAATTTTGTTGATGTTGTTTTTGGACTGATAATTATTCAGAATCTTCTTTGTTTGAAAACTGCTCCTTCGACCATTAAATCGTTGACGATCAGGCTAAGTTTTATTCATAACTAAATGCTATGCGCGTGATTTTTTCGAAGTTGTAGGCTTACTCAGTGATGCTCGGGTGAGAATCATTAAAGAGAGAAATCACAAATTGAGAAGTCATCAAAGTCATGCTCTGAAAAAAATTCTGAAAATGTTCTGAAAAAGATTCAAAAAAAATGTTCTGAATTGCTATTTAAGTCCTTTGCATGTAATCACTTTCCCCATAATTTCCAAACCATGCCGCATCATCTACGCAGTGTTTTAAATCAGCAATCTCAAACGATGAAACGAAACCCGTGGCACAAATTTTGTAACGCGATCAGGCTTCACAGCTATCAAGTCAAAGCACATATCTGGAAGATTCAAGTACAGGGTATGGATACCATACCTTGTCCGATATATTTTCAGAAAAGCGACATGTTTTCCAGCTAATATTAATAGTATTGAGTAAACTAACATGCATCATAGTTATCAAAAAAATCCTGTTACAATAATACTTACAATAAATTTTCAAAATGGACGCCATTTTGTTCCACACAAAGTTCACATCGATGAATGAAATTCCCATATGATTTTGTCATCATAGATACGAGTTTAGGAATGTCCACGAGTACCTTTTCAATTTGCAGTTTCAGTTGTTCATTGCTTTCGAAGCTGAATGAATACACTTTATTTTGATCATTGCCTCACATAAAGAAATCGCAGATGGTGAGATCGGGAGATCTGGCGGATCATGGAATTGAACCACCCCTTCCAATCCATCGGCTGTTCAACCGATCGTTAAGCAAATTCCTTGTCTGGGTACTAAAATTGGGTGGAGCGCCATCTTGTTGAAGGACAGAGGTGCGGTGAGACTGGCAAGCAAGGACAGGGAACACTTTCGCGATCAAAATGTCACAGTAGCGATCACCTGTCATGGTTTCTTCACTGATGTCCACTACTATAATGCCATGAAATGATATCGCGACGAATGCGGTCAGGCCCTTTGATCTTATGGGTATCTCATGATGATTGTCTGTCGCGTAGTTAGAAATCATTGTGATGATTTACTCGACCGGACATGTTAAATGTGCACTCATCGGAGAAGATGATTTTGTTCGACCATGAACTCTCTTCACTGCTCTTTCGAAGGATGGTTAGACAAAAGCAAGTCTTGCCTCTTCGTCGTGGTCGAAAAATTGCTGCATCTGATGAACCTTGTATGTTTTATGTCCATTCTCCTAGGGAGTTTTTTTCCGACCGTCCTATGTAAAATCCGTGACATCGTGATGTACGAGGGCTGTCCATAATGGCTTTCACGATCGAATCCTTCTTCTCATTCAATACGCGAGAAGTGTGATTTCCTGAGCTGGATCGAGGTAAGATGGAACCGGTATTGAGGAACTTGTCGGACCATCGTCTGATTGTTCTTCCATCAGGTGCTTCTTCGCCATCTTCTTCAAAGTAGCGTCTTCTTGCTTGTTTGCTGTTTCCGTAAGTTATACAATAAGCAACAGGTTAAGCATTTCGCTCGACGTTTTCCATTTCATCATAAAGTGAAGCACCTGTATTGAGCGGCGTATATAATAAACTCGTACGTGCGATTTGAAATTTTGAATAAACTTGGTAGAATTTGAAACCGCAAACACCATTGGATGATTGCGAACCGTAAGAAATTCTAAATTTAAGTGTAGACATGGATATCTTGTGCAACTATAAGCATTGAATTTGAATAAGACATCTCATTATTCATATAATAGAAATCGGACAAGGTATGGTATCCACCCTGTATTTCTTCACATGCCTGCGCAATTTCTGAATTCAGTCAAATATTTTCCCAATCTGCAACTTCAAATAGACTCTAGTCAAATTAAATTGTAAAGTTTAAAATTGTTTGAGATTTTTGCGTCATCCTCCTTAAATGCAATGGACATAGAGTAAGTATATTAGGTAGAGTGGTAACTCCGCATTTATTTACCCGCATTTGTTCAAGCGGACAAAAATGTCCTTCGATACCCTTTACATTGATGCGTACTGGAGAGATGATAAAATCATAAGACGAGACTTCATGACTTTACTTGTCTGATAGTCAACAAATTTTACCATAGATTTTTTTGGAATATAGCTCATAGATATCGAATAAAAGGCAAATAGCCCAATGCGTTTCAGCGGGGACAAAAGTCTCCTTCTTAAATGCTGTTTTGTAGTGATTGAATATTACTACACATGAACTACCGTTGGTTGAGGAAACCAATCAACCAATTACAATTAAGGAAGCCTAAACGTCATTGCGGTTGACCTAATTTCACTGCAATATACTTGTGCAGACGCTAAAAATGTAAACAATGGATTGATTTTTCCGTTTACGATGTCGCGTCTAGCAAAACAGGTTGCACTGAGGCTCTTAGCTGCTGCAAATGAGAATGAAAGTGACAGTGATAACGAAAGCGATGCTTCAATCACCGATGACATCCATGATGATATTTCGATTTTGAACCACTCATTACACGAGGACGGAATTTCGGAATCCGAAAGTGATGACAATGACATTCCTAACGAGAACAATTACGATCCAGAAGACAGTGCAACTATGCGTCAACTGACAGGCAGGTATGGTACTATTTGGCAAGTGATTGATGAAACTACACCTACACCCGGTCGTGAATCAGTGGCAAATATTTTGCAGCCGGCTCCTGGTTTGACGGCTTATGCGCATTAAAGAATCAGGGATGCTCCAATATTGGACAGTTTCCTTGTATTTTTCTCGGTTGGTAAGTGAAAATTCATACTTGCATATATTGGACGATATGGCCCATATATTTATTGACAGCGAAGCTGTGAGCGATTTCTATTATGTACACATGAAATTATTGTGGCTATACATGAAGATACTTACCACCGAATAATGTTGGTCTTATATATATAGATGTAGCCTATTTATCATGAGCATACATTGCAATGACTGCTTTCTTTTTTCATACAGCGGACAGTCACAAAATTCTCGTAAGCCTAATGATAAGATTAGTGTTGTGTAATTTTCCTAAAAGCTACAGCAGAATATCTGCAGCAAATAAATGTATATATACATGCATAGCATACTGCATGTAGCCTATAATGTTGATACTGCAGGCCTAAAGTTATGACATTTTTCCAGATACGGAGACAATGGTGGTGGAGACCAACCGTCAAGGTCGAAGAACATTTGGCGAAAACTACAAGCCTCTAGATTTGATTGAGATGCGGGCTTTTATCGGATTGCTTCTACTACGAGCAGTCTATCGATCAGCCGGAGAGGCCACTGATGAGCTTTGGTCTTCTTCTCATGGCCGTCCTATCTTCCCGAAAACGATGAGCCTAAATCGATTCAAGCTCATCAGGGGAATTCTTCGTTTTGACAATGTCGAAACCCGATCTTCTAGACTTACGAGAGATAAGCTGGCGGCTGTGAGATTGCTAATCGACGGTTTTGTTCAACACAGTCAAAGCGCTTATGTACCAGGCGCCTCTATAACTGTGGATGAGTAGTTATATCCTTACCGCGGCCGATGCCGTTATAGACAGTACACTGTATATGCCATCCAAGCCGGCTAAGTATGGTCTAAAATTTTGGCTTGTGTGTGACTCTGACAATTACTACTGCTGCAATTTTCAGTTTTATTGTGGACGGGATGAAACTCGAGAAGTCCCTTTCGGTGAGCACGTTGTTCTCTCTCTTACTGATTTTCTCAGACAAACTGGAAGAAATGTCACTTGCGATAGTTTCTTTACTTCAATCAGTCTTGCGCGACAACTCTTCGAAAGAGGTATGACTCTCGTTGGAACAGTCAGAGCAAACCGTCGTGAGCTTCCCAGTCTTATCGCTTCTCATCACCAAAGAACTTTATATTCAAACATCCAGGCCATCAACAGTGTCGATAACTGCAAAGTTCTTCTTGTTTCGTACGTCGCAAAGAGGAACAAGGTCGTCAATCTCTTTTCAACCACTCACAGGAAGAGCGTTCCAGATCTATCGACGGAGAAGCAGAAGCCTGATGTGGTCATGTACTACAATCAGACGAAAGGCGGTGTAGATGCGGCTGACGAGCGACTGATGACCTACACCGTCAAGTTCAAATCGCGAAGGTGGCATGTGATCGTCTTTTGTAGTTTACTGGATTTTTCAGCCTTCAATGCCTTCGTGATTCACTCTTTATTCGATCCTCAATGGAATAGCCGAAAGTTGCATCGTCGCCGCTTGTATCTTTTGGAGTTGGGAAAAGCTCTCATTAGTCCTCACATACATCGCCGAGAATCCGTTGTTTTGCTGCGAAGCCCAGTCAGCTCAACACAAGCGTAGAAAAGAGGTTTGTGTGTGAGATGCACTGCAGATCGCAAGAAATGTTCTACGAAATGCGCTGACTGCGATGGCTTTGTTTGCAAAGAACACACATTACAACTTTGCGTAGCTTGTTGCCCCCGGTGGTTCAGACATTTTGTGCAAGATGTTCCACATATTTTTAGTAGATTCTTTGTTTATACACAGCGTTTTATTTTATAATCAGAAAATGCAGGATCTGTAGGCCTATATAATCCTCAATTGGCATTCATAGATTATTAGGGGAATAAACGGGTGAATTAATATTGCAACACAAGGTTGATTTTGGTCTTATCATATATTGGGAGTTAATTTTTAAAAGCATCTGGTCTGGCATAAGGATTTAATGAGCAATGGCTGCGGCTTGTTGGCTAAATGACAGTTGGACAAAAGTGTCCCCATTGAAACGCAACGTATGTAATTTTTGCCGATCAAATGCGGGTTAAATCCCCGATGTGCATATACTTTTGATTTTATTGAATGAACTCGAGGTGAATGCAAATGGGTATTGTTGCCACATGTGAGATATGCAAATTTTTGCAGTTTTGAAAAAATTACCACGGAATTGACTGATCATGATGGTTATGCAGAAGGAATGATTGTATTTTACAGATCCTGCGTGTCATGACAGCCTTGGGGAGGTAATGTTTGTTAAATTAGCAATTCAATGGATTGCTACTTTCATGCTCAGCCTCAAGATTGTATTTTTAAGCGTGATCATAACACAAGGAACCTGCCACTGGTAGGGCAAAATCACAAAATCAAAAACAATGATTTCAATTAACTTTGAAAGATGTAAATTGTCCGCATCACTATTCAGACCACAGAATTAGATTCATCTGCGCTCGCTTCGGTTTCCTAGAAAGGAAGAATTGTATGCAACCTTAATATCGAAATGGCACATATCACAGAATTAGACAACTTGCTCCTTCTCGAATGGATAATTCGTGTATCGCTTGCTATTGGAAATGGTAAGCAATAAGCTGTCAGCAGAAAACACCAGAGCCAGTGAGAGATGCGTGCGTGCTGTGATATCACTTCGCACACACCAAAACACACATCTCCTGGCTAACATTCGATTCAGCGTATGCACTATACAGTGAGAAATGCCGAGGAGAGGAGTAATGTATATATGACCGGTCCAGGACAACTAAAAAATAAGATAAGATGCCTCCAGAATGCAAAAAAAAGGAATGTTTCATATACTGAAAAAAGACCTATAAAAATAAATGATAAAATAATAAAATCAAAAAAAAAGTTTTAAGCTCGTTGGGATTTTTTCATATACTGAGAATGAGTATAGGAATATTTCATACACTGAAAAAGAGTTTTATAAATAAAAATAATATTAAGGAAAAAATTTTAAAAAAAAGTTTTAAGCTCGTTGGGATTTTTCATATACTGAAAAGAGGTTTCAAAAATATCACGTAGTCGAAAATTTACGTAGTCTAAAAATATCACGTTGTCGAAAATTGACGTAGTCAAGAAATATCAAAAATGTACATAGTCTAAAATTTAGGTAGTCTAAAAATTTCACGTAGTCTAAAATTTTACAAAATTTATGCAGTCTTGTCACATAGTCTAAAAATATCAGAAGATTGTATTCAAAATATTTATTAAAAAATGGAAGAAACCTCAAAAATGGAAGAAACTTCGACAATATATCCTTCGTTAATAAATGAACGTAGTTCTGCTTCAATGGACATTGAAAAACACAAAGATAGAGTACGTTATATGAAAGATAAGGAATCTCAATTATTATTAAGATTAGAACATTATAAAAAATTAAGAATAAGATGGTCTAAAGTTAAGAATGTAACACAAGGTATTGGAATACTTTTAACAGTAAGTTTAGGTGCTTTAACAATTGTCATTTCTTCTGGCGCTCTTTCAATTCCTGTTATTGCTACTGCTTTGCACTCTAATGATCGCCCAATTGTAGGGAACAGCTGCTTCCCGCATTCATGAAACATTGTATTCATGAAACATTGCATTTCAGAACAAGCAGCTGTTACCCGCACTTATACACTTGCCAAATGCGCTGCCAGTTCTCCGACCGGAACCGCGATCAAAACCTCATTTCCATCCAGAACTGATCAGAAAATGGCAGCGATTCATTGGTTTACTTGAACTCTGTTGTTTTAGAAAGTTACAATTGTCACGTCAACGTTGTCATAGCAATTTCATTGATGCTTATAAAATGTATCTCATTTAATAAATTTTAAACTTATCTCAGTTCGTTTTGAAAGAGAGTACTTGCGTAAAGCGTTGACTTTATCACAATATTATGGTTGGATCTATTGAACGCCGACTTCGTCTTCAAGTAAAACGTCAGAGAATAGAAGGACTAACAAGACAAATCATGCAGCTTCAATCGAGGAGCAATTTATTTCGTGATCATAACATTGGTGTCCTGTTTCAAAATCTTGGTGAAAGAAGAGTCAATTTTAGTATTGACAAAAAATGCTACACCTTATTGAACAGAGACAGAAATTATTTTATAATATGAATAGACAATTATCAGAAGTGGAGGAAGAAAATATTATACAGCAAACAAGTCAACCTATTAATATGGAAGTATCAAACCCACCAACATATGAACAAGTGCAAGAACAAATGCGAATAGAAGAGCATCAACGGCAACAGCATGCTCAAAGAGAAGAAGATAATCAACAACAGCAATAGTTGTAACGTTTAAATTGAAGTTTGACGCTTCGTGGGAATCTGCGATTCTTTATTCTTTTATCCTGCAGGCTAATGTATTCCTTTTTGTTCTGATGAATAAAGATTTATCAACTGTCAACGTCGTTGTCACTTTTCAGCCTTCACGTAATTAACTAACAAAGAAAATGACAAATGTAAATGAAAAACAAAAAGAAATTAAACATAAACGACTTCCTAAAACAATACGATAAACAAACAACTACAAACTTCGATCTCAAGAAAAAAGCTGAACAATTAGGAATACAAAAACTTTCATGTATTTATGAGAGTTGAATTGTGCAAACTAAAAGATCATAAGCCTGAGGTAAATTTAATGATAGAATTTATTTCATTTAAAATGAATGATGAAAATCCGACAGTTATACTGAGTAATGTAAGCGACATATGTCCTCAGGTTAATAACATGACTGAGTTTTTAAAATTATACGGCAAACAAACCACGACAAATTTCGATTTAAATAAGATCGCAAATCAATTAGGATAAAAAGTTTCCACGTGGTAATGAGAGTTGAATTGCAGTTGATAAAAAAATAAACCGATTCCTTTGAACTTCATAACAAATCTCCATACATCAAAACAAAAAAGGAGTACATTGGTCAGCAGGGCAAAAGAATACTAATGTAGAAAACTATTGGATCGACTCATACGGACTTCCCCTACAAATGAAGTCAAAGAATTACTTGGTTTTGGAACACACAATATTTTTCAAAATTAAAAACCAGGAACTACTTATTGTGGACAATTATGTCTTTATGTTTTATTCAAATTACAGGAAGGAGTACCACATTTCTAGATATTATGTTAGAATTGAATAATGATAATTAAAGTTCAGTCTTTTGTAATTCATCTTCATAAAATCTACCTTTTATTTCCTCATTATCTAAATCTTTTATTTCATAAGTAATCGGATAAGTTTGATTTATTTTAGAAACTTCAAATATCTCTTTAGTCCAATAAACAACAAAACCTTTTTCAAATTTATTCTTATACTTAAATATTCATAACCTATCACCAATCTTAAATTTCGATTTACGCTTTTGTAAATTAACATTACTTTCATACTCATAATTATTTTCAAATATCTTCTTTCTTATTAAATCTGGATCGTTAAAAGCATTCTTTGGAGTCTCTTCAATACTTGAATGAATCTTATTGTTCTACTCTTCTACAATTCCTGGTAATATTTTTAATCATTTGTGATTACCTTGCTCTGTAAATTTCTTAAATAATTTACTTTTTAAAACGGGTTAAGACGGGTTCTGCACTCCCGTCTTTGAGATGTTGAATTTCGCAGCAATTCGCCTTTGAGACCAGATTTCTGAATGAAGTACAATTATTTGAGCGCGGAGTTCTGTCGAAAATTCAACCACTGCGATTGCCAGTTGAAAGAAAGAATGGCAACGTTGAGGCAAGCATGTTCAAATTCCAATTCATATTCAGTCATGAAAATTCAAATTTCAAATTCAACTATCCACCAGAGCAATTTGTTGAAAACATAACATAGATATCTTAAGTCAGAACACAGATATCTGTCGATAAAGTGGCGATATCATACACAGGCGCTGGTGGTCTCAGACTATTGGTGACGACTGTATTTATCTAATCATACTAGGACTTAGATATATTCCAGAACCATCTTTAGTTTCTTTTATTTCTATTAAATCATCAACATTATGTAGAATGTTTTTGAGAACTCGTTTTCCTTCATCAACTAAATTTAATTTACTAATAAAATTATCTACTACTCCCTCCCCCTAGCAACTTTCTCCAACTCTTTATTGTGACGTTTTTGTTCTTCTAATGCTGCCTTCTTTGATTTATTTTTATTTACTGCTTGGACAATACCAGCTGTCCCACCTGCAACACTTCCTGCTGCTGCTATACCTCCTATTATTACAGGAATCAATGGAAGAATTCCACCATTCTTTTCTTCTTGTAATTTAATATTCTCTATCATTGGTTTACTTATGTAATATCTTTTTGTTAATCGTAATAGTTTTAGGTGTATTTTTGTCAACAATGTTACGTAGTTTTAATTCAACAGTTCTATTATTACTTTTCGCTTGCGACATTTTTTTAATCTATTCTAGTTAAGAAAAAATTTTAATAATTTTATTCTAAATAACTTATTCTAATTAACTTATCGACGAAATCTTGGGTTTTAACCTATCCTAACCATCTTTCCATTAAGAATTTCAATAGAATATTTTACATCTTCTAGCAATAAACCATAAGCCATCAATTAAGTTGTGGAATCTTTCTTTTCAATATTAATTGTTACATCACAACCATTTTTAACAATATCTTCAGATTGTGCACTTAAATCGAAACAGAAAACAGGATATAAATGTCTCCAATCTCCAGGAGTTAATTGTGGTTCAACTCCAGATTCTATACAAAGATTTCTATAAGCATCATATCCTTCCATAAATTGATTATTGGTATCATCGAATCTTAATGGATCAATAGGATATCGGGTTTGATTTAAAGCAACTTGTAAACTTCGAATTGTGTTAATATGGAAAAGATTGTTGTTCTTATCAAAACTTGGAGAATCATTTTTTTGAAAAGTTAGTAATAAATGTCTTGGAGTATTCGAAGTTTTAGTAAAATGCCAGTTAAATCTTTGTTCAGAAAAAGTTACAGAACTAGCAGTACGCTTTAGAAAATTTACTGGAATTGGTTTGTTAGTATTTAATCTTTTTGCAATAGCTGTTTCAACCTCTAAACTAGGAGTAATATGTTTTATCCACCATTCAAGTCTATCAATTTTTAAATATGCTTTTTTTCCAGTCTTACCATAAAAGATTAATTCATTATTTGCTGTGCGATGAATTATTAATTTAAATTTTAATTGATATGATATTTTATCATAATCTAAATATCCGAATAATGGAGACAATGACCAATTTACTGTCTGTTTACTTTTCTTGTTAAAACACGTCTTTCTTTATATGCAGTATTATTTGTTTTATTCAAATGTTTTGCAATTTATTCTACATCTTTCGCAATTCCTGCGGCATCTGTTCCAGCGTGAGTTAAATCATCAACAATTATTCCATCATTATTATCTGGAAACCAACCTTCGATTTCATGCTTTTTATTATTTTCACCAATTGCAGCAGATCTAAGCATTGTATCAATTACACCTGGAGAATCACCTGGAGAATCACTTATTGTTTCTATATTTTGAGTTGCAACATCTAAACGCATTTGTGTAAATAATATTGGAAAGAAATTATTCTCTAATGCAATATTATCAGTATCTGGTAATTGTGTTGTAAAATTGGCATCACTATATAAAGAATATTCACAGTGTAAAAAGGAATCAGGTAAATATAAATTCCAGTATTTACTCTATTAGAAGACCCGGGATTCATAGCAATTCTTATATAGTCATTCTTTTTTTATTGTAACTGACGAACGGAGAATCGTCTAATTTAAATTTATTTTCAATAAAGCGATCTGAATGATTGATTAAGGAAGACATTTTTATAAAAAATAATTTGACTTTTTTGTTTTTTCTCACACACAGAAAAAATATTTTTTTAGGTTTCCTTTTTCGAATATATGTTTTGCTAAACCATTACCTCTTATTCTATATCCTTACCGCGGCCGATGCCGTTATAGACAGTATATGCCATCCAAGCCGGCTAAGTATGGTCTAAAATTTTGGCTTGTGTGTGACTCTGACAATTACTACTGCTGCAATTTTCAGTTTTATTGTGGACGGGATGAAACTCGAGAAGTCCCTTTCGGTGAGCACGTTGTTCTCTCTCTTACTGATTTTCTCAGACAAACTGGAAGAAATGTCACTTGCGATAGTTTCTTTACTTCAATCAGTCTTGCGCGACAACTCTTCGAAAGAGGTATGACTCTCGTTGGAACAGTCAGAGCAAACCGTCGTGAGCTTCCCAGTCTTATCGCTTCTCATCACCAAAGAACTTTATATTCAAACATCCAGGCCATCAACAGTGTCGATAACTACAAAGTTCTTCTTGTTTCGTACGTCGCAAAGAGGAACAAGGTCGTCAATCTCTTTTCAACCACTCACAGGAAGAGCGTTCCAGATCTATCGACGGAGAAGCAGAAGCCTGATGTGGTCATGTACTACAATCAGACGAAAGGCGGTGTAGATGCGGCTGACGAGCGACTGATGACCTACACCGTCAAGTTCAAATCGCGAAGGTGGCATGTGATCGTCTTTTGTAGTTTACTGGATTTTTCAGCCTTCAATGCCTTCGTGATTCACTCTTTATTCGATCCTCAATGGAATAGCCGAAAGTTGCATCGTCGCTGCTTGTATCTTTTGGAGTTGGGAAAAGCTCTCATTAGTCCTCACATACATCGCCGAGAATCCGTTGTTTTGCTGCGAAGCCCAGTCAGCTCAACACAAGCGTAGAAAAGAGGTTTGTGTGTGAGATGCACTGCAGATCGCAAGAAATGTTCTACGAAATGCGCTGACTGCGATGGCTTTGTTTGCAAAGAACACACATTACAACTTTGCGTAGCTTGTTGCCCCCGGTGGTTCAGACATTTTGTGCAAGATGTTCCACATATTTTTAGTAGATTCTTTGTTTATGCACAGCGTTTTATTTTATAATCAGAAAATGCAGGATCTGTAGGCCTATATAATCCTCAATTGGCATTCATAGATTATTAGGGGAATAAACGGGTGAATTAATATTGCAACACAAGGTTGATTTTGGTCTTATCATATATTGGGAGTTAATTTTTAAAAACATCTGGTCTGGCATAAGGATTTAATGAGCAATGGCTGCGGCTTGTTGGCTAAATGACAGTTGGACAAAAGTGTCCCCATTGAAACGCAACGTATGTAATTTTTGCCGATCAAATGCGGGTTAAATCCCCAATGTGCATACACTTTTGATTTTATTGAATGAACTCGAGGTGAATGCAAATGGGTACTGTTGCCACAGTACTTTTGCAGTTTTTGAAAAAATTACCACGGAATTGACTGATCATGATGGTTATGCAGAAGGAATGATTGTATTTTACAGATCCTGCGTGTCATGACAGCCTTGGGGAGGTAATGTTTGTTAAATTAGCAATTCAATGGATTGCTACTTTCATGCTCAGCCTCAAGATTGTATTTTTAAGCGTGATCATAACACAAGGAACCTGCCACTGGTAGGGCAAAATCACAAAATCAAAAACAATGATTTCAATTAACTTTGAAAGATGTAAATTGTCCACATCACTATTCAGACCACAGAATTAGATTCATCTGCGCTCGCTTCGGTTTCCTAGAAAGGAAGAATTGTATGCAACCTTAATAGCGAAAGAAATGGCACATATCACAGAATTAGACAACTTGCTCCTTCTCGAATGGATAATTCGTGTATCGCTTGCTATTGGAAATGGTAAGCAATAAGCTGTCAGCAGAAAACACCAGAGCCAGTGAGAGATGCGTGCGTGCTGTGATATCACTTCGCACACACCAAAACACACATCTCCTGGCTAACATTCGATTCAGCGTATGCACTATACAGTGAGAAATGCCGAGGAGAGGAGTAATGTATATATGACCGGTCCAGGACAACTAAAAAATAAGATAAGATGCCTCCAGAATGCAAAAAAACGGAATGTTTCATATACTGAAAAAAGACCTATAAAAATAAATGATAAAATAATAAAATCAAAAAAAAAAGTTTTAAGCTCGTTGGGATTTTTTCATATACCGAAAAGAGGTTTCAAAAATATCACGCAGTCGAAAATTTACGTAGTCTAAAAATATCACGTTGTCGAAAATTGACGTAGTCAAGAAATATCAAAAATGTACATAGTCTAAAATTTAGGTAGTCTAAAAATTTCACGTAGTCTAAAATTTTACAAAATTTATGCAGTCTTGTCACATAGTCTAAAAATATCAGAAGATTGTATTCAAAATATTTATTAAAAAATGGAAGAAACCTCAAAAATGGAAGAAACTTCGAAAATATATCCTTCGTTAATAAATGAACGTAGTTCTGCTTTAATGGACATTGGAAAGATGAACATTGAAAAACACAAAGATAGAGTACGTTATATGAAAGATAAGGAATCTCAATTATTATTAAGATTAGAACATTATAAAAAATTAAGAATAAGATGGTCTAAAGTTAAGAATGTAACACAAGGTATTGGAATACTTTTAACAGTAAGTTTAGGTGCTTTAACAATTGTCATTTCTTCTGGCGCTCTTTCAATTCCTGTTATTGCTACTGCTTTGCACTCTGATGATCGCCCAATTGTAGGGAACAGCTGCTTCCCGCATTCATGAAACATTGCATTTCAGAACAAGCAGCTGTTACCCGCACTTATACACTTGCCAAATGCGCTGCCAGTTCTCCGACCGGAACCGCGATCAAAACCTCATTTCCATCCAGAACTGATCAGAAAATGGCAGCGATTCATTGGTTTACTTGAACTCTGTTGTTTTAGAAAGTTACAATTGTCACGTCAACGTTGTCATAGCAATTTCATTGATGCTTATAAAATGTATCTCATTTAATAAATTTTAAACTTATCTCAGTTCGTTTTGAAAGAGAGTACTTGCGTAAAGCGTTGACTTTATCACAATATTATGGTTGGATCTATTGAACGCCGACTTCGTCTTCAAGTAAAACGTCAGAGAATAGAAGGACTAACAAGACAAATCATGCAGCTTCAATCGAGGAGCAATTTATTTCGTGATCATAACATTGGTGTCCTGTTTCAAAATCTTGGTGAAAGAAGAGTCAATTTTAGTATTGACAAAAAATGCTACACCTTATTGAACAGAGACAGAAATTATTTTATAATATGAATAGACAATTATCAGAAGTGGAGGAAGAAAATATTATACAGCAAACAAGTCAACCTATTAATATGGAAGTATCAAACCCACCAACATATGAACAAGTGCAAGAACAAATGCGAATAGAAGAGCATCAACGGCAACAGCATGCTCAAAGAGAAGAAGATAATCAACAACAGCAATAGTTGTAACGTTTAAATTGAAGTTTGACGCTTCGTGGGAATCTGCGATTCTTTATTCTTTTATCCTGCAGGCTAATGTATTCCTTTTTGTTCTGATGAATAAAGATTTATCAACTGTCAACGTCGTTGTCACTTTTCAGCCTTCACGTAATTAACTAACAAAGAAAATGACAAATGTAAATGAAAAACAAAAAGAAATTAAACATAAACGACTTCCTAAAACAATACGATAAACAAACAACTACAAACTTCGATCTCAAGAAAAAAGCTGAACAATTAGGAATACAAAAACTTTCATGTATTTATGAGAGTTGAATTGTGCAATCTAAAAGATCATAAGCCTGAGGTAAATTTAATGATAGAATTTATTTCATTTAAAATAAATGATGAAAATCCGACAGTTATACTGAGTAATGTAAGCGACATATGTCCTCAGGTTAATAACATGACTGAGTTTTTAAAATTATACGGCAAACAAACCACGACAAATTTCGATTTAAATAAGATCGCAAATCAATTAGGAATAAAAAGTTTCCACGTGGTAATGAGAGTTGAATTGCAGTTGATAAAAAAATAAACCGATTCCTTTGAACTTCATAACAAATCTCCATACATCAGAACAAAAGAGGAGTACATTGGTCAGCAGGGCAAAAGAATACTAATGTAGAAAACTATTGGTTTGACTCATACGGACTTCCCCCTACAAATGAAGTCAAAGAATTACTTGGTTTTGGAACATACAATACTTTTCAAATTCAAAAACCAGGAACTACTTATTGTTAACAATTATGTCTTTATGTTTTATTCAAATTACAGGAAGGAGTACCACATTTCTAGATATTATGTTAAAATTGAATAATGATAATTAAAGTTCAGTCTTTTGTAATTCATCTTCATAAAATCTACCTTTTATTTCCTCATTATCTAAATCTTTTATTTCATAAGTAATCGGATAAGTTTGATTTATTTTAGAAACTTCAAATATCTCTTTAGTCCAATAAACAACAAAACCTTTTTCAAATTTATTCTTATACTTAAATATTCATACCCTATCACCAATCTTAAATTTCGATTTACGCTTTTGTGAATTAACATTACTTTCAAACTCATAATTATTTTCAAATATCTTCTTTCTTATTAAATCTGGATCGTTAAAAGCATTCTTTGGAGTCTCTTCAATACTTGAATGAATCTTATTGTTATACTCTTCTACAATTCCTGGTAATATTTTTAACCATTTCTGATTACCTTGCTCTGTAAATTTCTTAAATAATTTACTTTTTAACGTTCTATTAAACCTTTCTATTACTACGGCTTTTCCAGCATTTTCTGTGGAATAGACAGTTTCAAATAATGGCTTAACATTTCTGTTATAAAACTCAGATCCTTTATCAACAAACAATTTCTTTGGCTTTTTATTACCTTCTTTGAATATTTCTTCAAGCGCATATTTAATTGACAGACCACTTTTATTCTTTAAAGGCTTCACCCAAGCGAATCGTGTATATAAATCTATAACGGTCAATGCGTATTTATAATCTCTTTCATTCGGCATATGAATAAGATCAGCACTCCAAATATCATCTTTATTAATTACCTCTACTTTCAATAGATATTTCGGCTTTCTATATTCCCTGTGAATTTCGGACGCGTAGGTTTCAGAGTTATGAGTTTTGTCTAAACCCTGACCGAACAACATTCTACCTTGTAAAGCTTTTTTAACAAACATTCTTTCAATTTTTTCTCTAAATGTAGGATTTTGAATATTATCTAATTCTTCTATCATTTTCCTATCAGCTTCATGACGAGATTTTAGGTCATGATTTCGATAAGCTAAATCGTGTCTATAAGCTGCTGCATCAACTCTGTTTATTGGTTCTTCACCTGGTTTTGGATAATTATTCTCATCTAGTCTTATATCTAATCGAGTTCCTGGACCGGTATATGAATGACCAGGAAGATGTTTTTCTTTTGAATATTTACTCCAACTAAATCCAGGAAAGTTTTTTAATGTTTTTTGCATGTCACCTCCGGTGTGCAGCCGATGGCCAGAATGTACTTTTAAGAGATAATTCAATAAATCTAAATTAGAAAATTTTTAATTTAATTAAATTTTCGGAATTTGTTGAATTTGTAGAATACATTTTAAAGATAAAAAAATATTTATAACATTATAACAATATATTTATAACATTAGAACAATATACTAATCACAAAATATATTTATCTAATCATACTAGGACTTAGATATATTCCAGAACCATCTTTAGTTTCTTTTATTTCTAGTAAATCATCAACATTATGTAGAATGTTTTTGAGAACTCGTTTTCCTTCATCAACTAAATTTAATTTACTAATAAAATTATCTACTACTCCCTCCCCCTAGCAGCTTTCTCCAACTCTTTATTGTGACGTTTTTGTTCTTCTAATGCTGCCTTCTTTGATTTATTTTTATTTACTGCTTGGACAATACCAGCTGTCCCACCTGCAACACTTCCTGCTGCTGCTATACCTCCTATTATTACAGGAATCAATGGAAGAATTCCACCATTCTTTTCTTCTTGTAATTTAATATTCTCTATCATTGGTTTACTTATGTAATATCTTTTTGCTAATCGTAATAGTTTTAGGTGTATTTTTGTCAATAATGTTACGTAATTTTAATTCAACAGTTCTATTATTACTTTTCGCTTGCGACATTTTTTTAATCTATTCTAGTTAAGAAAAATTTTAATAATTTTATTCTAAATAACTTATTCTAATTAACTTATCGACGAAATCTTGGGTTTTAACCTATCCTAACCATCTTTCCATTAAGAATTTCAATAGAATATTTTACATCTTCTAGCAATAAACCATAAGCCATCAATCAAGTTGTGGAATCTTTCTTTTCAATATTAATTGTTACATCACAACCATTTTTAACAATATCTTCAGATTGTGCACTTAAATCGAAACAGAAAACAGGATATAAATGTCTCCAATCTCCAGGAGTTAATTGTGGTTCAACTCCAGATTCTATACAAAGATTTCTATAAGCATCATATCCTTCCATAAATTGATTATTGGTATCATCGAATCTTAATGGATCAATAGGATATCGGGTTTGATTTAAAGCAACTTGTAAACTTCGAATTGTGTTAATATGGAAAAGATTGTTGTTCTTATCAAAACTTGGAGAATCATTTTTTTGAAAAGTTAGTAATAAATGTCTTGGAGTATTCGAAGTTTTAGTAAAATGCCAGTTAAATCTTTGTTCAGAAAAAGTTACAGAACTAGCAGTACGCTTTAGAAAATTTACTGGAATTGGTTTGTTAGTATTTAATCTTTTTGCAATAGTTACTTCAACCTCTAAACTAGGAGTAATATGTTTTATCCACCATTCAAGTCTATCAATTTTTAAATATGCTTTTTTTCCAGTCTTACCATAAAAGATTAATTCATTATTTGCTGTGCGATGAATTATTAATTTTAATTTTAATTGATATGATATTTTATCATAATCTAAATATCCGAATAATGGAGACAATGACCAATTTACTGTCTGTTTACTTTTCTTGTTAAAACACGTCTTTCTTTATATGCAGTATTATTTGTTTTATTCAAATGTTTTGCAATTTATTCTACATCTTTCGCAATTCCTGCGGCATCTTTTCCAGCGTGAGTTAAATCATCAACAATTATTCCATCATTATTATCTGGAAACCAACCTTCGATTTCATGCTTTTTATTATTTTCACCAATTGCAGCAGATCTAAGCATTGTATCAATTACACCTGGAGAATCACCTGGAGAATCACTTATTGTTTCTATATTTTGAGTTGCAACATCTAAACGCATTTGTGTAAATAATATTGGAAAGAAATTATTCTCTAATGCAATATTATCAGTATCTGGTAATTGTGTTGTAAAATTGGCATCACTATAAAAAGAATACTCACAGTGTAAAAAGGAATCAGGTAAATATAAATTCCAGTATTTACTCTATTAGAAGACCCGGGATTCATAGCAATTCTTATATAGTCATTCTTTTTTTATTGTAACTGACGAACGGAGAATCGTCTAATTTAAATTTATTTTCAATAAAGCGATCTGAATGATTGATTAAGGAAGACATTTTTATAAAAAATAATTTGACTTTTTTGTTTTTTCTCACACACAGAAAAAATATTTTTTTAGGTTTCCTTTTTCGAATATATGTTTTGCTAAACCATTACCTCTTATTCTATATCCATACCGCGGCCGATGCCGTTATAGACAGTATATGCCATCCAAGCCGGCTAAGTATGGTCTAAAATTTTGGCTTGTGTGTGACTCTGACAATTACTACTGCTGCAATTTTCAGTTTTATTGTGGACGGGATGAAACTCGTGAAGTCCCTTTCGGTGAGCACGTTGTTCTCTCTCTTACTGATTTTCTCAGACAAACTGGAAGAAATGTCACTTGCGATAGTTTCTTTACTTCAATCAGTCTTGCGCGACAACTCTTCGAAAGAGGTATGACTCTCGTTGGAACAGTCAGAGCAAACCGTCGTGAGCTTCCCAGTCTTATCGCTTCTCATCACCAAAGAACTTTATATTCAAACATCCAGGCCATCAACAGTGTCGATAACTGCAAAGTTCTTCTTGTTTCGTACGTCGCAAAGAGGAACAAGGTCGTCAATCTCTTTTCAACCACTCACAGGAAGAGCGTTCCAGATCTATCGACGGAGAAGCAGAAGCCTGATGTGGTCATGTACTACAATCAGACGAAAGGCGGTGTAGATGCGGCTGACGAGCGACTGATGACCTACACCGTCAAGTTCAAATCGCGAAGGTGGCATGTGATCGTCTTTTGTAGTTTACTGGATTTTTCAGCCTTCAATGCCTTCGTGATTCACTCTTTATTCGATCCTCAATGGAATAGCCGAAAGTTGCATCATCGCCGCTTGTATCTTTTGGAGTTGGGAAAAGCTCTCATTAGTCCTCACATACATCGCCGAGAATCCGTTGTTTTGCTGCGAAGCCCAGTCAGCTCAACACAAGCGTAGAAAAGAGGTTTGTGTGTGAGATGCACTGCAGATCGCAAGAAATGTTCTACGAAATGCGCTGACTGCGATGGCTTTGTTTGCAAAGAACACACATTACAACTTTGCGTAGCTTGTTGCCCCCGGTGGTTCAGACATTTTGTGCAAGATGTTCCACATATTTTTAGTAGATTCTTTGTTTATGCACAGCGTTTTATTTTATAATCAGAAAATGCAGGATCTGTAGGCCTATATAATCCTCAATTGGCATTCACAGATTATTAGGGGAATAAACGGGTGAATTAATATTGCAACACAAGGTTGATATTGGTCTTATCATATATTGGGAGTTAATTTTTAAAAGCATCTGGTCTGGCATAAGGATTTAATGAGCAATGGCTGCGGCTTGTTGGCTAAATGACAGTTGGACAAAAGTGTCCCCATTGAAACGCAACGTATGTAATTTTTGCCGATCAAATGCGGGTTAAATCCCCGATGTGCATACACTTTTGATTTTATTGAATGAACTCGAGGTGAATGCAAATGGGTACTGTTGCCACATGTGAGATATGCAAATTTTTGCAGTTTTGAAAAAATTACCACGGAATTGACTGATCATGATGGTTATGCAGAAGGAATGATTGTATTTTACAGATCCTGCGTGTCATGACAGCCTTGGGGAGGTAATGTTTGTTAAATTAGCAATTCAATGGATTGCTACTTTCATGCTCAGCCTCAAGATTGTATTTTTAAGCGTGATCATAACACAAGGAACCTGCCACTGGTAGGGCAAAATCACAAAATCAAAAACAATGATTTCAATTAACTTTGAAAGATGTAAATTGTCCGCATCACTATTCAGACCACAGAATTAGATTCATCTGCGCTCGCTTCGGTTTCCTAGAAAGGAAGAATTGTATGCAACCTTAATAGCGAAAGAAATGGCACATATCACAGAATTAGACAACTTGCTCCTTCTCGAATGGATAATTCGTGTATCGCTTGCTATTGGAAATGGTAAGCAATAAGCTGTCAGCAGAAAACACCAGAGCCAGTGAGAGATGCGTGCGTGCTGTGATATCACTTCGCACACACCAAAACACACATCTCCTGGCTAACATTCGATTCAGCGTATGCACTATACAGTGAGAAATGCCGAGGAGAGGAGTAATGTATATATGACCGGTCCAGGACAACTAAAAAATAAGATACCTCAAAAATGCAAAAAAATGTACATGTGACCGGTTTAGGACAACTAAAAAATAAGATAAGATGCCTCCAGAATGCAAAAAAACGGAATGTTTCATATACTGAAAAAAGACCTATAAAAATAAATGATAAAATAATAAAATCAAAAAAAAAAGTTTTAAGCTCGTTGGGATTTTTTCATATACCGAAAAGAGGTTTCAAAAATATCACGCAGTCGAAAATTTACGTAGTCTAAAAATATCACGTTGTCGAAAATTGACGTAGTCAAGAAATATCAAAAATGTACATAGTCTAAAATGAAGGTAGTCTAAAAATTTCACGTAGTCTAAAATTTTATAAAATTTATGTAGTCTTTTCACATAGTCTAAAAATATCAGAAGATTGTATTCAAAATATTTATTAAAAAATGGAAGAAACCTCAAAAATGGAAGCAACCTCGAAAATGGAAGAAACTTCGACAATATATCCTTCGTTAATAAATGAACGTAGTTCTGCTTTAATGGACATTGAAAAGATGAACATTGAAAAACACAAAGATAGAGTACGTTATATGAAAGATAAGGAATCTCAATTATTATTAAGATTAGAACATTATAAAAAATTAAGAATAAGATGGTCTAAAGTTAAGAATGTAACACAAGGTATTGGAATACTTTTAACGGTAAGTTTAGGTGCTTTAACAATTGTCATTTCTTCTGGCGCTCTTTCAATTCCTGTTATTGCTACTGCTTTGCACTCTAATGATCGCCCAATTGTAGGGAACAGCTGCTTCCCGCATTCATGAAACATTGTATTCATGAAACATTGCATTTCAGAACAAGCAGCTGTTACCCGCACTTATACACTTGCCAAATGCGCTGCCAGTTCTCCGACCGGAACCGCGACCAAAATCTCATTTCCATCCAGAACTGATCAGAAAATGGCAGCGATTCATTGGTTTACTTGAACTCTGTTGTTTTAGAAAGTTACAATTGTCACGTCAACGTTGTCATAGCAATTTCATTGATGCTTATAAAATGCATCTCATTTAATAAATTTTAAACTTATCTCAGTTCGTTTTGAAAGAGAGTACTTGCGTAAAGCGTTGACTTTATCACAATATTATGGTTGGATCTATTGAACGCCGACTTCGTCTTCAAGTAAAACGTCAGAGAATAGAAGGACTAACAAGACAAATCATGCAGCTTCAATCGAGGAGCAATTTATTTCGTGATCATAACATTGGTGTATTGTTTCAAAATCTTGGTGAAAGAAGAGTCAATTTTAGTATTGACAAAAAATGCTACACCTTATTGAACAGAGACAGAAATTATTTTATAATATGAATAGACAATTATCAGAAGTGGAGGAAGAAAATATTATACAGCAAACAAGTCAACCTATTAATATGGAAGTATCAAACCCACCAACATATGAACAAGTGCAAGAACAAATGCGAATAGAAGAGCATCAACGGCAACAGCATGCTCAAAGAGAAGAAGATAATCAACAACAGCAATAGTTGTAACGTTTAAATTGAAGTTTGACGCTTCGTGGGAATCTGCGATTCTTTATTCTTTTATCCTGCAGGCTAATGTATTCCTTTTTGTTCTGATGAATAAAGATTTATCAACTGTCAACGTCGTTGTCACTTTTCAGCCTTCACGTAATTAACTAACAAAGAAAATGACAAATGTAAATGAAAAACAAAAAGAAATTAAACATAAACGACTTCCTAAAACAATACGATAAACAAACAACTACAAACTTCGATCTCAAGAAAATAGCTAAACAATTAGGAATACAAAAACTTTCATGTATTTATGAGAGTTGAATTGTG
This sequence comes from Prostheceraeus crozeri, assembly GCA_907163375.1. NCBI lineage: Eukaryota > Metazoa > Platyhelminthes > Polycladida > Euryleptidae > Prostheceraeus > Prostheceraeus crozeri. The sequence continues at coordinate 1,129,781 of CAJQUW010015769.1, read as the reverse complement.
CAAACTAAAAGATCATGAGCCTGAGGTAAATTTAATGATAGAATTTATTTCATTTAAAATGAATGATGAAAATCCGACAGTTATACTGAGTAATGTAAGCGACATATGTCCTCAGGTTAATAACATGACTGAGTTTTTAAAATTATACGGCAAACAAACCACGACAAATTTCGATTTAAATAAGATCGCAAATCAATTAGGAATAAAAAGTTTCCACGTGGTAATGAGAGTTGAATTGCAGTTGATAAAAAATAAACCGATTCCTTTGAACTTCATAACAAATCTCCATACATCAAAACAAAAAAGGAGTACATTGGTCAGCAGGGCAAAAGAATACTATTGTAGAAAACTATTGGTTCGACTCATACGGACTTCCCCCTACAAATGAAGTCAAAGAATTACTTGGTTTTGGAACATACAATACTTTTCAAATTCAAAAACCAGGAACTACTTATTGTTAACAATTATGTCTTTATGTTTTATTCAAATTACAGGAAGGAGTACCATTTTTAGATATTATGTTAGAATTGAATAATGATAATTAAAGTTCAGTCTTTTGTAATTCATCTTCATAAAATCTACCTTTTATTTCCTCATTATCTAAATCTTTTATTTCATAAGTAATCGGATGAGTTTGATTTATTTTAGAAACTTCAAATATCTCTTTAGTCCAATGACCAACAAAACCTTTTTCAAATTTATTCTTATACTTAAATATTCGTACCCTATCACCAATCTTAAATTTCGATTTACGCTTTTGTAAATTAACATTACTTTCATACTCATAATCATTTTCAAATATCTTCTTTCCTATTAAATCTGGATCGTTAGAAGCATTGTTTGGAGTCTCTTCAATACTTGAATGAATCTTATTGTTATACTCTTCTACAATTCCTGGTAATATTTTTAATCATTTCTGATTACCTTGTTCTGTAAATTTCTCAAATAATTTACTTTTTAACGTTCTATTAAACCTTTCTATTACTACGGCTTTTCCAGCATTTTCTGTGGAATAGACAGTTTTAAATAATGGCTTAACATTTCTGTTATAAAACTCAGATCCTTTATCAACAAACAATTTCTTTGGCTTTTTATTACCTTCTTTGAATATTTCTTCAAGCGCATATTTAACTGACAGACCACTTTTATTCTTTAAAGGCTTCACCCAAGCGAATCGTGTATATAAATCTATAACGCTCAATGCGTATTTATAATCTCTTTCATTCGGCATATGAATAAGATCAGCACTCCAAATATCATCTTTATTAATTACATCTACTTTCAATAGATATTTCGGCTTTCTATATTCCCTGTGAATTTCGGACGCGTAGGTTTCAGAGTTATGAGTTTTGTCTAAACCCTGACCGAACAACATTCTACCTTGTAAAGCTTTTTTAACAAACATTATTTCAATTTTTTCTCTAAATGTAGGATTTTGAATATTATCTAATTCCTCTATCATTTTCCTATCAGCTTCATGACGAGATTTTAGGTCATGATTTCGATAAGCTAAATCGTGTCTATAAGCTGCTGCATCAACTCTGTTTATTGGTTCTTCACCTGGTTTTGGATAATTATTCTCATCTAGTCTTATATCTAATCGAGTTCCTGGACCGGTATATGAATGACCAGGAAGATGTTTTTCTTTTGAATATTTACTCCAACTAAATCCAGGAAAGTTTTTTAATGTTTTTTGCATGTCACCTCCGGTGTGCAGCCGATGGCCAGAATGTACTTTTAAGAGATAATTCAATAAATCTAAATTAGAAAATTTTTAATTTAATTAAATTTTCGGAATTTGTTGAATTTGTAGAATTTGTAGAATACATTTTAAAGATAAAAAATATTTATAACATTATAACAATATATTTATAACATTAGAACAATATATTCATCACAAAATATATTTATCTAATCATACTAGGACTTAGATATATTCCAGAACCATCTTTAGTTTCTTTTATTTCTATTAAATCATCAACATTATGTAGAATGTTTTTGAGAACTCGTTTTCCTTCATCAACTAAATTTAATTTACTAATAAAATTATCTACTACTCCCTCCCCCTAGCAACTTTCTCCAACTCTTTATTGTGACGTTTTTGTTCTTCTAATGCTGCCTTCTTTGATTTATTTTTATTTACTGCTTGGACAATGCCAGCTGTCCCACCTGCAACACTTCCTGCTGCTGCTATACCTCCTATTATTAGTGGAATTAATGGGAGAATTCCACCATTCTTTTCTTCTTGTAATTTAATATTCTCTATCATTGGTTTACTTATGTAATATCTTTTTGTTAATCGTAATAGTTTTAGGTGTATTTTTGTCAATAATGTTACGTAGTTTTAATTCAACAGTTCTATTATTACTTTTCGCTTGCGACATTTTTTTAATCTATTCTAGTTAAGAAAAAATTTTAATAATTTTATTCTAAATAACTTATTCTAATTAACTTATCGACGAAATCTTGGGTTTTAACCTATCCTAACCATCTTTCCATTAAGAATTTCAATAGAATATTTTACATCTTCTAGCAATAAACCATAAGCCATCAATCAAGTTGTGGAATCTTTCTTTTCAATATTAATTGTTACATCACAACCATTTTTAACAATATCTTCAGATTGTGCACTTAAATCGAAACAGAAAACAGGATATAAATGTCTCCAATCTCCAGGAGTTAATTGTGGTTCAACTCCAGATTCTATACAAAGATTTTTATAAGCATCATATCCTTCCATAAATTGATTATTGGTATCATCGAATCTTAATGGATCAATAGGATATCGGGTTTGATTTAAAGCAACTTGTAAACTTCGAATTGTGTTAATATGGAAAAGATTGTTGTTCTTATCAAAACTTGGAGAATCATTTTTTTGAAAAGTTAGTAATAAATGTCTTGGAGTATTCGAAGTTCTAGTAAAATGCCAGTTAAATCTTTGTTCAGAAAAAGTTACAGAACTAGCAGTACGCTTTAGAAAATTTACTGGAATTGGTTTGTTAGTATTTAATCTTTTTGCAATAGTTACTTCAACCTCTAAACTAGGAGTAATATGTTTTATCCACCATTCAAGTCTATCAATTTTTAAATATGCTTTTTTCCAGTCTTACCATAAAAGATTAATTCATTATTTGCTGTCACGGTGGTCCAGAATGACGTTTAATTGAAAAAAATTAGAACTCGCATAAATCATACACCATTCGAAAACTCTTTGGTTGGCGAATATTTTTGGCACAATTTAGAAATTTTTTGTCGATATCTTTATGAGTAGTATAGAAAAATGTATTTTTGTACTTAGAACGACAAAATTCACGTGGGTTCTAAAGTTTAATGGTCGTTAGACGACATTTAACGTGTACAACTCAGGCTAATAATAATTACTTTATCATTGTAGATAAAAATAACATAAAAATAAATGGCCAAATATGTTCACGGCGACGTTAGTAAGTAGTATGAGTCATATATAGAGTTATTTATCTTTCTAAGAAAATAAATAAATTCTTATTACATCTATATGACTGACACGGGTCAATTCGAGGACGCTGAGGATAAAACTGATTTCCATTTCTCCAATTATGGCATCTTACATGAAAACGTATTATTCCAATATGCATGTACATGTATTGAATTTTAATAGTACAAAATAATAAAGCATGAATCCAATTCATAATGCATTCATAGCTCATAGGCAGTTGATTAAAAATGATTTCCGTTATACTCCTGTACGGACCGGAGAAAACGATCAGCAAATCTTTCATGTGTTGTCGGCACTTTGTATTTTTGCCACACATGTGTAAAGTCTTCATGAACCGATTCAAAAGCTTGTTCTGACCACATGCCGAGTCCGGTTTCTTTACGATCACAGAAGTCAATCACGTGGAACAGTATGGCATGAATCTTCGGAGTCACTTGTAGACCCAAAGCTTGAAAACAATGATTGAAGACATCAATCTTACCCTTATAGTCATTTTGCAATATTTTCCCAAAGCAACTCAATACTACATCATTCAAGGCGCGAAATGCCCAAACATAGTCTCTCAGCTCAATGGGAGCAAGTTCTTGCAATAGATCCACATTCTTCAGGAGTTTTCGGCATGCGTTGCCCACGAAAGCACCGCCATGAATTGCCTCTCTCTCAACATTCAAAGATGAGGCCCATCGCAAAACTTCTGGCCACTTCTTTTGCAAGTTTACAAATAACAAGTTCACCGCGCCCAACATCAAGTGTAGCTCCGGAGGTGTAATTATATCGATTACCTCAGTGGTATCTGGGCCTTTGAAGATGGGTGAGTGAATGCAATTACCGAAATGTTTGGCATTCTTTGTGTCCTTCTCCGAGTCAACAAACGACCAGTACTGACGACGTACACTTCCCAAAGTTCTCAGTTCACCACGAGAATCCAATTTTTCCTTCGATGAATTGCACCACGTGCATGGATGAGAACATGCGTGTGCCATCAAACCGATTGTTGTGTTTGCTAACTTTAAATCCATACAACAAGTAAAGGGATGTAATGTTTGAGGAGACGTAAGTTTTTATAAAATTCCACAGTAACAATAAATTGCGATATGTCTCCTTTGCGTCTGGAACGATAGCAATGACAAATAACTTGCGCACACTTGTATCTTTCAGATTTCTCTCAGCAACGCCATCGGATAGTTTGCTTCTCACCACAGTTGTGCTTTCAGATGATGGATCATGAGGTAATCGAAATGTTACACAGATTTTGAGGAAACCTCCACCTCCGTCCAGACCAATAACTGAATCTACTTCGACGCCACCCTGAGGATGTCTGTGGGCGACAACACGATCTTTCAATGCTTCAATGTCTGTACAATACACAACTGGGAGCGATGAAGATGCCTTACTCGCCGAAGAGTCAAATTGGTGAACTTCATAAGTAAATATGTCATCGACTTGATGAGATACAAGTTGCAATTTCTCTCGCAAGTACGGCTCAGTTGAATTTCTGGATCCGAAAGCAGAACGAATGTGTTTTCCAAGAGCCTTTGTCTGGTTGGTCGATAACCTTAAATCTGAACGAATTCTCTGCATGTCGTCAGCTGTTACCTTTTCAGGCTGCGGGCTCTTGGAAACATCGACCCTCAAGGGTTGGCCTCTGATCGAGGAAAGCTTGAACGAAGTGTCATCGGACTCACGAACTTTCTGTCTTATAATCGCAGATGCCAATTATTCTTCTGAACGTCGTGGTGCACTTGAATTAGGCGAATCCGCAGCGAAGGATAATAGATTCTCATGTCGCGTAGCTTGAGTACATGTATGCGGTTTACCTTTGCCAATCGCAGTAAGACAGTATGAACAGAGATTCACTACATTCGGTGTTTTTAGTGGAACATTTGCCACATATGTTGGTCCTGGTTGGCGCTTGTGTATAACAGAATTTGACAGTCCAAAATTTCACGTTGTTGATGCTCGTGCAATATCGCAAACAAGACACATGCACTTCAGGTTACTCCTCGTTAAAGGACGCAGGTTTCCAAGTTGAGAATAATCGAAAATTTGTATTTCACGTTTGAAGTTGCTCCTCTTATATTCATGCACAATTGCATGACAGTTACTACACAGCGACGTAGGAAATCTGATGTCATCGAAGTCACTAATATCCACAATTAATTTTCGAATCACTTCGCGGGCAGCATCAGAAATGTTTCGCATAACTTTGGTCTTGGAGAAGCATAAAATACAAACGCATGCTCTGCATTCTTCGTGTGTCTTACAGTGCGTAGGCATGTTCGATACAAGTTGAAATGAAAATGGTGAAGATCAGCAGATCTGCCAATTTCATTTCAAATTTTGAAAGGTTACCAATTTTGAAATCTGCACATTCTATGTCAATCTGCTACAAACTGCGTGAGAATAAGGTGGACGAATAAGCAACTAATTAGATGTCTATGCTTAATTCCAATGCACCTTCACATTTGAAAATTGTGTTTACAATTGAAAGCTTAACATAGACATCTCATTAGCTTAATCATCTAACGATATGCTAGTGCCTTCACGCTAGTCCCTTCACAATTAAAAGGGATGTAATGTATGAGGAGACGTAAGTTTCAATAAATTCCACAGTAACAATACATTGCGATATTTCTCCTTTGTGCCTGGAACGATAGCAATGACAAATAACTTGCGCACACTTGTATCTTTCATATTTCTCTCTGCCTTTAGTGTACATGAATAATGATCTCGATCAAGCTTTGACAAATTGATTTCATTGAACTTAATTTTAGGTTATCAAAAGTTATTTAATATCGTAAATTAGTCTACTATGGTACATCTATGAAAATACATTAGATGTATCCTCAGCGTCCTCGAATTGACCCGTGTCAGTCATATAGATGTAATAAGAATTTATTTATTTTCTTAGAAAGATAAAGAACTCTATATATGACTCATACTACTTACTAACGTCGCCGTGAACATATTTGGCCATTTATTTTTATGTTATTTTTATCTACAATGATAAAGTAATTATTATTAGCCTGAATTGTACACGTTAAATGTCGTCTAACGACCATTAAACTTTAGAACCCACGTGAATTTTGTCGTTCTAAGTACAAAAATACATTTTTCTATACTACTCATAAAGATATCGACAAAAAATTTCTAAATTGTGCCAAAAATATTCGCCAACCAAAGAGTTTTCGAATGGTGTATGATTTATGCGAGTTCTAATTTTTTTCAATTAAACGTCATTCTGGACCACCGTGCTGTGCGATGAATTATTAATTTAAATTTTAATTGATATGATATTTTATCATAATCTAAATATCCGAATAATGGAGACAATGACAAATTTACTGTCTGTTTACTTTTCTTGTTAAAACACGTCTTTCTTTATATGCAGTATTATTTGTTTTATTCAAATGTTTCGCAATTTGTTCTACATCTTTCGCAATTCCTGCGGCATCTTTTCCAGCGTGAGTTAAATCATCAACAATTATTCCATCATTATTATCTGGAAACCAACCTTCGATTTCATGCTTTTTATTATTTTCACCAATTGCAGCAGATCTAAGCATTGTATCAATTACACCTGGAGAATCACCTAGAGAATCACTTATTGTTTCTATACTTTGAGTTGCAACATCTAAACGCATTTGTGTAAATAATATTGGAAAGAAATTATTCTCTAATGCAATATTATCAGTATCTGGTAATTGTGTTGTAAAATTGGCATAACTATAAAAAGAATATTCACAGTGTAAAAAGGAATCAGGTAAATATAAATTCCAGTATTTACTCTATTAGAAGACCCGGGATTCATAGCAATTCTTATATAATCATTCTTTTTTGATTGTAACTGACGAACGGAGGATCGTCTAATTTAAATTTATTTTCAATAAAGCGATCTGAATGATTGATTAAGGAAGACATTTTTATAAAAAATAATTTGACTTTTTTGTTTTTTCTCACACACAGAAAAAATATTTTTTTAGGTTTCCTTTTTCGAATATATGTTTTGCTAAACCATTACCTCTTATTCTATTTTTTCAATTGATTTCTTGTCCTGTTTACTTTCAGCGGCTATGTTAGCAATTTTGTTTTTTGTTTCCTCTGGAAGTTTTTTTAATTTTTTTAGTTCTTCAGAATCATTCTTAAGTTTACGAATAGTTTCTAGTTGTTCTAATTCGTTTTGAAACTTAACAGCATTTGATATTGCACTAGGTGTACTACCTATAGCAGCTGCTCCTTTTGCAGCAAATGTAATTAAATCTTTATTATTTTTAACAACATTAACGATACTTCCTTCATTATCACTGATGCCAGAAATTATTCCAGCTCCGAGGTTTGCACCATCTCCTTCTTCTTGAATAGTTTCTACATTGTTATAATGGTAAAAAGATTTCATAGATGGTTGATGTGCAATTATTTGATTTGAAGCAAATTTTTTAAGATTGTGTTTGTAAGTTACAGGCATTTTTTTAGGATTAAATTTGACTTTTGGGAAAAATATTTATGACAAGACAAAAAATATTTTCTTTTCGTTTAGCTGATACTGAAATTAAATCTTAAAAGTTAGTTAATCTGAAATTATTTAGAATAATCTTATTGGTTTTACTTGCACTTCAAAATATTCCATCTCCTTCTTTTTGGATTGATTTTACACTGTTATAATGGAAAACAGATTTCATAGAAGGTTCACTTGCAATGTTTTGATTTGATGAAAAATGTCTAAGATTGTGTTTATAAATTACAGGTATTTTTAGGTTTTAATTTTAATTTGTGATTAAGATTTACGTTTGTGAATGGACAACAACCGCGTGATAACTTTATTAATTTGCTTTTGCACTTTCTCTATTGCGTTAAGCAGCGTGTGATGTATTTTAATTTCTTTTCTATTAACTTGCATTTTCTGCTTATTCATCTCTAAATCCGTTTTAAGAGCCTTCAACTTAATTTTAAGAACATCCAGCTGATTTTTCACAGCATCTAACTGTTCTTTATTTGCTTTATAATTTTTCTTTAATTCCTTTTATAAATTGATTTTAAGAGTTTTCATTTTATCAACTTTTTGATTAAGTGATTTTACTTCATTTATTATTCGATTCATCTTTTTCATTTGTTGAGTAATTTTAGAACTTAGTTCATCAACACTTTCTTGGAATGTAGCTTGTAACTCATTTAAATTTTTAAAAATTTTTTTAGGAAGTTTTTCTAATTGTTCTTTCAGTAGTTGTATCTGATGTTTATTTTTGATGACTGCAGATTTTAACTTTATAGAAAGTGGTATCAAAATGTTTGATTGTTTTGAAATTTTTTAAAAAAGTTTGCTATATTTACTTCTAGCTCTTTATCCTTTTCATCAAGTTTTAATAATTTTTCGTTTAATGATTTGTCATTCAGTTTTAGCAACTTTAATTCATTCATCAGTGTAACCAAAACATCGTTTATACATTTTTCTTTTAAGTCATTGATTTGTGTATCAACATATTGTTCATTCGTTAACTCTGTATTTTGTTGTGGAAGAATAGAAGGATGTATTGGACCAGATAAAACGTCTCCAGTTTTCATGATATAATTTTCTATTTCTATTTCTGATTCTCGATTATTCGGGATATATGCACCTCCACCAACATTTGGTAACATCATTTTTTAATAATAAAAAATAATTTTTTTTCTAATAAAAATAAAAATGGAAATTACTCAAATTTGTCAAGTTTGTAATATGCGTTTTATAAATCAAGCGTTATTATATTCTCATATGAAAAAAACACCATGTGGTAAACATATGGAACAACAATTTCATCAAAATATTCAACCCAATCAAAATATTCAACAATTACAACATTTGTTTCTACCAAAAAAATAATATCTAAAATTAAAACACAATTTTTTTCTTTAAAAAATAAAAATAATGGAAAATACCAAGTTTTATTGTGTCTTATGTAAAAGACAGTTACAAACAAAAACAAGTTGTCAATCTCATTTAAAAAGTAAAATGCATTTACAAAATGCAGATCGAGCTGATGAAGGAAATATATCAAAATTAAATAATTACAAAAACTATCTAGAAACATTACCTACTGATATAAAAGTTAAAAAAATATTTGATGATTATTCACATTCGGAATGTAAAAAAGTTTTTAATAGTGAAGATTTTTTTGGGGAATTCGAAGGTTCTAGTACTTCGCCCGACGGTTCTAGTACTTCGCCAGAAACAGATATAAAATATTTATTTGATGAATCTGTTGAACATAATGAAACCGATAAAACTTTTTATAATGTATTAACAAACTTCTATAATATATTCAAGAAATCTTTCAAATGTCATATGAATGTAGAAGTCCTTTATACAAAAACTAGATCCGATGGAATGACTGAAGAAATAGTAAAGGGACATTTTACACAGACACAAGAAATTCATAATGTAAATGATATACAACCCATATTTGAAACGATGATAAATAAATTAAGAGATGCTATAACTGAAGCTCAGTTGCGTGAATCTGGTTGGAGATTTATTGCAATACTATCTAAGAAAATAGTAATTGACAAATATAAAAATGATACTGGTAGTTACATACCCCTTCCTTTCAGTTCTCCACAAATAATCAACATGCAGAATGAAGATGAATATTGTTTTCATGTGGAGTGTTATAGCACATTTACATCCTGCAAAATATCACAAAGAAAGACTAAGTCATTATAATAAAGAATATATAAATGAATTTGATCTCTCTGATGGCCTAGATGAATTTCCATATGATTATAATAGGTCAATAAAGTTTCATAAAAAGAATAAAAATTTAATAGAAGTAAATGTTTTTGAATTAAATGTAAAGCATGTTTCTATTGGTGATATTACTCCCTTATATCCCGGAGATATTAAAGTTAATAACATTGTTTAAAACAACTTAAAAGAATTTTATTTGAATAACAAAATTTATGCCAAACAGAAATAGTATACAATGAAAGAGGAAATTACATACATCATAATATTATTTACAAAGGAAATGTAATATGTGCTGAAAAATATGAAATTACAAAAACATTATCACCAATAATGATTAATCATAATAATTATAAAGGATGTGGATTTCCCTATGAGTACGAAACCGAGTGTACGTCTCTATTGTCAGAATATATACATAAGTTAAAGATGTTACCGCAACTATATAAAAAACAGTATCAACAAAAATATCAACAAGAGTTACAAATGTTACATAATCAATATCTACAAGAATATCAACAAGAAGTAACTATATTATTTCGCAAATATATTGAAAAAGAATTGAATCTTGAAGATAAAGAATATTTAAAATTATCATACATAGTCTACTAACAATGTAATTCTCAATTTAATGAACTAGAATGTCATCCAAAAAATCTACAACAATATAAAGAACATTGTCAACAAAAAATCTACAAGAATATCATATGGGTAAACATATATTAAGTAAGGAATATCATGAGCAATATGAAGAACAATGTAGAAAACAATATGAAGAACAATTTCAAATAAAAATATCAAGAACAATATCAAGAACAGTTAGAAATATTACAACAGGAATATCAACAAAAGTTAAAAATGTTAAAGCAGCAGTTAATGCAACCAGCACAAGCGAATATACTATATTATCAAGATCATCACGTATTGTGTAAAGATGTTTCTAAATTTTCAAAAACTTCAGATAATGCTAATTTTCCCTGTCTCCAATGTATGACGAGCTTTAGAACTAAGGACGAAATGAATAGACATTTGGAGAATTGTCAACGAAATGAAGCAGTTAGAAATACTTTTACTAAAGAAGATTATTTAGTATATAATAAATGGCATTACAAAAATAAAGTACCCTTTATTATATATTGTGATTTTGAAGCATATAATGTTAACATGACACAAAGTTCTGGTAAGCATTTACTTGAACAAAAACCATTATGTCGGGGAATGTACATTCATTCAAATTATCCTGAATTATTTAAATCAGAATATTATCAATACTATGGTGAAGATAGTTCAGAAATGTTTACAAAGAAAATAGAAGAATTACAAAAATATTTTTCACAATTGCTTAAAACAAATAAACCAATGCTTCCATTAACGTATGACCAATAAGTACAATTTGATAATGAAAAAAATTGTTATTACTGTGGAAGAGAATTTACACCTTATAAAGTAAAAGATCATGATCACCTAAATGGAGTATATAGAGGTGCAACACATAATTCTTGTAATCTTACTGCTAATAAATTTAGATACAACTTTGTTCCTTTACATTTCTACAATGGTTCTAAATATGATTTCCATTTAGTAATGAAAGATTTATTTTCATCTGAAAAATTACAACAACAACAAATAAATGTACTATGTAAACAAGAAGAAGAATATTTTTCAATGCAATTAGGTTGTATTAGAATATTAGATGCATTTAGATTTTTTAATCCTTATTCATTAGAGGTCATGGGAAAAACTTTAAAACCTGAACAATGCAAAATATTAAATAAATATAATTTAAAACCTTTAAAAGGTATTTTTCCCTACGAATATTTAACTGGAGATATAAATAGAATAAATAAAATAATGCAAGAACATCAACTTTCTTCACTTGATAAATTTAAATCAACATTAAAACAATCACAACTATCTGAAGAAGATTATGCAGAAGCTGAAAAGAATTGGAGAGAGTTAAATTGTAGAACAATGTATGATTATGCAATGAAATATCTTCAGATAGATGTATTAATCCTTGCTGATCTTTTTGAAAACTTTCGTGACATGTGTGTAGAATATTACGGAATAGATCCATGTTATTGCTATTCGACATCAGGATTAACATGGTTATCAGGGTTGAAACATACAAATGTTAAACTTAAATATTATAAAGAAAGTTCTTATGATAAATTGTTATTTTTGGAATCTGGAATTAGAGGTGGTGTTTCATCTGTTCTAGGTAATAGATATGTGAAATGTTATAATAAGAAAGAAAATCCTGATGATTATGGTTATTTAAAAATTTTAAATCCAGAAGAAAAAGATCAATTTATAAAATTGTTTAATCAAAATATAGAAGGACTTATATCAAATGAAGAGAGTCAAGCATCAGTTGATGAATTCATGAGAGAAAACTATTTGTTATATTATGATTTCAATAGCTTATATTCTTCTTGCATGATACAAGAATTACCAACAGGTGAAATGGAATGGAGTACAATTCATAAATACGACCCTACATTAGATGGTGGAAATAATTATGGTTATATATATGAAGTTGATTTAGCATACCCTGATTATATAAAAGGCGCAACAAAATATTATCCTTTCTGTCCCGAAATCAAAATTCCCAATATAGAAGATTTTTCAGATTATCAAAAATCTTTAATTCCTAAGAAATACAGGCCAACAAAAAAACTTATGTTAACACAAAGTAATAAAGGAAAGTATGTTGTTGAAGGAAGAATGCTAGATTGGTATTCAGATCATGGAATTATTCTTTTTAAAATTCACCGGAAACTAGTGTATAGAAAATCTAGGTGGTTAAAAGATTATATAGAGTTCAATATTGAAAAACGTAAAATAGCTAAAAGAAGTAAAGATGATTTTGGAAATGTGTTCTTTAAATTAATGAATAATGTATTTTATGGTAAGACTTTAGAAAATGTGCGTAATAGACAAAATATTGAAATAGTTTATGATAAAGATAGATATCAAAATTTAACAAGGAAACGTACATATAAAAGAACTACTAGATTCAGTGATGAACTATGTGCAGTGCATCTAAGACGAAACATTATAAAACATGACAAGTTTAATTTTATAGGATTCACTATATTAGAATTAGCTAAACTATTTATGTATAGATTTATATATGATTATTTAGCACCTGTTTATGGCGAAAACTATAAATTACACTTTACAGATACTGATAGCGTTTTCTTGGGATAAACAATACCGTATAATTCTTCATTTGATGAATAAGTTAATAAAATAAAAGATATCATTCATCCTTCTGATTTATGTAAAGTAAAAGATGAGTTGAGCGGAGATAAATCAGACGGAAATGAAGAGTACATAACAGATGCTGTATTCTTAAAATCTAAATGTTATTGTTATAACACAAATTCTAAAACATCTAAAACAAATTCAAAAACATCTAAAACATTAAAAGAAATTTCAAAAGCATCAGCGGCTAACCAAATAACATTTCAAGATGATAAGAATGCATTATTTAATGATGAAATAAAAACAGCAGTTAATTATAGACTTAATTCAAAGAAACATAAAATGTATTTAAAAGAGGAACATAAATTAGCAATTTTACCTGATGGAATAACTACTTTACCTTTAAAATTTTCTAATTTTTAAATTTCTTGATTTTTTAAGATGAAGAAAAATTTTAAGAAAAAGATAAACTATTCGATCACTCCGCGAAAATATTTTCTATAACTCTATCATATATTTTTTTATTAATATTAATTGTAATGAAGCCATAATCTTTTGGCCAAGCATTATTACACGAATGTTTAAATTCATCCTTATCTCTTATACATGAATCTCTTGACAAATCACTTAAGTTTCTTGCATTTATTTCAAATAGTATAAATATATTTGCATTCTTTCTAATAACACTTCAATCTAATAAATGCATACTTTGTGTTAAATAAAAAACACTACAGTTGTTATGTCTACCTCTTGTGAAATAATTTCTCTGAACTGACTGATTTCTATCATTAACACAATCATCAAAAATTACACAATGTTTCATTGTTTTATCTAGTTTACTAGGATCTTGCATATTACCAATATCATCTATTAATTGTATCTTCATATGCTTATTTTTATTGGATTCTACTAACTGATTATTTTTGCTGCTTCTTCACACCACGAACTTATTTCTTCTTCATATTCACATTTTTCATATTCTTTGAATAATGAAGCAATTGCTGTTTTTGTAAGATTATTTTCAAAGCCACATTTTAAAAATTGATAGACGGGTTGATCTGCTGTTGTTGTATAAATTATAAGATTGTTATAATCCAAAAAATTTGGAGTCGTTAAAATTTTAAATAATAAATATGTTTTTCCACATCCTGATCTTTCACAAATAACTGACAAAAAAACTTTATTAGATAAATTTGGATGATGATTAAATTTAAGTTATTTTATTTAATGGTAGTTTTGTAAAAATTTCCTCACTCATTTTTAATAAAATATTTTTAAGAAAATTAAACTTCTCTAATCAAAAGATCTGTCATAATTTCTTCACCTCCAAAATTTATCTCCTTTCCTTTCTCATCAGTGATTCTAATGTTAATGCTGTTAATAGTTTTTCTTGTAATAGGGAAATATATCAATGTTTGTGGAAATACATTTAATCTATAACCAATGGGTACAGTAAAAGCTGGGAAACTGAATATTAAATTTGACAATTTACCATTTATATATCCTCTTTCAATAATGTCACAATGTACAACAATTGAATTTATTTCAGTTATTTTTGGAATCTTCTCACCTGAATGATAACCTTGACTATAGATTTTTTTATTAAATACTAATAGTTTTGACAATGATCTATCATGATTAAAATCAACTTGATGATTTTCGTCTAAAGTAAGAAAATTTATTAACTGCCGGTTCAGCTGCAAAATGTAATTGTTTCTTATCTTTAAATGGAATACCTAAATGTCTCTTAATTTCATTTGATATTGATTCAACTTCGTAAGAACCAGGAAGAAAAGTTAGTATTTTCCACGTTTTACCTTTATCAGTAGAATATCTAAATTGATCATTCACATCTTTGATAACGTTTTGAATAGTGTTGAATGTGGAGAAACTAGTCAATGAAATTTGATAATTTTTATTTTGTTCCAAATGTAGAATGGGTTCTAAATTACAAGTGTGTGATGAAGTAGTTGCTATAATTTTCAACGTCGTACTAAATTTTGATAACCCAAAATCTCTGTCAGATTTACTAAATGATAGTTAATTTTTTCTAGTTCTGCTGATGATAATTCTCTCGAAGACATTTTTTTATAGAAATTTTTTTATTAAATATTTTTTTATGAAATATTTTTTATAAAAATTTAAGGATTAAAAATTTTGACTAATTTTTTATAGGTCTTCTCATTTATAATTTCCTTTTCTAATAGTCTTTTTAAGATTTCGTTAAAACTGGAGTTATGTCCTTCTTTTGTTTAGATAATAAAATCTCTAATCTATTTATTAATTCTAGTGGGTCATCTGGTAAAAATACAGTTGTTTCTGTTTGTAATCCTGTTCCTACTTTTCTACCAGTTAATAATAAATCTTCTAATTGTTTATAATATTTAAGAGTTTTTACTGCACCAACTTTATCTAACATAGCTTTATATTTTATTAGATCATCTACATCATAACGTTTTAAATCTGCTCCTCTTAAAAGATCTACAAAATTTCTATATAAACTAAAGGGTGATTTATCTGGTGAGTAAATTAAACCTCTTATAGGTCTTGGAAATATTTCTTCACCACCAAGATAGAATCTAGTTATTGTTTGTCCATCTATAAATGAAGTAGAATGTTCGAATTGCATAGATTTAGGTAATTTTTTATTGATGTTTGTTTCTATTAATCCATAGTCATCTAATATAGTTTTCTGAATTGAATCAGTTATGTCAATTCTGTTAGCGTGAGTTGTAAGTTCTTCTTCAAGAGTTTTAAATGGTTCAATAGTTTTTTCAAAATCAGTTTTTGCTTGCTCCGTTTGTTGCATTCTATCTATCATATCAGATTGAATACCAGCTTTTGTCATTCTATGCTGAGTATGATTTTCTTTCATAATATTTTTTTGCTTTATTAACTCATCTAATTGTTGGATTCTTTTTTCATTACAAGCTCAAAATTTTATCCATTTTTAAAAAATAATACTTGAATTTTGTGGTAACATTGGAATACAACAAAAACATTTTACTGAACAAATTATTTTTTTATTGCTTTGTCGTCTAAAATTTTTTCGTCTAAAGTTTCGTTTAATAAAGTCTTTAGTTCTTCTAAAAAATTTTATCATTTTCTTCATTAGAAATTTTACCATCACTAGAAATTTTACCATCCTGTTTATTCTTGTCATTAACTTGTGTCTGTAATTGAATTGATATTTTATTAGCTTCATTAGCTATTTGATAAAATTTTTTCAATCTCATCTAACGTGATAACATGATCATTGCATACGCTTTGAAAGTAATAATGCAGTTTATCATAAACTTCTTTAACGTGAGAATGTTTATTTTTTAATGATTTTCATTTCTTAGTAATAAAAGATAGTAATGGGCAAAAGACCGTTCCAGGACACCATAAAATTCAAAACAATAGTATCTTTAAAAACGATATAAATTCATGAATTTGAACCCTTTTTCAGGTTATTAAGACCTAAATACATGAATTTAGTCCATTCAAAAAGTACCATTTTTTCAAAAAATGGAATTTTTAAAAACGACATAAATTCATGAATTTGAACCCTTTTTCAGGTTATGAAGACCTAAATTCATAAATTTGGGCGTTTTTAAAATACCCAATTTTCAAATTTTTCAAAATCTCAAATTTGAGAATTACAATTTTCACCCTTAAAATCATGACCGTTCCAGGACACCGAAAAAATCATAACAGTTAAGAAACTCAAAATTTGAGAATAACAATTTCCTGGCTTAAATCATGACCGTTCCAGGACACCGAAAATCATAAAAGTTGAGAATTTCAAATTCATGAATTTTATCCATCTTTCAGGTTTCTAAAATATATCATGTGACTAAAAATATTTCTTTAAAAATGGAAGAAACAAAAGTGGATGAAACCACAAGACTATATCCTTCGTTATCTCAATTAAAAACAAGTGAAATGGATCTCAATTATTATTAAGATTAGAGCATTATGATAAATTAAGAAGATGCAATTATTACTTAGACATTCTTCGTTATTGTATTCTCAACATTATTTAAAGTACTAATTGTGTGAACTAGAAGATCATTGTAACTCATAAACTCAAAATTATTCAATGAACCCGTACACTGGCTGATAATTGAAGAGAGAGAGAGATTTATTGTTTTAGCAACGGAAACATCTAGCAGCTTTCCCCTAAAATTATCGTGGAAACTCTTGTCATTTCAATTTACCCATCGGTAAACTTTTGACATTTCAACTTACTTGTGCGTAAAAGTTTTGACATTTCAATTTACCCCTACGTAAATTATTTTCAGAATCTGTTTTCAAAATCCATTTGCAAAGTCTGTTTTCAAATTCAGTTTTAGAAATCGATTGGCAAAATTCATTTAGCGTTTCCTGTTTCCACATGAATAGGTTAAAACACATACGGGCAACAATGAAAAGCAATTCTTCTTGTGAATTGAGAACACATGCGGGTGTGGTGATAATAAAAAAGCAATTTTTATTGTGAATTTAGAACGCATAAGGGCAACGCCGATATGCAAGATAGTTGTTATAGCAATTTTAAACAATCACTTAAACAATGAAACACATTAACGAATGAAGTTCTTCTCTCAAGGAGTATTAGATAGTTAGTTTATTTTAATTCATCTCATTCATTTCTATCATTCATGATGAGTAAACATTTGGGTGATCGTATTGAAACGACAAAAGGACAAATCGCAAAAAAAAAGTGCCTGATCAACGAATTTGTAAAGAAGAATCATTTCATAAATACTGTGGATCTACAAAAAAGTTTGGAAAACTTTAGTGATATTGATTTTGATGATTTCTTGACGTCGTGTGAAATATCACAGCGAATTTTAAACGAAGTTAAAGGCGCTGCTGCATTAAAACGTAAGCGAAGAACTTTACAAAATCAATATATTATGAAACGTGAAGCGGCGAGAATGAAGCGTTCTTTTGATGAACAACTTGAGACGGATTATTATAATAAGACAATGAAAATAAGTGAAATAGTTTTAAATCTACAACCGGGAACATCATCAACTCAAGATGAAGAGACATCACAATTGCAAGCCATTCAAGACAAATGATTTTGTGGACAACTACATCTGAAAAGCAAGCAAGCAAGCAGTGATTCAAGAACCATCTAAAACTCAGTTTTTTCTAATTCATTTTGAGAAGTTCATGAAGAAAATGGAAATATGTAAAACAACATAGATTAGAATAATTAATATATAATCATTTCAAAATCGAATAAGTAGTAAGGAAAGTCATCATTAGAGAACAGTTTTAAATCAATACCCCCTCCCTTCTGACTTACCTCGATTAATTATCTCGATTTTTATTAAAGATACCTGCCTTTTTCATCTGACGTATGAAGATTTGTTATGAAATTTACAGTTATAACTTTGTTCCGGGAACTGAAGGTTCCTGTTGGCTTATTTTTTAGGAATTGTAATTCGACTCTCATTAGAACATGAAAATTCTTTATTCCCAATAAGGGAAGAATATTATCCCCTATAAGAAATTTTTTTAATTATTATATCCTATAAGAAATTTTTTTAATTATAAAATGAGCAACATAAATGAGTTTTTGAAATTATATGGAACACAAACAACAACAAATTTCGATTTAAAAAAATCGAAAATCAATCGGGAATAAAGAATTTTCATGTTCTAATGAGAGTCGAATTACAATTCCTAAAAAATAAGCCAACAGGAACCTTCAGTTCTCGGAACAAAGTTATAACTATAAATTTCATAACAAATCTTCATACGTCAGATGAAAAAGGAATACATTGGTCTGCAGGTATCTTTAATAAAAATCGAGATAATTACTATTTCGACCGCCCGGAGGCTGAGAACTATTGGTTCGATTCTTATGGACTTCCACCTACAAACGAAGTCAAAAAATTACTTGGCAATGGAATTTATAATACATTTCAAATTCAAAAAACAGGAACTACTTATTGTGATCAATTATGTCTTTATGTTTTATTTAAATTACAAAAAGGAGTACCATTTCTTGATATTATGTTAGAATTGAACGAACCGTAGGTTCTATGGCTACGCCTAACAAGGGAATTTCATTCCCGAAACGTTAGTTCCAATAATAATGATAATGATTATTAAAAATCAGTTCGTTGTAATTCATTTTGATAAAATCGGCCTCTGATATTTTCATCATCTAAATCTTTGATTTCGTAAGTAATCGGATAAGTTTGATTTATTTTACAAACTTCAAATATCTCTTTCGTCCAGTATCCGACGAAGCCTTTTTCAAATGTATTCCTATACTTAAATATTCTAACTCTATCTCCAATTTTAAATTTCGGCTTAAGTTTCTGCCAATTCAGATTACCCTCATTCAAATTATTATTTTCGTTCGAATAATTATTCTCGAATATTTTTTTTCTTATCAAATCAAGTCAGGGTAATCAAATCATCTGACGTATGAAGATTTGTGATGAAATTTATAGTTATAACTATGTTCCGGGAACTGAAGGTTCCTGTTGGCTTATTTTTTAGGAATTGTAATTCGACTCTCATTAGAACATGAAAATTCTTTATTCCCAATAAGGGAAGAATATTATCCCCTATAAGAAATTTTTTTAATTATAGAATGAGCAACATAAATGAGTTTTTGAAATTATATGGAACACAAACAACAACAAATTTCGATTTAAAGAAAATCGCAAATCAATTGGGAATAAAGAATTTTCATGTTCTAATGAGAGTCGAATTACAATTCCTAAACAATAAGCCAAAAGGAACCTTCAGTTCTCGGAACAAAGTTATAACTATAAATTTCATAACAAATCTTCATACGTCAGATGAAAAAGGAATACATTGGTCTGCAGGTATCTTTAATAAAAATCGAGATAATTACTATTTCGACCGCCCGGAGGCTGAGAACTATTGGTTCGATTCTTATGGACTTCTACCTACAAACGAAGTCAAAAAATTACTTGGCAATGGAATTTATAATACATTTCAAATTCAAAAACCAGGAACTACTTATTGTGGTCAATTATGTCTTTATGTTTTATTTAAATTACAAAAAGGAGTACCATTTCTTGATATTATGTTAGAATTGAACGAACCGTAGGTTCTATGGCTACGCCTAACAAGGGAATTTCATTCCCGAAACGTTAGTTCCAATAATAATGATAATGATAATTAAAAATCAGTTCGTTGTAATTCATTTTGATAAAATCGGCCTCTGATATTTTCATCATCTAAATCTTTGATTTCGTAAGTAATCGGATAAGTTTGATTTATTTTACAAACTTCAAATATCTCTTTCGTCCAGTATCCGACGAAGCCTTTTTCAAATGTATTCCTATACTTAAATATTCTAACTCTATCTCCAATTTTAAATTTCGGCTTAAGTTTCTGCCAATTCGGATTACCCTCATTCAAATTATTATTTTCGTTCGAATAATTATTCTCGAATATTTTTTTTCTTATCAAATCAGGGTCGTCAGAAGCATTCTTTGGAGTTTCTTCAATACCAGAATGAACTTTATTATTGTACTGTTCTACAATTCCTGGTAATATCTTCAACCATTTCTGATTTCCTTGCTGAATAAATTTCTTGAAAATTTTATTTTTTAACGTCCGATTGAATCTTTCTATCACTACGGCCTTCCCTGCATTTTCAGTTGAATAAACAGTTTCAAATAGTGGCTGAACATTTCTGTTATAAAATTCTGACCCTTTATCGACAAACAATTTTTTGGCTTTCTCTTACTTTCTTTAAAGATTTCTTCAAACGCATATTTAACTGATAGACCACTTTTATTTTTTAAAGGCTTTACCCAAGCGTATCGTGTATATAAATCCATAACGGTCAATGCGTATTTATAATCAGAATCATTCGGCATTTGAACAAGATCAGCACTCCAAATATCATCTTTATTAAATACTTTTACTTTCAATAAATATTTAGGCCTTCTGTATTCTTTATGAATTTCGGAGGCATAAGTTCGAGCGTTGCTCTCAGACAGCTTTGCTGTCGTTTCATTTAAACCCTGACCGAATAATATTTTAGCTTGTAAAGCTTTCTTAACAAACATTCTTTCAATTTTTTCTCTAAATGTAGGATTTTGAATACTATCTAATTCTTGAATCATCTTCTTATCAGCTGCATGTCGAAAATTTAGATCATGATTTCGATAAGCTAAATCATGCCTGTAAGCTGCGGCATCTACTCTATTTATTGGTTCTTCACCTGGTTTTGGATTATTATTCTCATCTAATCTTATATCTAATCGAGTTCCTGGACCGGTATATGAATGACCAGGAAGATGTTTTTCTTTCGAATATTTACTCCAAATAAATCCAGGAAAGTTTTCTAATGTTTTTTGTATGTCACCACCGTAGGTAGTAGCCAAACTTTGTTTGTCGTCGTTACCTTCATAAATTTTACAATTTGAGTTTTTATTTTTGTTTAATAGATAATTTAATAAATCTAAATTAGCAATTTTTAATTTAATTAAATTTTCGGAATTTGTGGAATTTGCGGAATTCTTTTTTAAAGATAAAAAACTTTTAAAAGATAAAATAAAATAAATGTTTTACCGAATCGGACCAAAGGTCCTCAGGTTACTAACCTATAGAACCAAAGGTCCTGAGGTTATTACCTTATCATACTAGGACTTAGATATATTCCAGAACCATCTTTAGTTTCTTTAATTTCAATGAAATCATTAACATTGTGGAGAATATTTTTAAGAACACGTTTTCCTTCATCAACTAATTTTAATTTACTAATAAAATTATCTACTATTCCGTCACCCCTAGCAACTTTCTCTAACTCTCTATTATGACGTTTTTGTTCTTCTAATGCTGCCTTCTCTGATTTATTTTTATTTACTGCTTGGATAATGCCAGCTGTCCCACCTGCAACACTTCCTGCTGCTGCTATGCCTCCTATTATTAGTGGAATTAATGGGAGAATCCCGCCATTCTTTTCTTCTTGTAATTGAATATTCTCTATCATTGGTTTACTTATGTAATATCTTTTTGTTAATCGTAATAGTTTTAGGTGTATTTTTGTCAACAATATTACGTAATTTTAATTCAACAGTTTTATTATTACTTTTCGCTTGCGACATTTTTTTAATCTATTCTAGTTAAGAAAAAATTTTAATAATTTTATTCTAAATAATTTATTCTAATTAACTTATCGACAAAATCTTGGGTTTTAACCTATCCTAGCCATCTTTCCATTAAGAATTTCAATAGAATATTTTACATCTTCTAGCAATAAACCATAAGCCATCAATGAAGTTGTGGAATCTTTCTTTTCAATATTAATTGTTACATCACAACCATTTTTAACAATATCTTCAGATTTTGCACTTAAATCGAAACAGAAAACAGGATATAAATGTCTCCAATCTCCAGGAGTTAATTGTGGTTCAACTCCAAATTCTATACAAAGATTTCGATAAGAATCATATCCTTCCATAAATTGATTATTGGTATCATCGAATCTTAATGGATCAATTGGATATCGGGTTTGATTTAATGAAACTTGTAAACTTCGAATTGTATTAATATGGAAGAGATTGTTGTTCCTATCAAAACTTGGAGAATTATTTCTTTGAAATGTTAGTAATAAATATCTTGGAGTATTTGAAGTTCTAGTAAAATGCCAGTTAAATCTTTGTTCAGAAAAAGTTACAGAACTAGCAGTACGCTTTAGAAAATTTACTGAAATTGGTTTGTTAGTATTTAATCTTTTTGCAATAGCTGTTTCAATCTCTAAACTAGGAGTAATATGCTTTATCCACCATTCAAGTCTATCAATTTTTAAATATGCTTTTTTCCAGTCTTGCCAAAAAAGATTAATTCATTATTTGTTGTACGATGAATTATTAACTTAAATTTTAATTGATATGATATTTTATCATAATCTAAATATCCGAATAATGGAGACAATGACCAATTTACTGTCTGTTTACTTTTCTTGTCAAACTCACGTCTTTCTTTATATGCACTATTGTTTGTTTTATTTAAATGTTTTGCAATATTTTCTACATCTTTCGCAATTCCTGCTGCGTCTGTTCCATCGTAAGTTAAATCATCTATAATCATACCATCATTAGTATCAGGAAACCAACCTTCGATTTCATGCTTTTTATTATTTTCACCAATTGTTACAAATCTAAGCATTGTATCAATTACACCTGGAGAATCACTTATTGTTTCTATATTTTGAGTTGCAACATCTAAACGCATTTGTGTAAATAATCTTGGAGAAAAATTATTCTCTAGTGCAATATTATCGGTATCTGGTAATGGTGTTGTAAAATTCGCATCACTATATAAAGAATATTCACAGTGTAAAAATGAATCAGGTAAATATTAATAACTCTGCTGATTATCAACTTCAAAAATTAAATCACCTCCAGTATTTACTCTACTGGAAGATCCGGGATTCATAGAAATTCTTATATAGTCATTCTTTTTTTGATTATAACT
This sequence comes from Prostheceraeus crozeri, assembly GCA_907163375.1. NCBI lineage: Eukaryota > Metazoa > Platyhelminthes > Polycladida > Euryleptidae > Prostheceraeus > Prostheceraeus crozeri. The sequence goes on along the minus strand of CAJQUW010015769.1, from coordinate 1,105,908 downwards.
GACGAACGGAGGATCGTCTAATCTAAATTTATTTTCGATAAGCGAAGACATTTTTAAAAAAATAATTTGACTTTTTGTTTTTCTCATACACAGAAAAAATTTTGCTAAAAAGTTTTGCTAAAAAATTTTACTAAAAAAATTTTTACTAAAATATAATTTTAGAATTTTGCTAGACCACCTCCGCTACAGCTTTGCTGGTTAAACCGAAGGTTGCTGCCCACGCCATTACCTCTTATTTCTTCAATTGAACGTTTTATGGCTACGCCTGATTTCTTCTTATGTTTACTATCAGACGGAGCTCCGCTCCTCAAGGTTTCCCCCACAGCTTTGTTACAGTCATGTATCCTCTATGTCAGAGCCTTCGTATGTGGCTTTATCATCAATGAGGGATGGGTAATTCAAACGAAATGCTTTTTTCTTGTTTCATTATTTTTCGACTTGATCATGCTAACGTTGCATGATTCTATCCACGTAACGGCCTGCTAATTTTAGCAGATGATGATAGAGACCATAGCACTATGCATGTATGTGAATTGCACGAAGCTATATGCGGTCAATTTCACTCATGTCTCTGCCACTCTCTGAAATCACCCAAGGCCTCCAGTGAGCATTTGATACGTTCATGGCCCATCGATTTTAAAGTACAATCAGTCGGCCTATGCTTTTTCAGCGTACGGTTTTGTTGTGCCCTTTGAGAGTAGGAGATTAATCTCACTTGCTTTAAATAAAAGCAGTGCTTGTTATACAAACGCCAATAATTTGGATGTTTCTCATGCGATTCAGAATACAGGTGATTCCAGAAATTGTGATTAAGGACAATGGATAATTATTCGTCTTTTTTATCAAAACGGCGATAATTTACTACATACAGTTCAAACTCTGACTGGGTGCCTGCTTCAGCAGCGACTTGACCTCTAACTGAAAAAGATCTATGATATTCTCAAGGTCTATATCCGTCACGCGAGCCACATTGCTAAAAAATTTTACTAAAAAAATTTTTACTAAAATATAATTTTAGAATTTTGCTAGACCACCTCCGCTACAGCTTTGCTGGTTAAACCGAAGGTTGCTGCCCACGCCATTACCTCTTATTTCTTCAATTGAACGTTTTATGGCTACGCCTGATTTCTTCTTATGTTTACTATCAGACGGAGCTCCGCTCCTCAAGGTTTCCCCCACAGCTTTGTTAGCAATTTTGTTTTTTGTTTCCTCTGAAAGTTTTTTTAAATTTTTTAGTTCTTCAGAATCATTCCTAAGTTTACGAATAGTTTCTAATTGTTTTAATTCGTTTTGAGACTTAACAGCATTTGATATTGCACTAGCTGTACTACCTATAGCAGCTGCTCCTTTGGCAGCAGATGTAATCAAATCTTTATTATTTTTAATTAAGTTAACGATACTTCCAATACCAGAAAAGATACCAGCCCCTTCTTTTTGAACGGCACCTGCGGTGCCTAGGAACTTTTGTGTTCCGATTGTTTCTACACTGTCATAATGGTAAACAGATTTCATAGATGGTTCATGAGCAATTTTTTGATTTGAAGCAAAATGTTTAAGATTGTGTTTATAAATTATAGGCATTTTTTAGGATTAAATTTGACTTTTGGGAAAATATTTACGTTAATATTTGCGCTAAGATTTACGTTTATGATCGGCTAAAGCCTCTGAACAAGGTTCTATCAAGATTTACGTTTGTGAATGGACAACAACTTCGAGATAACTTTATTAATTGATTGTTGCACTTTATCTATTGCGTCAAGTAGCGTGTGATGTACTTTAATTTCTTTTCTATTAACTTGCATTTTCTCCTGATTCATCTTCAACGCCGCTTTAAGAGCATTTAACTTAATTTTAAGAACATCTAGTTGTCTTTAAACAGAATCTAACTGTTCTTTATTTTCTTTAGAGTTTTCTTGTAAATTTTTCTTTAATTCATTTTCTAAATTGATTTTAAGAGTTTTCATTTTATCAACTTTTTGATTAAGCGAGTTTACTTCATTTATTATTCTATTCATCTTTTTCATTTGTTGAGTAATTTTAGAACTTAATTCATCAACACTTTTTTGGAATGTAGTTTGTAACTGCTTTAAATTTTTTTTAATTCTTTCAGGTAGTTTTTCTATTTCATCTTCTAATTGTTCTTTCAATAATTTTATCTGATGTTTATTTTTAATGACTGCAGATTTTAAATTTATAGAAAGTAATATTAAAATTTTTGATTGTTCTGAAATCTTTTTAAAAAGTTTTGCTATATCTGCTTCTAGCTCTCTATCCTTTTTATCAAGTTTTAATAATTTTTCGTTTAATGATTTGTCATTAAGTTTAAGCAACTTTAATTCATTCATCAGTGGAACCAAAATATCGTTTATATATTTTTCTTTTAAGTCATTGATTTGTGTATCAACATATTGTTTATTTGTTAACTCTGTATTTTTTTGCGGAAGAATAGAAAGATGCAATGGACCAGATAAAACGTCTCCAGTTTTCATGATATAATTTTCAATCTCTATTTCTAATTCACGATTATTCGGGATATATGCACCTCCACCAACATTTGGTAACATCATTTTTTAACAATAAAAAAGTAAAATTTTTTCTAATAAAAATAAAAAAATGGATAAAGCAAATTTAAAAAAATTATATTCGTCCGCATCATCCTGTTCTTCTTATTCGACGAGATCAACGGGATTTGAAAATAAATGTTTTGATAATAATAATAATCCATGTATAGATGTTAATCTTTTGTTTCAATTACAAGCCGAAATATTTAGAGAACAGACTAAAGGATTACCTTCTATAGAAACTAATTATTGTTTATTTCCAGGTGATCCATTTATAAAATTTATGGATATAGTAAGTAAATATAATGATGTTGCGTATGTAGAATTGAATAAAGAAAATATGGTAATCATTGGACATAATAATGTTTACGGATTTATTAGAGCAGTTTTGCCGATTAGTAATACTGATTGGATAGAAACTAAAATTATTAATTATATCAATATTAAAGAATTAGTTAAAAAATTGAAATCTTTCTCAAAGGAAAAAATTAGATTATTTGTTGATAAACAAAACCAATATAATATTCATATAGAGAGTAAAAAACACAACGAAGAATTATTATGTCAAGTATATTATAGAGATACAATTTATAAACAAGAAACATTAGAAATGCCGCAAAGATATGATGATGATACATATATAGGATTATATTCAAATTTAAATATTAATTTGTTAAAATCTTACATAAATGGCTTAGCTCAACAAGAAAAAATTTATATGTGGACAACACCTTATACTATTAACAATGTCCATAATCATAATCATAATAAACGAACCGAAGGTTCTAGGGCTTTGCCCGATCTTAAAGAATGTTATGATAATAATGATGATAATAATATAGATGATGATAATATAGATGATGATTCTGAAACATCTGAAAATGGTGTAAATGGTAAAAAAGATTATAAAAATTTAAGTGAAGAAAAATTTATAGCTCATACTGATGTACATGATATTAATACTACATATAATCAAAATTTATCTAAATTTCATTTTCTTACAATTGAAAATAATAATGATGGTATAGTTGAAGATACTGTTAGACAACTATGTGTCGGGTCTACAAAATTTAAATTAGGACTTACATCTAATCAATTTAAAATTTTTTCATCTTTAATAAAAACTAAAAGTGATTCAGATTATGGTGGTGTTATTAAATTTTCCAAAAGAGAACAAAGACCAATATTTTTCTCTATTATATTATTATCAGATAAAAAATGTAATTTAGAGTTAGATATTCCAATAAGAGAATGGTATCCAATCCCAAAAAGTGTAATTTATGATGATGATGAAGAATCAATTTATGATGATGAAGAATCAATTTGATGATGAAGAATCAATAGTTAGTGAAAATGAATTTAAATTATCTTTTGATAAAACGTTATATGATAAAACTTAATATGATAAAACTTAATATTATAGAACATTACATGATAAAGAAAATAAAATAACTAAAGAACGTGAAATATATAATGATATATATTTACTCTCAAGTCCTTGATATTAGAATGTTTATATCTAAAATTAAAACACAATTTTTTTCTTTAAAAAATAAAAAAAATGGAAAATACCAAGTTTTATTGTAACTGATGTAAAAAAAGTTGCAAACAAAAAGAAGTTATCAATCTCATTTAAAAAATAAATTGCATTTACAAAATGTAGAACGAGCTGATGAAGGAAATATATTAAAATTAAATAGTTATAAAAACTATCTAGAAACATTGCCTACTGATATAAAAGTTAAAAAAATGTTTGATGATTATTCACATTCGGAATATAAAAAAGTTTTTAATAGTGAAGATGAGTCCATACAAACCGAAGGTTCTAGGGCTTCGCCCGTACCAGATGGAAGATATTTATTTAGCGGTACTGATGAATTTGATGAAGCTGAACGAACCGATGAAGCGGTAACAGATATTAAATATTTATTTAATGAATCTGTTGAACATAATGAAACCGATAAAACTTTTTCTGATATTCTATCCAACTTTTTCAAAATATTTAAGAAATCTTTTAAATGTTATATGAATGTAGAAGTACTTTATACAAAAAATGGACCTGATGGAATTCCTGAAGAAATAATACAAGGACATTTTACAAATTCACAAGAAATTCATAATGTAAATGATATACAACCCATATTTGAATCGATGATACTTAAATTAGAAAATTGTATAATTGAAGCCCAGTTTCGTGAATCTGGTTGGAGATTTGTTAAAATACTATCTAAGAAAGTAGTAATTGATAAGTATAAAAATAATACTGGTGGTAGTTATGTTCCTTTGCCTTTCAGTTCACCACAAATAATCAACATAAAAAATGAAGATGATTATTGTTTTCTGTGGAGTATTATAGCACATTTACATCCTGCAAAATATCATAAAGAAAGACTACGACATTACAATAAAGAAGAATACATAAATGAATTTGATCTCTCTGATGGCTTACATGAATTTCCATATCATTATAATAGGTTAAAAAAGTTTCATAAAAAGAATAAAAATTTAATAGAAGTAAATGTTTTTGAATTAAATGTGAATTATGTTTCTATTGGTAAAATTACTCCACTTTACTCAGATTCAAAAAAATTTTATTTGAATAATAAAAATTTATGTCAATCAGAAATAGTATATAATGATAGAGGAAATTACATGCATCATAATATTTTTTACCAAGGAAATATAATATGTACTGAAAAATTTCAAAATGTTAAAACACTATCACCAATAATGATTAATCATAATAATTATAAAGGACGTAATTATAATTATGATTATGATTCCGATTATTTATCTTTATCTTTAGAATATCAACAAAAATTACAAAATTTAAATGAAATTTTACAAAAATGTAAAACAGATTATCAATAACAAACAAAAATATTAGTACAAGAATATGGCCATAAATATCAAAATAAGATAGAAACGAGTCAAGAATTAAATAAAGACAATAAAGGCAATAAAGAATTAAATAATGAAGAAAATAAAGAATTAAATGAATGTTTAAAAAAATGTCAACAACAATATAAAGAACAATATAATAATGAATATGAACAACAGCTGAAAATATTCAATCAAAATTATCAACAGTCTGAAAAAGATTTACAAAGACAAATTGATGAAACACATGAAATATATAAAGATAAATTTGAAAAATTAAAACAAACAAAGCAACCAGCACAAGCGAATATTTTATATTATCAGGGTCATTTTATATTGTGTAAAGATGTTTCTATATTTACAAAAACTTCAGATAATAAAAATTTTCCTTGTCTTCAGTGTATGACAAGTTTTAGAACTAAAGAAGAAATGAATAGACATTTGGAGAATTGTCAACAAAACGAAGCAGTTGAAAATACTTTTCCTAAAGATGATTATTTAGAATACAATAAATGGTATTTCAAAAATAAAGTACCCTTTACTATTTATTGTGATTTTGAAGCATATAATGTTAATATGACACAAAATCACGGGACATCGGAGATGTCTTCCAGGGCTTCACCCGATTCTGAAAATGATAATTATGAAAAAAGTGCAGCTGAACAAAGTAAAGAAAAATATTTATTTGAACAAAAACCATTATGTTGGGGAATGTACATTCATTCAAATTATCCTGAATTATTTAAATCAGAATATTATCAATACTATGGTGAAGATAGTTCAGAAATGTTTACAAAGAAAGTAGAAAAATTACAAAATTATTTTTCACAATTGCTTGAAACAAATATACCAATGCTGCCATTAACGGATGAAGAAAAAATTAATTTTGTTAATGAAACAAATTGTTATTACTGTGGAAAAGAATTTACAAAAAATTATAAAAATGGCAGAGGTAGATATCTTGATAAGGTAAAAGATCATGATCATCTAAATGGATTATATAGAGGTGCAGCACATAATTCTTGTAATCTTAATGCTAATAAATTTAAATATAACTTTGTTCCTCCATATTTCTACAATGGTTCTAAATATGATTTCCATCTAGTAATGAAAGATTTATTTTCATCTGAAAAATTACAACAACAACAAATAAATGTACTATGTAAAACAGAAGAAGAATATTTTTCAATGCAATTAGGTTGTATTAGAATTTTAGATGCATTTAGATTTTTTACTCCTTATTCATTAGATGTTATGGGAAAAACTTTGAAACCTGAACAATGTAAAATATTAAATAAATATAATTTAAAACCTTTAAAAGGCATATTTCCGTATGAATATATAACTGGAGATAAAACCTGTGGTTCACAGTCGAAGACTGATTTTAATTCTGTGAATAAAATTATGGAAGAAAAACAACTTCCTCCAATAAATAAATTTAAATCAACATTAAAACAATCACAACTATCTGAAGAAGACTATGCAGAAGCTGAAAAAAATTGGAGAGAGTTAAATTGTAGAACAATGTATGATTATACAATGAAATATCTTCAGATAGATGTATTAATCCTTGCTGATCTTTTTGAAAACTTTCGTGATATGTATTTAGAATATTACGGAATAGATCCATGTTATTGTTATTCTACACCAGGTTTAACATGGTTAGCAGGATTAAAACATACTGGTGTTCAAGCCGATGGCTCTAGGACAAAGTCCGTTAAACTTAAACATTATAAAGAAAATACATATGATAAATTATTATTTTTTGAATCTGGGATTAGAGGCGGTGTTTCATCAGTTTTAGGTAATAGATATGTTAAATGTTATAATAAAAAAGTAAATCAACAAGAATATGGAATAATGAAACCTTTATCTCCAGAAGAAAAAGAAAAAATATTAGAAATTTTTCGAACGAAACGAGAAGGAGTAGAACGTGAAAATGCAATTGATGAATTCATGAGAGAAAACTATTTGTTATATTATGATTTTAATAGCTTATATTCTTCTTGAATGATACAAGAATTACCAACAGGTGAGATGGAATGGTGTAATATTCGTACGACATCAGAGATGTCTACTAGGGCTTCGCCCGTTCTTGATTATCAAAAAACATATGATGGAAATTATAATCATGGTTATATATATGAAGTTGATTTAGTATATCCTGATTATATAAAAGGCGCAACAAAATATTATCCTTTCTGTCCCGAAATCAAAATTCCCAATATAGAAGATTTTTCAGATTATCAAAAATCTATAGTTCCTAAGAAATACAAACCAACAAAAAAACTTATGTTAACACAAAGCAATAAAGGAAAGTATGTTGTTGAAGGAAGAATGCTAGATTGGTATTTAGATCATGGAATGATTCTCACAAAAATTCACCGGAAACTAGTGTACAGAAAATCTAGGTGGTTAAAAGATTATATAGAGTTCAATATTGAAAAACGTAAAATAGCTAAAAGAAATAAAGATGATTTTGGAAACGTGTTCTTCAAATTAATGAATAATGCATTTTATGGTAAGACTTTAGAAAATGTGCGTAATAGACAAAATATTGAAATAGTTTATGATAAAGATAGGTTTCAAAATTTAACAAGGAAACGTACATATAAAAGAACTACTACATTTAGTGATGAACTATGTGCTGTACATTTACGTCGAATCAGCGTAAAACATGATAAGATTAATTTTATAGGATTCACTATATTAGAATTAGCTAAACTATTTATGTATAAATTTATATATGATTATTTAGCACCTGCTTATGGCAAAAACTATAAATTACATTTTACAGATACCGATTCTGTTTTCTTAGAATTAACAATACCGTATAATTCTACACTTGATGAAGAAATAGATAAAATAAAAGATATCATTCATCCTTCAGATTTATGTAAAGTAAAAGATGAATTAGAAGGAAATGAAGATTTCATAACAGAAGCTATATTTTTAAAATCTAAATGTTACTGTTATGATACAACTAATAATATTAAAACACATAAAACATTAAAAGGAATTTCAAAGGCATCAGTGGCTAATCAAATAACATTTCAAGATTATAAAAATGAAATAAAAACAGCATGTAATTATAGACTTAATTCAAAAAAACATAAAATGTATTTAAAAGAAGAACATAAATTAGCATTAGATCCATTTGATGATAAAAGAAAAATTTTACCTGATGGAATAACTACTTCACCTTTTTAATTTTCTAATTTCTAAGATAAACAAATTTGATATATACATAAAATAAAAAAAAATATTATAACACTATATTTGTATATTTTTTGATCACTCGGTAAACAAATGTTCTATCGACTTTCAGTCGGGGCAAAGCCCCTCGAGGCGAAGCCTAGTCAGAGAACAATTGTTCGATAACTCTATCATGAATTTTTTTATCAATATTAATTGTAATGAAGCCATAATCTTTTGACCAAGCATTGTTACACGATTGTTTAAATTCATTTTTATATCTTACACATAAATCTCTTAACAAATCACTTAAGTTTCTTGCATTTATTTCAAATAGTATAAATAGATTTGCATTCTTTCTGAGTTTCTAATAACACTTCCGTCTAATGAATACATACTTTGTGTTAAATAAAATACACTACAGTTATTATGTCTACCTCTTGTGAAATAATTTCTCTGAACTGACTGATTTCTATCATTAACACAATCATCAAAAATTACACAATGTTTCATTGTTTTATCTAGTTTACTAGGATCTTGCATATTACCACTATCATCTATTAATTGTATCTTTATATGCTTATTTTTATTGGATTCAACTAACTGATTATTTTTTGCTGCTTCTTCACACCACGAACTTATTTCTTCTTCATCTTCAGATTTTTCATATTCTTTGAATAATGAAGCAATTGCTGTTTTTTTAAGATTATATTCAAATCCATACTTTAAAAATTGATAGACGGGTTGTTCTGCTGTTGTTGTATAAATTATAAGATTGTTATAATCCAAAAAATTTGGAGTCGTTAAAATTTTAAATAATAGATATGTTTTTCCACAACCTGATCTTCCACAAATAACTGACAAAACTTTATTAGATAAATTTGGATGATGATTAAATTTGAGTTATTTTTATTTAATGGTAGTACTTCACTCATTTTTTAATAAAAAAATTTATTTTTATTTTATTTTTATTTTTAAAGAAGAAGAAAATTAAACTTCTCTAGCTTCGCGTGGGAGTTTATACCTCTCGAACGGGAGTTTATACCTCTCGAACGGGAGTTTATACCTCCCGAACCAAAAGATCTATCATAATCTCTTCACCTCCAAAATTTATTTCTTGTCCTTTTTCTCATCAGTGATTCTAATGCCAATGTTGTTAATAGTTTTTCTTGTAATAGGGAAATATATTAATGTTTGTGGAATTACATTTAATCTATAACCAATGGGTACAGTAAAAGCTAGGAAACTGAATATTAAATTTGACAATTTACCATTTATATATCCTCCTTCAATAATGTCACAATGTACAACAATTGAATTTATTTCAGTTATTTTGGAATCTTCTCACCTAAATGATAACCTTGACTATAGGTTTGTTTATTAAATCCTAATAGCTTTGACAATGATCTATCATGATTAAAATCAACTTGATCATTTTCGTCTAAAGTAAGAGAAAATTTATTAACTGCCGGTTCAACTGCAAAATGTAATTGTTTCTTATCTTTAAATGGTATACCTAAATTTCTCTTAATTTCATTTGATATTGATTCAACTTCGTAAGAACCAGGAAGAAAAGTTAATATTTTCCATGTTTTGCCTTTATCAGTAGAATATCTAAATTGATCATTCACATCTTTTATAACATTTTGAATAGTGTTAAATGTAGAGAAACTAGTCAATGCAACTTGATAATTTTTATTTTGTTCCAAATGTAGAATGGGTTCTAAATTACAAGTGTGTGATGAAGTAGTTGTTATAATTTTTAACGTCGTACTAAATTTTGATAACCCAAAATCTCTGTCAAATTTTCTAAATGATTATTAATTTTGTCTAAATCTGCTGAACACATTTTTTAACTAAAAATTTTAAATAAATATTATAGATAAAAATCGTAGATAAAAATCATAGATAAAAATCATAAATAAAAATTAGAAACAACATATTTCAGCTACGGGCGAAGCCCTTAAAGACATCAGAGATGTCCCGTTATACTTTTATAATCCTCTTCATTTAGAATCTTCTTTTCTAACAGTCTTTTCAATATAGCATGAATTTCATTGAAACTAGAATTATGTCCTTCTTTTATTGCAGATATTAAAATATTTAATCTATTTAGTAATTCTTGTGGATCATCTGGTAAGAATACAGTTGTTTCTGTCTTCTGTTTTTCAGATAAACCTTTTCCTACTTTAACTCTCGATGATAATAAATTTTCTAATTGTTTATAACGTCTAAGAGATTTTACTGCACCAACTCTATCTAACATGGCTTTATATTTTATGAGATCTTCTACAGCATAACTATTTAAATCTGCTCCTCTTAAAAGATCAACAAAATTTCTATCTAAATTAAAAGGAGATTTATCTGGTGAAAAAATTAAACCTCGAAAAGGTTGTGGAAATATTTCTTTTTGTCCGAGATAAAATCTAGGTATTGTTTTTCCATCTATAAATGAAATAGAATGTTCAAATTGCATAGATTTTGGTAATTTCTTATTAATGTTTGATTCTAGTAATCCATAGTCATCTAATATAGTTTTGTGCTCTGGATCTGTTATATCAATTTGTTTATCATTATTTGTACTTTCTTTTTCAAGAGTTTTAAATGGTTTCATAGTTTTCTCAAAATCAGTTTTTACTTGCTCGGTTTGCTGCATTTTTTCAAACATATCAGATTAAATACCAGCTTTTATCATTCTATGTTGAAGATGATTTTCTTTCATAATATTTCTTTGTTTTATTAACTCTTCTAATTGTTTTATTCTTTTAAAATTATCAGCTTTCATTTTATCCATTTCTAAAATATAATATTTGAATTTTGTGGTAACATTGGAATACAGCAAAAACATTTTACTGAACAAATTATTTTTTTATTCCTTTGTTGTCTGACATCTTTTCGTTTAAAGGTTTCTCGTTTTAAGTTTTGTTTAATAAAGTTTTGTTTAATAAAGTTTTGCTTAAATTTTCGCTTAAAGTTTTTAGCTCTTCTAAAGAAATTTTGTCATTTTCTTCATTAGAAATTTTACCATCACTAAAAGTTTTACCATCCTGTTTATTCTTATCATCAACTTTTTCTGACTGTAATTGAAATGATATTTGATTTACTTCATTAGCTATTTGATCAAATTTTTCAATCTCATCTAACGTGATAACATGATCATTGCATACGCTTTGAAAGTAATAATGCAGTTTATCATAAACTTCTTTAACGTGAGAATGTTTATTTTTTAATGATTTTCATTTCTTAGTAATAAAAGATTTATCTAACATTGTAACAAGTGAAGTTGCAAAAACACCCGTACCTGTTAAAGCTGTAGCAACTACTGGAATTACTAAAACACCTGAAGATATAACAATTGTTAAAGCACCTAAACTTATTGTTAAGAATATGCCAATTCCTTGTGTTACATTCTTAACTTTAGTCCATCTCTTTCTTAATTTTTTATAATGCTCTAATCTTAATAATAATTGAGATTCCTTATCTTTCATATAACGTACTCTATCTTTGTGTTTTTCTTTATTCATTTTTTCAATGTCCATTAAAGTAGAACTACGTTCATATGATAACGAAGGATATATTCTTGCGGTTTCTTCCATTTTCAAAGTTTCTTCCATTTTTGAGGTTTCTTCCATTTTTTAATAAATATTTTGAATACAATCTTCTGATATTTTTAGACTATGTGAAAAGACTACATAAATTTTGTAAAATTTTAGACTACGTGAAATTTTTTGTCTACGTGAAATTTTTAGACTACCTAAATTTTAGACGACGTAAATTTTCGACTACGTGATATTTTTAGACTACGTGAATTTTCGACTACGTGATATTTTTGAAACCTCTTTTCAGTATATGAAAAAATCCCAACGAGCTTAGAACTTTTTTTTAAATTTTATCCTTAATATTATTTTTATTTATAAAACTCTTTTTCAGTGTATGAAATATTCCTATACTCATTCTCAGTATATGAAAAAATACCAACGAGCTTAAAACTTTTTTTTGATTTTTTTATTTTATTATTTATTTTTATAGGTCTTTTTTCAGTATATGAAACATTCCGTTTTTTGCATTCTGGAGGCATCTTATCTTATTTTTTAGTTGTCCTAGACCGGTCAGATATATATTACTGAGAGGATATGAAAACATCAAGTGAACTAATTTTCGTACGCCTGCTACTTTCTTTAATAATGATCGGAAGGGACAACATTATGGACAAAAAATGTGCGCAATGATCTGAATTCTTCGAATCTGAAGAAATTTTGACAATCGAAGCACTTTGCTGGAACTCACTTTAATCCACAACCGACGCGCGACTTTCTTCCTATCTCTGAAAGGTATAAGGAATTCCTTTTTGCCCACCTAATAGATTCCTCGATGTGCCGTCAATTTCGTATTAATCACACTTCTAGAAGACTGAGGCAGACAAACAAAATATTTCATTCTGTGATTCAGACTCAAGAAATGAAACATGAACTTAGTGAATCATGAAATCATTCCGATGAAAATTGAATTAAAAACTTGAAATTTTAGCCAAGAAAGCGCGAATAAGAAAGATCTCGACTTTTTTATGAAGACTTAAAATGCGGTCCATAAATTTCCATTGGTAATCAGTTTAATTTCCGCTTAGTTATGATGCTTATTAGCAAATATTCATTCCTTTTGATATACAACCTGTTTCAGACTACTTATAAAGCGGCTTCATCTCGGTAGTATATAAATTTTCATAGTTTCAGCTTTTTAAAAACTGCTCAAATAATGTTTTGGACTGGAGGAACGTAATCTCGGCAAAAAACTGAATCTTTTGATACAAAAAGTTTTACTGTGTACAGATACTTTTTGAGTCAACACTCTACCTATATATATATACTTACTGTAGGGCAATGGATTTGTTGGTCATGCAAATTTCGTAAATCACCATCGTCGTCTCATGACGCAGGTCCACCAATGAAACCGAGAAATGTCCGTGCTCCTCTTAAGATTCGGTCGTCGTCGACACCTCATCAGTTTCAGACTCCGAAAGATCTGCATCGAGGTGCTGGACTGCGCGATCGAAGTTCTGGAGAACTATGCCAACATACTTTAGGGTTTATGTCGATTAGTAGCACTGTACCAAATTCTAGAATACATAAATAAAGTATGCTAGATGGCAAGTAAGTAGGCCTGCATACCTGCAATCACGTAAAACTTTTGCGGCTATTTGCCATGCTATTGGGAAATTTCTTACGGCGCCTATGAACAAACATGAACCTTAATTAGAATAACAAGAAACGACAACAATAACAATATTATTAATAGCCCTATACTGTATTTTAATGCGACATGCGCATACAGTTATGCAACGAACCGATGTAGCCAAGAAACACGTATGTCATCTTCATCATTATTTTGTTCTATTGTAATTATTAACTACATCTGTATTCGTCGACTTGATAACAACCGATTCTAGTTGATCGCATTACTGGTTCCAGTCTATTTGTGCACTTCACAAAGGTTCAAGAACAAATTTTAGGGAATTCATTCTCCTCGGTGCCGCAGCATTTAGAGAGAAATAATGATATATTTTCAATACATTAAAAATCACCATTTTATCATTGACTGAACATTTCATATTCTTTGCTTTTCTTGACTGAAGTTGGAGTTTGATCTGGTCAGAATACCCACGATGTAGGGAGCGATAATATCCATGTTTTATTCAATCAAGCTCAGTCCTTTAAACTTATGTTTTTCATGACCGCAATCTATTCAATGAATGGACTATAAACTATATAATGAATAGTCGGCGAGAAAGAAACACCTTTGCTAGTCGTGCATAACTTATAGACATGCTTTTGAAACATTTTTAAACAAAAAACATGACGTCTTTATACTTGCTGCTTTTTATTTATTGTTATTGTGTCTTTCAGATTGAAAAGCCTAATGAATCAGCAAACTCAATGCTCAAGTTTATATCATACGGTAATACTTATCCCTTGGAAATATTCTGCTCATTCGCAGTGGCCTCTCTATAGACAATAAAAGAAGGATTATTGTGTCACTTGTCTGAATAACCCATTATGCCTACCGTTCTTTCTTAGGACGGTTCCTCAAGCCGATCATTTGACTGGTTATCGTTTATTTCAACTTTTTTTATGATTTAGTTGAATAATTAATGCCCTAATTGAATATTTTCATCACTCTGTTCATATCAGATTCATTTCATACAACAAATGATTTCATTAGAATACATCGTCGATTCGAACTATCTTCCAACGTCGAATATCAGTCTGGCGCAATTCTTTTTTCTGAATTTCCACTTAATATCAATGTCGTCGTGAATATTTCGGACCTTCCATAGCTTCAGATCGTCCACATACCACAGATGATTGCTTTGTGGTCATCCTTGAGCATGTTCTATTGTTTTGTTTGGTGTAGAATCTTGCTATGTGGATTCATCGCCATACAGAAAAAGAGTGGCGATGGTGTGTCTCCTTGAAAGATGCCTCTCTTGACTTCCACTTTGCCGATAACCTCCTTCCCTTGAATTAAAGTTGTTCTCCTGTGTGACATTGACTTCTTGAGAAGTTCTTGAATATCTCCGTTTCCTTTGTACATGTCCATGCACTTCAGTATCCACGAGTGCGGCAATCAATCCACGCCACTGATCAGCTACCAATGTATTTCTTGTTGTCATTTACTATTGTTCGATCGATAGCAAGCTGTTGTTTGGTAGACCTACCTCTGTATCTATGACGTGCTGGCTTACCTTGATTCATTACCTTGCTGGCTGTCAGGTGTACATACATGTATTATTGGCTACTATCCCTGTGAATAGCTTCCACATTGCAGGGAGACATGTAATAGTCCAGAAATTATCTGGTGCTGATGGTTTATCTTGACCTTTTTGCAGGGGTAATGTTTGTCCTTTGACTAACAATTCTAGTAGCATATCTGGTTGGTTTAAGATTTGATTTGAGTATGCTACAGGTCTCGAATGCAAACTATACTTATTTACCCAGAATAGTTGCACATTTTCTGGGCCTGGCGCTTTCCACTTGATGTGGTGCCAGGCATATACCACATCCATGGAAAGCAAGTACGTGCTATTTGAACATTGGCATGGTGCACATCAACTCAAATAGGCCACATCATTCGGTGCGAGTCGAGCTATATGAAGGTGCTAATGAAGGGCAACACGATGCCTCACATGGGGTTAGAGTCTCGGTCGCTTGCATTGATTGACTTGACAACAAAAGATGATTTAGATTCTTCTATTCCGATTTTCGAACACCTAGAACACCTACGCACAAGTGAAGTGCAAAAAGATTCAATCGCGATAGAGATGGGAAGACTACAGAATACAGGACATATAGATGATAAAGGCATTCATAGATTTAGAGCAGGCGCTATTGTAGAATTTACGGTAGCTATAGAGCTCATTCATTATCCGACAAATGTAAGCACGATAATTTCTAGCCGCAAGTGACTGCCGCCCACAATGAAAATTAACATGCTATCCCAAAATTAAATATAATAGAAATTTTCTCATAAACTTTCTTTTGATCATTGATCACTCACAAGCGAACGCGCTGATCTTGAATTCCATTGATAGGATCATTCGGGGAAAATATCGTGTGTTTGTCATTGAAGCTCGCGTGTTTTCACAATCAATGTCAAGTGATTTTATTAACGTTTGTCATCATGATGTAATTACATGACTGTAAACTGATCTAGATTGTGCATCAGCGTACAGAGAAGTGTCAAGTTGAAGAAGGCATCAAGGTAAATTATTCGAAGTAATGAAGCAATAATTTACATAGAAATCGTTCGATTCTCCAGCCTTTTCAGGCTTTAAAAACAAATAGGCCTACGCAATCTTTCACGATCCTCCGACAGCAAAAGGATTCATTATTCGCTCCTTGCATTAACTCATTAAGCGTTCATTCTTACTTTTTTAAAAACTATATTCCTATACATTTTGTAGTAGTCTGGCGTGTTTCTTGGCTACAAAATATGAGTCAAACAATAAACAAGATAGATATTACTGGTCTCACCAAGTAAGCTTATAGGCCTACATGTCCATTGATTTTCTACTGCATTTTTATGAAGATGGCATTTCTGCACGAGTGGACAGCAAATTTTCAGTCAACAGATTCTATTATCATATGCTTCCACAAAAAATTTCAGGGTTGATTTGTGAAAGGGCCTATACTAAAACAAATTTAGCAAAACCTTTCCAGTATCTGTTTATGTTAAACCCAAATATTTTGAAATCCACGCCCCTCTACAATTTTGTTCCGACTAAACGCCATATTCACATTCTGATTGCTGCTATGAATACATTAAATCTTACAATCGGTCTTAGAATCGCAGACGAATTTAGCAAACACTAAAACTATGAAAGATGACTTTTTATTGCAAATGTGGTAGCTATGAGGAACTATGAGCAACAACCAACTGTTACACTACTCATTAAAACCACCATAATGTATCTATAGGCTTAACCCTCCATTCTGAGAAATAGGTAAATTGGCTTTTATTGATGGCTAGTCTGTAAATCAATTGATGCTTCTTTAGTATATAGTTAGCTACAGGTCATTTAAATCATATAAGCTATATCTAGACCATTTGGTCTGCTTCTATTACTTTGCTTGTTTGTGCAAAAGCGTAAAGCACATTTTCTAGGTTTCTGATCGGCTTAGTAATATTTCTTTGATAGAATACCACTTTTCTGGGAATCACCAGTTCAGCTGTACTTTCAAAGTATTAATAAGAGTTTTACATAAACTATTAATATAGATAAAAAACAATATTTCATGAAACATTCGAAAATCTATGCACTCACAAACTTTGTACAATATTATGCGGAATTAAAGCTAAGATGGACAGGGGTGGGTGTAAATGCAACCTGGATGAAGTCGAAAGGTGGAAAAGGATCACAGAAGGACGTATTCATCAGTTGAAGTCCGTCCGTTATTCATATTGTATTTGCGCACTCGCAATATCTGATCATTCATAGCACCAGTCATATCATCGGCTGCTTCTTGCTCTTCTCGGCTACTTCCAGGTTTAAACTCAAACATGTGATAGGCGGATTTCTGCATCGGAGGTGTGCTCTGTTCTTGAATTCGTTTCACCCATTTGTCGACATCATTGGAGGAACGAAGATAAAAACCAATTGCACAACTTGGGTCCAATCTCGAACAGGAAATCTTGCGCGGCGCGAAGCAGTGGAAAGACTGTTGAAGGAAAAATGAATCAAATGTAAAATCAATGTCGCGTTAAAATGTAGCAACTCACAGTTCATTACGTCAATCACACAGACCCCATCCTGTGACTAATACAGAAGCGGCAAACAATTTGTAATCACAGAGGACACAAATCGAAATATGTTTTCTAAATTATCAGATATTGTGAATTCGTGACCAAACATTCAATGAATAACTCAAAATAAATGAATGTCCAAATTTCCGACAACTAAACATTCATTGCACGAATTGGTTTATATATAATCGTTTTACAGCTAATTTCGGCGCTTTATTTACATGTTGAATTGTAGCTATTATAAATTGTATCTGATATGCATTGTTGCAATGCACATTATTGGGATACACCATGTTGAAGAATAATGCAATTAAAAGAAAATCAAGTTTATATTTGAGCACTGCTGAACAAAAAGACGCAGAAAATATTCTGGCTTGGCAAAGTAGATGCAGTTGGACTTAAATATAACTTTATATCAGTCCAGACAAGCACAGATGAAAACTATCTAAGTTGAGTCTCTGATTGACTCTACACTGGCATCTCTATGTTCAAGAGCATTTGAAGGGGACAGCCACGGAGCCGTTGTTGCCAAACACACAAAAACACATAATTAAAGAGCAAAATAACATGGGGGATGAAAATTAGGATATTGTGAAGTGACTTTTAGACACAAAATACAAAGAAAACTGCTTTCTTGCACACAACATTTTCACAACAGTGATATTAAGTGATATTTGATATATAAATAAATAAGGCCACTAAATTCATTTGATAAATTAAAAACTAATTCTTGCACAATGCATTTCGTCCACTCTTATTCAAGTGCAAACATGGACTAACTATAAAATACAAAATCTGAAATCATGTAATTCTACAGTAATAAATCTATGAATGAAATTGAGAGCATGCAAACCTATAATCTAGTAGACTTAATAGATATGAACTATAGATGTATATAGATGTAGACTCTAGTAGATGTGAACTTGCTTCCACAGTACGTTGGGAAGACGGTAAGATGTCTGAATGAGAGAGTTTCGGAACACCTTCCAAAGTGGTTAGCCAACCCTTTAAAATGTCCACCAAGGTCCACTGCAATTCCAGCTAGCAGCATCACAAGACATTTGCAAGTCTGTAACAACGAGAGACAAACTGCTTTGAATAATTCTAGCATTAAGTACCACATCAACAACAAACACACATTAGGAATCACAGAGTCTCTCGTCATTTTGCGCGAGAATCCCGACTTGTGTTCGCAAAAAGATTTTATTTCCACCCTTTACTTACCTTGGTAGCTTTTGTCTCTGTTTTGCTTCTTCTAATATCTAGGTTATTTACTCAATTGTTATTAGTTCACATCTATTAAGTCTACTAGATTATAGGTTTGCATGCTCTCAATTTCATTCATAGATTTATTACTGTAGAATTATATGATTTCAGATTTTGTATTTTATGGTTAGTCCATGTTTGCACTTGAATAAGAGTGGACGAAATGCATTGTGCAAGAATTAGTTTTTAATTTTATCAAATGAATTTAGTGGCCTTATTTATTTATAAACTGAGTAAAGGGGAATCATTTTTTAAATATTTGATATAATAAATAAACGAATCAATTCAAACATTGTAATGCTTTGTAAAGTTCCAACAGGTTCTCTATATTTTTATTCAATCACAGATAATTTCATAATGTCAATTCATGTGTTTGGCTGTGCGTTTAACATATCTGGTTTAGTTCCTGATGGCCGGTATTTCCTGTATGATTATATTGAGCATTGATAAAAGTATTTAGTTTTGTGAGAAATTCATTATCGTTTACGACTTTAACGTCGTTTACGTTGCTCTACACACTTGTGCATTAAATGACTGCCAAAACAAACACCAAAAATTTTTACTCAAATGAAATGAATGACTGATTTTATTGATATTGTAAGGCTATATTTCGTTTAAATACGAAAAAGTTAGATTTCCTCGCTGGATTCAGGGTCGACTGGAATTTCCGAGTCGAACTCGTCATGAATGTTCAGACGGAGTCGAACCAAAATGTATGTGATTTTACAATCCACAGTCCTGATAATAGAAACACATAATTGTATCGATCCGAGAAGCAATGGGGATCAGTGAATGATCAATCATTAATGATAGAGTGCTTGGATTCATTCAAACGTGTTTGCCTTGAATCGCTCAGATATAGTCAGTATACATCATAGGCATACATGCTTCGAAATTATTTTGAAAAATGTTTGATAAATCTATTCCGGCACTTTCTCACAAGTCACCAATATATTAAGTTAAGTTATATCACATTATTGCAAGCTTTAAGACACGTCATTCATAAAATTAGAATGAAAATTGTGCTGAAAAAGATTTTCGCTATAAAAATGTTTTGATTTGTGATCTACATGTAGGTGGCGCAGTGGTGAAGCTGTCTGCTGATCTTTTTTGTTAAAAAGAGAAAAGTTTAGTAAAGGGCCAAGAGTGTAAATGCAAGTCGGGAGGAGGGGCATCCGCACTAAAAGCATCACAACATTACAGTTAAAATCTGATTCCTAGTCTCCGGAGGGGAATATTAACGTTAAAGCTTCATTGATTTTAATACGATATGAATTACATCACAACAACTTGTAACGAATAATGAATTAATGAATGACGGAATATTACAACCTAAGGTTCATTTCACTTTTAGACAACAACAGGACACTTGACATGATCGATTGACTTCATGATGACGCAGTCAGTGGAAAGTTTGTCAACATGTATGTACTTAATAAAATGAATCACAAGTAAACTGTTGTTACTATCTAAGGCACAATTCAAGGAATTCCAGTTACCTATTTCTCAAAAGACAACTTGGAGATGAAAAGTTTGAGTAATCATTTAAATATAATAATCCAATGCATTTTCTAAGGCGTGTGGTTGACAACAAACACGTTGTAAGTTGAGTTATCTTTTTCAAAAGCTGATGAAATTTCTCGATGGCTACTTAATTTTTGGTTTCATGAATCAGCTTCCTAACAGCACAATAAATATGACGGTTGCATGAGATGACAAAGAAACCCGCGTGATGCGACTCAATAAAATGCTGCCTGACAGAATATTTGACCGGTTGAAATTTGTGAACCATTGAAAACAATGTACAGTACACGTACAATTAACTTACTCTCATAAATGTGTCAATCACCAGTTTTTACTGATCTTGGTAGAAAGCACGCTTAAAGCTAACTGTTTTGATTTGCTTCCTTTTTCATCTACATAGTGTCTCCTTTTACACGACCGGAAAGTCAATGTAACCATCAAAGTTCCGATATTGAGTACAAATGATGATTTAGTGCTAAATAAACAAAGTGGATGATAATCAATGCTCAAAATAGTATTTTCCAATTCAGAGGCAACATTAAGTCAAATGTTTATGTTTCACCGAAAGAACGGAGAAACATGTTGCTTCAGAGCATCGCAGTAACGGTGGGCGTATATTCTTAACTTTATTCATTCCAGTTAACATGGAAGTCTTATGAAACTGGTCCTTGTCTTTTCTCTCTGATTCAGCAACGTTGTTGAATGCAACTGCGCCTGCTGCAAGCTTCACATTCCTGTCATGGCTCAAATAAAGCTCGAGTGACTTAACAAGATCTCAGAATACATTTGAAATAAGCAGAAGTAAGCTTCAGAAGTTGCAAGTAAACTGAAGTATGGTCAAATGCGATGTATCAAAATTAATCAGTGATTCACTCCAACGTCTACTGTAGATGCTGCATGACATTCATCGATTCTGATACCGCCTGGAACTTTAAAATAACCTAGATAAGTTCGCACTCGAAACCTGAGCCCTGCCGGGGAAGTCAGATTTTCATGAGCAAGCAAAACCGGGTCAATAGATTTTGCCATTTTCAATATCATCATTTCACTGATTTTTAGAGTCCATGCAATAAGTAAAGTTGACATTCTATTCAACCGATACACGTCGTAGTTTCGTTTGAACGCGAGAATACGATGACAGAATAAATTTCGGATGTTCATTTTTAGAATAACTCAGGTAAACAGAAGTATGGTCAAATGTGATGAATCAACATTAACCACGTGATTCACGTGCAGCGTTATCCAGTTCTAAATCTCTGCAAGGTTACTGTAGATGATGCATGAGATAAAATACTCAAGACATATTTATGCGCACTTGGTGATGACACATAATATACATGTTCAAGAACAGAACAAAATACATTTTGCAGTTTAAGGAATCTGCAGTAACTACAGGGCATGAGAATAAAATGCATTTTTGCTAGGTCGACGAACACAAATAAATTACTTTTGTTTCATGGTTATAATGCTCAAAAACTCTCGATAACAAATAGTCATATACCTTCTAACGGATATTCTAGAGAACATCTTACGTAGATATTCTTAAATTAAAACACTAGAAGACCATATTCGTATTCATGCACTTCAGACACTAAATCATTTGATTCAAACCCTACCATATTCCACACGAAATTATGGAATAATCCATGTTGAAATAGTCAACAAATTTATCGAAAAGTTGCCTGTACAAACTGATTATAAGCTCTTCATTAGAAATATAAGTTCAAAAGTTAAAACCAGTGTAAATAGTTTATTCAGTTTGAACAACATGATGCGATGAACTTTTGAATACCTTTTAGATGCCACTCTATGATCACGCCTGACTATTTATGGCATCGTTGATATGATAAATGTAATAGAGGCAACATACACTAAAAGCCAAAAGACCTGTCGCACATGCAATGTTAACTAATGCGCAAGGGTGACAAGTCTTTTGGCTTTTAGTGTATATAGGCAACATAGAGTTGACAACTGCACTGTAGATCACTAACTTCGTGGTTCACAATCATGCGAGCTTGTGTAAGAAGAATCACAAATGACTTTAAAAGCAAATAGCCAATAAATTTTGCAAGCCATAGCTACCCCGTCCTCATGACCAGAAAAACATTGAGCTAGGGATCACAATCGGGCTTGGCTTGAATTTCTTAGTATAGACTTACTCGTGCATCAGCCGTACATACTGGCCTTTTAATCATTATTTAAATGATGTGAAAATATTAAATTAAATATCTGATTGAGAAGGGCGGTTCGCCGAAATATATATTACGAAATAAAAACAAATTGTCTGTGCGTCGAAAGATAAATTAATTTCATTTCCTTTTATCAAAATGCTATCTAAATCTTTCTTTTAAAAGTTTAGTTAATATTGCTAGAAATTTAGTGATGTGATGTACAGCGGTGGTTCAGGGTTGAGAATAGATTGTTGAAAAATCCGAAAAATGATGAGAGAAAAGGTCCATCGTAGCACTTAAAGGGCATCGAAGGATGCCATTATTACATTTTATTCCTTCAAGTGTCCATCATGACATTTAATGCCTAGTGGCGTCCACCATAAGGTCCATGCTTCTATCGTAGGGGTCAATCAATATATCAAATTGCGTAGTACATCGGTGGAGCACGACTCAAGGCAGACCCAGCCTGATGCAAAATGTTCGATAAAATGCTGCAAGTATGATGTTGATGCAGAAGTTCGTTCGTAGAAAATACTCTCTTCTCATCCCTTAGCAAAACATCTTATTGTGCGTGATGACATATCATCTGTACGCCATTCCAGAGCACGTTGTCCCATCACCGGAGATCTGCTTTATACAACAAAAGCTTTGTGAAGTTTTCAAAATTCACTTGAAAACTTGCACCATCACCAAGCACCGCTTTTTGTACTAGCTCAATAAAGGTTTATTATTATTAAATGTTTCGAAGGGACCGCTGATCAAATTTGATGCTTGGTAAATTGCCTAATTATCACATGTAACGAGCCACAAGATCATGTGCTGAACGTCCTTCATTAATATCTAATAAGAATGACAACTATGAAGTCAATAAAAGACATCAATACACACATCAACACCGCACTCGCCCGACCAAAGAATCAAGCCGAAGTCCACGGTGGAGACGAGCTCGCACCTCCTTCACTGGGCCACGCTGACGGTACAAAAGGAATGCGAGTGAAGGCGGTAGTCATCTCCAAGTGATATCGACAGCTCATTGTCGCATCATTGCAAGCTGTTGTGGATCCCTAAACATATGCAACCCTTGCTTGCTGCATTGCCTAATTTGGAAATCGTGGATCATTGCAAGATATTCGTTGTAATCTTCAAATCAGATCTGAATTGGAATTCTCACATTGACTTTGCAAACATTTATGCCTAACTGCGTTTAAAGGCTCTAAGAGTTCTTCGCCCCACATTATCCCCGAAAGATTTGAAGTGTGTACTGTGTATATGAAAGTTTAATCCGTTCAATACTTGAATATTGTTCTCCATTAATGATCGGTGTGTCATCAGATAATTCCAACATTCTCGACAATATCCAACGCAGAGTACATCGCAAACTCCATGGAAACGAATGCTATTGTAATGACTTTGCAGACCTTTCAGAGAGACGGAGAAATTCTCCCTTCACTTCATGTGCTCTCAGCAAACATCACACGACGTCGGAAGTTGTTCTTTTTGGCAACGACTATTATTGCTAGCGGTACACTCGTCGATTGAGCTATGAAAACTGTTAAACAGACTTTGATGCTCCTGCATTTTCTTCATTTTGATGCTTCTATTTCACTATGAGAATTGATGACTTTCAATGATTCATATAATAAACATTCACTACCACTACTTCATCACTACCCGGTACTAGGCCAGGCTGACGGTACAAAAGGAATGCGAGTGAAGGCAGTAGTCATCTCCAAGTGATATCGACAACTCATTGTCCTATTACTATTGACAGAATGCGGCTAGTATTCATGATGTATCGAGACAATATATCAACATGTCATTCGACTATTTCACACAGTAGATTGACAACAAATGTCTGTCGCAGAACATTGAATATCTAAAGAGAATGACAACTATTAAGTAAAACTATTGCCTTCACTCGCATTCGTTTTGTACCGTCAGTGTAGCCTCGTGAAGAAGGTGCGAGCTCGTCTCCACCGCGGACTTCGGTTCGATTCTTTGTCGGGCGAGTGCGGTCAGGGAATCAAGGGTGTTGGTGTTTTTATCGACTTAATAGTTGCTATTTTCTTTAGATATTCATTTGTTCTTCTTTGTTGTTCTTATACAACATTCTTTTGTTGTTCTTCATCACAGCTTAATCGGTGTCTATGCTAGAGTAATTGATTAAATTAAAACATGGCACGGTTAAAATTTGAAGAATCCAGGAAACGAAAGAAATCAAAGTTAAACAACTACCCTAATAGAAAATCGTGCAAAAAATTTGGTTACTTAAAGTTAAGAACTACAGTCAAACCTCGGTTAGCGACCGTCTTGATATAGCGACCGTCGCGCTTTAACGACCGGTCTCTCGTGGTACCGAATGACAAGATAGGAAATCACGTATATCGGAGTCTCGATGTAACGACCCCTTGATATAGCGACCGTCGCGTCTTGCGACCGGTTTTATCGGGAACGAACAGACCATTTTCTCTTGACACAGCGACCGTGCAACACTGTAGAGTACTAACAAAGTGTCAAAGTAATTTTGATTTCACCCAATTGCCTAATAGACCGACGGTAAATTGACGCAATTTTTGATGTTGTAATCTTGGATGGTAATTTGATCCGTTGATTGTAGACAGTCAGAGCGAAATGTCACTCTTTGTTTGTGTCAATTGACATCTTAAGTCGACATCAATTACGATGAAACGTAATCCAGATGCTCGCCACAACTGCAGATCTCCCCCTCATCGGCATGTGTGGATATTGATTGTGACTGGATTTTGATAGGCTGCCGAAGGCTGGATTGCGTCAGTCATGTAAGATGAAAGTTTGTGGAGAATGTTCAGTGTATAGTGCATCACTTTTCAAGCTCATCTGCATTCAGCATGGCTAGCCGCAAGATCTTAACTGCTAAACGTCGTGCTCTCACGTTGGACCGGAAAGCTGAAGTCTTGCAACTCTCATCGACTCTATCTGCGAAGAAGATCAGCGAGCAATTCGGCGTTGGAAAGACTCAAATTCAGTCCATCATCAAGCGCAAGGCTGAGGTTCTAGAGGAAATTGAGAAAGGATCGAACAGGGAGGCGAAGCGACTGAAGTTTGGGCATTCTCATCACGAGGAGCTTGAGAATGCTGTCTTCGAATGGTTCACGCGGAAGCGGGCAATGAATATGGCCATCAATGGACCCATTATTCAAGCTGAAGCTCTTCGCGTCGCTAAGGAACTCAACATATCGTCGTTCTCAGCATCACAGGGTTGGCTATCCAACTTCAAGAAACGACACAACATTTGCGCCGTCAAACTCTCCGGAGAGAGAGCTTCCGTTGATCCCGTTGTTGTAGAAGACTACAAAAAGAGGCTACCTCTTCTCCTGCATGGATATGACATGAAGGACATCTTCAATTGTGATGAAACGGGGATCCTGTTTCGAGCGATGCCTGACAGGTCACTTCATGTGCGTGGGGACGACGCTGCCGGTGGAAAGAAGAGCAAAGAACGGCTTACTCTTCTCCTGTGCGTCAATGCTGTTGGAGACTTCGAAAAGCCACTCGTGATAGGAAAAGCCGCAAGACCGCGATGTTTCAAGGGATGCAACATGCAGAAACTCCCTGTGACCTGGACGCATAACAAGAAAGCTTGGATGACGAGCAGAATCTTCCAAGATTGGCTGAACTCACTCAACAGCAAGATGGCGAGGCAAGGACGTAAGATCTTGCTGCTCCTTGATAACGCTCCATCTCATCCTCACGATGTCAGCTATACCAATGTGAAACTCCTATTCATGCCGTCGAACACCACGTCCGTGCTCCAGCCTCTCGATCAAGGAATCATTGCAACTGTAAAGCGACAATATCAACAGAGACTATTGAATTTCGTCATCTTGAAGGCCGAATCCATGGATGGCGATGTCAACAGCGTTCACAAAAGTATCGACATCCATCTATCCATCACTTGGATGAGTGAAGCCATTTCTGCATGCAGACCTGAAACCGTCTCCAAATGTTTCAGGCGGACTGGCGTTTCAGAAGACACAGTTGGAAATGAAGCTACGGTCGGAGAGGAGAGCGCCGGTGAAGGATCTGAGGATGAGGATGACATACCACTGGCACAGCTGTTCGAAAAAGCTGTCAATGGATTGAAACTCAAGGATCCCATAACATTCAACGAATTCATTAGCTCAGAGGGTCAAACTGAATCCTTCGAGGACAATCCATATACAGCACCAACCATACAAGAAGACAATGAGGAATCTGAAGATGACGACAGCGACTTCCCAACTGCCCTTCAGCCCTTCCACATAAATGAAATGCTCGATACACTACGTCGCCATTTCAATGCAACGGGAATGGAGAAATCATCTGCAGCAGTGATGGCATTGTGGAATTCTTACGAAAAGGAGTCTACAGCAAGACGTCGACAATCAACCATCGACAATTATTTCAAGAGAGACAGTCAGTAACTGAGGTGGTGTTTGAAGTATCGGTAAGCTGTTAGGTCTGTCGCTTTAACTTAAACGCGGTAGGCCTATATAGGGCCTACATGTAGTTTTGGCAATGAAAAATAATACATCTATTGTAGAATAAGAGTTGATATTTTCCAATGTAGAATGTTCCATGCTAGTTGGGAAAGTAATGGGATGTTCAAAACTAATTCAAAACTGCTCAAAACTAATCATTTGATGCAATACTACTCATTAAAAAGCCTTAATCGCACTCTCTTGGTATAGCGACCGTCGCGCCAATGCGACCGTTTCCAGCGGAACCGAGCGCGGTCGCTATATCGAGAGTTGACTGTAATTAAAATAATTTAAATTAATACTTAAAATACATATAGATCCATACCCAGTTCAGAATAGCAAGCGTATTACAGTACATATAATGGCCAGTCGACGCAACTTTTAAAGGGACGGGAAATAAATTAAAACTTATAATCAATTTTACTTGCAACTATAAACTAAAATGAGAGCTCGGCAGAAACATGACGAGAAGCTAACCAAAATTATAAATGATGAAAATCAAGAAACATGCGAAATTAAAATATGATATTTATGCATAATGTTATCAGGGAGGGACCATGTAGCTGCATAAAGCAAGACTACGGCCGCTAATCTCCAACCTGTACCACATGGTGTGGTCATTATCGAATGAACGATACGGAAGGTCTCTCCAAACCTGCGGAAACATAGCTAAAACTTAACCGCAAACAAATTTGGATACAAGAGAACAAAAGGATGCATAAAAACATGGATAATAGCTGTTAGTCAAACATTCCTATGATGAAAGGAACTTGGCGAGGTGATAAGCAACCAAACTTGTAAACGAGGAACCTTTTCTCGAATAGACACTATGTAAGACTTTATTAGTGGATTAACCTTGTAACCTCTTTCCTTGAGGATATTGAAAATGCCCTTAGCTCTTGATATGAAGGCGGAAGTATCGGAAGAAATCCTAGCGAACCTAATGAGTTGGCCAGCAAAGACTTGCATACAAGAAGTCGTCCACACTCCACCAGTTAAATTTACAATACATTAAAAGCAGGTTCAGTGCACATCAATATCAGTTGCAATCATGAACAATTTGAAAAATGAGACTCGGTCAATAGGTAATTTCATTGAAGGGCCCATCCTGACATCTAATCCTTAATAGGGCAACATCACTTTGAGCCACTAGAGATCCATTATTTCATTTAATCATTCGAAATTGAGTTATTCAATTCCTGTCAAAGGGAACCGATCGAAGGGGGAACAACATCAGAAAGGTGCGAATTATGGAATTTCCTTCTATTCCGTCTTCTTCGCATTGAACAAGGGATAAACGAGAATATGCTTTCAGATCGCATTTGCAATAAATAGTGAAAGGTCTGTAGGGGAATTCATCGACAAACAAAATAGTTAAAACTTTTGAAGCATCAATTTACAAGTTTCTGTTTCGACTTTTGGGTCAGTCGCCTAAAAAAATGTGCCACTGTTCGTTCTACAGCAGTCAGTAAAAATTCAATTGTTACTTCCAATTAGCATGCTTGGCTGCGTGAAGCGCATTTTTCTCTTCTAACAAAACGTCGCTACAGCTACGTCTTGATCGTGACTAACGATGCACCCGAAAAGAGGCAAGGATCAAAAGAGATTTCAACTTGCGAATTAAGACATCACAGTACAAATGAAGTTTCAACTCCTTAGTAATTATAGACGTAGATTTAATTAGAATACATGTAAGTCTAATCAATGTAGAAAGCCACATGAGGCTCGATAGAACGGTTGAGGAGCGCTGTGTTCTCAATAGAGATCACTATCGAAACAGCGTACTAATATCATTTACAATCATTTATGTTAATAAATGTCATTGACATTACTCACATAATTTTTATTCTTAGTAAAAAATTGTTCTTATTCATCGTACTCACTATTCAATCACTACATTCATTATGAGCATTATATTCGTTACTAAATCATTACAAACATTGAATCATGCTGTCTCAAGATCTGCTTTCTTATAATTGTATTTTTCCAATGTGGCCTAGGACTGAATCCGGGTCGGGTCCGTCCAGATCCAACGGGTTTTTTCTCCGGAAACTTTCTATTCTGTCGCGTTTTTTGTAGCTCCAATTTTACATGTCCGCTAGCACTTTCAAAATTATTGTAGACTGTTATGGGGAATCTGGAGATTTGTATGCAATGCATGACACTAACTTATGTCATTTTCTCAAAAAGAGTTTTCATGTAGCTAGCTATATAGCCTACCAAGGCCCTGCAGGTCATCAAATCGCAAAACTAAAAGATGATATGCGGTAATAATTTACATCATGATTTCGAAATTGTGGTTTTGTCAATAGCTGGTAACCTGCATGCTGCGGAGTTGTAGCCTAAAGCAAGTAGCTACACGGCCCTACGGAAAGCAT
Source organism: Prostheceraeus crozeri (assembly GCA_907163375.1). Classification (NCBI taxonomy): domain Eukaryota; kingdom Metazoa; phylum Platyhelminthes; order Polycladida; family Euryleptidae; genus Prostheceraeus; species Prostheceraeus crozeri. The sequence continues at coordinate 1,076,137 of CAJQUW010015769.1, read as the reverse complement.
GACTACGTTTTTAGGCCCTAAGCCTATAGTCTAACTACCGATGCATCAGGGTTTATCGCTTATATAACTATAGGCTTACATTATAATTACTACCCTAATGCCTAGGCTATCACAATCGGTCAGCCCTACAATTTATAGGCCTATTAAGGTTATTGAATCTTGTCAATAGGTCATCATACAAACCGAAATATATACCTTGATGTAAAGTGTTGCATGTGTAACACGGATGAGCCCTTTGTATAGGTATAGGCCTACTGCTTCTTAGTCATGGAAATGTGGAAAAATTTCCGGGTCCGTCCAGGTCCTAAGGGTGCTGCTCGATCCGGATTCAACCTTGCAATGTGCACAAAAGTTCATGTATCGTTACAAAAATGCAATATTTCGGGTTTTCCATGTCGCAAACAGCTTGTCCGCGACAGAAAATTTAAGAGTTTTGTCTTGCGATCTTTTGGTAGAGCAGTCGCATGTTGAGAATGTCCAATCTTCAATTGGATATGACCTTTTGAAGGGTATGCAGACTAAAAGGATCGTTAGGATTCATTATCTTGATCATGTCAGCGTCATTGGAGCAAAGAAATTGTGATGCAGTGAGTAAACGTTTATTGCCTCCGTTCTTGAAGTCAATCCTATCCTGCCTTTGCGATGTCTACTGTTTTAACGAAACATGGGACATTTTGGCACTTTGAATTGTTAGATCACTTCATCAGTAACAGGCTGATCAAGTTTTCATGTCCACCGGTTTCCATGCTGTAGATGCTAGTTTTTGAAGGAAGAATTTCCAAGTGGAAAAGTTTAGGTCACGTTTCATTGTTCCCTTATAAGTACATTGACTAGCATATTGCGCTCAGCATGTGTAAATGAAATTAATGACTCTTTGAAAGAAGAATAGAAAATGTGCGCTTTTACTTTCACGAGCAAAGCGAACAATTTTGAGTGCATTTGGGAAAAGTGTAAACTAAAAAGTTTACTCTTATTTTGAATGATTTGATTGCTTGCAAAGGTTGGCATCAGTTTCTTCTTGAGCATTTTTGTAGTTTCATGGTAATGACAAATATTAAAAGTCAGCATTCTTACACATGCTGAATATGGTGAATATGTGACCGCAATGAACCGTAAAAGAAAGAGTAGCAAAAATAACTAAAACAGACTAATCTTGTGAGAACATTCAAATATGATGCATAAAATGAGAGAGTGCGCAATAAGAATTACCTGGTAGACCTACTTATTGCTTGAAAGTCTGAAAAGTTCTAATTTTTGAAATGATGACTCAACATGTCTGAATCAAACCAATAACATAAAACCTGAGAAGATAAGCCTGTGAACCTATCAATTCTGATTGAAGTATATTTCTTTTATAGAAATGACATGGCAGCCTTGACTGAAACCTATAAATAGTAACATGTTATTGAAAAACTGAAACATTCCTACGAGGCCTTATTGCGATGTTACCAAAGGCAGAAAAGTAGACACTTAACTTTTTCAGTAGGAAAAGAAAGAAAAAGAGATATTCCTTTCAATAGACAAATAAATCGCTGTTGTTCGCTGACCCTTACAATAACAAAATACAATTTAATAGCTTTCTTCTTCCCACACCTGATTCCAGGGTTGAGGATAGACAAGAGCAGGAAGCTATTTCTTCAAGTTATGATGCTTGTGTTGTGAGACAGTCCATGTCATTAATAAAATGATGCAATACATTGCTATCTCGACATATTCTTGTAAATCTGTATATCAGATGAATAATGCATTGAGACGACTGAAATACACAAATGTTTCAAAATCTGAACTCACATCTGCCCTTAATCTATCCATTCTGAAAAAAAGCAAAGGATTTCATAAATTGAGCAACCAGTGTCATACATTATATGCGGTAATGAATGTAGCTCAAAGTACGCAGTGAGACGAAATATAATTGAGTTTTCGAGGAATTTCTCAAGAATGAAAATGACTTATGTAAGATGCCTCGACGTCTCATGTAGAACAAAGCACTATACTCAAGCAATTTGAATTAATCTGATGAAAGACAAAACAATTGAAATAAGCCCACGCAAGCCTATTCTACTTTATTTCAGTTATTCTAGAATACAACCATATCTAGTGCACTAATATGAGTAACACATGCAGTTATTTTTCAGAAACGTTTGGACATTATAATTTCTTTAAATTATGAGGAAACTTATCATAATGTGACAGCATTGGACTGATGACTGGTATTCCACAGAGTGGATCCCTAACTTGACGATGGTCGATGTATACGATTATTCCTCCTGAAAGTCTGCCTACCACTGATTGGTGACGTTGTGCTGATTGTCGTTCTGTGAAGTGAAAATATTATCGTCTTATATCGTCGCCGCTTTCGTAGAAGACTTATTCTTATTGAAAAGCACCTCTGCTGATGTGAGGCACAGCGATCAGTCCAGACCGGCAAAGTGCTTCTAGATTCATGCTATTAACGTGCGTCAAAAGATGCGTAATTACAAGTTGCAAAATTATAAGTTGCGACATCATTGCATCGTTTCTGTGAAATTCCGAATTCATTACTCGTAAGTGACTAAAATCAGAAAAACATGCAATTCTACTTGATAATAATAATAATAATAATGCTATATTTCAAATACTACATAGCGGTATTTGACAAAAAACAAACTCGCAACAATTCAAGAAAATGGTGAAAATCTTACAAATGACTGACTGTACAATCTTGATTTACGACGTAAAGGAAGTAAAGCTCTAGAATGTCTGGTGTTACAGGTTTCAGAGCGAATTTCAAAGAATTCGCTGAGAGGGTGTACTTCAATATTCTTGGAAACTTTCGTTATCAGTTTGATGCACGATTCGTCCAGTCTATTCCTCAGAGGAAGAACATTTTTGATATTGGCCCATCTGGGCAATAACACAGTAATGCGATTTCTTGTGAACTTTTCTCTACTGTTTTCGAACTCACTCCTAGATTGTGAAATGCGAGTCAGAGAAATGGTGGTAAGAAACTGCATTTACAGGGATAGATACATTTTCAAAAGTCGATAGACATAAATGTATTCACTTTGAATTTCCTAAACAGCGAAAAATATAGAACGTAATTCCATGTTAATAAGTAGGGCCCATGATAAGCATCATCTTTTATCCTTGAACCGTCAGCTGAAGGCTAGTCGATTCCTAATAATGATAACATCTAACTGAATCAGAAATTCGTGTTGTAGTAAGATTAAGACATTGTCCAAGACGTTGTTATTTAGAGCATTATCACATCATCAACAAGCAACACAGATGAAGTCACTCAAAAATCATGTTGCATACTGCAGCATTGCACTTTGCGTGACTTTCCAGACTTTTCAGGATAAATAGGAACTCTGTGTATCTAAATTTCAATGATCTGAAAGCAATATGTTGAATTCTAAAGTGATGGAAAAGCAATAATGTCAATGACTAGCATATTGCTCAAGTATCGTGAGCACACACACTTTCTTACCTGCATACTGAAGTCGTGGGTGTGGGTGGGAACTGCTTCCTGACAATAATGTGGATCGAGATAGATTAGCTTGTCTTCCTGCCAGCCGACAAAATACATGGAATGTTTCGGTCTTCCACCGATGATACCAACACAGGAATCATCTGCCAGCAGTGATTTGAGACAAGGCTCATAAATCGAATTGAAACCCTTGGCACCACCCAGCCACAATGGGATTACGACAAGAAGTGAGTGCCATTTTGAAGTGGAGTCACGTGTGGTGGTGGGAGACCCATTGGACGGAGAAGGAGGAGAATTGTCGTACGCTAGATCCAAGAGATCTCGCATGTACACGCAATTGTCATAAGCGACATAAATTCTCATCTGGTTGAGAAGTGGAGCAACTGTCAACGAACTGTGGTACGCCGTCTGCAATCAAGGACATCAGTGAATGATATTGCGAAATCAGGAATTCAGCTGAAATTGAATCTGACATCTGTCTTTGATCAAGGACATCAGTGAAAGAAAATTAGATTCTGCGTAATTGTTCCAGTTAAAAATCTATAAATTCTAAAAACTATAATATAAAAATGAATCTATAAATTCAAATTTTGTTTCCAGTCTGGATTATTTAAATGAAAATAGCAATTAAAACTTTGCGCGGAACCAGCAGAGCTCTCATACTTAATATGATTGAAATGATGATGCTTTTAAAAGATGAAAACGTCGCAAAAATTGAAATAATTATTTAGTCTCTACCGGCTTCAATTGGCAACAAGATGACAGAGATTGACCAATCTTCATCAGGAGAAATGTAAAAAGAGGAAGTGAGAGGACATCAAGCACCTACAATTTTAAACGACAAACAGTTTAAAAAATTCCATTGTATACTGTACATGCATAGACTACCTAATCCCAGATATTCTACATCATAAAAATAGAAATCAATCTCTGTCATCTTGTTGACAATTGAAATCGGTAGAGACTAAATAATTATTTCATTTTTTGATTTTGGGACGTTTTCATCTTTTAAAAAAACTTGATAACGCATCGTTCATCCAATCCGTCGCCTCTGGAGTCGTTTGTGAGAACATTATTTTCTCATTTCACTAAACTGAAATGATGATGTCCAATTAGAGAAGTAATCTCTCTGTGATTTAATAATAATGCCCCCGTATTAGCCTAAATATTTTGATTAAACAAAAATCGTGGTTTCAAATAATAATCAATAAAAATTACTTTATGATAATTGTCTTACGATCCGCAGAATTTGATACATTCTATTCATTGACACATTGTGCCCGGTTCTCTTATCACGGTTCTTCCATTCAATATTTTCGATATCAAGCACGCTCCTACCGCTGACGCTACCACCCGCAACACGTCGTGTTCAACTATTCACCAATATGCAGATTTAACCAAAATGATCTGTATGGAATTTTGTATTTTTACCTTGCACGCAAGCCATCGGGGGAAAAGTTGAGCTCTTATTATGATTTCTTGTCGTCTACGTTCTTTCACTTTGTAGTCGGTCCACGCATTGTGATAAATGAACGTCCTTCCTTCAAGAAGTCCCCTAATCTTTTCCTAAATGCGAAAAAGTCCTCAAAAGTTGCTCAAAACAGCCTTCCTTCAGTCGAAAGAGATTTTAGTGAATCATCTGTGCACCGCTACATGCCAATGCTATGCGACTGAGTGAAATCGAAGTCCATGTAATTAAGAATTCTGGCGTGAGCGTTGTAGTGAATAAAACCGATACCAGTTATACACTGATGACTCAAAACTTGTTTTATTTGAATTATAGCTTCTTGAGACACTTGCAAGTCAGTGAAAGAAACATGAAATCAAGATTTTATATTATTCCACGCTTTCAATGACTCTAGCGTACTCCAGTGTGCCACCACAATTTTGGAATCTCCTAGCATGTATAAGAGAATTATTGAAAAAGCTTAAATTTTATTTTATAGTCGGAATGTTCTTTTGTGTATCAGTCAACAAATCATATTTAATATCGGAAACTCTTCCAATCGTGTGAAGTTGATACATTTTTTAGTTAAAATGAATTGCAGCTGGGGTCGAAAACTCAGAAATGAAACAACGAAACTCAACAAGACAAACTTTTCTTATTTAAAAAGAATGGTCACAAATTTACTTTCCTAAAAGCAGTATAGAAATAGTACATGTTTAAAACTTAGAAGCGCAAATGCTTTTCTCCCAAGTGACCGAGTTTTTTCTTTATTTTATCCCACTTTCATTATTTTGTGCTGTTTAATAAGAATGCTTACGGTTTCCACACCACAGTGGCCAGTGATCTTTTGGCCATGAGGTCGTGGCCGAGCGCGTCATTGGAAAAAGCATTCGGGCTAAAAGTATCACAACGTTCCAGGAAAGTCTGACTATGCCAGCACCGCCCAAGTCCACCTCTAAGCATCACTAGCAAGGATGAAAAGTTTAACTTTAAAAATGTAAGGTTGGACCAAAAATAATTTGATGATCTGTGTGACGCATGCATATCAACATATATATTATTGCTAGACTCCTGAAAGGAGAACGCATGTCAACCATACAGACAATGATATCATCTTACTTGCAGAGCCTGAGCAATTGTCACTGGACCAAGCCATTGTCCTGGTGCTTTTCTACTCCATTCGACCAAGTTGTGAATAGAAAAAGGAGAATCATGTGACGGAGTGTCTCCGAACCATCGGATGATTTGTCGATGAAATGCTTCGTGAGGATGATGATAGCGTTGAAAAATGGACCATTCTCTACCAAGGAAATGGACGACAAGGGCTTGGGCGAGTAGCATTTGTCCGGTACGAACCATGCAACCCCAACCGCAGTCAGTGGTCAGCTGAGACTGTCCCACAGGCGGAAACCCACGTCGATAGGTGAACCACAGACGGCTTGTGAAATCCTGAGAAAAAGCTTCGATGCTTGGATGATACATGCGTCCATTTGTGTCAGGAATTGGGCGCTCTAAAGCACGAAAAAGCAGATTTATTGCTGCATAGATGAATTTAAATCATTACTTTTAACTTCGCATTCAACATCAAAGTACCAAGCATGCAAGTAACATGTCATGGCAAACATGCAGGAAATTTATTGCAATAGCGGATTCAGTAAAGAAATTAAAACAAATCTATACTTGTCTCAATGTTGTTTTATAACACATCATTCTTTTCATAGATCTGCATTTCATGAACTAATTGACGCTTAGTTATATTATGCAGTAATCCTACTCAATGAATTGATAATACTTTAAGGTACACTAAAAAATATCACAAGAATTTTTATCATTTGTATTATCTGAGTACAAAGGCTTTCAATAAGATTTGATTTATCTATGGTCTTGGATAGCAAACAATCACAGTGAACAGACACAATTAATTACTTGAGCAATAGCAAAATATTATAATGTGCAGTGTTGTGATGCTCCGGATAAGGAATCATACAATCTGGCCGGATAACTCCCAGTATTTCAAAATATCTGGCACCGGATATCAGATAGTAGTTTTGCATGCACCAACCGTAAAATTACATAATCCAATTGGCCATGTAATTTGTTCTTCTGTCCCACCTAACTGTTGCACTTGACTATACATCACCGGTACCTGATGTTACTCGAACAAACATTACATCTAACCCTAGATGGTGAGGCAAGCACATGACTCTATTTTACATGGAGGGAACGGTTGTGTCCGAAGTTCCTTTTGTTGATCTCTCCGTTGATCACATTCGTGGATATTACAAGTAATAAAGGGGAAGAAGGCCTACTAGTAAACCTTTCTTTTATGATGTGGTTTAGTATACGCGATCATGACTTATTAGCATAGCCTGATATTGAGATAAGCATGTTTCTGTGCACCTATATTTTAAATGCTCCTATTCACATTCATGTATTTAAACAGCCTTTACGATTGTACATTGTGTTACTTGAAGTGTCCTGCATATTTTACTTTTCTATTTTTGCGCTGCTTTCCGCTGCATCCATAAATTAACAGATACGATCTAACATGGCGTCTAACTGATGCGGTAGGATGAAGGGGATATATCACACATCGACTAACGCGCTGCAGAAGGCTCTACCTATGTGTTTTCGTAAAGATTGTCATATAAGTAGCTACTAGCCATGATCGAAGCGAATGTAACTACACATGATATTCCTGGAAATATAGTACAGTATATTCTACCGGTAGTGAGCGTAATGCAGCGATTTATTGGAGTGAAAAACAGAACTTTGAATACTCCAAAAATGTTTCCGTCCCAAATGTGTAGATCGAGAGCTGTCTTAGAATTAATGCGTCCCTATTTGACAAATCCTACAATACTTTATCTATCCTTCATGTTTCATGGATGACTTGCAAAAGTTCGATTTTCTTTGTAATATTATCAGGATCTGTTTGTGGCTTATAATAGTAATTTTGAAATTTTCAGTATACTGGGTAGACTTGGATGGCATATGAATTTTCAGCTTCATTTCATGATAACAAAAAATGTAAATGCTGACATAGCTTTTGTTTCTTACAGTCAAAATACAGGGTACAATTTTTATAATCTAAAAATACTTAATTAATCATTGATGCATTTCAAATACATGTACATCTTTAATGCAAGAGAGCACCCATGTCATCAATTAAATCCATGGCGATTGACTTTTCAAAAGCGAAATATATTCACCTAAATATAAAGAAACTATTATAAAAGCATAATTTAAGAGAAATCAATCGAAATTTTAATGCTACTGACAAAATATCGACTGATTTCAGCAGAATATAAAGACGCATCCCAGCACAACAATGAAAACTTTTAATTTCATGTGCTTGAACATTTTTCATGAAGGAAACATCACAGCCGTTCAAACATTGTCCTTCAACTGTAAGCGGATTTCGCTTCACTCTGCCACCCAGACATGATTATGATCGACTTTAATGCACAGCAAATGATGTACTATCAAGATGATAATTGTACACTAACAAAATCGAACGATGATGCAACTGAATGAGGCTTGAACTTCATAGTTGATGTGAGAGGATCTCTGCGCTACGTGTTCATCAGTTCAATGAGTTGGGAATGAAATTAATCGAATTATCCATTGAAGGTCAAGCCAAAACTTACTCTTGGAATGATGGACCGAATGAAAGAGGATCAGTAGAAGAGATTATCACTATTGAGAATTGCTTGTCGACATAATGACCTACACACAAACTTGCGAATTGGTATGAGTGCTCTCGGTTCGTTTAACAAGAACTTTTAGACCTAGGGCCGCTAATAGCGATGTTATTTTCTGGATCTTCTTAAATTTCAAGTTTAACTATCCGCTTAATCTGAAAATTGCTGAATATGCCGGATATATACACTTGCACGCATTGTAGTGTTTGCTTATCATAAAGTACGTAATTGTTTGGCCATTCCTGGATATTAATTAATTAAGGCAATTAAGGCACCATTAAGGCAAGACTCAATGAGCATACAACCTCAAGTTCATCAAAATTCTTTCAGCATGCTGAAGAACACAACACCAATATCCGAAATAGTTTATCTTGGAAGATCCTAAAGAGTGAACGCAACAATGCCAAGAGAAAATCCTTAGAGGCCATTTTCATACATAATGAGAATAATTTGATTAATGGTTGCTGCGGCGAGACATTATTACCTTTTTTGAGATAAATTCATTTTTGCATTTCCTTTTATATAAGCTTTTAATACTTTTCTAATATTTTTTGTGAATTATGCTTTCTTGTATTCCACAAATTGATACACAGTGTTTACTATATATATAGTTGTTTGTTAATTTTTAAGCCGCTGGTCGGCCTTCAATTGTCTTACCATAGTTAGCTATGTATCTTCATTTCATAGTTCATGCACGTTTTTCTTATCTTTGTCTGTAGTTGATGAGCTGTTCGAAATATCTAAGTAATAATTTTGAATATTGATTTACGGCTGTAAAACATCTGTGCATTCTATTGAATACCCTGTTGAAGGAATACGAAAGCTTGGTATATCAGAATTTTTTTTTATTCGTGAGAAAGCCAGAGGCTATTTTTGACATAGTTGCTTATCATCACAAATGTAAAGAACTTGATGCTTCAAAGTAAGGAACAAAGTAATGTCATTGAACAAAATTAACGATGGGGTGGGAATAGTAATTTTATGAGCAAGAATGAACTACATAAGAAACAGGGATTTAATTCTTTTTTCTAGAGCTGTGCGAGGTGCACAGGTGCACCGGCGCGAGCACGTGGGGCTAGCACACAGACCTACTGATATCATTTTCAACAAATTGAAGCAATTGTTTGTCAGATGATTATTCGGTGGATTGATTCTCGTATTAGCAGCAATCGAAATGCTGGAATATTTCCATATTACGAGTATTAAAATGGTATTTTTAATGTAAAGAAACACATTTCAAAACATGCGTGCGGTCGGTCGGTCTCAATGAAAACATTTCCAAAACTTCTATCGTTGGATTACGAATATCCATTGCATCAGATTTTCTTTCGCAATCAATCGTAAATGGGTGACTTTTTGAAGAAAGCTTGCAATGGATTTTGGAATATTTGGAGCAAGTGTATTCATTAATGTATGAAACTTAGCTGAACCGTCACAGCAACAAAAATTTGGTGTTATTTCTCGACGTAAATTATGATCTCCTGCACACTCTATCCTAAAGTGGTGCAGAGTCTCTACTTTTGAATAATTGCATAGTTCATAGATGTTCTTCATATAGCAATCGATTTCCATAACTGCCGGTCACAAAATTTAACTCTGATTTTTCGTCCTAAATTTCTGTAAGATTCGTAAGATTTCATTTCAAAAATTTCAAAATTTAAATGTGTTTTCATAGTATTCTCAAACCGACATAGCTCTAGGTAATTCAGGTTCGAGTGGCTAGCTTTCGCTGTCAATGTCCATTTTGCTCTGAAATAATGAGTTACTCGTTCTTTTGCAGTCTTCAACTCTTCATTTCATAGTTTTGATAATATCTATTATGTCAAGTTTTACTAGCGATTGCTTCGTTCGCCAGCACCACTGAATAGTCCACCTGGGTGTATAATGTAAATAGAACTCTGTATTTATCAGTATTTACTCACCACTGTTCTTATCGAAGTAGTATCTCCCCAAGAGAACAATGGGAGCTGTGATGCTGAAGTTGGTTTTCAGGCGGACTGTCCAACCATATCGCATATTGTTCCACATGGATTTGAACTTATTCTTCACCTTCTCTGCGGTCTCCGCCACGAGTTCCAAATTGCTCTCGTCATCTGAATCATTGGTCAATGCTTCGGATAACTGTCGAGGCCTTTCTCTCATCATCACTCCATTCACCGCTGGTGGAGAATCAGAGAGACGGAGCGTTGGTTCATCTGAATTGGATCTCGAGACAGCACCATCTGGATCAGGCATGAGTGAAGAAGGAGTTGTGACAACTTCGTATACCTCGAATCCGTTCTCCACCTCTTTAACCTGCACGTGGAATGAAAGTAATTAAGAAACAAAATGAAATCCCACCTATCCACACATTTCAAAAAGTATATTTAATATATTTATATATAAAGTTTATTATATTTTTTATTTTATTATTTATATATTTATATATAAAATATATTTCATGTCTACCTTTGATGTATTGCTGTACTAGTAAAGTGTCATGCCTCTAACTAATTATCAAGATAACAATTAGTTCTCATTAGAAGAGGCCTTGAGTAAAAGGCATGGGTACTTGCTGTCCAAATTCCCTGCCATCATTTCCAAATTACAAGAAACCTGTAATACTTCAATTAAGATAAAAATGCAGAATAGGAATAGACTTTTTATCTAAAACAATTGCAACATAGACAGAGGACTTAGGCAGACATTGATTTGGAAATACGTTTACAGTTAAGGATTGTTATAATTTGGCCAATTTTTCCATTACCCAGGATTTCTACATCACGGATACTTTTATTAATTATCAACATAGCAAATACAACTAGCTGAGTATCATCGTAAATTGCAAAGTACTTAGACGCAATTCTACTTTACTCAGAAAACTTAATACATTTTTCAATACAAAATGCTTAAAATATAGCTAAAATAAATATAGATTTTTTTTCACGATGATAATAAATAGCAGCCAATCATAAAAGACTGAATTATGCAAGACACGGCATACTGACATGCAGTAATACATTAAAATTAGAAATATAAAGCCTTGCATGAAGACTTTTCTCCTGAATTCTGCTCCTCATATAAAAGATAGCAAGGCTTTCATTTTTACTATGCTATCAACTATGCTATTTTAGCGGAACTTCAAGCTTCTTTATGCAATAGTTTTAAGAACATCGTTGTATTTGTTATCCTGATAAATGCGATCTTCGACTTTCCTTATTTTCTGTCGAAAATCGTAATTTTGACTTCGAAGTCAAAAGTTTGGCATTATAGGATAGTAAATGCAACTCATTTTACATATGCCTACTAGCACCACGAACAAGATGATCGCATAAATACCAACTTCATGTCATTAATTCATTGACGGTAAATGTGCAGCGTAACTTATATGACATCATGCATGCACCGCTTAAAGCAGGTCAGATAAGCCATCAATGGCGACAAAGTATTCACGAACATAACAACGCAATACAGAGAGTGGGACCGAGGTCAGATGATCGCTAATGCATTACACAACAGAAGATGGATTGACTGTAACATATTTCATGAGCTGGGTGGCATCAAAAACTACAGAGCAGAATTCGAGCGCTTTGTATCGATGGTGACCTCTCTGAATCCAATGACATGCATTGTCAGATGACATCTATCAATGACCGTTAATTGAATCAAAGAATAATGTAAATATTTAAGAATTCAATACTTAATTCAAGAATTCAAGATAACTGGATGCTCGGGAAATGGAGCCAAAACACGAATCCTACCTGAGTTCTTGCTGATAACTTTCTAGTCGGCACAGAGAACGTAAAACCAATAATAACAAGCATTTTATTAAAATTGACATTCATCAATTTCACAGCAAACACGCTCCATGGCTCCGGGAGGCACTTCCAGGATTGCTTTAAGAACGGAAAGAAAAAGTAAATTTATCTGGTATAGTAAAATATTTCTGATTTCAATATTGCTTTAAAACGCTGGAAAGATGGTGCACAAGCACATTTAGCAGACAATAAGTTCCAAAAAGGAAAATCACGATAGAAAAAGTAATTACACAATGTCTTTGTGTGAGGAAGGAATTTTGGTAAAACTTGGCACAGTTTGTTGGCAAAACTTCTAGTAGAGTATGGGGTATGAAGTGAGGTAAAATACTTCCAAAAATCAGTTTCACTTATGTCATAATACGCGTTGCAAAAAAAATGTAAATCCAGCATTTTCCGTCTTTCACATAGGAACGGAGACCTAATAATTTCAAACGATGATCACAGTCTTCATAAAAAATTTTCTACGCTTACAAACTTGTCGAGGGAAACGTCGTTAGACTCTTTCGATGGAATCAATATCATGCTGTAAAATAGGGCTAAAAATTTGACAATTGTATTCCAATATTGGTCTTGCAAATACTTTATACGCATGAATCAAACAGTCTTTATTATTAGACACAAACCCTTTCAAAATGACATAAGCTCGAGAATAGGCTTTTGACGAAATTTTGCAACGCTGAGAACTAAATTTCATATCTTCTGAAATTAGATCAACCAAATCGGTTACACAATTAACATTTTCTAGAGGACTATCATTTAAACTGTAAGTTATGCCACTATTGTACAATCTGTCAACTGAAAACACAACATTTGCTTGATGCAATCTTATATTTATAATTGTATTATACAATATAATTATAATGTTAATATATAATATATGATTATATATATAATAATACATATAATATGCATATTATTATATTTATTATATAATTATTATAAGTGATCCTGTATATTTTATTTTCAGTAGGCATATATTATCAGCATTTTGCATGAAGTTAGGTAACAGTGTGAATGATCTTAATAATCCAGATTATCATCTTTCTTATCTGCAACTAAATTCGTGATTGATAAATGTCTTTCCCCGTGTATATTACTACGTAGGACTAACCCATAACCCATCATCTTCTGGACCACAAGAGCATAAAAAAGGATCAATGAGTGAGAGAGTGAGTGAGTGAGTAAGTAGGACAGACCGGTCCTATTGAGAGGTAGATTTAATGAATTGCTAGTCATCTGAAGTTCTTTAATAATTAAGTTCGCCATTTCATTTCTTTCTCCAGAGACTGTGAAGGTCGATTTGTACAAGTTTGAAGCATTTCATTTTATCCAATTTACTTTAGTGCACTCTAAGGATGACTTCACTCTTCACTTCATTAACAACTCTAACGAAGACAGACTTCAAGCTGATTGGGATCCTCTAGAAACTTCGTCGAAAGTTATAAGACTCTTGCTTAATCATGAAAGTGAAAGGTTATGGACATAAGTACTTATGTACTTAAGTACGAACAAAAATCTCATGTATCAACCTCAAACGGTTCTATCCTTTCTCGGATTGACAGCCTTCCACTGCTTGGTGTTATTCGGTCGTGACAATGATTTGCGGTGGGACTGTCATGTGAATAAAGTCAAAGTCAGCCATAGTATAATTCATAAGTATAATTCGCAACTTAAGAAGATCTGGATGTCCGAAGGAGTGTATGTTCAACATCTACATTTTCTGTATCCGTAGTATTTTAGTGTGTGCCTTCCCTGCCTCATATAACTTCCCTGATAAGCTGTTTTTCCAGCTCGTAAAAGTTGAGCGGCGAGCGCATCGGATCGCCGCAGTGTCGGTGGACACCAAGAGCGATACTCCAAGGACCGGTGGTGACAAGCTATGTGGCAACTCATTCTCGCAGATTGCATCCAACGACACCCATTCCCTCCGCAGCATTTTTCTACCTCACCCACTAAGATTGAGTTTGAATCTTCCCATTATGCGGCCTAAAGCACGCTGCAAAAGACTCAGAAACTCCTTTGTTGAGTAGTACTGTCCTTACCTCAATTCACTTGTTCTCCTTCTCTTTTATTCATGTAATTTGCTCCTCCATTCATTTGATACAATAAAGATAATACTATTACATTCTATTCCAATCTCGTTCATACCTGTAGCATTTTTGAAGTTCATTACAGATCCATTATTTTAAACATTTATATTATTCTATGTCGTTGACTGAGATTCCATGAGGATGATTGTTTTCATTTTCATAAAGTTTTCGCTCGATAGCATATTTTCACAAACTAAAATCAAAAGCCTTCAATCACTTACTTGTGTATGAAATGTCATGAAATAATGAAGGGTGAAATCAGCCTTGCCAGACTTCAATTTCATAAAAATGTGCAAGATGGTAGTTACAAATTTTTTTCCTATACAGTAAATGATATCCTAACTACATTTTATATTTTCTATCAACTTAAGATGCTTCCCCTGATTTGTCTGAAAAGATAAGATTGCTTTCATCACTTTGGCTTACCCAATCTCTTTAGTATATTAAATCTGTAAGTATTCATATACACCATTATACACACTATTCTCTTGGAAAAACTTACACATCAGTAAAATATTTGCGATGACGTTATGCTCTTACTTCATAAAAAACGAAAGTAAATGATATAATATAATATTTGAACTCTTGACTTACATGTACGAAGATGAAGATGTAACGAAAGTTTATATCTAGTATGAACCTAAATTTTCTTCTGGATTGATAAGAACAAAATCTGTTGTTCTAACAGTTTATCAATCCTTTCAAATTTCATTTTGAAATAGCAATGTACTCCAATTATGATGGAAATGCAACCAAAAAATTATTATGCAATTCATTTGACAGCTGTTGTATATTTTCTCTTTCCATGCATGTATGCAGAATAAAAATGGTCACCGTCGAATTTCCCTTGCGTGCTTTACTTTCGCCATTCTAATTTGGTCTCTCAACTTTAATGAAATGTTTCCTGAAAATGTCCACTACTTCCTGATCTTTGAATATTCAAGAGAGATTCATCGCAATTGCTCATATTTTTCGGTGAATCACATCGTCTGTTGCTCATTTCTTGACTATTGATTTACTTAATGTCATTTCGATTGCTCACACAGCAAACATAGAGCAAGTAGGTCGATCAGAAACTACTGTTCGATACCATGTTTCTGCATACGCTCCACAACCCTCAGATATAGATTGAATTCTATACGGTTATTTATAGAAAAATTATGAATTCAACACTGATTCAAGTGAACGACAATGATTTTTGTCATTCATCTCCTGAAAAATATAGCTGACACGTTCCAAGACTATTACTACTGAATTTCTGAATGTAACTGACCTAAAGTGGCGTTTCTGCCCGTATAATCTAAAAATAGCTATTTTATAAATTAGAATCAAGAAAATGAAACAACACAACATAGTCAGAAATTCACTTGAATTTTCGATTAACTTTTGATATCGTTTGGAATCCTTAATTCAATACACATGTTCATTTTGCTTTTCGTGGAGTTGCGCGTATTAAAATTACATAATTGGAAACTGCAGTTTAATGTTGCGAAAATACCCTGTAGATGTACCCGCAGAAATCTCATATTTACAATCTTAGTATTTTCTGTTGGTGTTGACCATTAAAGTATATTTCTAATATTCATTACCAGCATATATTTCACTTTTAAACCAGTTGTGCGGTTGTTCACAGAAGGGTAACAGGTATGCAACAAAGTCAAACTATTTCAGCCTCGCCTGAACTGTCGGTAGGGAGCAGTGATTTTATAGTCAACTCTTTCACTCTTCTGTGAGAAGATTACTTAGATCTTAGATGTCTCGTATGAAAGTCTGCAACATCATTGCATAATATGTTCATTTGTATTTTGAAACTTTCTAGTCGTATTTTAACCTTAAACATTATAAGCAAGTTAACGCAGATTTATAGCAATTATGTAGTCCTTAGTCATCGTTTCTCTGCTTTCGCAAATATTTCAATTCCGATTCACAAAGCCAAGTGCCGAAATAAAATCAACAATACATAAACAATTTTTTATATCACAAAGCAAACACATACACGTATGTATGTAGAAAAAGGCGCTTTAACTAATTACATATTCGAGCTGCTACTGATGCTGTTTCCTGGAATTGAATTTGCATAATATGCCTGATTTTTTGGTAGAACGTGTCATCTCGGAATATGTATTGCAAGATTGAAAAGATTCTTTCGGCTGCCAAAAAAGTCGATCGGCATTTTTCTTAGATTTCTTCAGTTAGAGGAAATAGATCAATTCCTGAGTTCGAGAAGATGCGAAAAAATCTTCCATTTCTTGAACGTTTTCGAAAAAGAGCCAATTTCAACAGACAAAGTTGCTCTGATGCTGTCGGTGCTAGATTCTACTTTCTTTATAACCTCAATTAGGGGAGCATACTTCACTGTCTGCAGTTCGTAAAATTTAACTCAGCATCATTTTTTAACCTGACGTCACTTGTGAACCTTATTTTGACTGATTTTAACCATATTAACTTATGGTCGATTATAACAGACAGTTTGCTCAGACAACGGTTACATTTACTTAACATTCTTTAATCATCCATCGATGACATCGTGATAAGGAGCAGGTTCCAGGTGTTCGATTATAATCATCATGATTACGAGAAATACTTCCGTTAAACAAATTCCAAACTATGATAGATAAAGCAGACAATGGTTGACGTTTAGTCCACACCACATTCTCAAGGACGCTGAATGTAAGCAGTTAAGTGGTTCATAGCTCTTGATAACAACCGACAACCAAGTTAGACTTGCGATGAAGTACATGTAGACACATATCAATAGTCGAATGATTCGTTTACATACATGATCGGATGTGACGATGACGGTGAGAAGTCTAACTTAGTTATTGATATATTTGTTGTCGTATCATATTAGCAATGCGACACTTAGCAGCTTACATTTGATATCGAGAAAGCGTTGCAGGCGAAACGTCTGTCACTGAGTCTTTTTAATGATGCAAAGCTTCTAAACAAAGACTATTTGTTCAAAATATAGAAAATCAAAGACCTTCTCAAAAATAGATTAAGGTTTTACCATGTTATACAAGTTATGTCTATTATACGGACTGCGGAGATAAGAAATAACATTATTTTCATTGTAACAAGTCTTTCAGTGTGCTCTTTATCGACGTATTCTTTAATATCCTTTTTATTATCTATTTATTACAACCGTCTTCAAAGTAACTGAGACTTGCACTAACATATCGTATTGACGAGTTCTAAGCAAAGATCGGCAATGATAACATGATATCATTTTATTCTAAGGAAAAATGATATCATTTCAAATCATCTTATTTTTGAAAAATGGTAGAAATGATATCATCAAAAACTTTTGTTCCATTATATTTTCTAACCATAGATTCTTCGCATTTTGTATTGAAGCAAATTTAGTCCCTTTCATTTGTTCTACCCATATCTTTCCCACTGGTTCATGTGTTGCGAAAAGCAACAGGCTATTGTCTGTCAGTCTGTCTATCACACAGATTGTCAAACAATGCTAGTTTAAAAACACTAGTTTGAATTTGTTTTTTCTGACTTGTCTTAGTTTCTATAATACGAGTATAATATAAGCTTATGAATAAATTATTAGTAATATGTAAACGAGGCTTTGAAATTTGGAAATACGTTTTTTTACTGAATTTTCACCCCTAGCACAGCTATTAGCCATGAACGAAGCTAGGGGTTACTCAATGAAAAGTAACAAATTGTATTATTTTGAATAAATAAAATTAAAAAAAAACAGATCTTCCAAACTGATTAAGCTGTCCCCATCAGAAACCTATTCGCACGCCTCTTGAAAGTATCAAGATTGTATTGGTCAGGGAAAGTGGTCTGGGGAAACTGATTCCAAAGCTGTGCCGTGCGAACAAAAAACCTTTTCGAGCGACTCACAGTACGTGCGCGTTCTAAGCTCACATTATAGCATGTGAGTGCATTAGCTCTGCGTGTGCTTCTGGAGAAGATCTTAGGTTTGGGTACGCACTCATTTACTGCAGATCTGCTTCTACCGAAATAGTACCTGTAGAAGAGACTGAGTGAAGCAACATCCCGTCTGACGGAGAGCGGCTGCAACTTGCTAGCAAGTTTTTCTCCCATGAGATTCTTGACACGTTTCTCAACCCGTTCAAGGAAGTTAAGATGCGTTTGTGGGGCGCCTGCCCACAGATGACAACAATACTCCATCAGAGGACGAATAGTGGACTTGTAAAGATAGCAGACAGTCTGTGGTGAAAGATAGCTGCTGGCGCGATAGAGACTACCAATGCGTTGAGCTGCCTGCTTGCTAATGGATTGGATGTACGGTTTCCATGACAAGTCTTTCGTAACCGACAATCCAAGGAAGGAGATGGAATCTTGTTCTCTGATCCTATTATCTGACATCTTAATGCTATGATCATCATCATCTCCTTTAAGTCGTGAGTGCAGAATACTCTGAGTTTTTGAAGGATTGAAGGAAACAAGCCAATTGGCGCCCCATTCTGAGACCCTGCGTAAGTCTTCATTAAGAACGTCGCATAACTGCTGACGTTGCTGAGTGTTTTTAGCGAGTCGCTCATTGGAATTGAAGAGTGTTGTGTCATCTGCATACATCACCAATTTATTACTCACTAGGCAGTCTGGGAGGTCGTTGATGTACAGCAGAAAAAGAGTGGGTCCCAAAATTGACCCTTGAGGAACTCCTGCATTGACAGACTTGGTGGAAGACTTTTGGCCATCTAAGACGACAGATATCTGCCGGTCACTAAGGAAAGAAGCAAGAAGTTTGTGGAGTTGATCAGCAACTCCATAGGACTTTAGCTTCATAAGGAGTCCCTGATGCCAGACTTTATCGAATGCCTTGGAAATATCCAAGGAAACTGATCTCGTCTCACCTTGTCTGTCAAGGAAACGACTCACATGTTCAGTGACATATGAAAGAAGATCTGCAGTTGATCGAGAGTGCCTGAAGCCATACTGTTCTTCAGATAGAAGGTTCTGAGTTTCAAGGAAGTTAACAATGTGTTGGTTAATCACTGCTTCAAAAATCTTGCCAGCAATTGGAAGCAGGCTGATAGGACGGTAACTAGATGGAAGAGATGAGTCAGAACCTTTCTTTGGAACTGGAACCACGGAAGCTACTTTACAACAAGAGGGAAACTCACCGGTGGATACACATCTACTAAACAGTTTAGATAAAAGTGGAGAAACCTCAGGTGAGAGATGCTTGAAGACCGAAACCGGGATGCCATCTGGTCCACTAGATTTAGAGCTATCGAGACCGGCGATGATCTTTTTGACGTTTCGGACTGTGACTGAAGGAGGACTAATTGTCTCATCAGTGCGCGTTGGAATTGGAGGTGGAATTCTACCTCCATCGTCTAATGACGAATTCTTTGCAAACTCCTTGCAAAGAAGCTCGGCTTTGTCTGCTGAGGTTGTCGCCATAGAAGTACTGACTTCAGCATGACGGAGTGCTGGGATGGAGGATTTGTTCCTATTGGTGACACTGTTGTAAATCCTCCAGAAGTACGGTCAAAGCTCGACATTTCGGACTTGGATAATTAAGATTCTGGTTAATAAAGACCGCTATTTTCTGGGATTAGATCTACATGTACAGTGTATATCTCATATATTTCTGGTTACTTCAGACTTCCAGTAGGCCTATGCTTGAACATTGAACTCAATAATGACTGTCTTGATGTTTTTGAAGTCTTGACTGTAATCTAAATATTTTAAGATTTTTTCGTACTTTAGATGCTTTTGGCCTGACCAACTGCATATTGTAGGCATATTTGTAATTAGAGTGTATAAAGCTTATTAAATCAAAACTTGCGTTGCATAATTCATAGGCCATAGGCCCTACCTAAGTTTTGATATACAAGAAGCTTTGTATAATTAAACGGCTTTCTTCGACCTTCCATTATTTGGAATATATCAAAACTCCATGCAGTCTAATTTTAACTTCATTGCTAAGAGCAGCAAAAGTAGCATGGTAGCAGTGTAAATCGAAAATTTCGTATGACTAGATATATTTACGGTATAGGCCTGCGCTACGCATATTTCACTAAAAAATTATGTATTTTCATTATTAAAAAATAAAATGATATCATTGCCAATCATAGGTTCTAAGAGCTTCAATAACGAAATCTATAGCATGATAGATGATAAGAGCGAACTGTAGTAGACTAGTATACATTACTAAGAACATGTTTAAGAATAAGCAATACAGGGAAGTGCATGGCGCTACGCATCGTCAACCACGTTCCAGTCGATTTTTGTGCTACATAGTCAAACAAAAGCTGCAGACATATCACCGCATTTATAATAGAAACCTTGTTGCTGGTAAGAGTGGAAGACATGAAAATTTTATGGTGAGTAATAAGGGAGTGCCCTATTTTTTTAAATGGAGTAGCATACAAATGACGTTGTCTACCAGTAAAAAGTAATAAAAGTGTATAGGCCACATATGTTTTCGGTCCACCGTGAGAAATTCATTCAAGGATCAAGCAGAAGCTCGAAGTGCTCCCGCGATCGGTGGAGATAAAAGAGTCAGAGAATTGGAATCGTTATGTCTGCGGGGCCTCCGCAGTACTTTACATTGATTCACAACCAACACGACTGGAGTAATAAGGATCCCACCTAACCGATGTGAGCAAAGGGGAAATTAACGATATTAAGTTACGTTTAAGTGCCAATTTCTGTGACAAAGATGAATCCAAATTATTTGGCATGGCACCTGATATGGGTGAAAACCGTAACTTCCTCGACCATACTGCATACTCGATCCTCCACTTTTACTGCATACCTTCATCTCTAAGGATTGTGTGAAGTAACGTCTGTATACACATTTTAGTTACTACTGGTCTTATTATAAATTATGCACCTTACCTCAATATCACAGATCTCCTCTTCAATTGACTGGACCGGCGATGACGATGGTGTGTCCGGCTTTGTTGCGGACACTTCGACGAACTCCTCTTCAAGGCTCATACCAAGAGAGGGCGGGGGCATTCTGAAATTGAAAACAAATACGTTTCATTGCTCGCAATATATCAGCTATTTACGGTGAACATCAGAAATGGGATGTGTTTTCCCATTTTCCCGACATCACATGAGCATCTGTTGGAAATAAGTGTTTCAAAACATTGAAGTCCACATTGTTTCACATAACTTTTCAGATTGCATACCGTCAACTTATTACTCAATCATCTATCTGTACTTAGCTTAGGATGATTTCCACGATTATTCGAATGGTTCCTGTTGATATGATGTTGAAAAATGCATTTTCAACTGGGGAACATTTGATTCTAATGATCTAGCGATGAAGATAAATAATCCCATTATCAGAGAAAAAATCAAAACGAAAATTCGTGATAAATACCAGTACGATAGTTAAAGTTTATAAAATCGAGTGAATCGGAAACGAGTACTATGTATTCATAATTGCATCCTACTTTTCACATTAAGCTATCACAATATATCTGAGCTATAACGGTTTAGTAAGCAATTAATGTATTTAAGAATAACCACATTTAACAACATGCTTTCTAATAACATATCTAACCAAAATTAAACATGCCCTGGTAATAAATGCGTCAGAAATAGTGGCCAGCAATATTCCACTGTTAACTGAAAAGAAATACTATTAAGTTGCGAGAACTAACTCTGATCAAAGGAGTTGTAATTTTTGTGATGATATAAATAGCTCAGTAACGATTCAGTTTGCAAAACATTTTCTAAACCTATCTAAGATCTCACACTATACATTTAAGCGACTAAGACAGGTCAAATATATGGTGTGGAATAAAAATATATCTGAATATAAATACTTTTCGATCATCAAGCAAATGCCAAATGAATACAACGTAAAAATGAGTCTATTTTACATCTTATAGGCTTTATACGGTCATAAACTCAAAATAAAAAAATGTTCTAGCTGCTCTACACCCACCTGGATTTTGAGGACGATCGGGCACAGCACAATCCCATTTGTAAATTCAACTTGAGTTGGTCTCAATGCAGGTAGAATTACGGACAGCACTTGAATTTAGAGTATGTAAATATCATCTGAAGAGTTTATGATATTTAAGTGTAGGACGTTAAGCTGCAAATTCATTTCACTTGGTATGTTTGAGCACATGATTCATCTCATTAAGTTTCGCTGCGTTTGTGTACACGTTGCCTGCGGAAATTTTTACTGCTCATGTGTTTAGTACCAACACATCCACTGTTTTCGGTAGCCACTTTCAATTCCGATAAAAAGACGAAAGCGCAATGTGGGCGTCGAACATACCATTGCGGTGAGTTAATTTTCGAATCTCAGATGACCCACGAATGTGTAATGCCCTTCCCTATACGCGATATTTTAGACAACACTCGATCTGTACATTTGTGACAGCCAGAGATTACATGTGAAAATTCCTAGCGCTTGCAATTTTTTTACCAGCTGCTGCTCGTGCCAGGAGTATCAAATCTGAATGAGGTGATTTTGTCTTCGATCGCATTAAAAAGGTGACTGTAGCCTTCTACAGCGATGCATTATAAACTCACAATATAAGCGTGAGGAATATGCGCTGTACATTTACGATTGTTATCCTTAGAAAATCTTCGCTGCTAGTCAGTGCAACTTCTAAATATATTGGTGCTGATGAAAAATGAAAACTCGATGACTCAAAGCTCGATGAAAGACACATGCTACATATTAGGCAAAGCAAGTAATTGGAGAACTTCGTAGAACAACAATAGAAATGCTTGATTTACAAGTGACAGATCTGCTTACTGCATCTTGTTATATAGCAAGAAGTTATTAAACTCTTTACCACCGGATTATTGATCAGTGTCACTTGCCATTCACTTCTGAGTCAGGGGCTCTTGGTTCATTAAAGCGCAAATTGCTTAGTGAATAATGAATTTAAAAGCTATAAATATTGCAAAAAGTATAGGCACTCCCTGCATTCAGTATTAAGTTTATAAAAATAACTTGCCGGCAATAGTACTATGCTAAAATAGAAATTAGAACGAACTTCATTTCATTTTTTAACAGACATAGCCTATACATGTATTTGTCCCAATAGTCACAACACTAGCTCAGTTCCAATAAAGCAACCTATATTGAGCTTCATTTCATGCCGAACGTTGAGAAACATAATTCAAAATTCAAATCACGAGCATCTACAACATTCGTAAGTAGAATTTTTCTTGCTATCAGATTTTGTCTTCAAAAATTAACTGCCTCATTAAACTATGATTGGAAATGAGAATATATCAGTTTGAATCGCTATGTACATCATTATTTTCAAAATACATTATGAAATTATGTTTTGGTACATGTGTGTTTTGTAAATTCGTAACCATGTGAAATTATTTACATTTCATATTATCATACATCATCACATTACTGTGTGCTAGTTATTATTCCACCAAGAAAGATTTGGATTAATGGAATCACGCTCGCTCATTCTCTACTTTCGTGTTTTGAGTCTTTTATACCTGCCTTATCGGTCAAAATTCTTCCTCGGTCGAATCCTCGCTGACGCTGACAGTTAAGGACAGATATTGGTAAAAAGTGAAGGCGTTTGTTTTACATATATACACCAGGGATGCGGAGTCGCATCATTTTGATAGGACTCCGACTCCGGGGGTTGATAGGACACCGGCTTTTGATAGGACTCCTACTCCGGGTGTCAAGTATATAAAGCCTTTTTTGAAAAATTAACTGGTAACCTACATCATAGATCATTATAGGCTTACCTGAACCTATCTTTAGTGATCACTGCTGTATCAATTATCAATCATTTTCGATGAAAGTTGATCAAATGTCGCTTTAAGTTGGATGCACACGACTCGACTCCTCCCATCTTGTTGATGTGTGCTTCAGACGGTTTTTCTTCAGTCTCTACCAGGCACGAAAATCCCCATCTTTCTCCAAACAATATGAGCACACCTTCAATTTTAATATGCGCTTTAGAGGAACCATCACCCAAGATTACCGTTTGGCGGAGAGGTTATGTTCTGAAACAAACTAGTATTTCATTTTTGTCTCTGATGTGACCTTTGGTGCGCAGGTGTGATCGAGGCTAGGAAGGTTTGTCTTCTCTACTAAATCACCGAGTGAAAAGACAATTATTTTTTCACTATTACGGTTCATTCCCTCAACTATTACGAGATTTGCATGTACTCTTGTTTGACGGAGAAAGTTGACATCAAGACAGTGACAGCTATGCACGAGAATAAATAATTTGTTTGTATTATGTTTCGGGTCTAGTTATAGGCCGGAGTCTGGAGTCCTATCATTTGATAAGACTCCGACTCCAGCAAAAATGATAGGACTCCGGGACTCCGACTCCACATCCCTGATATACACTGATGTCAACCCAGCTTAGGAGTGATACTTCATTTGGAAACTTCATTTACGAAAATGGGTTAACTATATCTGAAGCCACTCTGTCAATTCTTGCCCTGACTTGTGGGCGTATTCACTGATTATCGGTCTGATTCTCGGCTTAAACTTGGATTGGTGAAGTGTGGAAGTAACAACATCATGTATTTGAGAAATGATATACTGCTTAAAGAAAAGGCGAGAACGACGTGACGTAATGTTGTCTGCTATTTTCCAATTACTGTTGTTTATGTAATCCATTTTTCAATTGTACATTTCCCATTTCATCCATCGGGCTTACGTTTTTCTTACAAATTCATTTCCTTTTAATTGATGAACATTATATTTTTTTATCTCCATTACTGGTACACGTGTGGTATATGAGCCGTTTGTGTTGAGCGTGTAGAAAACGTTTTAGTAGTTAATACTCGTACACTTAAGAATTCCATTTTTATCTGTCTCGATGGGCCAAGATTGCAGGCACCGATGGAAGAAGCGAGCAACCTTTTGTGAAAAACTAGTTGTGATTGACGTGATAAACAGGTCAATGAGATATTCAGCAACTGCTACTCGATTAAGCACTCAGGTTGGACAATGGACTATGTGACTAAGGTTGTGGGAGACAGTAAAGTCTGCTACTGCCTGATCAGAGTTTGAGGTGCGAAAGTGTACAAACAAATCAATATTAAACACGTTAAAATCACCAAAAACGGCAGCTCTAGAAAAAATACCAGAAATAACATTTAATACATTCGCATTGGTTGATGGATAGCGGTATAGGAAAAATGAGTTTTTTAGACGCAAACAAGCAGCATCATATTAAAAAAACAGTAATTATACTATGCAACAAAGTAAAATAAGAAACTATAGGAAGAGGCAAAAATGATAAGTAATACGAAGTTGCAAAAATGAGATACAAAATTGATACTTATATACACTTAGGCATACATGTCGCAAAAAGTTAGAAGAAAAACCCCTTTGTCGTGCGTACACGTCAGACAGGCAATAGAGGAATCGCTTCAAAGGCCAAACCAGTGAGTACAGCTACACACTATAGGAAACGACTCATTAATCGACATGGAACGCCTGAAAAAGTCAGAGCAAATCGAGATTGCCGAAGTCTACCAAACATTTATAATAAAGAGCGTGAGGCTTAAGGATGAATTGTTAGTAGAATAATACTATCATCAATTATCAATAGATTAAAAGTTCCACAGCCTGCTATTTAGGCAGAACATCGTCGTTAACCGCCGACAACAAGCCTTTGCGGCAAAGTGGAACTTAAGAGAAATATACTCTTCAGACGTCAGCGTTTTATTGTGACCCTGTGTTTCTTTTTCAAAGCTTTGATGCCTGCGATTGCATAAGAAAGGGGAAGCAAAGTAACTTCTATTTGCAGCATAACAATGTCTATTGGCAAGATCTCGCACTGATTAGATATCTAAGCCGCGCTTTTGTTGTTAGATACATTGCTGAAGATACAGTCAAAGCTCGGTAATTAAGACCATAAATGCCAGGATTTCAATGTCTTAATAATCGAAAGTCTAAATCAAACAGCAACTTTTATATGCCAAATATACAAAATATGCCACGGTTGTATTATCTTAATTAACCTAAATCTTAATTGTCCGTGTCCGAATTAACGAGCTTAGACTGTATAAGTACTTTAATGAAGCATCCAATCTCTAAGTTGCGAAATAGGATCAAAGTGCACACAGCAAGATTGTATAATTCTCCATGTGCCACATCAACAGAAGCCGACACTGCTTATGTCACAAGTTGATGATTATATTCAGATATTCATTAATTGAATTATTGCTTTAGGTGCTATTATCATTATTTTTTAATTGATGACAATCAGTGATACTTCTAAATGCCTCTACATAAGTGTCTCAGCTGCAAAAGTGACATTCCTGGTGAAAATTTTCAACAAATTTTGATCTGTATAAGTAAATAAGCAAACTATAATCTCTTAGGTAAGATTCAATAGAGCAAGTACTAGCTTTGAATAACTTCGTATTCGACTTATACATCGATTTTTGGGTTATTTTAGAACCTATGGTATTTATTTTACTTGTTTCATTATAAAATATTTAATCATAATTATGTCTATGAAGTTTGAGAAAGCTTCGATTTCGGAGCGCATTTTGTATAAAACTTGCTTTCCAATGTTCTCATTAAGTTGTACATGACAATCTTCATAAAATATATGTGCAAGTGCTGTCAAGTACAAAATCTGTCCTAAAGTCTCCGAATGAAATGCCAAAGTTGGTTGAATCTCAGAACCTGCATTCGTACATCTTGCAGCTTGTGAACTCACCAGAAAACAGCTGACGATGGAATGATAACGATTGATGTTTGAATACAGAATAGCTCAGAACATCATCATCATGTGACATTGATATGGCGTTGCGCATTGTGTGACGAGTCAAATAATTTCCGTTGAATTTCGGAATCGCACGCTCGCACGCGATAATAGATGATCATTACTGATAATATAGGCATAATACGAGATGAATAGGTGTAATGAAAAAATTTAGATGGTCCATCATTGTCTGAATAAGCATCATTTGATTTGCTCGTTGTATCAACAGTTTCATAGGCCAGACAAGGAAGGGTGTGTGCAATTAACTCACATTTTTAACCAATTACAACTACATCTAATAATACAATGCATTAATATATACAAAAAAATTATAAGACAATAAGCTAATCTTGCCTGTTATTAACAATTTCATTTCGAAGACTAGATAATAAGCGCGCTTTCTTCATCTTTAATGATGACTTCATTTTGAATGGACTGTGAATTAATGGAAGCGACTCGATTAGCTTAGTTACTAAGCACATTTTCAAAGAACACTTTATTTTTTAATAAGAGACCTTCTGAAGATAGCTATAATCTCTATCAAAAACCGAAGGCAAAAAGATGATGAATTTTCTCTGAAACGATTGATCAGTTTACGGCTACGTGATTTATCATCTACTTCTATGACAGAAAGTAATCAGTTTTCATAACAACATGCTCGTATATCAATCATCATATACCACGGAATATTTATGCGTTTAAACTTGACGTCAATTTTGAACATTAAAGAGAACACATCGAGAGAACATCATGCCGTGCAGTTAACATAAAGACAATGAGACATGATTGATCGATTTTTCTTGTTCGATCTCTGCAGTTGTATAACGACTAACTCTAAATTTCCACAAAATGTGATTATACGAAGACAAGCGTCTAACGCATTACAAATCATACTACAATTAGGACCAATACACACTGACACATTCACGAAAACTTATTAGTAAGAAAGTAAATTATGATGAAAACGTCATACACAGATCATGATTGAGAAGCACATTTTCGTGGATCAGTGTTACGTCGATGAAGGATTGATTTTTATATTACTCCTGGACACCATAGCATTTTTAACGGTAATAATGAACTTAAGCTCAAAATGAAATCAAGAAAAATCTTCTTTTTTTAAGTAATTCAGTTTCATCTGAAATAAAATATCAGCAATATTTCAACTGTGCATTTAAAAACCTTACAGGAGAAATAACATTTGATTCCTCAGCACGAATAGATAAGACGCTATTTGAAAATATTCATGAATTTCTGCAAAAGAAAGATTTTCACGTGTCAAAAAATGAGGCTTCAGGACCCCTTTAAAGCGATCGCATTGACTTCATGATTTACCGGATGCGGGAGGGTCCAACTACAGAAGTTCAGTGTCTGCAAGGATAATCTTTATTATCTAGTGTCTGGCCATGAACCGTATTCAATTATCATTGAATCCTGTTGCTGTAAGCTATATTGTAATTGTACATGCATGTAACAATGAATTGCATTGAATGTTATGACTTTTACAGGGAAAATCATATAATGCATTTGCGCAATAATTGACAGAGATATCCTTACTTCCAGTATGCATCTATTATAACTACAAGCAATAGACTGAAAACGACGATCATTATAATAATATCAATCAAGAGTTAACTCTGAATATAAGGTATCACTTATCTTCCAATATAAGCCGGATCTCTAATAGACGCCGAGTCAATATGAAAATAGACGCCGGGTCTCTGTTAAACGCCTGGCTAAAATCCTAGCGAAAAAATAAACGCCGGGGTGTTTAAAAGAAGATATACGGTAAGTGACTTTCACGTGAAGTTTTCAGAAAACTTTCATAGATTGCACTTCGCATATATTAAAATCGTCTTTTAATATTATTTGCTATTCATGGAAAATTAAGCAGGCTTTCAATCATTGCGCTGTGATGTGAGATGATGTAATCTAATTAAGCTGATGTATCAAATACCTTACTTCTCTGATAGTTCATAATCGAAAAGGAAGTATTACTTCTCGATATTCAAGACTAGGTGGTTAATTCAGATGAGAAGTGATGACTGAGACACATGTAACGTTGTCACATCGGCCGCTCTACAGAGGTTGTATAGTCCATTGATGCGTCAGAATCCGGCCTCTCGTCGCTCTTGAGGGGTCAGTCTGAACGTAGAACTAGTCCTACCCAAGTGACACCAGCCGATTCAAGCCGGTTGAGGTTCTTGAAGGGGTTGCTAGACATGCAAAGTACTAAATCTTGAATGATAGGAGGAAAACCCATGAACTTAAAAGTAAACTTATTACAACGCAGGTCACCAAAATCACTAAAACTGTACCCGGTAATATACAAAATTACCCTCAAAAAAATACTGAAGATCAAAAATGCTTCTTCTTTACAGCAAGTAAGAAACTCTTACGGCCACTTTTGCACTGATATTTGTCTTCATCAGAAAGTCCAGTCCTTAAGCCTGCACAGCATGCTTTGTTGTGATATCGAAGTTGATATGCCTCAAGTCAAATTCAACACATTTTCTTTATTGACATCGATTTGATTCGTCTGACTACTTATCTTTCTTCCAATAACTACATTTACTTCTTCCTTGGCGAAGATATGTTTTCATGCAAACGCATCATTACTTCCTTCGAAAAATTATATGTTCTTTGGCTCTTGGATAATTGTGAAATCTGTGATCGCTAGGGTTATAGTTTTGCTTGCTCTGATAAGCATTTAGTATATCGGTTTACTTGTAAGTTGTGTCATAGAGGCTACGTAGGTCAGACGTCAAGATCTTTCAATTTCCGATATAATGAACACAAGCGCAGCCTATCAAATAACAGCATGGATAGCGCATTAGCAGAGCACGCAAGACAATATCATCATGGACATCTGGCGATCACAAACTTCCAGCTAGAGATTATTGACAGATGTAGAACACCGGTAGAAACGAGACTTTCAGAAGACAATCATATTGAAGAACAAAGACCAGCACTCAATCGAAGACATGAAATAACCAGACGGTGAACGTGTACTCACTCCTGTCAAACATTGACAATGCGAGCCAGCTCGCGAAAGCTCGGAATTGCAAATATTATTTAGCAATAATTTCAGCATAGCAGCACACATATTTTTGGGGAGACGAAATAATTTGAAGAGAAACTCACAATGAAATTCTTTGGCTCATCTGATTAAAGCTCTGTAAAGAGTAGTTGCAACAGATTACTCAATATGCTAACAAAAAACCATTGTTGATCTTTTAGCCCTTTATGACTATTTTGGGACTACATTTTAGGAAAGTTCATAAACGACTTTAGGACAATGAAAATATTCCCAAGTTTCCATTAATTAAAAAAGGTCATTTAACAAATATAAGAGAATTTACTGATCCTTTAATCAGAGCTTGAGGGAGGAGGACGAGCCTATATACCAAAGCTGTCTCACAGCAGAAGATTAAAGGTAAAGAAGCAAATAATCGAAAAAATGAGGTGCGGGGATGATAAAGGAATATAGCTTGAATGACCAAGCTATTGCGCAACAGAATACTAAAAAGACATATAACTCACAACAGTATAGCTAAATACAGAAACTTTGCAAATGAAAATAAAGTGGTAAAAATGAATAGACAAATAAGGCGATACAAAAAGTATAATAACTAAGTAAGAACCTATAGATGTACAGCTCAATATAAAAAAAAAAAGATAGCAAACTAGTTATGTATAAGGCAAAAGACCCTTCAAATTATCAACTCTCAAAGCTTATTCGAAGTTTCTTAACGACTGTCTTGAATACTGTAACACTGTCAGATGTTAGAAATGCCTCCAACTGAAGCCTATTCCACAACATTGTTGTCACACGAAAGAAGAATCTCCTAAAATTCTTCGTACGATAACGAGGACATATGAATGACAAGGTGTGGACAAGGTGAATATATGATACAATGCTCCTGAAATGCTCTGTACGACAACGAGGACAAGGTGGTGTATATGACAAGGTGGATGACAAGGCATGGACTTGCGCGCTCACTTCCTCTCACGGCGGATATGGTAGAAGTGCGAGGACGTGGAGTAACAGAGGCAAGCTCACCAGAGCAAAAACATTCATATTAGCGATAGAAGAGAAAAGGACAGGAGACTGCTCCATGGTGTCCGAGTGGTGCTGAAATTGAAATAACAATAGCATAATCTATCAGACAAACTGCCTTGCGCTGAATGCGATCAGGTTTATCTAGATTCTAGATGCTCTGAGTGCCTGATGACCAAAACGTGTGAGCAAAGGTCCATCACGCGACAATCCTGACCTTTAAAAAGTACAAACAGTTGCTGAAGGCTGTAACAGGCGAGGGCACGAAACAATACTTCAAGACATTGGTAAACACCTCGGGCAACTTGGAGGATGCGGACTGACCAAACTAAGGAGTCAGACAGTGACACACCAAGCAAAGAAATGCTGTTTTCCAATGGAAGGGAATGAATGCCTTACCACATCGATCGCGGAACTGTCTGGGACACGCTTATGAGAAAAGCGAATTGATTCAGTCTTGCTTTCGTTGAACATTACTCGGTTGGAGCGACACCAAGACAAAATTCTCAGTCAGTCAGACTCAACGGATGAGTTTAATGTCACTCCATCCTAGTCTAGACGCTGGCTGCAAGCCTTCCGATTGGGGAAGGAAAGGGATGCATGAAGAGTGGTGAAGAGTGAAGTCATCAGCGAAAGAGTGGATTGGATTGCTTGTTAGACGTAGGTCATTCATAAACACAAGAAAGAGAATATGTGAACGAATACAACCCTGAAGGAAACCGGCATTGACTGTTAAACGATCAGTGAGGAATCCATCGACACGAAATAAAATAGACCGGCTAGTAACGAAGACAGCCATCTACCTTACGACTTCCCCAAGGATTCAGTGAGATAGAAATTTATTGAGAAGAGACGGGTACTATATCCGATCGAATACCTTTGACATGTAAAGGGATTAAGAGACGCTGCTGTAGACTCTCCAAACTTGTCAAGTGATGATGACTAAAGACGAGTCAATATGCTAAACGGTCACCTGTGGAAAGCGCCTCTCTCAACCCACACTGACGATCCCTTAATTAACTATATGATTGAAGATGGGAAATCAAAGTTTCAAACATCAAAGATCCGAAAACTGGAATAATAAAGGTGATTACAATTGAACGATAGTTCACGGTTCACTTCAGTCTCCCTTCTTTGGAATGGAGACCACGTGGGCAACTTTTCAAGAATAAAGGACACCTACCCGCTAACCCAGATTGCTGGAATAGTCGAGTCGAGCGAGCACTGGAGTCAACTCCGAAGCACAATTTTTAAGCACAATCGCTGGAATAGTGTCGAACCCAGTCCTCTTCAAAGAATTCGACTTCCTTAACAACTTTAAAACTTTCATCTCACAGATGCTGAAGACTGGAATCCGGGCATCGGTGGTCACAGGCTGTGGAGATGCCACGATGTATGGATAAAAAGTAGAATTGGCAGCGAAACAACTAGCAAACAAGTTAGCCTTGTCAGTCGCTGGAATAGCGGATAATCATGAAGGCAATCGCAAGATTGGAAACATGGAACCACGGAAGATATAGTAAATTTGCTTAGATAAAGACCAGAACGCGCGGCTACAAGTAGAACACGCTAGCAACTTCTCACAAGCGCGCTCAATATACTTAGTTTTGACGCTCTCAAACACTTTATACAAAAATTACGAGCGGAACGATGGGCATTGCGTTAACTATATTATACTGGCTAAACCAATTCGGAGATGCTAGTTTGCTTTGCCAGCTAGATGCCACTGTTTCCATAAATGAAAAATGATGACTTTAATTATAAAGAATATAAGAATATTGGTTGAATGAAGCAAACAATTGTCATTTTTTTATACGTCCGTTTCAAATTAGACCAGGCGCATCACCTAAAAGTCGAACTTTCATTTTTCCTCCATCCTAATCTTCAATGATGCGCCTGCCCCTTGTTTATCGAATATTTTTCAAAATGTTCATCCCTCCTCCACCATGACTGTCACATGTGTCGCATTAGCGCATTCGGAATCGCCACTATTTTCATACAATTTTCATACAGTGGTGATTGTATAAGACCAACCTATCGCTAGATTAGACCAGTCGAAAGATCAAGGACTTCCTGGATATCCCTTCAAAGAAGCGCTACCATTTGGAGTTTGAGGGTGGTAAAACCTCAACAGTTTTAAAAGCCTCATGGAATGCCGAAGAAAGTACCGTAGAACGCCCTAACTTTAGCCACCGGTGGTGCATGACTTCAATCTTATTTTTTTCTGATATGATGCATTTACGATGCACCACTACAGCTTGAAATATACATCTGATACCATAGCACTGCAAAACTACTCTCTATTTTGTCATATTTCAAGTTATGACTTCATGGCTGAATCTTTTCCAAAAACATGCATTTTTGTCAAAAAAATTGAATTTCAAAATGCACCCCTGAATGGTTTGAAGCCTAGACATATGGAATCGGTTGAAACGTCAAATACGTTGCTCATACACTGTTTTAACATATTAATGGAGTTTCAAGTGGCAACTTTAACTTTGCTTACTTTTAAATGGGGTGGCTAAGGTTAGGACGTCAAATTCAGGAAAATGTCCTAACTTTAGCCACTTATGTGAGTGAAGTTATGCTTGATTTATTTGAAATTTGGTCCCTACTGCATCAGGGCTAGCCTCCTTTTCAACTTCCTCAGACGTCCGATGTTCGCAAATTCAAAGTCGATATATCCATAGCTAGACTTTATTGTAGACTGTACATTCAACATGTACATGTACCGATGTCAGCTTGACCGGTATATCTAATTACACGCATAAGAAAATGCTATTCTATACTGTTTCCCCATCTTGAAACTAAAGGAAATTTCAATTAATCCAGTAATGCGAATTGAACGATGCACCTTCCATTCTTGAGAATGAAGTAATTGCTATTTTTAGCAATGTCGTCACTAGAAAAATGGTTTCTTGGAAAACATCTTCCCAGTGGTATAAATAGCGAGGTCCTCGTAAAACCTTATTTCTCATTCGGACGATCAACAGTCAAACAACAGACTACGTTAACACGTCTATGGCTCCATTCAAACGAAAATATGCAAGTTCGTCTGCTGACACTATTGAAAAAGCAATATGTGCTGTACATCGTGGCACCAGTTTACGAGCAGCGGCCGAAGAACATGGAGTGAATAGACAGACTCTCAAGAACATAATCAACATCGCGGCTCCTATGGAAGACCAACGGCTTTGGATGCAGATATTGAGGCACATATATCCAAACGCTTCGTACTCTTGTGTGATTGGGGATTTCCTGTTACATCAGATGACTTGAAATTCATAGTGAAGGATTACCTCTACGCTTCACGAATCACTATCAGTTGTTTCAGAGACAACATCCCCGGGAGCAAATGGATCAGGAACTTCATACGGCGCAATGGCTTATCTCGTCGAAATGTGTCAAACATAGCGCGACGTCGTGCAGCCGTTGACAAGACAATTATCACTGACTACTTCAAAGAATTGAAGAGAACTGTTGAGGATGTTCCGGCAGAAAACATCGTGAACTACGATGAGACGGCTCTCGTGGACGACTCTGGAAAAAGGAAATGCATCGTCAAGAGAGGAACGAAATACCCGGAAGCTGTCGCCAATCACTCTAAATCAGGTATTTCTGTTATGTTTGCGGGGTCTGCGAACGGAGACCTTCTCCCCCTTACGTTGTTTATAAATCCAAAAACCTGTATAAGCAATGGACAGTCGGTGGATCTGACGGAGCCATGTACACATTCACCAAATCTGGATGGTTTGACGATTTGTGTTCCGCTGATTGGTTCAGATCGGTTTGTCTGCCATATCTCAGGAGGAAAACCAGACCCAAAAGAGGGCGACACTGACTTGGATTTCGAGGGTAATGTGGGCCCCATCGACGAACTTAATGTCAATCGTGAACCCTGAGCTATCGATGAACATGATGATGAATCTCAATCGAAGCCACAAATAAATCAAGGAGATTTTGTTCTTGTTAAACTCGCAGTTGATGGTAGATCAATCCACAAACACTTCATGGCACAAGTGTTGCAGGTAGTAAGCCAAAACGATATTGTAGTGTCGTTCCTGAAAAGAGTTTCGGAAACTTCATGCGTCTTCCCAGAGAAAGAGGACCGAAATTCTATTTCACCGGATGAAATTGTAGAGACTGTGGTTTGGTTTGGACTATTGAGTGTGACATAGACAAACAATAGACTGTACTTAAGTATGTATGAGTCAAGAATTTTTATACTTTGATATTTTTATAGTTATAATGTCATCCAGTTATGTGTTTTGTTATCCAAAGTTCACAATAGATAGAATATTTCCATAAGAAAGAACTTCTCATTCATTCTTAGTCTAATTCGTACTCAATCAATCGTCATTAAGTTCAATTCTATCATGTAGGAGGCTTTTGAAAACAAAGTGGCTAAAGTTTGGGCAAGCAGTCCTAACTTTAGCCACCGCCTTTAGGCCTAGAAAAAACATACTTAAAATATTTTTTTAACAATGACATCATAGAAGTAACTGGAGACCACTCCCATTAATCCAACTAACGCATATTTGAAGAAAGTTATCCCGAACTTGATTAAAAAAATTGAAAAAAATACGTGCAAGTGGCTAAAGTTAGGGCGTTCTACGGTATCTTTTCTTGAACAAAGCAACGGGTATTACTTCATTGAAACCTGTCCTTTTTCATTGTCAAAATCATGGAAAACTGGGCGTTCATTTGATAAATTGATGAGGGACAACAACAAATACAGAATTAACAACTTGCTTTTAATGAACATAGAATCACTGAGTCGCATGTATTAACTGAGAAAAACTTTACTCCCACTTTTCTGAATAGAACGAATTCCCTCAGTCAGAACGGAGAAAATGCAACGTCGATCATCTCAAAAACATGAGGAAAGAAACCAACTGTCACTCAGCCGGAAGCATATGGCCTAAAGAAAAATCGTCAAATAAATATGTTCACAGTAACATTGTCATTGATTATTTACATGTGCATTAATGCGTTGTACATCATCAACGTCAAAACATTTGCTATTATTGCATTGACATCATTACTTGAACGTCATAACTAAAGACAGCGCTGTTTACAAAAAGCAGCAAGTAGTTAAAACGCAATAGTTGCCATGTGAAAGAAAATGGTCTGAAATGATTGCATCGGTTCATCATGACAAAATATGCATTATTATCAACAAGGAAATTAATACTGAGTAATAAACAAATCACTAGGCAGCTGACATCATCAACACTTCCAAGGAATGTCAGGTAATATTAGGCAAAACAAAGAAAGTAAATAAATTCGTGTGAAAAATCAGCTGGAGTGAACCCAATTTTAAATATTCAGTATTTAGTATAACTGCTTTTAGTATTGCAGTAAAACAAACAATTTTTCAAATCATTTGCATATAATTGTTATGCAAGCTCATCTATTCGTTCTGTCCGCATTATTGTCTCACTGACACTTGCATAGCAACTCAGTACCAATGATTTTTAATCAGCTTCAATTCCAGCTCCAGTTCTGATCCAGCTCCAAATGTGACATATACAAATTGTAGCAGTTTTGTAGCAAGTAGTAGAGAAAAATTTATTACAAAATTTTCCAATACTTCATAAAATGGACACATAACTGAGCGAAGAGAAAACAACAAACTAAATTTCGAACGTATGAACTCACAATGAAATCGATTATTATTGAATTGCAAACGCATCAGACCAACACATCGTCGGCGGTTTCAAGCATTCTCCGTACTCGCAAGACCAAATACTACTCAGACAAGTGGAGAAACCCCCGTCGATCTCAATGTTTCTATAACCGATCGCTGACTTTATGACGAAAAGATAGGCAAATTTTGAGCGAATTTGACCATCACTACTGCTATTCAACTGTTATTTTCGTAGTGTTCCCCTGCGATCGGCGGCGGTTTCAAGCATTCTCCGTACTCGCAAGACCAAATACTACTCAGACAAGTGGAGAAACCCCCGTCGATCTCAATGTTTCTATAACCGATCGCTGACTTTATGACGAAAAGATAGGCAAATTTTGAGCGAATTTGACCATCACTACTGCTATTCAACTGTTATTTTCGTAGTGTTCCCCTGCGATCGGCGGCGGTTTCAAGCATTCTCCACACTCGCAAGACCAAATACTACTCAGACATGTGGAGAAACCCCCGTCGATCTCAATGTTTCTATAACCTATCGCTGACTGAGTAAGCGGCTCGTACGTCGTAGCCAACATAGATACTTCTGACATCAGGTACACCGCTAAGGAATTAAATTAGGGTATGAGTAGAACTTGCTTGCGACTGATCGACTTCGTCATTTTAGTTTCAGAAGATCGCGTACGCTAATTTACAACACCAAAAATGCTTCCTCTCAAAACGACAAGTTATAAATGAGTATGTTAACCACCTTTCAGAAAATAAGTCTAATTCTTTTTCAACAACATTCTAACAAGGTTGCCTCTGCGTGTCATGCGTAACAAAAAGTGATTGTTCTTTCTAATATCAATGTTCGCTGCATGCATTTACACGTGCTCTGTTTTCATCAACATCTGCAGGACAAAACTGAATACAATCACGCTTCATCATTTTCAAACAGCACGTGTGGCAGATGATACTTAACCGAGTTCTGATGAATCTGACGAATAACACAGTATTCTGCTTGCTGGCATTTTCAACTTCACTGATTATATTTACATTTAAGTTACTGTTTTGGGGACGTTCTTTTTTAGGACTTCAAGCTTTGATTCATTCAGAGCCCTATCAGACAAGTTCATCACCCATCTAGACTTGTCAACAACTGAGGAAATGAATGATGGGAAGTAATTTCACGCATGTTTATTCTCATCTGGTGAAATCTGTGATCGTTCAGTTGATTTCCTACTGAGTTCAACTACAAAACAACAACTCTACAAAAATTTAAAGCAATGAGGCTACAATGATCTCCGAAATAGCCTATGACTTTTTTTACGAAAGACTTATGATGCTTTTTATGGATGGACATGAGGAACTATGCATGACCTCTAAAAGTCATCTTCGGGATCTAATTTTTTTCGATGAAGTTCACACGCTGACTGCAAGAAAATATGAGGGTGGTCCGGCAGATCTGAGATGATTGGAATAAAAACTGACTCTAAGATTCGTAAATCGTTAATACGTATCACATTTATATATGTTTCAAATTGTAGACATTGAAATCTGAAATGAAGTTCCACATAATTACGCCTGTCTCATTAAAGCGTGTTTTCTCAGGTAGATGTACATTTTCTACCTTAGCATTTCCATTTATAAACGTGTTTGCTGAATGGTTGGCTGTATTAACTACGGTTAGTCTACGCACAAAATGCTGATTATTAAACATACCAGAAGACTTCGTTAGAAGTGGTGACTTTGCATTGGTACTTTGAAATATTGCGTAATTCAATTAAAACCAAATCGATGCTCTTTTGCTCCTATTGGAAGTCAGTCTATTTGTATCGGAGTTGAAAAACTCCGCTCCGGTGCTACAGGAGTTCGAATACAATCACTGACTCTAGAGCTGCACAACAGCCTCTGTTGAGTAGCCAAGGGAGGTTTGGTCTGACGAAATGATAGTCCTAATTACACAGTTTGGATCTGTAGGCTAAATATGTCAGTGATTAAAAAAATCAGATTTTTTGAAATATTCTGCTAGACTTATAGTTTTCATGTACGTTGAGATCTGCGTAGCATGCTGCAATTGAGAAATACCGTTTTAAGTGCCTATGAAAGTGCGTTTTCAAGGATAGGCCTATAAATAAAAGGTTACTTACTTATGAATTATATCTTACGAACAAAGTTAAGCTTTCATTCATTACAGGATCGACCCAAAGGCATTGCTTGTAAATATTTGCGATGATTCCCCAAGATGTTATGTTTTTCGAGACAATGTTTTCGAGTCGGAGTCCTATCATGTATTGGCATTAAAATAGCATCTGTTAGCTATAGAAAATAGCACCTATTTTATCGAAAAGGCATTTGATTTTGAGATAGAGCTAGTTCTTCCTAGCCAAATATTAAAGAAACCACATATTGCCATCCTTAGGCTATGGATAATAAGTATAATAACTGAGTTTACCTATTTCGAATTTGGTTTCATCCCCCAAGACAACATAGAATTAGGCTAGGCATCAAGCCGCGCTACTGACACCAAAATATCAGTAATTCTATGCCAGCATCATTAACGGAGCTGTTGAAAACAGTTATGGTAATTATGCAGAATGTGAGACATCACGAACTCGTCGAACAACACAGTCCAAAATGTGACTGAAAGGTTGTTTTGTGCACCAATCATGGGTAAAATCGTCATTGGAAAATCTTGACAAACTATCAGAAATCATTGAATCAAGTGCTGATAAATGGCTGTCATCACTGCACAAGAGTGTAGAACTTGTGCAGTTTGGGCTATGCAAAGCCATTCCTCATCAACCCGGAAGCTGTATGAAAATCGAGATGATTGCGTTTCTCCAATAAGCGGGTCAATAGCAATTGCTTTTCATTGGTTCATCATAGACAATACAGCTCAGATCAATGAATCTTGGCGGTAGAATGGATCAAAGGAAAATAATGCAGGACTGGAAGGATCTCCCTGCTGAATTCCGAATTGCATATCTAGTGCGCCGTAGTCATAACTTGCACTCTGAAGACTAACACGTGTCGACCTAGGCCTACCCGCTAGATCGTCCCTTCTTCGCTGCTCCTATAAAGAGGTAGCGAAACTGGGCTCAGATTGTCAGTCGTTGTATCATTACTCCCAAAAGCACCAGAGTGGAGCACTACACTCCGATACAAATACACTGACTACCGATGAATGATCTAGTTTGAGGCCATTCTAGAATTCTAAACCCGCTTATTCACTTTCAAAGGGGCTATTCATAAACCAAAATTCTATCACCAGAAAACTAAATCCGTTCAGTTCTGCCGACAGAATTTTAGTTAACTATCAACCCCAAATATAAGACATCCCATCAAATTGAGCTAAACACATGAGTGTACCGACACGGGAAATTGACCATACATAGTACTTGAATGATAGTAGCCTACTTAGGTAAAAAAATAATGCTATGAATACATAAACGCTGTATGTGTGGTCATTCTAATACATCAAGTCAAGTACGTCTTTCTGACGAGTTATTGACTTCTTCGACCTTCAAACGTAAATACAGCGCTCATCAGCGTTGTCCCAAAGCGGTGTCAAGATGTCTGTAATCATGTTCGGAGTGCCCCGACGGAGAGCCCAAAACCGATTGAGCTCAAACTTTGTTAACGTATTCGCTTTATGTGGATTCACAAGACATTCAGCTTCGATCTCCGCCTCATAAAATAGTTCAGACTGATTATATTTTAGATAATAAGAATGTTATTCGTTCATTTCATCGTGACGTGCAACAACTTATACTGACCTAACTCTTGCATTACCAATAGAAAAAGCACAAAAGATTACCTACTGACTACTTCAGAACAAGAAAAGCAATATTAAAGAAATAATGACTGATCATACATTTTCCAGTTTGACTGATAGTATATTTTTCAAATTACCTAGGCACAGTATTTGATAATCTGGAAAATGTATAATCAGTCAAACTGAAAAAAATTATAATCAGTCACAGAATTTCTTATATGCTTTAGTTCAAGTCAAAAGTAGGATGGAGCATTGCTGATAACATTTGACATTTGCCGGTGAAGTTTCATGACGCTAGCATGCTCAGTTTGAATGCCAGAGTGATTCTAAGCGCGAATGTGAGGATTTTATCGCAGATTTTGAATTATAATCAGTCACAGTTCATCCAAAACGACAAGAGGGAAACTGAATCAGTCACACTAGCTGTGGCGGTAAATGAGCTCTAAGTCTGGCAGATTTTAACTGAAATTCAAGTGGTTTTAGGGCGACTATCCACTTCTCAGTGGAAGATAAACCGTCAACTTCTGTGGCTGATCGATCGGCGCTTGCGAAAAATGTATTTAATTAAAACGGCATATGAGAAGCTTTTTGTGAGCAATCGAGAAAAATTAAAGCACAAAATTACATTAAGAACGTTTCATTAAACATCCCACGACATACCCAATATAATGTGAACGTAGCGCGATCATGTTGATTGATGATGATTATCGATTATACCGCCACAATAGAAAGTGATATTTGGTTTGATGTCCATGTGCTGCGAATAGCACAAAATTGGTGAGAATTATATGAATCCATATAGCTAAAGCCACGGACAGTTGTTGTTGTTCGATGTCTATGGATAAAGCCATCGCCAACCTACCAACCATCATGCATTCTAAAGGATAAAGAATGATGCACACAGAGACATCGAACAGCAAGCACTAAGGCACCTAGTGTTGATGTTCGATGTCTATGGATGCACATTTGTCAGGATCATTTTCGCAAATAATTCTCAAACTTGCTTTTGTTTGATGAAGACCTTCTCACTAACAGCGTCATTGCTCTATAGGCAAGTAATTCAGAAGAGAGACAACTGCAAATGCACATGGCAATAACCATAGACTGTATACTCACATGCATTGACATCGGATTACATTATTAGGATAATAATGTTATAATAATTTTATAAACAAATAATATAGTCCTAATTGGTCCTAATAATGTTATCCGATGTCTGTGCTCCATGGCAGCAATTGCCGTAACCCAAAATGAGTGAAACATCACAGCACCAACAACACACAAACTGCATTGCAAAGAAAAAAATATGCATGGAAACAGGCATAGTCGGTCGGCCAATAAAAATCTGGCACCGGTCAACAGGCACTTGTGATTACACAATTATAAAACACGAGAGGAGGTCAACATCGACACTTGTCGCTTAAGATATTGTGTATTTACTTAAAATCTGACTTAAAATCTTTACTAAAAATCTGACGTTGGCAATGTAGGAAAGCAGACATGTAGAGTGACATCCTTGATATCAATGCCTTGCCACGATTAAGCATTGCCATCACAGGCAGTAGTTGAAATATAACTCCAAATAATCAATATCTAATGTTATCGCTGATATGTAACACTTGACTCAATCAAGTGTCAAACCAGAATCAACATCTCACACAACTTCATATACAATTTGTTGAGATGTATCAACATTGGCACCAACGTATGGAGCAGAAATAATCATCAACAAAACCTTGGCTTCCTTTGTAGCTCTAATCAGGAACACAATGGTGAAAATTCGCAATTCCATGGTCACTTGGCTGACCTTGAAAAGCAGCTCAACGGCGTTGGCTCCTTTTTGTTTAATTCCAACAACTATAACAGCCACTTGTAACCTCCATAAGAAATAACAGCGCAATATTTAAATATTCGGAACACGTGGGTATAATTTCTCAATCATTGTAACTTCCATGTCGTTATTTTTGCATAGAACATCCCACAAGGCATCTATCGTCATTGCTAATAGCTCTGAAAATCCCTGTACATCACAGAAAAAAGGGCTCACTTCTAAAACTCTTGCCATGAGACGTTCTAAAACAACGTCGGGTGTAACGCGTGCGGATGACTTATTGAATTTACGGTATACCTAGTGAGATTAGTCTCGCCCCAATTACAGACAGGCCATTACAAGTCATAACAGATGTCTTCCACGTAATCACAGTGAAAAAAGCTAGCACATGTAATTGAGACATGGACACAGACATGGTCACATGACAAACACGATAAAATGGCACAAAAACTATTGCATAAATCGTGAGATTAAGACATTGCAAATTCTCAGAATGAAAGGCAGAATAATATGCGACAAGGAAAACCTTTCTTCTATCAACATCGATATCACTAAATTGCCATTGGCAGCTTTTGGAATTTTGTTCGAGACATTTCTTACATGAGAGTTTCCTAATGAAATATTGAAAATATTAATTATAATGTGATAAACAATTCCAAATTAACGAAAAAAGTGGGAGAACAGTTTATTCCACTCACTTTTTATGACAAAAACTGGGAAATGCGGAAAAGTTCATCTGACTGTCACCGTAGTAAAATTAATCCGTGTTTTGTAACACATATTGTAAGAGAGGAATAAAAGATGAAGAAACTGGATTAATATGGCCATGACTCCATGACCTCTATGCACATAACCTTCGCTCTTGCTTTATCCTACTTTATCACTCTACATCCAATGAGTGTGTTTGCAAAGTTGGAGCTCAATCGGTTAGGGTCTCTGGTTGTGGGGGACTGTAAAGGGGTCCCGAACATGAATTCCCCTAAAATAGGCCTTTATAATCAGTCACAAGTATTTTATGAGACAGAGATGGAACCTGAGTCAGTCATACTTTATCACTCTACATCTAATGAGTGTGTTTGCAAAGTTGGAGCTCAATCGGTTAGGGTCTCTGGTTGTGGGGGACTGTAAAGGGTCCCGAACATGAATTCCCCTAAAATAGGCCTTTATAATCAGTCGCAAGTATTTTATGAGACAGAGATGGAACCTGAGTCAGTCATACTTTATCACTCTACATCTAATGAGTGTGTTTGCAAAGTTGGAGCTCAATCGGTTAGGGTCTCTGGTTGTGGGGGACTGTAAAGGGGTCCCGAACATGAATTCCCCTAAAATAGGCCTTTATAATCAGTCACAAGTATTTTATGAGACAGAGATGGAACCTGAGTCAGTCATACTTTATCACTCTACATGTAATGAGTGTGTTTGCAAAGTTGGAGCTCAATCGGTTAGGGTCTCTGGTTGTGGGGGACTGTAAAGGTGTCCCGAACATGAATTCCCCTAAAATAGGCCTTTATAATCAGTCGCAAGTATTTTATGAGACAGAGATGGAACCTGAGTCAGTCATACTTTATCACTCTACATCTAATGAGT
The DNA here is from genome assembly GCA_907163375.1 of Prostheceraeus crozeri. Classification (NCBI taxonomy): domain Eukaryota; kingdom Metazoa; phylum Platyhelminthes; order Polycladida; family Euryleptidae; genus Prostheceraeus; species Prostheceraeus crozeri. The sequence goes on along the minus strand of CAJQUW010015769.1, from coordinate 1,032,047 downwards.
GTGTTTGCAAAGTTGGAGCTCAATCGGTTAGGGTCTCTGGTTGTGGGGGACTGTAAAGGTGTCCCGAACATGAATTCCCCTAAAATAGGCCTTTATAATCAGTCACAAGTATTTTATGAGACAGAGATGGAACCTGAGTCAGTCATACTTTATCACTCTACATCTAATGAGTGTGTTTGCAAAGTTGGAGCTCAATCGGTCAGGGTCTCTGGGGGACTGTAAAGGGGTCCCGAACATGAATTCCCCTAAAATAGGCCTTTATAATCAGTCACAAGTATTTTATGAGACAGAGATGGAACCTGAGTCAGTCATACTTTATCACTCTACATGTAATGAGTGTGTTTGCAAAGTTGGAGCTCAATCGGTCAGGGGTCTCTGGTTGTGGGGGACTGTAAAGGGGTCCCGAACATGAATTCCCGTTCATTTATTTTTCGTCAAGCATGAGATGGAAAGTGCAGGTGTTTTCCACAATTTGGAGGGATATCTTGCTATTGTAGGTGGATTCATGGATTTTTTGAATTGTGGATTGGCCTCATCCTCGCTCATTCATCGATTGTCAGTGTTTTTCTATCGGAGTGTAATGCTCCCTTCCGGTGTCATGGGAAGAATGGTACAATCACTGACTTCCTTGCCCCCGCTTCGCTGCTTCTGTACATGGCCAGCGAAGAAGGGACGATCGACCGGCCAGATGGGTCTCGAGGGCCTATATGTCGCTAGAGCGCAAGTCATGACTGCGGCGCACCAAATATGCAGCAAACAATGTAGATCAATGTATATATATACAGTACTCCAATGGAAGAAAATTGGCATATTACCCAACGCATATGAATATCTCATTGAATATAACGCACATAGATATACATGCATAGGGCCTATCCCAGCTGCATATCTATCAATATATGAGGCGTGTTCAAATGAAACCCGTTCGCTATACCGTATTTGCAGAATAGTAAGCAGACAAAGTAAAAGCACAATCAATTAGTAACAACTGTGTATTATTAACATAAAAGCAGAAGCAACAATCAAAAAAAGTATCCGTTGACTTCCCGGCACTTGTCCCATTGCTTGGGTAGGCGTTGAATTCCGTCGGTAAAGAAGGATTTCGGCTGTCCTTTGAACCAATTTCTAACAGCTGTCTTCACTTCTTCGTCTGATCGGAATCGTTGTCCCTTGAGAAACTTCTTCAGGGGACCAAAAATGTGAAAATCACAAGGTCACAGGTCAGGACTGTATGCAGGGTGTTCCAAAATTTCCCAACGCTTCCTTGTCAATGCGTCAGATGTTGCCTTCGAACGACTGCGGCGCACCAAATATGCAACATGTAGATCAATGTATATATACTCGAATGGAAGAGAATGGGCATATTACCCGACACATGAATATGTCAATGAATATAACGCACATAGATATACATGTATAGGGCCTATCCCAGCTGCATGTGAATCTTTAGCGGTCAATATGTCACACGTTGATCTACCGGTATGTGTTTTAGTTCTTTCTCCCTTTCTTGATCGTTTCCGTCAATTTAGTTAACCATCGTTCCTTTCATGTTTCCTGATTGTGATAAATGTTCGTATTCATTGCAGTGATTAGGACCCTCTTCTTCTTTCTTTCGATGGTTGATGTCGAATCGGTGCTGATTTATTCTCTCGTATGACCTTGATTGTTGCAACAGTATTATGTTGGTAAACCAACGGATTGAGAGCGTCATCAGTCTTCATCACGAATACTTCAATCAATTAGAACATCATTCGCCACTTAGGCAAGCTGTTGTGCGGTCGTCTCCCCGCGCTGCTCATGTCAGCGACTAACTTTCCGCTTTGTTGTCTCTGCTAGCGAAGACAACAACCTAGCCTGCCCGCAAGAATAATGAGGCTAATTCAAATCCCAGCTTGACATCTCCAATCCAAAGCCAAGCGTCTTCCTTACAAATGACCTCCATTTTTCTCTACATCGAGTGGTGGTAGCCCAGTTCGCGCTACCGAAGAATTCATCGAGTTCCTGTCTCGATCTTCTTCTCGGACATCCGCGTAGCCTCTGGCGGCCGTAAGTGGTCTATTCCGTCAAACGCTTCGTCCACCTGTCGTCAGATTAGTGACTGACGTGACCTGATCAAGTCCATTTGAGCCTTCTTATGCGTGACAGGACATCTTCTACTCGACGAAAGGCATTGAAAGTCGTCCAAGAGCGTGTCCGCAAACTGGTAGCCTCAAAAATTTCAAACGGTGACATAAGGGACGGCGGAAGACGATGAAAAGGGCAGGGGCGCCAAATCAGAAGGGCACGTTTTATGCCTGAGTTTTTTGAACATAGTTTAAATATGGCATATATTCTAAAATGCTGCTGACATTGAAATTGAAGTGTAGGTGTGCGCAAATACATGTATGCCATATGCCATATCAAGCGACTATTAGTTGAATAAGCTTTAAGAAACGGCAGAATTCTCCAGGCATTTCCATTCAACTTCAAATTTATGTATTAATAAAAAAATAATCGGAAAGTTTCTACGTATATTCAAGTATGCCAGGTGCAGCCAGTCAAATATTCCGTACATTTAAATCTATTAGACTTTTTCTTGAAAACTATTAAGATTTCATTTATCAAACATGTAGATTCCGACCTCGACGCTGAGCCATGATCAAATAAAGCAAAATGTTACGGAAGTTGATGATGCTATTAAAAATAATTCATGGACCAATCAAAATCTTCCCAAAATTTAGTTGTCGTGGTTGGTTTTGAATGAATTGTTTCATGATGTCTGTTGAGTTGAGATTGTCTGTTTTTTGTTTATGGATGTTTTGTAGAAATAGATTGTTGTATCTTTTCTGTGACATTCGGCTTCTCATATAGGCTACGTTTTTAGTTTTCGCTGAGCTGAAAACGTTCTTTCAACTGATGCAGTAGTAAGTGGTGCAAGCAAGTAAATGTGAAGGATCGTGTGAATGTTGGGTAATATTGTCTTTATGATTTCGTAATTTCGTTTTCGGCGAAGAGACATAATATCGTGCTCATAGATGTAACCTTCTTCACATTCGTAATCATGCTTCGAACCTACTCTCCAAATATTGCTAGCTCGTGTGTAAAATTCTCAAAATCAATATCCTTTTCATATAATTTCATGGGTGCTTCAGATGGCTCCCATTCGTTTGAGCCGTTGCAAGATGATAAGAGTACATAATTTCTCAATTTCTATTAAGACCTATTAAGCATAATTGAGACGGCAATCTAGTTCAAGGAGACAGTAATCTATGAGCTCACAGAATTGCAGACGGAAGAATTCTAGTAAATCGGTCGTGGATTGTGCTGAAGATCCATGCTACAGATGACTGGAAATTAACTTCCTTCTTGGCATCTCAGGTGGACCGATGAATTGGAAAAATGCCCTGCCATCGTGACTGTCGTTTGACGAAAATCATTATAGTAATGATCTCGAGCTTGCTTTAATTTATTTATTAAGGAGTCTATCAAACTCAATTTAGCTGTTATCGACGGACTTCGTTAGACCTTCGTCACATATTCACACATTTCAAAAATATTCTTCGTCAGCAAAAGTTCAAAGAGCGTCGAGAATTTTTCCAGTTTTCTGGACAATACGATAGCAATGACTAACACAGGGCTCCTTATACTTAAGAAGGGACCCTCCATACTGCCATACTGAAAACCCAACATACATATAATACTGATAAAGGGACCTACTCGAAGCTTTGAGGGGCACCTGATGCTAGTGGTAGGGTTTGCAGCTGATATAGATATGATAGATATACGAGGCGTATTCAAATGAAACCCATTCGACTTATCTTAGCGGGTTCATGCATGACCAATTAATCAAAGCAGACCTGTGGAGTACTATTCAGTGCTTTATAACAGCGTGGCAATGTGTTTGTTCATCAAGTGTATCTGCTGTTCACGGTTAATGACGAGTGAAATGTCGTTCATGGTAGAAAGTCCTCCAAAGAAGACCAGAGAGCGGTTATTCAATTCCTGACCGCAGAAGGATGCATGCCAGCAGAGATCCATCGCAGAATGGCATCAGTATACATAGATCGAGCTGTTTCAAAGACCACAGTGACAGAGTAGTCAAGGAAGTTTCGAGGGGGGCGAACTGAAACATCTGATTTGCCACGCCCTGGACAGGCGCACAAAGTGGTGACTGAAAGTCTGACTGAGACCATCGATACCGCAGTCAGAGCCGATCATCGACGAAGCATTCGAGATCTGGCAGATGACTTCAATGTCTCAATTGGCTCAATGCATACCATCGTGAAGGAAAAGTTGCAGTATCACAAAGTTTGCTCTCAATGGGTGCCTCGAATGCTCACTGAAGACCACAAGGAATGACGGAGAAAACTCAGTTTGGAACACCTGACTCGCTTCAATATCGAGAATGAGCAGTTCCTTGCGTCGCATTGTTGCTGGAGACGAGATGTGGTGCCATCATTTCGAACCGGAAGGGAAGCAGAGCAGCATGCAGTGGAAGCATCCAAGTTCATGTACAGAAGCAGCGAAGCGGGGGCAAGGAAGTCAGTGATTGTACCATTCTTCCCATGACACCGGAAGGGAGCATTACACTCCGATAGAAAAACACTGACAACCGATGAATGAGCGAGGATGAGGCCAATCCACAATTCAAAAAATCCATGAATCCACCTACAATAGCAAGATATCCCTCCAAATTGTGGAAAACACCTGCACTTTCCATCTCATGCTTGACGAAAAATAAATGAACGGGAATTCATGTTCGGGACCCCTTTACAGTCCCCCACAACCAGAGACCCTAACCGATTGAGCTCCAACTTTGTAAACACACTCATTAGATGTAGAGTGATAAAGTATGACTGACTCAGGTTCCATCTCTGTCTCATAAAATACTTGTGACTGATTATAAAGGCCTATTTTAGGGGAATTCATGTTCGGGACCCCTTTACAGTCCTCCACAACCAAAGACCCTAACCGATTGAGCTCCAACTTTGCAAACACACTCATTAGATGTAGAGTGATAAAGTATGACTGACTCAGGTTCCATCTCTGTCTCATAAAATACTTGTGACTGATTATAAAGGCCTATTTTAGGGGAATTCATGTTCGGGACCCCTTTACAGTCCTCCACAACCAGAGACCCTAACCGATTGAGCTCCAACTTTGCAAACACTCTCATTAGATGTAGAGTGATAAAGTATGACTGACTCAGGTTCCATCTCTGTCTCATAAAATACTTGTGACTGATTATAAAGGCCTATTTTAGGGGAATTCATGTTCGGGACCCCTTTACAGTCCCCCACAACCAGAGACCCTAACCGATTGAGCTCCAACTTTGCAAACACACTCATTAGATGTAGAGTGATAAATTATGACTGACTCAGGTTCCATCTCTGTCTCATAAAATACTTGCGACTGATTATAAAGGCCTATTTTAGGGGAATTCATGTTCGGGACCCCTTTACAGTCCCCCACAACCAGAGACCCTAACCGATTGAGCTCCAACTTTGCAAACACACTCATTACATGTAGAGTGATAAAGTATGACTGACTCAGGTTCCATCTCTGTCTCATAAAATACTTGTGACTGATTATAAAGGCCTATTTTAGGGGAATTCATGTTCGGGACCCCTTTACAGTCCCCCACAACCAGAGACCCTAACCGATAGAGCTCCAACTTTGCAAACACACTCATTAGATGTAGAGTGATAAAGTATGACTGACTCAGGTTCCATCTCTGTCTCATAAAATACTTGTGACTGATTATAAAGGCCTATTTTAGGGGAATTCATGTTCGGGACCCCTTTACAGTCCCCCACAACCAGAGACCCTAACCGATTGAGCTCCAACTTTGCAAACACACTCATTAGATGTAGAGTGATAAAGTATGACTGACTCAGGTTCCATCTCTGTCTCATAAAATACTTGTGACTGATTATAAAGGCCTATTTTAGGGGAATTCATGTTCGGGACCCCTTTACAGTCCCCCACAACCAGAGACCCTAACCGATTGAGCTCCAACTTTGCAAACACACTCATTAGATGTAGAGTGATAAAGTATGACTGACTCAGGTTCCATCTCTGTCTCATAAAATACTTGCGACTGATTATAAAGGCCTATTTTAGGGGAATTCATGTTCGGGACCCCTTTACAGTCCCCCACAACCAGAGACCCTAACCGATTGAGCTCCAACTTTGTAAACACACTCATTAGATGTAGAGTGATAAAGTATGACTGACTCAGGTTCCATCTCTGTCTCATAAAATACTTGTGACTGATTATAAAGGCCTATTTTAGGGGAATTCATGTTCGGGACCCCTTTACAGTCCCCCACAACCAGAGACCCTAACCGATTGAGCTCCAACTTTGCAAACACACTCATTAGATATAGAGTGATAAAGTATGACTGACTCAGGTTCCATCTCTGTCTCATAAAATACTTGTGACTGATTATAATTCAGACATTTTGAAATTTATTGCTTTATTTGATCTTGCTGAAGTAATTATTTGACTGAATGACTAAAGACGTGCATGGTCAGTAGATAAAGCATCAAAGACAACCTATACAGTTGATGAGTTCGTAAAAAGCAATATTAAAAAAGTTGTGACTGATTATATGTTTTTCAGTTTGACTGATTATATATTTTCCAGATTACCCAGTATTTCTGAATGGGCTTCAATGTGGCGTCATGCAAAATAAATCCTTTTTCTTTAGATAGTAGCATGATGCTAAAAATATATTTCCGTGTCATTTTCATCATGACTTCGACAAAGTAGCCATCCATCACTCATCACTTTTCCGTATGAATGCCATGATATCTAATACTTTTTTGGAGTCAGTTCCATATTACTTCGATGTCATTATATTAAATTATTTCACTCAGGAAAATTTGTGAGCAATTGAAACCAGGGTAATTATAAAAAGAGCTTAGTCAGCTGACAGTTTAATTCTTTGAATATTTATATTTATATTTATAATACGTTTAGCTCATTTTAAGTGTGTTAAAAATCAAGTGGCTTTAAATAAATTCCTGGTAGAAAAAGTAAGAATTGCACCACTAAACTTGCATCAATTTCTATAAAACTTCACCAATGTGCTTAATGGAAGTTTAAGACTTAAATGAAACCTTAATATCAAATCTTGCAATTTATTCCAACTACGGCTATTTTTTGACTTAAATTTCCTAGACTATTACTCCATTCCATTCATGGCATGATCGAGATCCTTCAAACATCTTATTCCATTTTCTCCACCGAATTTGCATTATGAAATAAAAGTGCCGAAAATTAACTTCTTTTCCTCTTTTTGATTATCATATTGGTACCGACCGATGGCCAAACTCACTAAGTTTATTCAATTTTTGCGCTCAGTCTGTCTATTGGAGCAGTTCTGGAATCTCTCCGATTGGAAACGCAGCAATTGCTGGCTGAAGACACTCCGCTCCATCTAACTGCTGGAGATGTTCTTGAGCTCTCATATCCACATTTGCCTAATGGAGCTGTTCTGTGGCTCTCAAATAAGCAACATGATTGAAGGCTCCGTTCCATTTGTCTACTTGAGATGTGGGAGATGTCCTTGAGCTCTACAAACCGCGACATTCGTCGATCGAAGGCGCTGGGCTCCATTTGTCAACTCCCTTGGACTTGGACTTCTTGGGGAGAAGTACGGCCTGGATGTTGGGAAGGACACCTCCCTGAGCGATGGTGACTCCGCTCAGTAGTCTGTTCAATTCCTCGTCATATCATTGCGGACAGCAAGCTGAAGGTGACGTGGGATTATACGAGATCGGTGGTTATCACGAGCAGCGTTACCTGCCAACTCGAGGACCTCAGCTGCAAGATATTCCATGACAGCAGCGAGGTAGACTGGTGCACCGGCACCAATACGCTCACCATAGTTTCCCTTCTTCAAGAAACGGTGCACACGACCGACAGGAAATTGCAGACCGGCCCATGATGAACGGTGAATTTTTGAAATAATTTTTGAAACAAAGTTTTGGAATCTATACTTACTAAACTCCTTGTGCATGACAGAAAAAACGATCATTTGCTATGCCATCACGATCATCATCGATGCCGGATCAGAATGCTAAATTCAAAATTAGCTGTTGTTAGATCACACATAGATACTTGAGTACAATGCAGATTTTACTGATGCATAAACATAGAACGTGCATAAGCATAATCAAAGTTACATAGAACATGAAGTCAGAGTCATAGATAGCTTCCGCACAAGTAACTATACGGTATACTCGGTGAAAAAAAAACTGTCGGGAACTGTCGGTGCATTGCCGGGAAGCCGACACGGTTTAATGACGGCAGTCATAATTCCCAGACTATTTGCCGACGAATCGGTGAGACGACAATTCCCCGACAGTTTCGCTGACACGCTACCGACAATTCCCCAACAACTCCTCGACATACTAATTTCATTCTTTTGGATGAAATTACAGTTATAGCTTGCTTGACGTTGTAGCAAAATATTGAAGAAATTTGCTGTTGATATTGATGAATACTGTTGATCAAAGTCATCCTGCTAAGAAATGCTCCAAGGATTAACCGCAGAAAAATTCATGCTGCTAAAACCAAAACATTTGGAGGCAGTGACAAGAATAGCCCTACAATATTTATGCATTATAGAAATGCTGCTGATCGGTGTCATCCTGCTGCGAAATGTTCCAAGGATCAACAGCAAAAACTCAATGCTGCTAACATCCGGAGGCAGTGACAAATAATCGCACAAGAAATTACTTTAGCGACTCACCTCAAAAGTAAATGTTGGCCTTCATAGCAGTGCCATGTTTCTCTGCCATCGGCTGTGCTGGCTTGGTAGTGTCCGGTCTCCACTGATGATATCTTTTTGAGAGACACCAACTTCGGTCTAAAATGTTCATTAAGATGCAAAGGAATATTGAATATTATTGACGTATAAAAAGAAGTTACAGAATTTAACATAATTAAAATAAATAGGAACATACATTTAACATAAAAATAGGAAAACGACATGAGCTTTTATTCACTTCATGTAATTATGCTGCCTAAAATCAATAGCATTACATTAATTACTCGACCTGCTGTCACATTTATTTCCCGGCAAAAAATAATAAAACGACAAGAATCACCACATGTATTACATGAGCACTAGACAAGTTCCGATGAAAAATGTGTCATAAAACAAATGACGAAATTAGGATGATTACGAAGGAGATGAAGTGTTCAGTCTGGAAATCTTCAAAAGCAAATATGCAGCTGACGATCAGTATAAAAAAGGAAGTGCAAGTATGACAAATATAATATATGAGAATTATCCATATGAGAACATGATTGCGAGTGTGTACCAATAGTGCAACTTTGGAAATCTTTAAAGACAATTACAAACAGCTAACAATCATGAAAAATAAATATAGCAAATGCCCAAAGACAATGGATACATAATCTTTGCAAATGCCTGTCCATTTGTAAACATGATTAATTAAGAGGGTGGGTCAAATCAAGTTTAATCTGGAAATCTTTTAAGATAATTATAAACAGCTGACAATCACGTAGAAGTAATGCCTCTTTGGTTGGACATTCTAAATGAAAGTGAAAATAGGATTGCCGATATGATGCTAATTTATTAGATCATGAACCAATTAATTTCAACTATGCTGAGCGTAGCCATTTTCAGGGTATAAAAAATGAGAATGCTTTGATGAAATTTTAAGCATATAAAAATATAACTTTACGCATATTCTTCATTCGCATATCTATAAATGCCTAAAATTCCATCAGGGCATGCTCTGTTCAGTCATCATTTTATACCCTGAAGATGATCTGCGTTCTACTTGAAATTACTCGAAATTGGTCAATAACATCTGAATAAATCACGCCATTAAGTTACACATGCATAAATTACATCAGAAAATAATTCAAAAGTAATAAAGGGAATACCAAATTAGCAGCAACCTCTCCATTCCGCAATTCATCGGTTGGAAGCTCTGCCGTCCATATGTCTAAAGGTTCTGTTCTGTGGCTCTCGAATCAGCAACACGATTGGAGGCTCTCCGTTCCACTTGTCTACTGGAGATGTTCTTGAGCTCTCATATCCGCAACATTTGTCGGTTGGAAGCGCGGCACTCCATTTGTCAAAAGAAGCTGTTCTGGTGGCTATGCAATCCATAGAGTAAGGATATATGTAGAGTGTCGACTCAAAAAAGTATCTGTATTCAGTGAAAATATTTTTATGAAAAGATTCAGTTTTTGGCGGAGATAACGTTCCCATGGTCCAAAAAAATTATTTGAGCAGTTCTTAACCCTCGGGGGGTTTTCTGGGTCCACGTGGACCCATTTTTCCAGATCACTTGCTGTTATTTATTAAGTTTTCATTATTTATTATTGATATCACTGGACTTTATCTGTATCGATATGTCAATTATAACTGCCAAGTGAAAATGTATTAGCTGTTGTTTAAATAATTGCAATACATCGCAAACCTTTTAGTAAATCTATGGGTCCAGCTGGACCCAGTCACACTGATTTGTTTCATCGGTCGTCATAGCGCAGAAATTCAGTCACTGCTATTCCAAATAACAAAGGCCCGTATTCGTGAAACCAGATAAGGATTTCCCGTATCCTTAGCGACGCTATATCTTAGCCTTATCCTGACCGTCATATTCGTGAAGGCAGCTATCGTCACGCGCTCACGATGTGTAGCATTTTTTCTATTTTTAGCCTTAACGCCATGCACTTCAAAGGCTGACAACTGGTCAGATTTTGGAGACGTTGAAATCACAGGCGCACTTGCAAACGATTCCATCGATTAGTTTGTCGATCTGCCCAGGCCGATTGGGCCGCCTCAACTCGCCTGATACAATGCGAAACAGTAGATAATGAAGCATCGGAATAGCGGTAGTGCTTATTGGCTGCACACAGACACACGCACACTCCTTCCCTGCACACAAAGACACACGGGATAACGCAGCTGAAACTTCGCTTTGCTTCAAAGCCTTTGGTATCGTCGCTATTGTCGCACGCAGGTGCAACTGTGACGAACTAATGAAATCGATTTTGATGTGACGCGTGAACAATGCTCCCTGCCTGCGCTTGGCTATGAGACCGCGCAGGCAGGCCGTTCTGTCATTACACCGCACTGCTGTTTTATGCTACGAGCGAAGATGGCGGAACGCTCACAACGGAGCTCAAAAGTTGAAGCTTTGAGATTATTGAGGGGCGCGCAGGAAGACGTTCCCGAAGCTTCTTCATCTGCGAATGACACGGAGGACTCCAGTGAATCATCTGGTTCATCTGATATCGATGAAAGTGACAATATTTCACCTTCTGATGACGACGTATCCATTAACCAAGCAATCGGCAATCAAGTGAATATTTCATCCGCTGATGGAGAGCAATGGACTTCTCTCCTACCTCAAGAACAGAGACGTGGCAGGGAGCGAAGAGAGAATCTGCTTAGACCAGCACCAGGTCTTACAAGTTACTCTCTGCGGCATATTCGCGCGCCAAATACTATTATAAATAGCTGGGAAATTTTGTTTGATCACGATATGATGGAGACAATACTAAAAGAGACAAATCGGCGAGGGAGATCTATCAAAGGTGCAGCATGGACGGACGCTTCGATGGAAGAAATGTTAGCCTTCATTGGCCTGTTATATCTACGCGGCGTGTATCGTTCTCACATGGAGAGTACTGAAGAGCTGTGGTCGAAAGAACACGGAAGGCCCATCTTCAAAATAACAATGAGCCATTCAAGATTCAAAGAGTTACGTATCATGCTTCGTTTTGACAATCCTGAAACAAGGGCTGCTCGACAACTGCGAGATAAATTAGCAGCGGTTCGTCTTCTTTTGGATGGTTTCACGAACAACTGTCAAAAATCGTATGTGCCTGGTGCATTTCTTACCGTTGATGAGGAACTATATCCTTTCAGAGGTCGCTGTGCATATAAGCAATATATGCCAAGCAAACCATCAAGGTATGGACTTAAGTTCTGGCTGTTGTGCGATGCCAACAATTATTTTTGTTACAATCTACAAATGTACACAGGCAAAGAAGACAATCCCAGTCATCACGGACTTGGAGAACGTGTTGTCATGGATTTGACCAGCTCTCTAGAAAATTCTGGAAGACACATAACAACTGACAATTTCTTTACTTCTTTGAAGCTCGCACGCTCTCTCCGCTCAAAAGGCATGACTTTGTTAGGAACTCTGAGGAAAAACAGACGAGAAGTTCCTCCGCAGATGAAGAATCTACAGGCCGTGCTGTTTACTGTTCAGATTTCCGATTCAACCTCGAAGATCAAACATGCCTCCTCAGTTACAAATGCAAGAAAAATGATTGTGTCCTTCTTTTGAGCACCTTCCATCAAGAGCCAGTTGTTGATCAACAGACTGACCGAAAGGTTCCAGAAATGATAAAAGACTACAATGCGACCAAAGGAGGTGTAGATAAAGCTGACCAAATGGTGGCGACATATACGGTGAAATACATCAGCCGAAGATGGCACACAATCGTGTTTTGCAACCTCTTGGATTTGTGTGGGATAAATGCATATGTGTTGAATTGCGAAATTGATCCTCATTGGGGAAGAGACAAGCCTCACAAAAGAAGACAATTTCTGCAATGCTTAGGAGAGGAGCTGGCCAAGCCATTTTTGGAGTCAAAAGACGTGCCACGGCCAATCATCGAAGCAAAGGTGGATGTTGAGAGAGCAACACGAAAAAAAGACAGATGTCAACTCTGCGGGTGGAAGAAAGATCGGAAAACGAGAAAAACCTGTGCTCGGTGTGGGAATCACTGTTGTGATGAACATTCGAACTCTGTGACTCGTACTTTCTGTACTAATTGTGCTTGATTGTGAAAATAAATCTTCTGGGTCCACGTGGACCCAGATTTTCACGAAATGGAATAGCGAATTTTAAACCTCCCGAGGGTTAAAAAGCTCAAACTATGAAAATTTATATACTACCGAGACGAAGCCGCTTTATAAGTAGTATGAAACAAGTTGGAGATCAAAAGGAATGAATATTTTCTAATAAGCATCCCAACTAAGCGGAAGTCAAGCTGATTATCATGAATTGCATTAAAGCGAAAGTCTTCATGAAAAAGTCGCGATATTATTCGTGCTTTCTTGGCTGAAATTTCAAGTTTTAATTCAATTTTCATTGGCATAATTTTATGATTCACTAAATTCATGCTTCACTTCTAGAATCTGAATAGTGATGTGGACCCATTTACATCTTTCAAAGTTGAATGATGTCATTGTCTTTGATTCTGTTATTTTGCTCTACCAGTGACACGGCTATGAAATGATAATCTTAAGAAGATTCTCTTGAGGTGGAGCATGAAAGCAATAGTAGGTCATCGAATTGCTAATTAAACAAATATTGCCTCTCCAAGGCTGTCATGACACAGACGATCTGTAAAATAATATCATTTCCTTCTGCTTTTTGTTATCATGATCACTCAATTCCGTTGTAATTTCTTTAAAACTGCATAAATGTGCATGCCTCACATCCGGAAACAATTCCGACTGTTTCGCCCTTGAGTTCATTTAATAAAATCGAAAGTGTATACACATTTGGGATTTAATAAATGGGGAGTTACACTCTACCTAATATATTTACTCAATGTTTTATACTACTTACAGCGGGGAGTCATCTCGGTAGTATTCAAATTGTCAAACATTTAGCCCTTTTTAAAACTGCTCAAATAATTTTTTGGACAACGGGAACGTAATCTCCGCAAAAAACTGAATCTTTTGACATAAAAAATTCACTGTATACAGGTACTTTTTTGAGTCGACTCTATGGATTCAGTAAATGCTGAGTTGCTGCTTTACTACCTACTCCATGAGCTGCGCTCCATTTGTCTACTAGAGATGTTCTTGGGCTCTCAAATCCGCAACATTTATCGGCTGGAAGGGACTGCTCTGTTTGTCAAAAGGAGATGTTGGAGGCTCTCCTGTCCTCAACATTTATCGGTTGGAAGCGCTGTGCTCCATTTGTCCACTCGTGCAGTTCTGGAAGCTCTCCTAACCGCAACATTAATCGATTGAAAGCGCTGCGCTCTGTTTGTCAAAGGAACTGTTCTGCAGGCTCTCCTATCCTCAACATTTATCGGTTGGAAGCGCGACGCTCCATTTGTCAAAAGGAGCTGTTCTGTGGCTCTCAAATCAGCTGTTGGTTGGAGGCACTGCGCTGCATTTTTCCTTTATGGAATTGTACTGGGGCTCTTGCACTATCTTGGCAGATGAATTTATCACACTTTCTAGAGATTTTGATTTTAACATAGTGATCATTCATAGAAATTGATTTTCTGTGACCTAAACTTTGTGTAAATGTATAGTTAGGATCTGCAAAGCTTAACTCGGAAATTAATGCATAGATATTGATCTAGCCACCACGATAATTGTTTAAAAGATAATTGAGATGCGGAGAGAATTTTTTGATTCGATGTCAAGTTCGCTAAATAAACACATATGGGCTCAACCATAGAGTAGGGACATATAGGTAAAGTGTCGACTCAAAAAGTATCTTTATACAGCAAAGACAATGGATGATATATTATAGATATCAATATATTATTATAGATTATAATTCATATAGATATGGACAATAGACATTGTCTTTGGTATACAGTGAAAATTTTTAAATGAAAAGATTCAGTTTTTTGCGGAGATTACGCTCCCGTGGTCCAAAAAATTATTTGAGCAGTTTTAAAAAGGCTAAATTTTTGCCAATTTATATACTATCGACATGACGCCCTTTTATAAGTAGTATGAAACAAGTTGGATATCAAAAGGAATGAATATTTGCTAGTAATCATCCCAACTCATCAGAAATTAAGATGATTATCGAGGAAATTTCATGATCCGTATTTTAATGGAAGTCTTCATGAAAAAAGTCGCGATATTATTCGTGCTTTCTTGGCTGAAATTTCAAGTTTTAATTCAATTTTCATTGGCATGATTTTATGATTCACTAAATTCATGTTTTATTTCTTGAATATGAAAGTGAATGTGGACCCATTCACATCTTTCAAAGGTTGAAATCATTGTCTTTGATTATGTGATTTTGCTCTCCCAGTTGCAGGTTGCATGTGATATGACCACGCTTAAGAAAGTACTCTTGAGGTTGAGCATGAAAGTAATAGGAGCCCATCGAATTGCTAATTTAACAATTATTAAATCTCCAAGCCTGTCAGACACTGAGAATCTGCAAAATACCATCATTCTTTCTGCATTACAATCATGATCATTCATTTCCGTGTCAATTTCTTCAAAACTGCAAAAATTTGCATATCTCACATTTGGTAACAAATACCAACTACATCACCTTCGAGTTCATTTAATAAAATTGAAAGTGTATACACATTGGGGATTTAATAAATGCGGAGTTACCACTCTACCTAATATACCCACTCTATGGGCTGAACTCTTCTTTCATTATCATCGTCCCCCAAAAGCAATCATGTTCAATCAATACTAAGGCAATATTTTCATGTTTTTCAAAATACCGGTATACGAGAGATCTATTCTGATCTTGGAAGATGATTTTTGACAGTATTTAGCCAAAAGTCAACTAGCCAGTAGTGCTAGTCTATCAGTTTACGTACATATTAAATATAGGCTTCTACAGAGTTCTATTTCAAAATGGCATGTGAAAAAGACTTTTCATACGACTAATTTAGCTTGCGTGGGCATTGCTGCCAATCATGCACTTGTGGATTATGATAACTTTTCTTCAGTGCATGACCTCTGGTATAATTGATTGTATACCATTCCATGAAACTACAATGACAGCTCTAGTTATGATCGAATGGCTGCAACAGCTGAACTTTTAACACCATCTCCTCAGAACATGCGTTCGCTTTATATTGCGGAGAGCATCTTACCTTTGACAAGCAATTGGTCGAATGGGTCGTAGCTCCAAGAGGACTTACTACCCTGTAACTCGGAAATAGGCACTAAAAATAACACTCATGAAGCATGAAATTAATGTCTTTCTTATATAATATAAACTTACTCTTACATTATATCATTTGTTGCTTTTACAAGCCTTTGTGATTGTTATTTTAATAGTTCACTGTCATTATCAATATATTTTGTTTTTAGCACACGATTGCCGCGATGTCAATCAATATCAAGCACAATAGAATTTTATTTAGTATCAACAAAATGTTGAAACGCAACTCAAATAGGTTACGTGATTTGTTCAAATCAGTCCGATAAATAAAGTCTAAGGAAAATTGCCGCAATTTATGAAGAGGGCAACCATGCAACAGCTGCAACACATGTTTTGGACAGGTGTTGCATCTGCAACAGCTGCAACACCCTTGCCGGTGTCACTGGGTGTCAGAGATGTCGCGATACTGAAAACTGTCAAGAAGCTGTCAAGATTTATTCGTACTGTTGTTAGATTTATTGCAATTTAAATTAGAAAGAGGCGCTTTGAATGCAAAGTCTCAGTTTGTAGCAACCACTTTCACTTTATCTGTGAAAACTGTTTTGAATAGAATGTAGCTTGATTGAATTATATTTTGCAATTTCTTTGATGCATTATGAAAATGTGCATAACATATAAGATAAAATTCGGCTTAAATATGATTCATATTGAAATAAAGAGTGCTTACATAATCAAAATCTACATGAAGAGAACAACATTGACAAGGAGAAACATAGTGAAAATAAAGACATTTTATAAAGGTATTAAATTCATCCCCGCTAGGTAATTCTAAAATAACCTTGGTAGTCTGACGGTTTAATACTCTAGCCCCTGCCGATTCACCATTATACATAAGTCTTCATGTATAATCTCGCATTTTCTCGAATATAACCCACGGATTGAGTGATTTTTTACATTTTAAGCGCGGATTCTATACAAGGGTGGGCTCCATTTGAAGACAGGTGTCATGAATTAAATTTTGTGCTTGTGATTTACCTCCCGATATTTCAGCAATCAATTACAGACAGTGTGTGCAATTGTGCATTGTTTATGAGTTGGAATGCGAAGGGGAAGAAATCGAAGTGAAAAAGAGAAACAGCACCGTGGAGCTCGAGACAAAGGATTTAAAGGAAGAAGAATCAGTGGCCTATCTAAGGTGACGATGCAAGAAAATACAATTTTGATTTTACTGAACATTGTATATCGATCTAGGATCATTAGTTGAGCCAGTATCGTTTCTATCATTTCTTATCATTTTGATAAAAAGTGGACTGCCTTTTAAAAGATCAACAAAAATAGATTTCTTAATCAAGCAGCGCTATTCTACAATGTTTGAAAGAAAGATCGGAGCAATTAAAGATCATGATATACATGTGCTGTACATACAAGTTGTGCTGATTATTTAGAACTCAAGATCTCATGGCTAGGTCAACTGCTGAACAATTAAGAATGTTGATAACTATTGTTAGATAATACAAAAACGATTTATAACGACTTCACACTCCAATAGCAATATATAATAGGACTCGTAAAGACATCTTAAGTGAGAAATTTAGGTACGGGTTCTATTTGAGGGGGGTTCTATTCGAGAAAATGCGGCATCCATATAGCGTCGCTTTACCAACAGGTGTAGGCCTACTGTGCACGACAACGTAATGCAAGGGCGCATCGCGCGACGCCCGCATTTTGGGCAATTCCAAAGAATTTCAATTGAAAGATTTTGAACGCCTATCTCCTATTATCCTTCACATGGCATTAGCTCCGATGTGAATGGGTTGTCACCTGAATTTAGATACCTCTAGCATTTGTTCAGATGTGAATAGTCTGCCAGCATCTACTCTCTATACATGTATAGCGTTCATTTGGATGACAGGGGTACCGAGCATCTCCTTTGATATCCTTTATGTAACGCTGACTCAGAAGAAGATTTAAGAAGACTTTTTATTCACGATTTCTGATATGAAAAGGATGCCCCCCGCATCTCTTATAGTTCTTTGTATAGGCCTATCGTTATTTTAGATGTGAAGACGCGCCCCATGTCGTATGATGTTCTCTAGTGTCAGGTCTGACGCTGATGCTGGTTGCCATGATTCTGTTCTACGGCTGTCAGTTCTGAAGTGAGAAAAGTGTCCTATTCATTTGTGAGAAACGGTGCCAGCTTCGTCAAGTCATCAAACTTTGGGCAAGGATGACAACCACCTTTGCCTCCTCATAGGATGAATCACCACTTAATTTTTTGAGGAATGGTTGTACTGGGTTGTACACAAAATATCTTCAATTAGCAGGGCTATGGATTGCGGAGCATATGTGTAAGGATTGAATGAAATTCGTGGATGGTCCAAAACACTTCCTACTGAGCATTTCTAAATGATGGGGGCAGCCCATTGTCTCCTAGCATTTGTACCCTAGCCTATATCTTTTATAGGTCCACTACTCCAAGAGTTGATCAAATAGTACACTATACATGTACGTGTCAAATGGAAGGCTACGTACTATATCGTAATGATTACTCCATGCACAACATATTGTCCAGGTCAGGACTTCGACTGACTCGGTCGATATTTCTGACCGAGTCCAATGTATTTTTTGTTCAATGTACTCCTTGTACTTCAATTTAAAGCAGAAATGTGAATGGTCCATTTGCAGGCTCGTAGGCTTGCAATTACAAAGGCTTAGGGAGTCAAGCGGTTAACCGGTTAACCGGTTAACCGGTTAATTAAATTTAACCGGTTAAAAAATAATTAATCGGTTAACCGACGCTTTCCCAACTTTTCTGCTACATTGCAACTACATTGCTTTAGTTTTCATTTTCCAATTTCGATAATATCTCCTTGCTGATGTAAGCTATTGCCAAATAATAATTTCCTGGAAAGGGAGTGAGACTCGAAACAGCAGAAGCCATCGTTTTTCTGCATCACAATAACTCTACCTGATTTCTTCGTTTTCCCAGACAATTGGTTTTGATAAAATACTCTTATACGTATATTTTGTTGTTACAATAGTTGATATCTGATCATCCAAGATCCATTCCATTATGATAACAAGGAAGTTTTAATTCCAGATAAGATTGATGTTTTGATTAGCAATAGAGAATAATGATATAGCCTACCGGGTATATTGTTACTTGTGATGAGTTACCTAACCACATCAATTGTGATAAGTCTTGGCTCATTATAAGTAATTTAAAAGTAGAGGAATATCAAATGATCTTGCATTAGGAAAAAGTAATTCTAATTGATATCAGTCTTCTACACATGACCATCTACAAAGAATTCAACATATTAATATTGATGTATCAATAATAACATAAATATATTAGTAACCTAAAGATAGCTTTGTGTAGCCGTTGTTTTTATATTATCTGGCCACATCCTATATAAGTTGTGAGTTACCATACTGGTACCTCACATTGAATGTTTTGTACAGATTTTATGGTAAAATATACATTATTATTATCATTAGTGGATTTAGATTTTATAATTTATTATTTTGAATAATTAACATGGAATTAGGCACATTCCGTGAAATTGATTTTAGGTTCAAGTTAGCCAGACGGAATAAACTCAAATATTCACGAGGGTATACTAAAATATAACAGTATTCTTGAAAATAAAATATTAAGGAAGTAGACCTACAAGCAATCAGTAGAAAATGTTTATGTCCATAAAGTAAGCGAGCTTACTCAACTGGTATAACAGGTAAACATGCATATACTCATATACTATACTCAGTGCGACTATATAAGCCTTGTATAGTCACATGGAATTGAAAAACATCTATTACTAGTATTACATCGGTTAACCGGTTAACCGGTTAATTTCTCGTCGGTTAACCGGTTAATTTATAATTAACCGCTTGACTCCCTACAAAGGCTATAATACATACTTTTCGGAATGTCCTTCGCCAGGAATCTTATAGGCCCACTAAACGTAGTTTACTAAAACAATGAATTTGAATAACCATACATCTTGAATAGCAGTTCCTACTAGCCATCCATAACGCAATTGAGGCACATTAACTCAGACAGAACATCAAATGAATACGAAAGGATTGCGTCGTGTATCAACATGCCATCCGGTTCTTTGACAGTGCTCCTCATACTTCTTTTGAATGAAACCATCAAATGACTTTTCTTAATGAGACTTTTTTTCACTTAACTCCTGTAACTTTTGAACATCAGAACTGGCTTATGTGATCCTTGGGGTAGTCCTATACATGTAGATGCTTCAGGGTAAGGGGAACAATTCATCTAGACTATAAAGTACCAAACTATCTCAACCAGAAAGAATCTAGTCAGCCTAGGTATTAAATTTCGATCGCCAATGAAATCTGTTCATTTTTAATGATGGACTTATTTGGTGATTTGATTGCCTTCCTGTTGAGATTCGGTCCATGGTTGACGGATACGAAATGATCCTCCGGTCTTCTATTGCAAACATCTTTTTGGTTACTTACATATTTGATGTATATAATTACTAATGTTCAGTATCAGAAATAAGCACATACTTGTTGTCTATTTATAGTCTTTGATTAGATTTTCTCACAAGCTATAGCTACTAGATTTCCTTAATTCACTTTTTTCAATTTCCAAGTTGGGAATTTATGTTCGTATTTACTTGGCAAAAAAGCGTCTTTGTCAGCCTTTCATGCTCTCCTGACTTTCATTGTGAATTCTCTATATTCTTCAGAGCCTGTCCCTTTCCTTGTCTTCAGAGGGCGCCTTCAGTCTCTTATTAGTTCCCATGTGCTGATTGTCATCCACGTTTGCCGTTTTCCTTTGTGTTTACGATCGGAGCTTGAGTTAACGAAGCAATGTATCAATGGTTTGTTTATAATTGCACCACAACTCCTCCTATTCATGCTCCTCCAACAACTACTTTTAAACATACTACTGATTTGTCGCTAGCACACCTGTAAGATGCTGTTTTTGGAAGAAAAATGTAGTGTAAATATATTGCACATCAACGTTAGCAGAATAATAAATAATTGAATTCATAGGAATTCAAGATTTCAAACTTTGCAATGTAATTATGAAATTGAAAATGTGGGGAAGAAAGAAACTCATCTAAAGTTTAGCAAAGAAATTCGTGAGGCAAATCTTCTGAGGCGGCCCTCATAGAGGAGACCTATTTTATGAAAAGTGACATAATTATACTGTCAGAAAATTGAGATATTTCTTTTTCAGTTCAAAGAAACAGCATCTTTAACGTTTTGAGAACCAAATCTTTTCAGGAGAGCCGTTTAAAGCTTTTACATTAGGAATCAATTTGCGATCGATCATTTACGACATTTCTAGTCATCAGTGGAGCATGACATTTGGCTAGAAAAAGATCGATACAGAATTAAAGAGTTCGAAAATTTTCACTTAAAATCGCTCTACACTGTAGCTCAGAATGAGGGAAAAATCTAAAAGGTGTCCCATAGAGCCGAGTCCTTTGTATAGGTACTTTGTCTATGATTTGTCAATAATTTCCTAAAAATATTTCACTCAAATTTTGAATTGTAATTTATTGCGGCAGGATGAACGAGTTGGTCATCACTGACACCAACAGTGGAAAGAGCACATGCGGCGAAAATTATTAGCAGTAAGTTTCAGGAAGATGCAGTCATTAGACCACTAAAATTACAGGGGCGAATTAAGTGCCCACCCAAGTTCCTTCGATTGCAAAAAGACAGCCGACTTCAATAGGGTTAATAAGGTAGACCGATATTAGGAGACTTCACAATGCCGGCTATGAACTTCCGCAAAACACTACATGTATATAATTGTTGTATTCTACAAGTAATTTTCTCACTAAGCATATACAAAAAAGTACGCAGTGCACATTTGCTTTTGAAACAGGCAACTTAACACCATCCTATAGTTACATTGTTGTCTTTGTTATACTTCAAAAGCCATCTATACAGTGGCTGAAAATAAAAAAGCATAGATTTTGGATTATAGTAGCTTTTTCCAGTCATTTGACTCAGAGCAACTTTCCAGTGATAGCTTTTTCCCAATTGCAGCATATGCCTGTAAAATAAAAAAGGAGGCAGTTGAATAAGGCTTCATATATGTAATTGCATCCATCGAATTATATATATAATGTCATCGAAAATCTATATGATATATGTTTATCTGATGTATGATATTTTTTATGATACATGTTTTACATGCATTTGTTTATCCTGGCCTAACCGTATGGCTGACAATCATAATGATACAGATTGACATTATTAAATGAGCCTACATAAATATATATCAGGTTGGGTATTATTTTAAGAAAAATTGTTTAAAACACGCTGGAAAACATATTTAAAACATGGATTTTTAAAAAGCGATTACTGATATGACTTCTTCCAATACTACTGTATAACCGAAAATTGTGCAACCATAATGACAGTTCGTCAGAAGGTGCTGGACGTCGAAAGCCCGTCTTGTAAAATGCCTTTTTAACTAATGATAATTTACGATTAAATGATATTTGAATGGCTTTCTTTAGCTTCACATTTTTGCATCAAAATGATCATCATTGAGTAGTCAGTTATATCAAACAATAATTTGAAAGATGATGAACAATACTCGTGTATCATCTAATAGATTATCTGCACGAGTCTTGCATGTTTTGAAATCTGTTTTTATATTTTTGAGGTTTTTATTTGAACTCGTATAAAAATCATAGTTGAATTTTGTGTGCAAGTGAGCGACACTTGATATGTTAAACGCAAGATGCAGCTTCTAGCTGAAAACGCAATTTTCTATTATATTTTATATATGTGTTAATAATGCTATTCATTGTGACGACATCTCAGGCGGGATACGTTTTCAACGACCACGATATTGATTGACATGAAAACTACACCATCACTTTATCGATTTGGCTTACCGAAGTGATTTTCCAGCTGTTAACTGATTGTAAAAGTCACATTCATCTAAAGGGCCTGTGTGTTTGATCCTGTTACACATTGACTCATAAAACTGAAATTGCAAGATGCTGCTGATAAAGTAGCGAATGTACGAAATTCCAGTAGCAATGTGGTATTTCGCTCCAGGGTCGAAATCTGATTCACTTCTAGCAATAGGAGACTGAATGCCTTGTATTTCTCGTCGAAGTTTCCACCAGGCTGAGTTATATTCTTGAGGCTGTATGCTACCATTATAAACACTCCAACGCCAAGAATCTACCACGAGGGCAAATGGAAGAAATGCAACTTTCGACAACGCGGTCAACATTAGACGATTGATTCTACCACCTGAAATCAAATGAATGTGTCTGTAAAATTAGCTGACAAGTTGCGTGCAGGTACAGCTTAAAGACGTAGGCAGCGTGTGTCCAAAATTATTAAATGAATTATTTTACGATGGATTGCCATCTATTGGCGGCAACTGGAATTTCATAATTTCTTTTTATATTTCTTAAAACAAAAGAGCATGATGTCTTTTATGTCATTTGACTGAAGTATTTTACATCGCTTCCATTCAATTGAACAACCTACTAAATGAATCCGCAACCTCAAAAGCTGTCTTAGTACATGGAAGGGAGCACAATGTCTAGACAGTGGAATCATTTGCTGACTTGCCTTGTCATTATCTCGCTGTGTACATGTATATAATATCAAGTTGCCTATCAATACTATATAACACATGCTCATCAATTGCTGAAATTCAGATTTGCTGAATCAATTAGTTTTAAAAACATGGAGTATTTTCAAACAATGTTAAAAATTGCGGTTTAGGAAACAAGTTTAAAAGCACACTTTCAAAAGCATGTTCCAAACAAGGTTCGATGAAAGTAGGCTATAAAAACGCAGTTTCATTAAAATGTGTGAAAGCAGCGTAGTAGTAAGGAATTGACAAACACCAGATAGCGCAAGATGGCCGCCATCGCTGACTCCCCCCCCTCCCCCCTCCCCTCCCCCTCCCCTCCCCCTCCCCTCCCCCTCCCCCCCCTCTGGAACGGCAGAGTGTCGTGGTCGGCCGCCGTGGTGCTTTGGGTCTGAGTGTCGTGGTGGACTTGGGCGACCGCCAGGATTAGTCTTGAGGCTATAGTGTGTGATGTTTTTCGTGCTGAATGTTGGGTTGTAAAATGGGTTGTTTCGAGTGGAAGGAGTGGTCGGATGAGAAAACGGAGGTCGGATTCGTGTTCAGCGTGAAATTCTGCATCGGTAGGGTGAGTTTCAAGGCAATCGGTGAGAAAAAATTTTCAACATTTTTCGAAAAACGACAGAGTTAGAATTTGGGACGTTTTGGTGTGTAGCGTCCAAACGAAGCATCGGATGAGAAAACGGAGGCCAGATTCGGAATCTACGTGAAATTTTGGGTTAGGAAGGATGTTTCCAGCGAAATCGGAGAGAAAAAATTTTCACTGACGTCCCCCCCCCTCTGGACAGCTTGCTTCGATTTTGGCTTCTAGTGGACGGATTTTGTCGTGCGATAGCTCGTTTGAAAGCTAAGAGTGAGACAAATTCACTGAAAGAATCGGCTTGTTCCTATCTGTCTTCGTTTAGATGTGAGACGCCATTTAAGATTTTGGGACATTGGCGAAAAACGACAGAGTTAGAATTTGGGACGTTTTGGCCTCTAGCTTCAAAACGAAGCATCGGATTGGAAAACGGATTTCAGATTTGGAATCAGCGTGAAATTCTTTATCTGTATGGTGAGTTTCAAGTCAATCGGAGAGAAAAACTTTTCAACATTTTTCGAAAAAACGACAGAGTTAGAATTTGGGACGTTTTGGTGTGTAGCGCCCAAACGAAGCATCGGATGAGAAAACGGAGGCCAGATTCGGAATCTACGTGAAATTTTGGGTTAGGAAGGATGTTTCCAGCGAAATCGCAGAGAAAAAATTTTCACTGACGTCCCCCCCCCTTTGGACAGCTTGCTTCGATTTTGGCTTCTAGTGGACGGATTTTGTCGTGCGATAGCTCGTTTGAAAGCTAAGAGTGAGACAAATTCAGTGAAAGAATCGCCTTGTTCCTATCTGTCTTCGTTTAGATGTGAGACGCCATTTAAGATTTTGGGACATTGGCGAAAAACGACAGAGTTAGAATTTGGGACGTTTTGGTGTGTAGCGTCCAAACGAAGCATCGGATGAGAAAACGGAGGCCAGATTCGGAATCTACGTGAAATTTTGGCTTAGGAAGGATGTTTCCAGCGAAATCGGAGAGAAAAAATTTTCACTGACGTCCCCCCCCCTCTGGACAGCTTGCTTCGATTTTGGCTTCCAGTGGACGGATTTTGTCGTGCCATAGCTCGTTTGAAAGCTAAGAGTGAGACAAATTCACTGAAAGAATCGGCTTGTTCCTATCTGTCTTCGTTTAGATGTGAGATGCCATTTAAGATTTTGGGACATTGGCGAAAAACGACAGAGTTAGAATTTGGGACGTTTTGGGCTCTAGCTTCAAAACGAAGCATCGGATTGGAAAACGGATTTCAGATTTGGAATCAGCGTGAAATTCTTTATCTGTATGGTGAGTTTCAAGTCAATCGGTGAGAAAAAATTTTCAACATTTTTCGAAAAAACGACAGAGTTAGAATTTGGGATGTTTTGGTGTGTAGCGCCCAAACGAAGCATCGGATGAGAAAACGGAGGCCAGATTCGGAATCTACGTGAAATTTTGGCTTAGGAAGGATGTTTCCAGCGAAATCGGAGAGAAAAAATTTTCACTGACGTCCCCCCCCCCTCTGGACAGCTTGCTTCGATTTTGGCTTCCAGTGGACGGATTTTGTCGTGCGATAGCTCGTTTGAAAGCTAAGAGTGAGACAAATTCACTGAAAGAATCGGCTTGTTCCTATCTGTCTTCGTTTAGATGTGAGATGCCATTTAAGATTTTGGGACATTGGCGAAAAACGACAGAGTTAGAATTTGGGACGTTTTGGGCTCTAGCTTCAAAACGAAGCATCGGATTGGAAAACGGATTTCAGATTTGGAATCAGCGTGAAATTCTTTATCTGTATGGTGAGTTTCAAGTCAATCGGTGAGAAAAAATTTTCAACATTTTTCGAAAAAACGACAGAGTTAGAATTTGGGACGTTTTGGTGTGTAGCGCCCAAACGAAGCATCGGATGAGAAAACGGAGGCCAGATTCGGAATCTACGTGAAATTTTGGGTTAGGAAGGATGTTTCCAGCGAAATCGCAGAGAAAAAATTTTCACTGACGTCCCCCCCCCCTCTGGACAGCTTGCT
Source organism: Prostheceraeus crozeri (assembly GCA_907163375.1). Taxonomy (NCBI): domain Eukaryota; kingdom Metazoa; phylum Platyhelminthes; order Polycladida; family Euryleptidae; genus Prostheceraeus; species Prostheceraeus crozeri. The sequence goes on along the minus strand of CAJQUW010015769.1, from coordinate 1,005,960 downwards.
TCGATTTTGGCTTCTAGTGGACAGATTTTGTCGTGCGATAGCTCGTTTGAAAGCTAAGAGTGAGACAAATTCAGTGAAAGAATCGGCTTGTTCCTATCTGTCTTCGTTTAGATGTGAGACGCCATTTAAGATTTTGGGACATTGGCGAAAAACGACAGAGTTAGAATTTGGGACGTTTTGGTGTGTAGCGCCCAAACGAAGCATCGGATGAGAAAACGGAGGCCAGATTCGGAATCTACGTGAAATTTTGGGTTAGGAAGGATGTTTCCAGCGAAATCGGAGAGAAAAAATTTTCACTGACGTCCCCCCCCCCTCTGGACAGCTTGCTTCGATTTTGGCTTCCAGTGGACGGATTTTGTCGTGCGATAGCTCGTTTGAAAGCTAAGAGTGAGACAAATTCACTGAAAGAATCGGCTTGTTCCTATCTGTCTTCGTTTAGATGTGAGATGCCATTTAAGATTTTGGGACATTGGCGAAAAACGACAGAGTTAGAATTTGGGACGTTTTGGGCTCTAGCTTCAAAACGAAGCATCGGATTGGAAAACGGATTTCAGATTTGGAATCAGCGTGAAATTCTTTATCTGTATGGTGAGTTTCAAGTCAATCGGTGAGAAAAAATTTTCAACATTTTTCGAAAAAACGACAGAGTTAGAATTTGGGATGTTTTGGTGTGTAGCGCCCAAACGAAGCATCGGATGAGAAAACGGAGGCCAGATTCGGAATCTACGTGAAATTTTGGCTTAGGAAGGATGTTTCCAGCGAAATCGGAGAGAAAAAATTTTCACTGACGTCCCCCCCCGCCCCCCCCCCTCTGGACAGCTTGCTTCGATTTTGGCTTCCAGTGGACGGATTTTGTCGTGCGATAGCTCGTTTGAAAGCTAAGAGTGAGACAAATTCACTGAAAGAATTGGCTTGTTCCTATCTGTCTTCGTTTAGATGTGAGACGCCATTTAAGATTTTGGGACATTGGTGAAAAACGACAGAGTTAGAATTTGGGACGTTTTGGGCTCTAGCTTCAAAACGAAGCATCGGATGAGAAAACGGATTTCAGATTTGGAATCAGGGTGAAATTCTTTATCTGTATGGTGAGTTTCAAGTCAATCGGAGAGAAAAAATTTTCAACATTTTTCGAAAAAACGACAGAGTTAGAATTTGGGATGTTTTGGTGTGTAGCGCCCAAACGAAGCATCGGATGAGAAAACGGAGGCCAGATTCGGAATCTACGTGAAATTTTGGGTTAGGAAGGATGTTTCCAGCGAAATCGGAGAGAAAAAATTTTCACTGACGTCCCCCCCCCTCTGGACAGCTTGCTTCGATTTTGGCTTCCAGTGGACGGATTTTGTCGTGCGATAGCTCGTTTGAAAGCTAAGAGTGGGACAAATTCAGTGAAAGAATCGGCTTTTTCCTATCTGTCTTCGTTTAGATGTGAGACGCCATTTAAGATTTTGGGACATTGGCGAAAAACGACAGAGTTAGAATTTGGGACGTTTTGGGCTCTAGCTTCAAAACGAAGCATCGGATTGGAAAACGGATTTCAGATTTGGAATCAGCGTGAAATTCTTTATCTGCATGGTGAGTTTCAAGTCAATCGGAGAGTTTCAAGTCAATCGGCGAGAAAAATGTTCAACATTTTTCGGAAAAACGACAGAGTTAGAATTTTTGCGATGGCTGCCTTTTGTAGAGCCAAAACGAAGCATCGGATGGGAAAACGGAGGCCAGATTCGGATTCAGCGTCAAATTCTACATGGAAATGGTGTATTTCCAGCTCAATCGGAGCACTAGAACCGGAGATAGACGGGATTTTTAGTGTTTGGATGATGGGTATTACGTCATCAGCTGATCGCCACACACTATATAAGCTGGGAACCGACGGAGACTTTTCATTTAGAGGAGAACGATTGTCAGAGGTAGGTCGTCTCTCTGAGCTCCGATGATAGCTTCGGACATTCCAAATCCCGAGTTTCTGTAAGAAACCGACTTAGAAAATTTCATTGCTGATATCAGCTAAGGCGTCAGACTTCGAGGTTCGCCAGGAGATGGCCTTCGTCTCCAGGCCATAAAAGACTCCAAAACTTTAAAGGCTTGTAACTTTGCTTCTACAAGTCCGTTTGACTTGATTCAAAAAAGGTTCGGTCGCTATTGACCTGGCCTAAGTGATGGACTACTTATAAAATTTCATAAGTAGTGCTAAAAAGTTGAAAAATTTAAATTCACTATTTTTGGAGGTTTTCTGGGGTTTTCGACCCTGCTGAAGTCAATGAAAGCATTTTTAATGATGTCTGAGCCAGTCTTCTCATGCTATAAGCGGCTTTTCACTGAAAGCGAGCAAGACACGGAGAGTTTTGCTGTAATATTCCACTGACAGGGTGTTCCTTCGGGACGGCGGACGATGCCGTAGTGATAAGTGTGGCAAGGGAATGTGTCATATTTGAGACCGTAACCGCTGGGGCAACTCATGTTGGGCATTTGACACAGCTCTCAACGTAGCACTTTGAACGCCAATCGGTTGAGTCTTAGCTATCTTGTCATGGGTGGCCTCTAAACATCTCCATTGCAAAACGCTGGTGAATCAAGCTCTCTACGGCTTGCTATCAAGCTGATCAAAGCAATAACTTGGGATGTTTCCTCAAGGTTTTCAAGTATGCTGAGTTCAAATCTGCTATCAGATTTCAAATTCAACTAAGTCTAAGGCAGCTTTGAGGGGTTAGATCCCAGCTACTGATCACTACCTTTGACTCGGCGTTCCTGTTACCACTTCGGGGCAGTGACAATGATGTCTTCAGCTGTAAAGAGCGGGTATCGGGGAAGATCTCTCACTTCCCTAGTGATCAGTACAAGGCCTTCGGGCTGTCGACGGGATCGAGTGCCACTCACTACACTCAAATCTATCATTCCTCACTAAGTGTAAATTACTGACTATACATTTGTCCTGCTATCAGGTTGTTTTGACTTGGTATCTAGTTGAATAGTCTCTTGCTATCAAGAGATTCACTTCTGCTCATAAAGCACATCATCGCTGTAATACCTCCTTTGCTCGAGCGTTCCTTCGGGACGGCGGGTACTGCCGTAGAGGGATTGTGTTGCACGGGTTGTTCGTCGTTTGTTAGACCGAAACCTCTGAGCCGTTGCTCATGTTGGGCGTTCGACTTCATACTCAACGTGACGTTTTCTCTCGCCAGGTCAGAGTACTTCAGCCATTCGACAAAGGTTAGTCTTTATGATATGGAGTAGAGTGAAATGTAATTCATTAGATGCCCCTTCAATGATTGCTCCCATGATAAACGTTGATGAGACAAATGAAATGATTCTCATCTTCCTTTTTCAGTGATTGAAATCTACTAACACACTACCGTATAATCGTCCACTATGGGACAAGACATGATAGAGCCTCCACGCGCTTTGCCCTGGGCAGTCTTCGGACTGGCGAATACTATCATTAAGTTGAATCTGCTATCAGTCAACTTGAACGTTGCGTCGCGTTAGAGGGGTATATAAACCACTGCCTCTCATTTCATTTCATTTCAATCATGCAGACGCCGAACAGTCAAGTCAGCTCTCCTCGCGGACCGCAGTTAAGGCCGCGAAATTTATTTGAGGAGTTTGTCAGGCTAGAGGAGCAAGACAGAGTTTTTAATAATCTTGCTCGGATTGGCAATCCGATGACAGCAACTGCTGTCAATCCAACGGAATGGCGCTACATTCCACTTTTTAGCCATGTGCCAGCTAGTGTGGAAGTCGACAGTGCTACCAAAGAGAGAGTCAAAGACTCTCTCAGCAGAATTGGTAGGGTGTAAGATGACGTTACTCCCGAGAACGAACCATCGGCTCTCTTAAGGGCCACCATGGGGCAAGACATGATAGAACCTCCACGCGGTTTGCCCTGGGCAGTCTTTAGACTGGCGAATACTATCATTAAGTTGAATCTGCTATCAGTCAACTTGAACGTTACATCACATTAGAGGGGTATATAAACCACTACCTCTCATTCCATTTCATTTCAATCATGGAGACGCCAAACGCTGCAGTCAACTCTCCTCGCGGACCACAGTTAAGACCGCGAAATTTATTTGATGAATTTGCTAGAATAGAGGAGCAAGACAGAGTTCACAACAATCTTGCTCAGATTGGTAATGCGATGACAGCAAGTGTTGTCAATCCAACGGAATGGCGCTACATTCCACTTTTTAGTCATGTGCCAGTTAGTGTGGAAGTCGACAGTGCTACCAAAGAGAGAGTCAAAGACTCTCTCAGCAGAATTGGTAGGGTGTAAGATGACGTTACTCCCGAGAACGAACCATCGGCTCTCTTAAGGGCCACCATGGGGCAAGACATGATAGAACCTCCTCGCGGTTTGCCCTGGGCAGTCTTCGGACTGGCGAATACTATCATTAAGTTGAATCTGCTATCAGTCAACTTGAACGTTGCAAATGAAGTTCGGTGTAATACTTCCTTTCGACGGGCGTTCCTGTAAAGGGCGGCGGTGAAACCCGTAGCTATGTATACCGCAGGGGACATTCGGCAATGGTCAATCTTGTTAAACCTCTCTGCGTCATGTTTGCAAGTGATTGCCTCTGTCTCAACGTAGTATGCATTCGCGCCAGGGCGACATTTAGCCAACTGTCGAAGGTTGCCTAAAACTTTCCATTGCATACGTTATGAGAACCATGAGTTCTACCTGTCTCTATCAATGAGACGAATTGATGAATGGAATGAAATGGGAGGACACTCACGCGCCACACGCAACATAACACACTTCTCTCTTCCGTAGTCTAACAAGCTCTTTACACATGGATCGCAGTCGATTGCTATCCCTGTATCAGAAGTGTAAGCTATCTTAATTTATTTGACACTATTTCATCTATTATCATCATCGTCCATATGAAATGTTTTAAGATTTACAAGTTAGACTAAGCGTTCTACTATTTGTAAATGAAAGATATAGTTTCAACAGTTTACAGATTGAAAATAAAGTTTCAATAGTGTGTTTGTGTGTGTATGTTAAGAATAAAGTTTTATCTGTTTGTATGTTAGAAATAGAATGAAGTTTCACCAGTTTACAAGTTAAGAATAAAGTTCTATCTGTTTATATGTTAGAAATAAAATAAAGTTTCAATAGTTTGCAAGTTAAAAATAAAGTTTCAATAGTTTACAAGTTTTAAAATAAAGTTTAAATAGTGTGCAAGATAAAAAATAAAGTTTGAACAGTTTACAAGCTGAAATAAAGTTTTAATAGTGTACACGTTGGAAATAAAGTTTTAATAGTTTATGTGCTTCAAAATAGAGTTATAACAGTTTATATGTTAGAAATAAAATGAAGTTTCATCAGTTTACAAGTTAAGAATAAAGTTCTATCTGTTTGTCTGATAGAAATAAAACAAAGTTTCAACCGTTTACAAGTTAAAAATAAAGTTTCAACAGTTTACAAGTTAAAATTAAAGCTTCAACAATTACAAGTTAAAAATAAAACTTCAAAAGTTTACCAGTTAGAAATAAAGTTTCATCAGTTTACAAGTCAAAATAAAGTTTCAACAGATTATAAGTTAAAAGAAAAGTTCCAATAGTATGTGCATTAGAAATAACGTTTCAGCTGTTTGTATGTTAGAAATAAGATAAAGTTTCAATTGTGTGTACGTTAGAAATAAAGTTCTATCTGTTTCTATGATAGAAATAAAACAAAGTTTCAACCGTTAACAAGTTAAAAATAAAGTTTCAAGAGTTTACAAGTTAAAACTAATGTTTCAATAGTGTATGTATGTTAAGAATAAAGTTAGAACAGTTTACAAGCTGAAATAAAGTTTTAATAGTGTACACGTTGGAAATAAAGTTTTAATAGTTTATGTGCTTCAAAATAGAGTTATAACAGTTTATATGTTAGAAATAAAGTTTCAACAGTCTACAAGTTAAAAATAAAATTATAACTGTTTCAAGAGTTTACAAGTTAAAAATTAAGTTTCAATGGTGTATGCGTTAGAAATAAAGTTTTAGCTGTTTGTATATCAAAATAAAGTTTCAAGAGTTTACAAGTTAGAAATAAAATGAAAGTTCACCAGTTTACAAGTTAAGAATGAAGTTCTATCTGTTTGTATGTTAGAAATAAAACAAAGTTTCAACCGTTAACAAGTTAAAAATAAAGTTTTAAGAGTTACAAGTTAAAACTAATGTTTCAATAGTGTGTGTATGTTAAGAATAAAGTTTTATCTGTTTGTATGTTAGAAATAGAATGAAGTTTCACCAGTTTACAAGTTAAGAATAAAGTTCTATCTGTTTATATGTTAGAAATAAAATAAAGTTTCAATAGTTTGCAAGTTAAAAATAAAGTTTCAATAGTTTACAAGTTTTAAAATAAAGTTTAAATAGTGTGCAAGATAAAAAATAAAGTTTGAACAGTTTACAAGCTGAAATAAAGTTTTAATAGTGTACACGTTGGAAATAAAGTTTTAATAGTTTATGTGCTTCAAAATAGAGTTATAACAGTTTATATGTTAGAAATAAAATGAAGTTTCATCAGTTTACAAGTTAAGAATAAAGTTCTATCTGTTTGTCTGATAGAAATAAAATAAAGTTTCAACCGTTTACAAGTTAAAAATAAAGTTTCAACAGTTTACAAGTTAAAATTAAAGCTTCAACAATTACAAGTTAAAAATAAAACTTCAAAAGTTTACCAGTTAGAAATAAAGTTTCATCAGTTTACAAGTCAAAATAAAGTTTCAACAGATTATAAGTTAAAAGAAAAGTTCCAATAGTATGTGCATTAGAAATAACGTTTCAGCTGTTTGTATGTTAGAAATAAGATAAAGTTTCAATTGTGTGAACGTTAGAAATAAAGTTCTATCTGTTTCTATGATAGAAATAAAACAAAGTTTCAACCGTTAACAAGTTAAAAATAAAGTTTCAAGAGTTTACAAGTTAAAACTAATGTTTCAATAGTGTATGTATGTTAAGAATAAAGTTAGAACAGTTTACAAGCTGAAATAAAGTTTTAATAGTGTACACGTTGGAAATAAAGTTTTAATAGTTTATGTGCTTCAAAATAGAGTTATAACAGTTTATATGTTAGAAATAAAATGAAGTTTCATCAGTTTACAAGTTAACAATAAAGTTCTATCTGTTTGTCTGATAGAAATAAAACAAAGTTTCAACCGTTAACAAGTTAAAAATAAAGTTTTAAGAGTTTACAAGTTTAACTAATGTTTCAATAGTGTGTGTATGTTAAGAATAAAGTTTTATCTGTTTGTATGTTAGAAATAGAATGAAGTTTCACCAGTTTACAAGTTACGAATAAAGTTCTATCTCTTTAAGTTTATAAGTTAAGAATAAAGTTCTATCTGTTTATATGTTAGAAATAGAATGAAGTTTCACCAGTTTACAAGTTAAGAATAAAGTTCTATCTGTTTATATGTTAGAAATAAAATAAAGTTTCAACAGTCTACAAGTTAAAAATAAAATTATAACTGTTTCAAGAGTTTACAAGTTAGAAATTAAGTTTCAATGGTGTATGCGTTAGAAATAAAGTTTTAGCTGTTTGTATATCAAAATAAAGTTTCAAGAGTTTACAAGTTAGAAATAAAATGAAAGTTCACCAGTTTACAAGTTAAGAATGAAGTTCTATCTGTTTGTATGTTAGAAATAAAACAAAGTTTCAACCGTTAACAAGTTAAAAATAAAGTTATAAGAGTTACAAGTTAAAACTAATGTTTCAATAGTGTGTGTATGTTAAGAATAAAGTTTTATCTGTTTGTATGTTAGAAATAGAATGAAGTTTCACCAGTTTACAAGTTAAGAATAAAGTTCTATCTGTTTATATGTTAGAAATAAAATAAAGTTTCAATAGTTTGCAAGTTAAAAATAGAGTTTCAATAGTTTACAAGTTTTAAAATAAAGTTTAAATAGTGTGCAAGATAAAAAATAAAGTTTGAACAGTTTACAAGCTGAAATAAAGTTTTAATAGTGTACACGTTGGAAATAAAGTTTTAATAGTTTATGTGCTTCAAAATAGAGTTATAACAGTTTATATGTTAGAAATAAAATGAAGTTTCATCAGTTTACAAGTTAAGAATAAAGTTCTATCTGTTTGTATGATAGAAATAAAACAAAGTTTCAACCGTTTACAAGTTAAAATAAAGTTTCACCAGTGTACAAGTTAGAAATAAAGTTTCAATAGTGTATATGTTAGAAATAAAGTTTTAGCTGTTTGTATATGAAAAACTAAGTTTCAAGAGTTTACAAGTTAAAAAATAAAGTTTCAATGGTGTATACGTTAGAAATAAAGTTTTAGCTGTTTGTATATCAAAATAAAGTTTCAAGAGTTTACAAGTTAGAAATAAAGTTTCAACAGTGTGCACGTTAAGAATAAAGTTTCAATAGTGTGTATGTTAAGAATAAAGTTCTATCTGTTTATATGTTAGAAATAAAAATGAAGGTTCATCAGTTTACAAGTTAAGAATAAAGTTTTATCTGTTTGTATGTTAGAAATAAAATAAAGTTTCGACCGTTAACAAGTTAAAAATAAAGTTTCAGATTAAAATAAAGTTTCAATAGTGTGTATGATGGAAATAAAGTTTAAGCGCTTTGTGCGTCAGAAATAAAGTTTCAACCGTTTACAAGTTAAAAATAAAGTTTCAACAGTGTGTACGTTAAGAAAAAAGTTCTATCTGTTTATATGTTAGAAATAAAAATAAAGGTTCACCAGTTTACAGGTTAAGAATAAAGTTTTATCTGCTTGTATGTCAGAAATGAAATAAAGTTTCACCAATTTAAAAGTTAAGAATAAAGTTTCAATAGTGTGTATGTTAGAAATAAAGTTTCAATAGTGTGTATGTTAAGAATAAAGTTCTATCTGTTTATATGTTAGAAATAAAAATGAAGGTTCACCAGTTTGCAAGTTAAGAATAAAGTTTTATCTGCTTGCATGTCAGAAATGAAATAAAGTTTCACCAGTTTAAAAGTTAAGAATAAAGTTTCACCAGTTTAAAAGTTAAGAATAAAGTTTCAATAGTGTGTATGTTAAGAATAAAGTTCTATCTGTTTATATGTTAGAAATAAAATGAAGTTTCAATAGTGTGTATGTTAAGAATAAAGTTCTATCTGTTTATATGTTAGAAATAAAATGAAGGTTCACCAGTTTACAAGTTAAGAATAAATTTTATCTGCTTGTATGTTAGAAATAAAATAAAGTTTCACCGATTTACAAGTTAAAAAATAAAGTTTCAATAGTTAACACGTTAAAAATAAAGTTTCAATAGTGTGTATGTTAAGAATAAAGTTCTATCTGTTTGTATATTAGAAAGAAAATGAAGGTTCATCAGTTTACAAGTTAATAATAAAGTTTTATCTGTTTGTATGTTAGAAATAAAACATAGTTTCAACCGTTGACAAGTTAAAAATAAAGTTTCAATAGTTTGCGAGTTAAAACTAATGTTTCAATAGTGCGTATGTTAAGAATAAAGTTTTATCTGTTTGTATGTTAGAAATAAAATGAAGCTTCGCCAGTTTACAAGTTTAGAATAAAGTTTTATCAGCTTGTATGTCAGAAATAAAATGAAGTTTCACCAGTTTACAAATTAAAAATAAAGTTTCAATAGTGTGTACGTTAGAAATAAAGTTTCAACCGTTTACAAGTTAAAATAAAGTTTCAACAGTGTCTACGTTAGAAATAAAGTTTTATCTGTTTGTAAAGTTCGATCGTAGGATTTACTAGTTTGCAAGTTAGACTCAGCATTCTACTAGTTGTAAATGAAAATAACGTTTCAACAGTTTACAGATTAAAATAAAGTTTCAATAGTGTGTATGATGGAAATAAAGTTTAAGCGCTTTGTGCGTTAGAAATAAAGTTTCAGCCGTTGACAAGTTAAAAATAAAGTTTCAACAGTGTGTACGTTAGAAATAAAGTTTCAACAGTTTACAAGTTGAAAAATAAAGTTTCAACAGTGTGTACGTTAGAAATAAATGAAAGTAAGAACTTCATCGTATGAGTATTCAAAGCATGTTTTGGAAATCAAATGTGTGTAGTCCTGACATGATAGAATCGCGTTAGAAATAAAGTTTCAGCCGTTTACAAGTTAAAGATAAAGTTTCAACAGTGTGTACGTTAGAAATAAATGAAAGTAAGAACTTCATCGTATGAGTATTCAAAACATGTTTTGTAAATCAAATGTGTGTAGTCCTGACATGATAGAATCAAGCTTGACAAACGCGTTTGTCAAGTTCATTTGATTCTATCATGTCAGGACTACACACATTTGATTTACAAAACATGTTTTGAATACTCATACGATGAAGTTCTTACTTTCATTTATTTCTAACGTACACACTGTTGAAACTTTATCTTTAACTTGTAAACGCCTGAAACTTTATTTCTAACGCGATTCTATCATGTCAGGACTACACACATTTGATTTACAAAACATGCTTTGAATACTCATACGATGAAGTTCTTACTTTCATTTATTTCTAACGTACACACTGTTGAAACTTTATTTTTCAACTTGTAAACTGTTGAAACTTTATTTCTAACGTACACACTGTTGAAACTTTATTTTTAACTTGTCAACGGCTGAAACTTTATTTCTAACGCACAAAGCGCTTAAACTTTATTTCCATCATACACACTATTGAAACTTTTTTTTAATCTGTAAACTGTTGAAACGTTATTTTCATTTACAACTAGTAGAATGCTGAGTCTAACTTGCAAACTAGTAAATCCTACGATCGAACTTTACAAACAGATAAAACTTTATTTCTAACGTAGACACTGTTGAAACTTTATTTTAACTTGTAAACGGTTGAAACTTTATTTCTAACGTACACACTATTGAAACTTTATTTTTAATTTGTAAACTGGTGAAACTTCATTTTATTTCTAAAATACAAGCTGATAAAACTTTATTCTAAACTTGTAAACTGGCGAAGCTTCATTTTATTTCTAACATACAAACAGATAAAACTTTATTCTTAACATACGCACTATTGAAACATTAGTTTTAACTCGCAAACTATTGAAACTTTATTTTTAACTTGTCAACGGTTGAAACTATGTTTTACTTCTAACATACAAACAGATAAAACTTTATTATTAACTTGTAAACTGATGAACCTTCATTTTCTTTCTAATATACAAACAGATAGAACTTTATTCTTAACATACACACTATTGAAACTTTATTTTTAACGTGTTAACTATTGAAACTTTATTTTTTAACTTGTAAATCGGTGAAACTTTATTTTATTTCTAACATACAAGCAGATAAAATTTATTCTTAACTTGTAAACTGGTGAACCTTCATTTTATTTCTAACATATAAACAGATAGAACTTTATTCTTAACATACACACTATTGAAACTTCATTTTATTTCTAACATATAAACAGATAGAACTTTATTCTTAACATACACACTATTGAAACTTTATTCTTAACTTTTAAACTGGTGAAACTTTATTCTTAACTTTTAAACTGGTGAAACTTTATTTCATTTCTGACATGCAAGCAGATAAAACTTTATTCTTAACTTGCAAACTGGTGAACCTTCATTTTTATTTCTAACATATAAAAAGATAGAACTTTATTCTTAACATACACACTATTGAAACTTTATTTCTAACATACACACTATTGAAACTTTATTCTTAACTTTTAAACTGGTGAAACTTTATTTCATTTCTGACATACAAGCAGATAAAACTTTATTCTTAACCTGTAAACTGGTGAACCTTTATTTTTATTTCTAACATATAAACAGATAGAACTTTTTTCTTAACGTACACACTGTTGAAACTTTATTTTTAACTTGTAAACGGTTGAAACTTTATTTCTGACGCACAAAGCGCTTAAACTTTATTTCCATCATACACACTATTGAAACTTTATTTTAATCTGAAACTTTATTTTTAACTTGTTAACGGTCGAAACTTTATTTTATTTCTAACATACAAACAGATAAAACTTTATTCTTAACTTGTAAACTGATGAACCTTCATTTTTATTTCTAACATATAAACAGATAGAACTTTATTCTTAACATACACACTATTGAAACTTTATTCTTAACGTGCACACTGTTGAAACTTTATTTCTAACTTGTAAACTCTTGAAACTTTATTTTGATATACAAACAGCTAAAACTTTATTTCTAACGTATACACCATTGAAACTTTATTTTTTAACTTGTAAACTCTTGAAACTTAGTTTTTCATATACAAACAGCTAAAACTTTATTTCTAACATATACACTATTGAAACTTTATTTCTAACTTGTACACTGGTGAAACTTTATTTTAACTTGTAAACGGTTGAAACTTTGTTTTATTTCTATCATACAAACAGATAGAACTTTATTCTTAACTTGTAAACTGATGAAACTTCATTTTATTTCTAACATATAAACTGTTATAACTCTATTTTGAAGCACATAAACTATTAAAACTTTATTTCCAACGTGTACACTATTAAAACTTTATTTCAGCTTGTAAACTGTTCAAACTTTATTTTTTATCTTGCACACTATTTAAACTTTATTTTAAAACTTGTAAACTATTGAAACTTTATTTTTAACTTGCAAACTATTGAAACTTTATTTTATTTCTAACATATAAACAGATAGAACTTTATTCTTAACTTGTAAACTGGTGAAACTTCATTCTATTTCTAACATACAAACAGATAAAACTTTATTCTTAACATACACACACTATTGAAACATTAGTTTTAACTTGTAACTCTTATAACTTTATTTTTAACTTGTTAACGGTTGAAACTTTGTTTTATTTCTAACATACAAACAGATAGAACTTCATTCTTAACTTGTAAACTGGTGAACCTTCATTTTATTTCTAACTTGTAAACTCTTGAAACTTTATTTTGATATACAAACAGCTAAAACTTTATTTCTAACGCATACACCATTGAAACTTAATTTCTAACTTGTAAACTCTTGAAACAGTTATAATTTTATTTTTAACTTGTAGACTGTTGAAACTTTATTTTATTTCTAACATATAAACAGATAGAACTTTATTCTTAACTTGTAAACTGGTGAAACTTCATTCTATTTCTAACATATAAACAGATAGAACTTTATTCTTAACTTATAAACTTAAAGAGATAGAACTTTATTCGTAACTTGTAAACTGGTGAAACTTCATTCTATTTCTAACATACAAACAGATAAAACTTTATTCTTAACCTACACACACTATTGAAACATTAGTTAAACTTGTAAACTCTTAAAACTTTATTTTTAACTTGTTAACGGTTGAAACTTTGTTTTATTTCTATCAGACAAACAGATAGAACTTTATTGTTAACTTGTAAACTGATGAAACTTCATTTTATTTCTAACATATAAACTGTTATAACTCTATTTTGAAGCACATAAACTATTAAAACTTTATTTCCAACGTGTACACTATTAAAACTTTATTTCAGCTTGTAAACTGTTCTAACTTTATTCTTAACATACATACACTATTGAAACATTAGTTTTAACTTGTAAACTCTTGAAACTTTATTTTTAACTTGTTAACGGTTGAAACTTTGTTTTATTTCTATCATAGAAACAGATAGAACTTTATTTCTAACGTACACACAATTGAAACTTTATCTTATTTCTAACATACAAACAGCTGAAACGTTATTTCTAATGCACATACCATTGGAACTTTTCTTTTAACTTATAATCTGTTGAAACTTTATTTTGACTTGTAAACTGATGAAACTTTATTTCTAACTGGTAAACTTTTGAAGTTTTATTTTTAACTTGTAATTGTTGAAGCTTTAATTTTAACTTGTAAACTGTTGAAACTTTATTTTTAACTTGTAAACGGTTGAAACTTTATTTTATTTCTATCAGACAAACAGATAGAACTTTATTCTTAACTTGTAAACTGATGAAACTTCATTTTATTTCTAACATATAAACTGTTATAACTCTATTTTGAAGCACATAAACTATTAAAACTTTATTTCCAACGTGTACACTATTAAAACTTTATTTCAGCTTGTAAACTGTTCAAACTTTATTTTTTATCTTGCACACTATTTAAACTTTATTTTAAAACTTGTAAACTATTGAAACTTTATTTTTAACTTGCAAACTATTGAAACTTTATTTTATTTCTAACATATAAACAGATAGAACTTTATTCTTAACTTGTAAACTGGTGAAACTTCATTCTATTTCTAACATACAAACAGATAAAACTTTATTCTTAACATACACACACTATTGAAACATTAGTTTTAACTTGTAACTCTTAAAACTTTATTTTTAACTTGTTAACGGTTGAAACTTTGTTTTATTTCTAACATACAAACAGATAGAACTTCATTCTTAACTTGTAAACTGGTGAACCTTCATTTTATTTCTAACTTGTAAACTCTTGAAACTTTATTTTGATATACAAACAGCTAAAACTTTATTTCTAACGCATACACCATTGAAACTTAATTTCTAACTTGTAAACTCTTGAAACAGTTATAATTTTATTTTTAACTTGTAGACTGTTGAAACTTTATTTCTAACATATAAACTGTTATAACTCTATTTTGAAGCACATAAACTATTAAAACTTTATTTCCAACGTGTACACTATTAAAACTTTATTTCAGCTTGTAAACTGTTCTAACTTTATTCTTAACATACATACACTATTGAAACATTAGTTTTAACTTGTAAACTCTTGAAACTTTATTTTTAACTTGTTAACGGTTGAAACTTTGTTTTATTTCTATCATAGAAACAGATAGAACTTTATTCTTAACTTGTAAACTGATGAAACTTCATTTTATTTCTAACATATAAACTGTTATAACTCTATTTTGAAGCACATAAACTATTAAAACTTTATTTCCAACGTGTACACTATTAAAACTTTATTTCAGCTTGTAAACTGTTCAAACTTTATTTTTTATCTTGCACACTATTTAAACTTTATTTTAAAACTTGTAAACTATTGAAACTTTATTTTTAACTTGCAAACTATTGAAACTTTATTTTATTTCTAACATATAAACAGATAGAACTTTATTCTTAACTTGTAAACTGGTGAAACTTCATTCTATTTCTAACATACAAACAGATAAAACTTTATTCTTAACATACACACACTATTGAAACATTAGTTTTAACTTGTAACTCTTAAAACTTTATTTTTAACTTGTTAACGGTTGAAACTTTGTTTTATTTCTAACATACAAACAGATAGAACTTCATTCTTAACTTGTAAACTGGTGAACTTTCATTTTATTTCTAACTTGTAAACTCTTGAAACTTTATTTTGATATACAAACAGCTAAAACTTTATTTCTAACGCATACACCATTGAAACTTAATTTCTAACTTGTAAACTCTTGAAACAGTTATAATTTTATTTTTAACTTGTAGACTGTTGAAACTTTATTTCTAACATATAAACTGTTATAACTCTATTTTGAAGCACATAAACTATTAAAACTTTATTTCCAACGTGTACACTATTAAAACTTTATTTCAGCTTGTAAACTGTTCTAACTTTATTCTTAACATACATACACTATTGAAACATTAGTTTTAACTTGTAAACTCTTGAAACTTTATTTTTAACTTGTTAACGGTTGAAACTTTGTTTTATTTCTATCATAGAAACAGATAGAACTTTATTTCTAACGTACACACAATTGAAACTTTATCTTATTTCTAACATACAAACAGCTGAAACGTTATTTCTAATGCACATACCATTGGAACTTTTCTTTTAACTTATAATCTGTTGAAACTTTATTTTGACTTGTAAACTGATGAAACTTTATTTCTAACTGGTAAACTTTTGAAGTTTTATTTTTAACTTGTAATTGTTGAAGCTTTAATTTTAACTTGTAAACTGTTGAAACTTTATTTTTAACTTGTAAACGGTTGAAACTTTGTTTTATTTCTATCAGACAAACAGATAGAACTTTATTCTTAACTTGTAAACTGATGAAACTTCATTTTATTTCTAACATATAAACTGTTATAACTCTATTTTGAAGCACATAAACTATTAAAACTTTATTTCCAACGTGTACACTATTAAAACTTTATTTCAGCTTGTAAACTGTTCAAACTTTATTTTTTATCTTGCACACTATTTAAACTTTATTTTAAAACTTGTAAACTATTGAAACTTTATTTTTAACTTGCAAACTATTGAAACTTTATTTTATTTCTAACATATAAACAGATAGAACTTTATTCTTAACTTGTAAACTGGTGAAACTTCATTCTATTTCTAACATACAAACAGATAAAACTTTATTCTTAACATACACACACACACACTATTGAAACTTTATTTTCAATCTGTAAACTGTTGAAACTATATCTTTCATTTACAAATAGTAGAACGCTTAGTCTAACTTGTAAATCTTAAAACATTTCATATGGACGATGATGATAATAGATGAAATAGTGTCAAATAAATTAAGATAGCTTACACTTCTGATACAGGGATAGCAATCGACTGCGATCCATGTGTAAAGAGCTTGTTAGACTACGGAAGAGAGAAGTGTGTTATGTTGCGTGTGGCGCGTGAGTGTCCTCCCATTTCATTCCATTCATCAATTCGTCTCATTGATAGAGACAGGTAGAACTCATGGTTCTCATAACGTATGCAATGGAAAGTTTTAGGCAACCTTCGACAGTTGGCTAAATGTCGCCCTGGCGCGAATGCATACTACGTTGAGACAGAGGCAATCACTTGCAAACATGACGCAGAGAGGTTTAACAAGATTGACCATTGCCGAATGTCCCCTGCGGTATACATAGCTACGGGTTTCACCGCCGCCCTTTACAGGAACGCCCGTCGAAAGGAAGTATTACACCGAACTTCATTTGCAACGTTCAAGTTGACTGATAGCAGATTCAACTTAATGATAGTATTCGCCAGTCCGAAGACTGCCCAGGGCAAACCGCGAGGAGGTTCTATCATGTCTTGCCCCATGGTGGCCCTTAAGAGAGCCGATGGTTCGTTCTCGGGAGTAACGTCATCTTACACCCTACCAATTCTGCTGAGAGAGTCTTTGACTCTCTCTTTGGTAGCACTGTCGACTTCCACACTAACTGGCACATGACTAAAAAGTGGAATGTAGCGCCATTCCGTTGGATTGACAACACTTGCTGTCATCGCATTACCAATCTGAGCAAGATTGTTGTGAACTCTGTCTTGCTCCTCTATTCTAGCAAATTCATCAAATAAATTTCGCGGTCTTAACTGTGGTCCGCGAGGAGAGTTGACTGCAGCGTTTGGCGTCTCCATGATTGAAATGAAATGGAATGAGAGGTAGTGGTTTATATACCCCTCTAATGTGATGTAACGTTCAAGTTGACTGATAGCAGATTCAACTTAATGATAGTATTCGCCAGTCTAAAGACTGCCCAGGGCAAACCGCGTGGAGGTTCTATCATGTCTTGCCCCATGGTGGCCCTTAAGAGAGCCGATGGTTCGTTCTCGGGAGTAACGTCATCTTACACCCTACCAATTCTGCTGAGAGAGTCTTTGACTCTCTCTTTGGTAGCACTGTCGACTTCCACACTAGCTGGCACATGGCTAAAAAGTGGAATGTAGCGCCATTCCGTTGGATTGACAGCAGTTGCTGTCATCGGATTGCCAATCCGAGCAAGATTATTAAAAACTCTGTCTTGCTCCTCTAGCCTGACAAACTCCTCAAATAAATTTCGCGGCCTTAACTGCGGTCCGCGAGGAGAGCTGACTTGACTGTTCGGCGTCTGCATGATTGAAATGAAATGAAATGAGAGGCAGTGGTTTATATACCCCTTTAACGCGACGCAACGTTCAAGTTGACTGATAGCAGATTCAACTTAATGATAGTATTCGCCAGTCCGAAGACTGCCCAGGGCAAAGCGCGTGGAGGCTCTATCATGTCTTGTCCCATAGTGGACGATTATACGGTAGTGTGTTAGTAGATTTCAATCACTGAAAAAGGAAGATGAGAATCATTTCATTTGTCTCATCAACGTTTATCATGGGAGCAATCATTGAAGGGGCATCTAATGAATTACATTTCACTCTACTCCATATCATAAAGACTAACCTTTGTCGAATGGCTGAAGTACTCTGACCTGGCGAGAGAAAACGTCACGTTGAGTATGAAGTCGAACGCCCAACATGAGCAACGGCTCAGAGGTTTCGGTCTAACAAACGACGAACAACCCGTGCAACACAATCCCTCTACGGCAGTACCCGCCGTCCCGAAGGAACGCTCGAGCAAAGGAGGTATTACAGCGATGATGTGCTTTATGAGCAGAAGTGAATCTCTTGATAGCAAGAGACTATTCAACTAGATACCAAGTCAAAACAACCTGATAGCAGGACAAATGTATAGTCAGTAATTTACACTTAGTGAGGAATGATAGATTTGAGTGTAGTGAGTGGCACTCGATCCCGTCGACAGCCCGAAGGCCTTGTACTGATCACTAGGGAAGTGAGAGATCTTCCCCGATACCCGCTCTTTACAGCTGAAGACATCATTGTCACTGCCCCGAAGTGGTAACAGGAACGCCGAGTCAAAGGTAGTGATCAGTAGCTGGGATCTAACCCCTCAAAGCTGCCTTAGACTTAGTTGAATTTGAAATCTGATAGCAGATTTGAACTCAGCATACTTGAAAACCTTGAGGAAACATCCCAAGTTATTGCTTTGATCAGCTTGATAGCAAGCCGTAGAGAGCTTGATTCACCAGCGTTTTGCAATGGAGATGTTTAGAGGCCACCCATGACAAGATAGCTAAGACTCAACCGATTGGCGTTCAAAGTGCTACGTTGAGAGCTGTGTCAAATGCCCAACATGAGTTGCCCCAGCGGTTACGGTCTCAAATATGACACATTCCCTTGCCACACTTATCACTACGGCATCGTCCGCCGTCCCGAAGGAACACCCTGTCAGTGGAATATTACAGCAAAACTCTCCGTGTCTTGCTCGCTTTCAGTGAAAAGCCGCTTATAGCATGAGAAGACTGGCTCAGACATCATTAAAAATGCTTTCATTGACTTCAGCAGGGTCGAAAACCCCAGAAAACCTCCAAAAATAGTGAATTTAAATTTTTCAACTTTTTAGCACTACTTATGAAATTTTATAAGTAGTCCATCACTTAGGCCAGGTCAATAGCGACCGAACCTTTTTTGAATCAAGTCAAACGGACTTGTAGAAGCAAAGTTACAAGCCTTTAAAGTTTTGGAGTCTTTTATGGCCTGGAGACGAAGGCCATCTCCTGGCGAACCTCGAAGTCTGACGCCTTAGCTGATATCAGCAATGAAATTTTCTAAGTCGGTTTCTTACAGAAACTCGGGATTTGGAATGTCCGAAGCTATCATCGGAGCTCAGAGAGACGACCTACCTCTGACAATCGTTCTCCTCTAAATGAAAAGTCTCCGTCGGTTCCCAGCTTATATAGTGTGTGGCGATCAGCTGATGACGTAATACCCATCATCCAAACACTAAAAATCCCGTCTATCTCCGGTTCTAGTGCTCCGATTGAGCTGGAAATACACCATTTCCATGTAGAATTTGACGCTGAATCCGAATCTGGCCTCCGTTTTCCCATCCGATGCTTCGTTTTGGCTCTACAGTAGGCAGCCATCGCAAAAATTCTAACTCTGTCGTTTTTCCGAAAAATGTTGAACATTTTTCTCGCCGATTGACTTGAAACTCTCCGATTGACTTGAAACTCACCATGCAGATAAAGAATTTCACGCTGATTCCAAATCTGAAATCCGTTTTCCAATCCGATGCTTCGTTTTGAAGCTAGAGGCCAAAACATCCCAAATTCTAACTCTGTCGTTTTTTCGAAAAATGTTGAAAATTTTTTCTCTCCGATTGACTTGAAACTCACCATACAGATAAAGAATTTCACGCTGATTCCAAATCTGAAATCCGTTTTCCAATCCGATGCTTCGTTTTGAAGCTAGAGCCCAAAACGTCCCAAATTCTAACTCTGTCGTTTTTCACCAATGTCCCAAAATCTTAAATGGCCTCTCACATCTAAACGAAGACAGATAGGAACAAGCCGATTCTTTCAGTGAATTTGTCTCACTCTTAGCTTTCAAACGAGCTATCGCACGACAAAATCCGTCCACTGGAAGCCAAAATCGAAGCAAGCTGTCCAGAGGGGGGGGGACGTCAGTGAAAATTTTTTCTCTCCGATTTCGCTGGAAACATCCTTCCTAACCCAAAATTTCACGTAGATTCCGAATCTGGCCTCCGTTTTCTCATCCGATGCTTCGTTTGGGCGCTACACACCAAAACATCCCAAATTCTAACTCTGTCGTTTTTTCGAAAAATGTTGAAAATTTTTTCTCACCGATTGACTTGAAACTCACCATACAGATAAAGAATTTCACGCTGATTCCAAATCTGAAATCCGTTTTCCAATCCGATGCTTCGTTTTGAAGCTAGAGGCCAAAACGTCCCAAATTCTAACTCTGTCGTTTTTCGCCAATGTCCCAAAATCTTAAATGGCATCTCACATCTAAACGAAGACAGATAGGAACAAGCCGATTCTTTCACTGAATTTGTCTCACTCTTAGCTTTCAAACGAGCTATCGCACGACAAAATCCGTCCACTGGAAGCCAAAATCGAAGCAAGCTGTCCAGAGGGGGGGGGACGTCAGTGAAAATTTTTTCTCTCCGATTTCGCTGGAAACATCCTTCCTAACCCAAAATTTCACGTAGATTCCGAATCTGAAATCCGTTTTCTCATCCGATGCTTCGTTTGGGCGCTACACACCAAAACGTCCCAAATTCTAACTCTGTCGTTTTTTGCCAATGTCCCAAAATCTTAAATGGCGTCTCACATCTAAACGAAGACAGATAGGAACAAGCCGATTCTTTCACTGAATTTGTCTCACTCTTAGCTTTCAAACGAGCTATCGCACGACAAAATCCGTCCACTGGAAGCCAAAATCGAAGCAAGCTGTCCAGAGGGGGGGGGGAAGTCAGTGAAAATTTTTTCTCTCCGATTTCGCTGGAAACATCCTTCCTAACCCAAAATTTCACGTAGATTCCGAATCTGGCCTCCGTTTTCTCATCCGATGCTTCGTTTGGGCGCTACACACCAAAACATCCCAAATTCTAACTCTGTCGTTTTTTCGAAAAATGTTGAAAATTTTTTCTCTCCGATTGACTTGAAACTCTCCGATTGACTTGAAACTCACCATGCAGATAGAGAATTTCACGCTGATTCCAAATCTGAAATCCGTTTTCCAATCCGATGCTTCGTTTTGAAGCTAGAGCCCAAAACATCCCAAATTCTAACTCTGTCGTTTTTTCGAAAAATGTTGAAAATTTTTTCTCTCCGATTGACTTGAAACTCACCATACAGATAAAGAATTTCACGCTGATTCCAAATCTGAAATCCGTTTTCCAATCCGATGCTTCGTTTTGAAGCTAGAGCCCAAAACGTCCCAAATTCTAACTCTGTCGTTTTTCACCAATGTCCCAAAATCTTAAATGGCCTCTCACATCTAAACGAAGACAGATAGGAACAAGCCGATTCTTTCAGTGAATTTGTCTCACTCTTAGCTTTCAAACGAGCTATCGCACGACAAAATCCGTCCACTGGAAGCCAAAATCGAAGCAAGCTGTCCAGAGGGGGGGGGACGTCAGTGAAAATTTTTTCTCTCCGATTTCGCTGGAAACATCCTTCCTAACCCAAAATTTCACGTAGATTCCGAATCTGGCCTCCGTTTTCTCATCCGATGCTTCGTTTGGGCGCTACACACCAAAACATCCCAAATTCTAACTCTGTCGTTTTTTCGAAAAATGTTGAAAATTTTTTCTCACCGATTGACTTGAAACTCACCATACAGATAAAGAATTTCACGCTGATTCCAAATCTGAAATCCGTTTTCCAATCCGATGCTTCGTTTTGAAGCTAGAGGCCAAAACGTCCCAAATTCTAACTCTGTCGTTTTTCGCCAATGTCCCAAAATCTTAAATGGCATCTCACATCTAAACGAAGACAGATAGGAACAAGCCGATTCTTTCACTGAATTTGTCTCACTCTTAGCTTTCAAACGAGCTATCGCACGACAAAATCCGTCCACTGGAAGCCAAAATCGAAGCAAGCTGTCCAGAGGGGGGGGGACGTCAGTGAAAATTTTTTCTCTCCGATTTCGCTGGAAACATCCTTCCTAACCCAAAATTTCACGTAGATTCCGAATCTGAAATCCGTTTTCTCATCCGATGCTTCGTTTGGGCGCTACACACCAAAACGTCCCAAATTCTAACTCTGTCGTTTTTTGCCAATGTCCCAAAATCTTAAATGGCGTCTCACATCTAAACGAAGACAGATAGGAACAAGCCGATTCTTTCACTGAATTTGTCTCACTCTTAGCTTTCAAACGAGCTATCGTACGACAAAATCCGTCCACTAGAAGCCAAAATCGAAGCAAGCTGTCCAGAGGGGGGGGGAAGTCAGTGAAAATTTTTTCTCTGCGATTTCGCTGGAAACATCCTTCCTAACCCAAAATTTCACGTAGATTCCGAATCTGGCCTCCGTTTTCTCATCCGATGCTTCGTTTGGGCGCTACACACCAAAACGTCCCAAATTCTAACTCTGTCGTTTTTTCGAAAAATGTTGAAAATTTTTTCTCTCCGATTGACTTGAAACTCTCCGATTGACTTGAAACTCACCATGCAGATAGAGAATTTCACGCTGATTCCAAATCTGAAATCCGTTTTCCAATCCGATGCTTCGTTTTGAAGCTACAGGCCAAAACGTCCCAAATTCTAACTCTGTCGTTTTTCGCCAATGTCCCAAAATCTTAAATGGCGTCTCACATCTAAACGAAGACAGATAGGAACAAGCCGATTCTTTCACTGAATTTGTCTCACTCTTAGCTTTCAAACGAGCTATCGCACGACAAAATCCGTCCACTGGAAGCCAAAATCGAAGCAAGCTGTCCAGAGGGGGGGACGTCAGTGAAAATTTTTTCTCTCCGATTTCGCTGGAAACATCCTTCCTAACCCAAAATTTCACGTAGATTCCGAATCTGGCCTCCGTTTTCTCATCCGATGCTTCGTTTGGGCGCTACACACCAAAACATCCCAAATTCTAACTCTGTCGTTTTTTCGAAAAATGTTGAAAATTTTTTCTCACCGATTGACTTGAAACTCACCATACAGATAAAGAATTTCACGCTGATTCCAAATCTGAAATCCGTTTTCCAATCCGATGCTTCGTTTTGAAGCTAGAGGCCAAAACGTCCCAAATTCTAACTCTGTCGTTTTTCACCAATGTCCCAAAATCTTAAATGGCGTCTCACATCTAAACGAAGACAGATAGGAACAAGCCGATTCTTTCACTGAATTTGTCTCACTCTTAGCTTTCAAACGAGCTATCGCACGACAAAATCCGTCCACTGGAAGCCAAAATCGAAGCAAGCTGTCCAGAGAGAGGGGCGGGGGGGGACGTCAGTGAAAATTTTTTCTCTCCGATTTCGCTGGAAACATCCTTCCTAACCAAAAATTTCACGTAGATTCCGAATCTGGCCTCCGTTTTCTCATCCGATGCTTCGTTTGGGCGCTACACACCAAAACATCCCAAATTCTAACTCTGTCGTTTTTTCGAAAAATGTTGAAAATTTTTTCTCACCGATTGACTTGAAACTCACCATACAGATAAAGAATTTCACGCTGATTCCAAATCTGAAATCCGTTTTCCAATCCGATGCTTCGTTTTGAAGCTAGAGGCCAAAACGTCCCAAATTCTAACTCTGTCGTTTTTCGCCAATGTCCCAAAATCTTAAATGGCATCTCACATCTAAACGAAGACAGATAGGAACAAGCCGATTCTTTCACTGAATTTGTCTCACTCTTAGCTTTCAAACGAGCTATCGCACGACAAAATCCGTCCACTGGAAGCCAAAATCGAAGCAAGCTGTCCAGAGGGGGGGGACGTCAGTGAAAATTTTTTCTCTGCGATTTCGCTGGAAACATCCTTCCTAACCCAAAATTTCACGTAGATTCCGAATCTGGCCTCCGTTTTCTCATCCGATGCTTCGTTTGGGCGCTACACACCAAAACGTCCCAAATTCTAACTCTGTCGTTTTTCGCCAATGTCCCAAAATCTTAAATGGCGTCTCACATCTAAACAAAGACAGATAGGAACAAGCCGATTCTTTCACTGAATTTGTCTCACTCTTAGCTTTCAAACGAGCTATCGCACGACAAAATCCGTCCACTAGAAGCCAAAATCGAAGCAAGCTGTCCAGAGGGGGGGGACGTCAGTGAAAATTTTTTCTCTGCGATTTCGCTGGAAACATCCTTCCTAACCCAAAATTTCACGTAGATTCCGAATCTGGCCTCCGTTTTCTCATCCGATGCTTCGTTTGGGCGCTACACACCAAAACGTCCCAAATTCTAACTCTGTCGTTTTTTCGAAAAATGTTGAAAATTTTTTCTCTCCGATTGACTTGAAACTCACCATACAGATAAAGAATTTCACGCTGATTCCAAATCTGAAATCCGTTTTCCAATCCGATGCTTCGTTTTGAAGCTAGAGGCCAAAACGTCCCAAATTCTAACTCTGTCGTTTTTCGCCAATGTCCCAAAATCTTAAATGGCGTCTCACATCTAAACGAAGACAGATAGGAACAAGCCGATTCTTTCACTGAATTTGTCTCACTCTTAGCTTTCAAACGAGCTATCGTACGACAAAATCCGTCCACTAGAAGCCAAAATCGAAGCAAGCTGTCCAGAGGGGGGGGACGTCAGTGAAAATTTTTTCTCTGCGATTTCGCTGGAAACATCCTTCCTAACCCAAAATTTCACGTAGATTCCGAATCTGGCCTCCGTTTTCTCATCCGATGCTTCGTTTGGGCGCTACACACCAAAACATCCCAAATTCTAACTCTGTCGTTTTTTCGAAAAATGTTGAAAATTTTTTCTCTCCGATTGACTTGAAACTCACCATACAGATAAAGAATTTCACGCTGATTCCAAATCTGAAATCCGTTTTCCAATCCGATGCTTCGTTTTGAAGCTAGAGGCCAAAACGTCCCAAATTCTAACTCTGTCGTTTTTCGCCAATGTCCCAAAATCTTAAATGGCGTCTCACATCTAAACGAAGACAGATAGGAACAAGCCGATTCTTTCACTGAATTTGTCTCACTCTTAGCTTTCAAACGAGCTATCGCACGACAAAATCCGTCCACTAGAAGCCAAAATCGAAGCAAGCTGTCCAGAGGGGGGGGGACGTCAGTGAAAATTTTTTCTCTCCGATTTCGCTGGAAACATCCTTCCTAACCCAAAATTTCACGTAGATTCCGAATCTGGCCTCCGTTTTCTCATCCGATGCTTCGTTTGGACGCTACACACCAAAACGTCCCAAATTCTAACTCTGTCGTTTTTCGAAAAATGTTGAAAATTTTTTCTCACCGATTGCCTTGAAACTCACCCTACCGATGCAGAATTTCACGCTGAACACGAATCCGACCTCCGTTTTCTCATCCGACCACTCCTTCCACTCGAAACAACCCATTTTACAACCCAACATTCAGCACGAAAAACATCACACACTATAGCCTCAAGACTAATCCTGGCGGTCGCCCAAGTCCACCACGACACTCAGACCCAAAGCACCACGGCGGCCGACCACGACACTCTGCCGTTCCAGAGGGGGGGGAGGGGAGGGGGAGGGGGGGGAGTCAGCGATGGCGGCCATCTTGCGCTATCTGGTGTTTGTCACTTCCTTACTACTCAGCGTCTCAACCATGTAATAGTAAAAAGATCATGAATCTTGAATCCAACACCCTGACTCATAAAATTTGCAGAATTTTTACCCCTAGCAAGGGACCATGAACGAATCTATTGGTTACTCAATAGAAATTTTAGAAAGATAAATTGTTTTAGTTTAAATTAACTAAAGGTAGATGTCATATGTTGGGAATGCTTGTTATCAGATTCCAAGAGAATATCAGCCAAAACGAAGATTGTCAGGTGGGTGGAAATGTTTCATGAAGAAAAGCATGGTTTTAGCCATCCTTGAAACCAATCTACAAATACTTTTTTGAAATCAAGCTGTAAAGTGGTTTTCGAACATCCTTTTTTTTAAACTGTTCTTTTGATTCACTTAAGGATACAGCTATTCAGTTGAAATCAAAAGCCTTAACTTATTTAGATATTACAGCATGCGGCAACTGTGTTTTGCGCTAATTGATGTTTATTACATGAGGTACGGCACATCATTATAGGCACCGCACATTATAGGTACGACACATTATATGAGGCAGCACTATTGCATGCCATTTGCAATTAACAAGTTAATGAAATTTAGGCGGGCATTTATTAAATATTAATATATACCCGTCGAAATTTCACTAGCTTTCTAATTGCAAAACCCGGTTATGGATGTAACTTTAAATAGAGAGTTATGTGTTGAGGGATGTGAACTAGGCCTGCTGATGATTCTTGATATTGGATGAAATGGCAGCTATTAAGGTATGCTCCCATTTTTCAACTGAGGATGCAACTCAATATTTAGCTATTCTATTTACATTATTGCATGAATGCACCATAAGTAACTATAGACCTGAAATGAGACCTATGAAAGTCAATATTCCACAGCTTTCACAAAACAAGGAGATTTTATGTTCATTTCATTGTTTAAAGAAAACAAGAAAAGCAGGAAATTGTTTGTTTGGCAGAAAACTATATTTCAAAACATGTCATGTGCTGAGAAAGTGAGAAAATAAATCAATCAAAACTCCGCTTTTCAATATACAGGCCGATATAATAAAGTAAAAGTTAAATGTTTGAGAGACAGGCATCCGGCATCCAGCGTCTTTAGCAATCGATGTTCGGATGACCTGTACTTTTTTGGCCGTACCGTTATTTAATGTAATTTAACCCTAGTCACAGCAAGTTGATTGTTGAAAGCACAAATAAGTGCAATTCAGTGATTATTGTAATCAAATTATTGTAGTTTATTGATTGATTGATTTGTACTATGTTTCAATTACTTGGACTACTGGAAGGCTTTAGAATGATTTAACATGCTGCATATTGAGGAGCCAAGACTTTTCTTCAGTTGAGCATTGCTATAGGTCAATTGAATTGAAAATTTCAGAAAAGGATCAACCATATTTAGGCTTGTAGCCATTACGTTATTTCTTACTTGCGTAGAGGAAAACAGCATAATACGTGCGAAGTAGTTTCGAAACCTATGTTCACGATATATTCTGCATTCATTGTCACAAACTGATCGCTTTCAGGATTCTGCAGAAGTGGTATTAAGTGCAATTTTAAGTATCTCAGAATGCGACTTTTACTTTGTGAGCATGTCGGTTGTCTGTTATGAATGCAACATAAATGTCCTATTATAGAATTTACAATTAATTGATTTCTGACATGCAATAATTGCAATTAATTGACTTCTTCGTTCTGCTGCAATTTAAAATAAATGGATCGCAGTGATCAGTTGAATTGCAACTATTGATAACCCATGACTGCATGTGATATTCAGTGTCTTTCATAACGTAACATGTATGATATGAGATAGTGCTGGCGTTATGCAAAGCACCATAATTCATAAATTGTGTCATCATTTGCCTGTCATTGAAAACTGAAATAGAAATTTTTCATGTGGCACTCAAAACCAATCTTTACTTCAATGATAGAGTGACAGTGGATCATTAAACGAAAAATTACACCGTCGTGATCACAGCCAAAATTTTAGCTATGTATTATGGCATTGTATTGCATTATCGAGCCAATATCATCCAATATAAGCTGATCATAAAAAACGAACCACCTTCAATACGTCGAGATTCAATCGATTTTCAGGCTTTCCAGTCGCGTCACACATCATTCAAGAGCTTACATTCTCAAGTTTCAGTTAAGCTATGATAAACTTGTATCCGTTATTGTGCTTACTGGACAGTGGGAAAGAATGAAAATCGCTCAATTTACAAATCGTAATTTATCAATGAAAAGACATGTGAGTATGATAATTGAATCAAGCACAAGGCGAACGTACATTTTCTGAGCTTTCTTTTGATGCATTACTATTAAATTATCACAAAATCGCAACTGCAGTATAATTGCAGTGTGGAATTGAGGCCAGTCCTCCACGTATCCGGTTGATTTTGCAACGAATGAGAAAAAACGTCTTCTTACACCATGCTTATTAATTCATTGTGTGACGTTTCGCTCACCTAAGAACGCAGCCGTGAAAGACCCGTGCAACAGCACATAATGCTTTACGAAGTAAGTAAAATCACAAAACTAACTAAATTTTTTACTAGCTATAGATTGGCTGCCATTGTTTTTGTGACTTCTACTTACTTCATAAAGCATTGGGCCTGTGTTGTGCTGCATGATTAAGCTCGATGAGCGAAGCGTCGCACAATAAATTAATAATTATTAATAAAATGCATGGTATCCGAAGATATTACATCTTATTCGTTACAGTATATTGTTTGGAAATGCATCATACATACTCACTTTTTCATGAAGTATTTTGGATGGGATAAGATGGGATCAGATTTGAGTTTTATATATATATATATATATTGACGCAAAATTACATGCATGTACATGTACATGATTAACTTGCGCGCACACGCTGGCCAAACAGAGCCGAGGGACACGAACAAGTTGAGTGCAGGGTAAGTCCAAGCAGGAAAAGGTCACAAGAGAAAGTGTGCAAAAGACACCGTGTCTGGGCTTGGCCTCTTCGGAATCGTTCGGTCGGTTGATGGAGCAGAACTAATGCAAGAGGGATGACACTGCCTCGATGGGAACTGCGGAGACAGTGACCCAGAAGTCCTTGACGTCGGCGACGTAGGGTGCCACTAAGGGCCGGCACTCCAGTGCGCGACATGAGTTCCCGGGAAGTTACTTTCATCGGGAAGTGAATTCCTAGCGCATTTCTTAAAAGAGCGTGGTAATGGGCGTCGATGGTTTGCTCCCTTGTAGCCGTCATGGGTACCGCCTCGAGGCCGTAGAGGAGGATGGGTTCCACTGCAGTACGAAATAGTCGCACCTTCGAGTCGTCTGTCGCCGAGGAGTTGAAGAACTTCCTCAGAAGATGCGAGGCTCTCCATGCTTGGGCTCTTCGCTCCGAGATGATAGCCGTAGGCGAGAAGATGAGGCTGCCGAGGTACTTGAAGTCCCGACATGGTGAGATGGGTTCTCCTCCGGGCAGTCTGAGGATGAATGAGGTGTTGTAACCGACGTGGAGCACCTCCGTCTTCCTTGCATTGACTTGAAGGCCCGCTCCTCGCAGAGTCGGGTCAAAGCGCGCTGGGCTGAGTCCGGATCACGACAAAGAAGGGCGATATCGTCGGCATAGGCGAGGGCAGGCAACGGAACTGCTGGATGTCTGGAACTTCGGCGAGAACACAGGAGGTAACTGTCACTGTCCCGAAGACATCGGCGAAGAACATAGTCAACCACTATGATGAAAAGCACAGGAGCTAAGCTTTAATTTTATGAGAGACAACTATAATTTCCACTACGAATTATGTTTTTCTGAATAATCGGCGATATAACTATCGATTAAAAAGTTTGACTGCTAACTTGACTGCTGGCTGGACATGTATCACTTCTTCATCTAGTAACTTCAAGGAAGTCAAACACCTACTCGAAGAAAATAGGAAGAAGATTGTTGACATTTTTCAATCTGAAATGTCAAAAGTTTCTTTTACATTTGACGTTGTTGGCAAGCGCGTTGAAACTTGAGTTGCCTGTCATGATATTTGAAAAGTTAGATGAAAGATGAAGAAGATCAATAAAGTCATCATTTCAGGGATTGATAAAGTGGATGGGTCTACTGATGCCAAGAACACACATGATCGTGATCAAATATACTCGTACTTCAAATGTCTGGTGAAATCGGTTGTTCCCGAGATATAATGCATTGTGAACTTTCGTCCTGTTAGTCGCATTGGATTGAATCGTCCAACACTCCTTTTTCTCAATCTGAGGAATCAGTCTGTAAAAAATAAACTGTCACAGAACTCCAAATTAGTGCGATCCACAACTAATTTTAAGAACACTTTCGCAAATCCTAACGAGGATGTTGTGATAGTAAAGAATCGTGTTGTTCACCATCAGAAGCTGTCATCGCGAAATTTTCATTGAGAGATTTTAGGTTTCAAAGAAGTTTTCACTGCCCTTTCCCAACCATTTTACTTTTGAATTCAAAAATTCTTTATCCAAAATTTGATGAGTTCCGTGCCTTAATATCATCTTTACAACCAAGATTGGCTCTAATTGCAGAGTCATGGCTACATTCGAGTAACTCTGATGATATCATATTTATTTATGGATGCAATATGTGCATGTACAGGTGGACAGGAGAGATCGAGTTGGTCGCGGTGTATGCTCCTACATTGAATCTAGGCCTAATTTTCATTGTGAAATGGTGAGTTATCATATCCCAATGGAGTTACTGACATCGAAAATTTCTTCTTTAAGACTATTTCTAGTTTGTGTTTACATCGCACCAAATTTGAAAAGCTTAGATCTGCAACAGATTTCGGACTTTCTTGTCGACATGCTTGATGAAAAATTTTTCTATTTTTCCAAAAACAAATTCTATGATCTTTGGTGACTTCAATAATTTTCCCAGTCGGCTATTTGAGAATCAATTTTTTATGCACAACTGCGTGAAGTCCCTAACCAGAAATAATCCTGTCCTTGATCAAATTTGAATGAACTCAGATCTGGGCGAGGTTTATCAGGAATGATGCTACAACTGGTCCGCCACCTTGTTCCTCAGATCATAACTCTGTGGTGTTATTTGGTCAGGACGCTGGACGAGATTGCAGACTAGTAAGGGTTTGTGACTGTCGTCAATCAAATATTGATGATTTTCTGTCTTTTATCAATTACTGATTTCTTGGGCAAACTATCTATTCGAATAAATAAATTCGCTTGATGATATGACTGAAATTGAGGAACTTTATAAGATTCTGCGGGTTGCACTTTCTTTCATTCTCTCTACTTTTGTTCGCTATCCAGTAGTGACAAAGCATAGATGACCCGCTTCTTAAGCATCTAATCAATTTGAGAAGATGTGCATATCGGCAAAGACAATGGTATTTACATCATCATTACAAAAATAAAGTATGTTGTGAAATAGAAGGTCAAAGTGCATTTAGACAAACAGAGAGATGATGTCCTCTTAGTACATCTCAAGAGTGGTCAACGAGCTTCATGGATGAAGTTATCATTTTATTTCTGAAATACATGAATTTACAAACCATTATAATTATGGAACTGATGATGTGCTGAAGAATTTCAAAGACGAACATTAGCTTCCCAAATTCTGTTTTACGATGTTTGGTATGTACTAACTCATTTGAAGTATTCAAAGTCATCCGATAGTGATGGAACACCAAATCATTTATTAAAAGAAGGTGCACATTGGTTGTCTTTTCTTTTACATCACATTTCCATCAAAAATTCGGTCTGTGATCGAAAATTTCCATTATGTTGGAAATTAGTCGATGTCGTTCCCTTTGCGAAATGCGGAAGAAGTCAGGAATGAAGAATTTTCGTCGAATATCACTGACGCCCTCAGTGAGCAAAATTTTTGAGAAGTTGATCTTAAAAATCCTTGTATTTGCAATTTCATTCACTTTTTGGAACGTACCAGTTGCTTTCAGACAGCATCTACCGACAGCGCTCTAACAAAAGTTCATGACAGCATCACCAGATACATGGATTCACCTGATGTACAGGCTGTCAGAGTCAGACTGATGTGTCTTGATCTGACAAAGGCTTATACCAAAGTCCTACCAAACACTTAAATTAATCGACTCGTTCTTGGAAGTGTAAGTGGTGGATTCTTGAGATAGCTTAAAAGTTATTTAACGAGCAGAAAGTTTCGCATCAACAATAAGTGCAAAGTCAGGAATCCCGCAGGGTTCGGTGTTGGGTCCTCTTTTATTTGCTGTGTTCATGGGCTCCCTTAGGGTCGCATATGTCAACTGTGGTGCTGATTAATCTGGAAAAATCAAAACAAATGATGTTCAGTTGCGGCTCCCAATATACGTCATTTTATCCACTTATCAAGCCTGTGAGTGCGTGCAAGATTATTGGAGTTGCATGGAATGACAAACTACGATGGAATTCTCACTTCGACGCCACATTTAAAATCTCCTCTCAGCGTTTGTACACTATACGAACTTTGAAATTTTGACTCATGCAAATGTACATGTACACGTATATTCTATTCTAATTTAAACATGCATTTCTGTTGACTTAATGTCAACATCGTTGGAATGCTATTCCTTTAAGAAGGTTTCTAACTGTGTTTTAAATATTGATTTTTAAAACCGGTAACTTAAAGCATTTTAAGTCGCTTTGAGATAATTGAGAAAAAAGCCCTAATAGAGATCCCAGTTTTATTATTGTTTGGTATGTAACGTGTTGCGACAATGCGTGCTGGAGCTGTGGTTGAGGTTGCAGATTTATTTATTTGGTTGGGAAACAAGCGATGTAAAATGGTGAAAGAAAAACCCAATACATCATGTTTTTGCCCTGAAATGCTCAAAAACATTGTTTATTTGAAACCAGCATTTTTCAGATTAACAATAATGCCAAGTGATGATTTCGACGACTTTTGGAAAAATGCAAAGTTATCTTTTTGAAGAGGGGAATTAATTCCAGTACATGATAGAACAGAAAGGATTTTCAAACATAATATTAGTATAGAATATGAGTTGGTAGATTTTATTAATGCACTGAATAGTGCTGAAAGACTCCCGACTGCAATATTGGTAAGAAAAATGTTTGTTAACCAGCTAATCAGTTAATTTTCTAAAATCTTTTTTTGGATATTATATAAAAGAAATCTCACCTTGTCCCACACGCAAATGTTGGAATCTAAAATCATTATGCTACAATCATGGCGCAGTTATAATCAAAGACGCTCACCTTCAGATCTTTGTGAAGTTTTCAGCAGTCCTAGTCTTTTAAGATGTTTTGGAGTCGTAACTGCCATCATTACAGTATCCCCAATGGACTCATGGAAACCACTGTTAGCTGATTCTTTGAAAATTGTCGGTTGATTTACATAACTCATGAAGTAAACTATATGACCCATTTCATGATGAATAGTAGAAAGCGAATTCAAATCATTATGAGCACACATTGATATCCTGCAATCAAAATGTGCCATAATCAATTTCTCGATTAAACAAGAAATAGTCACCGATAATTTCGTAATAATGGCATATAAATTAAATGATGCGATTAAAGCAATTAGAAAGAATTGCGTTTATATTCGATAAAATGATTCTCATCACTAAAGGTATAAATGAATAAAACCATTAATAATACATATGATAGTCTAATATTGAAGTTTGAAATCGAATGTTTACCCTGATTGTGAACAAGAGGGGGGTTTTGTTGTTGGGCGATATTTCTTGGCATGGATCGAGTCGTTTCTTCTTTTCATTGTGCGATTATCGAACATTTTAAGCTTACCTAAAATCCTTCTTATCAAAGAAATTGTAAGCTGCGGCATGACATTCCATTGATAGGTCCGATGGTTTCTTGAAAACAGATTTTTTCCAGAAACTTTTTGTCATTTTTTGAAAACCAAGTGAGCAATAGAATTTTTCTGATTCCTTTACCAATTCACGGGTTGACCAATTAAGTTTCTTCATCCTTTCCGTAATATCAACTTCGTTGTCATCAAATGGTTTGACATCTTGATAAAGATTTTCCCAAGATTGTGACCACAAGTTTCGCAGCAAATGAGCAGGCATGGGCTTGTGGCTTGCAATCAATTGAGGGTATTTTAGTTGAAGTCGATGTCTCACATATCCATGAAGATTCAAATACAATGGCCGTATTTCTGAATACAAGGACATTACTTTGCTCGCAAACTGAGAATCCTCCAATTCGCTTATTCTTTCGAAATCCCCTAGGTCTTCGTAACCTGATGGAGAAATAGAGCTTGATCATGAATTGTTAAATTAGTAATTCGACATGCTGAAAAATATCTAAATTGTCGGAAGAAACTTGTCGACTTAATGATAAAAAATCTTGTCGTGACATTATTGAAATTTTGCGTATTCGAACAAGTACGCTCATTTTCGCGATAGCACATATACAGGAAAAACTTTTCCTATTACCTGAATATGACAATAAATCTAAAAAATCTTTCGTGGCAGAACATTTTCCTACGCCTACTTTTTACATGTATAGCGTAAGTGGTAAGATATCAATATTTGTCGAAACGGAATATTTAGTCATTGAAATCATTTAAATTGATTTTGATGTCTTTCTAGCTGTGCATTAGGCTATGAGAACACATTAACATCAACTTTACAAGAAATGTATAATGCATGATACATGTGAAATACGTACTTCCTCCATCATGTATTTGTGATCTTCAATCATAACTACTTCGTATTATCTTATCTCACTGTGAATGTTTGCATTACCGAAAACTGATGTATTTCTACAATTCATGTGTCATTTTGTGGTGACCTACCATATGCCAAACTAATACACATAACACAGTAAATTGACCATGTAGTTGATAAACTCAATAGTTATACAGCTTTCTTTAACCAAGGTAGAAATTGTAGATTTCTCCTTCCATCCTCACTATAGATGATTCAAAAATGAGAATCGCACCATATTTTGATTAGTTTGTGAATGCTACAGTTGAGTACAGCTACATAGCATCCAAACTTTAAGAGCTTTGTTCCCCTAATAAAAGCAACCGATGTCGATCTAGCTTTCGGAAGGGTAATATACCTTTTTTCATCGAGGAAGTATAATATACAGATAAAGTTAGTTAATTAGCAATTATTTCAGAAATAGAGTTGGTAGCTTCATCAACCCAATGGCACATGGGATAAGAACTGAGGCCATTTCGTACACTTCCATTTGTTCGTAAGGCTGACCTGACCCTCTAAATACATGCACGCTAAATACTGAAAATCAGAGAAATAATTCATATGATAACTTGCTCGATTTCTGCAGTTACAAACTTCATTCAATAATAAGAATAGACAATCTATTTTGAACTAAATATCCAAACATGATTCCATGCAGTTAACACAGTTGAGGAAGAATTCATCTAGTGGTAACCTCCAAAATTGCTCTCATAATCAAAGAAAGGTGTTGGAAATACTGTAGCTGGTTACTTATATACCGGCATTACTATTATCGGTTTTGTATTTTTTCCAGTTGTGCCGGTACCAAAAATCGGCTGAACGATTCCCAAATACCGGTTTACTTTTCTGCTGCATTTCTGTTTTTTAATTTTACTTGGGTATCAGAATGTCGCGGATTGACGAGATAAAGTCTACTAGCAATATATGAATACACAGCACAATGCGGATTGAACTGCAGCGGTTTGAACTTTGTAAACTTGTCTCCATGTGAAATTGAACTTTATCAAAAGGAATGTGTATTTTTCATATTTTCTTTAGTAGCTGAAACAGATTTTCATTGACTTCATCTCTGATATACAGCGGCTTGCGATCCTGTAAATATTTTTGTCTATTCACATGATTGATCAGTTAGCCTTAGAGAGCTGAGCCTTTGTGGTCACGTGATAGCGATGAAATGACTACAGCTTTTTCCAAAATAATTCTTGGTTTCTAACTAATGAAGAATCCGATGCTCCAGTCACTTGATTTTCGGGCAGGTCGCACAGCATTCTTAACAACAATGCTGATTCCCAGATCGACAAAGTTCTCATTGGAAAGCGAGCAATAACAGTAATTAACTTACCGTTTTCTTTTGCTATTTTGTTTTGAAAATATACAAGGTTTTCGAATAAATCACGCATTTTCCAACCCGTTTCCTTTCTCCATATTCGCCAAATCTGAGCCAAGAAATTCGGATCATCTGACGTTTCGAACAATTTCGCAACGTCCTCGCCTTTCCCAATGCAAGTTCCATTTCCGAGACAGATATTTGCCTTGCCATATATTTCAGATAAATTGCTCGTAATCATTGAAATGCTTCTACAAAGCAATAAATTATTTGTAACTTACTCTTTTTCAGTGCGTCTTATTTACTTGTATAGCCATATGTAAATTTATCTGCCCTGTGCAGAAACAAAATTTCAAATAAGCTGTTGAAAAAGCAATCAAGCATTTCGTTGACAGATACATTCTCACACATGTGTTATGGGTGCTTTATTTTAGCAATAAGATTGTAGGTATTTTTGGCAGCTAATATTAATTGTGGAGAAGCCGCATCCTTCGATTGCGACATAACAGTTGAAAAGATTAGCTGAACCTTGTTTTTGGCTTTATAACTTGTGCTTGCCATCTGAACTAAATAATTCGAAAAAATGAAAAATGAAAAATGAGATGCATCCGTAATATAATTACTTTTGTTTTTAACTAATTTACCTGTGATGTCAAAAGAAACATTTTCTCTGCGAAATTCATCTATTATAGCGGTGTGCAGTCACAGGTGTCATCGCTTTTCACTTTAATTAATTTCGAACACTAGAAAAGACAAGAGGCACTTGTACCTCTTATCAGGATTTCGGTGCCGTGGTCCAGCTAGCATCTGCTCCGATACCGACCCAAGAGTTTTCAACATATTGTCGGACCCCCAACACGAAACCGAAAAAGAGACTTTCACAGAATGATGTACACTCGATGACTACTGTGAAGCTGTACATGTTGAGGTCTACCTGGTACCTCTTCTTTTCAGACAAGATCACAGAAAGCACATATATATCCAATGGGAGCAGGGTGAGGTTCTCGTCAAAATTTTCTGTGATTAAATGAGAAGTAAGTACTACGGTATGTAGAATCACCTCTAGGTCATGAAGTTCACACTTTTTAAGAAGCTAAACACGTACAGATTTATCAAATCTTTATTTTGTTGTAAAACACAGCATCCTGACTAAGTTTCAGCTGAAACTTATTAAGTCTTTCAATACATTTTCCTACATATCACTGATCGGAGGCAATCAACACATGCAGGATAGGAAAGTTACTACCATGCTAAAAATGATGACTAATGTGACTTAGCTAGTGCCTACCGCTAAGGCCCTTTTATGAAGTATGAGTCGCAGAGGGCATGCATGTGCACTTTTTTGATTGTGTCTGATAAGAAAAGGAACCGGGTAGAACTCGGCAGATGCGCAGATTTGTAGCAGCCATGAATAGGGTGCAATGTATTCTCTGAAAGTCAATTTTTCAGCCTCGTTCCATGTATAAACAGGTGCTCCCGGTCGGACGAGATGGTTCAACCACTTAGCTGTCAGGACTCTTATATTCATCAATCGAGTGAAACATATTTCCACATTGATCTAAAATTCTTTTTGCATCAAAATTACTTCTTCAGAAATCTTTTTATGCTTCATCTAGGTATTTTATTGAGAATGAGACACTTATAAAATAACCATACATTTTTAAGGTAATAATAATGAAGAATTAATAATGTGCTTTAATAATAAGCATAATAAATTTGAGACGAGAATGTATGTGCATGTTTTTCGACAAGAGACTTTCACCCGTCAGCTGTTCGGCTGGAACACGTCTCAAGGAAGTCCGCGATCTCCTTTGAAATCCAAATAAATGATTCGAAGTAGGCTATGTATTGAGAGGAGATGAATGGCAGCAGGTTTTGGGAGGTCTACAACGATAACCTACAATGATGACGACACACTTGCATTCGCTTCAGCTACACTGTCAAATATCACTTTGTCTCGCAAAGTGACTGAATTCTTAATATACATGTAAAACTTCAAGCCGGAGCCGTGGTATTTCCTGTCGGCTCCGGCTCCGACCTGCTACCACGGCTCGAAACCCTGCCTCTTATAGCGATTTAACCTATCAGGCAACATCGTGGTGTGCGGTAGTGTATCTCGTGATTCTCTTACAAGTGGCAATATCAGTCCTATTAGTGTACTTATCTGGAGTATTTTTGTGCAAAAATTATACCAAAATCTTTCATATCGTCTCAGGAGTATCAATCCTCAGTCAATATTCAAAGTTGTGGTCATCCATATTCGCTATTGGGATTATTATCTTGTGTGTGTTCCTTTGGCTGAAAACTGTTCAGTCCGTCGAAGCCTGTGACTTAACACATTTTCTGCGACGGTTGCAAATTTTCAATTAATATCTGCATGCACTACAATTCGGAATTGGATTATCAGAATCGTGAAACATCTCTGTAAACAAAGCGGCACTGGTCTGGTGGATTGCGTGTCTGACTTTCTTAGCCGAATATCTTGGTTCGAGTCCGTTCGACTGACCCTTTATTTTCACTAAAAGTGTTTCGCTGGTCCTGTGTTTGGTTGACAGATAATGCCTCCTAAATTAAACAACGCTAATCAGAGAGTTTTGAGATCTTACTCTCAGGATGGTATCACTCTTGAAGATATTATGATTCGTATACAAGAATCAGAGACAAAACTTCTTAACAAACTTACAGAACTATCAGATCGAGTTACATCTATTGAGAAGTCTATATTGTTTCTTAAACAAAGTCAATCAAAAACTGATGCAGATATGACAAAGGTCAAAGAAACTGTTTTTGAACAACAGCTTTTTATTGAAAAATCTCAAATACAGTCAAGATCACAGAATCTTATTTTTGCAAATATACCTCAATAGTAATGGGCAAAAGACCGTTCCAGGACACCCAATTTTTCAATTTTTTTGCACCTTTAAAAACGACTAAATTTATCAATTTAGGTCATTATTTCAGGTTTTTAAGACCTAAATACATGAATTTAGTCCATTCAAAAAGTACCATTTTTTCAAAAAATGGTATTTTTAAAAACGACATAAATTCATGAATTTGAACCCTTTTTCAGGTTATGAAGACCTAAATTCATAAATTTAGGCGTTTTTAAAAATACCCAATTTTTCAAATTTTTCAAAATCTCAAAATTTGAGAATTACAATTTTTACTCCCAAAATCATGACCATTCCAGGACACCGAAAAAATCACAAAAGTTAAGAATCTCAAAATTTGAGAATTACAATTTTTCACCCGCCCTTAAAATCATGACCGTTCCAGGACACCGAAAATCATAAAAGTTGAGAATTTCAAATTCATGAATTACAATTTTTACTCTTAAAATCTGAATTTTATCCATTTTTCAGGTTTTTAAAATATGAGATAAGTAAACTTGTGTGTCTAAAAATATTTCTTTAAAATAACTCGATGCAAAATGAAAACACATTTCCATCTTTGAAATATTTTATTCACATCACAGACAAGTACTATGTACAAGTAGCATGGTTTACAACGAATAAAATATATGTTACTAAAATGTGTTATGTCATGATACAATTGTTTCTGTATGAGTAAAATAAGGTAAGGCTCATAGAACTATAAAACCAATGAGGACAAGTAGCATGGTTTACAACGAATAAAATATGTTGACTAGAAAATGTATTATGCCATGATACAATTCTTTCTCGTAAATTGAAATAAGGTAAGGGTCAGTAATGGGCAAAAGACCGTTCCAGGACACCATAAAATTCAAAAAATAGTATCTTTAAAAACGACATAAATTCATGAATTTGAACCCTTTTTCAGGTTTTTAAGACCTAAATTCATGAATTTAGTCCATTCAAAAAGTACCATTTTTTCAAAAAATGGCATTTTTAAAAACGACATAAATTCATGAATTTGAACCCTTTTTCAGGTTATGAAGACCTAAATTCATAAATTTGGGCGTTTTTAAAAATACCCAATTTTCAAATTTTTCAAAATCTCAAATTTGAGAATTACAATTTTCACCCTTAAAATCATGACCGTTCCAGGACACCGAAAATCATAAAAGTTAAGAATCTCAAAATTTGTGATTATGACATTTTTCATTGCTCAAATCATGACCGTTCCAGGACACCGAAAATCATAAAAGTTGAGAATTTTAAATTCATGAATTTTATCCATCTTTCAGGTTTTCAAAATATATCATGTGACTAAAAATATTTCTTTAAAAATGGAAGAAACAAAAGTGGAAGAAACCGCAAGAATATATCCTTCGTTATCATATGAACGTAGTTCTACTTTAATGGACATTGAAAAGATTAACATTGAAAAAATGAATAAAGAAAAACACAAAGATAGAGTTAGGTATATGAAAGATAAGGAATCTCAATTATTATTAAGATTAGAGCATTATAAAAAATTAAGAAAGAGATGGATTAAAGTTAAGAATGTAACAAAAGGAATTGGCATATTCTTAACAATAAGTTTATGTGCTTTAACAATTGTTATATCTTCAGGTGTTTTAGTAATTCCAGTAGTTGCTACAGCTTTAACAGGTACGGGTGTTTTTGCAACTTCACTTGTTACAATGGTAGATAAATCTTTAATAACTAAGAAACGAAAATCATTAAAAACTAAGCATTTACATATTAAAGAAGTCTATGATAAGCTACATTACTACTTTCAAAGAGTATGTGATGATAATGTTATTACGTTAGATGAGATTGAAAAATTTGATCAAATAGCTAATGAAGTAAATCAAACCTTTCAATTACAGTCCGAAAAAGTTGATGATAAGAATAGACAGGATGGCAAAATTTCTAGTGATGGCAAAATTTCTAATGAAGAAAATGACAAAGTTTTTTTAGAAGAACTAAAAACTTTAAGCGAAAATTTAAGCAAAACTTTATTAAACAAAACTTTATTAAACAAAACTTAAAACGAGAAACCTTTAAACGAAAAGATGTCAAACAACAAAGCAATAAAAAAATAATTTGTTCAGTAAAATGTTTTTGCTGTATTCCAATGTTACCACAAAATTCAAGTATTATATTTTAAAAATGGATAAAATTAGAGCTGATAATTTTAAAAGAATAAAACAATTAGAAGAGTTAATAAAACAAAGAAATATTATGAAAGAAAATCATCTTCAACATAGAATGATAAAAGCTGGTATTCAATCTGATATGTTTGAAAAAATGCAGCAAACCGAGCAAGTAAAAACTGATTTTGAAAAAACTATCAAACCATTTAAAACTCTTGAAAAAGAACTTACAAATAATGATAAACAAATTGATATAACAGATCCAGAGCACAAAACTATATTAGATGACTATGGATTACTAGAATCAAACATTAATAAGAAATTACCAAAATCTATGCAATTTGAACATTCTATTTCATTTATAGATGGAAAAACAATACCTAGATTTTATCTCGGACAAAAAGAAATATTTTCACAACCTTTTCGAGGTATAATTTTTTCACCAGATAAATCTCCTTTTAATTTAGATAGAAATTTTGTTAATCTTTTAAGAGGAGCAGATTTAAATAATTATGCTGTAGAAGATCTCATAAAATATAAAGCTATGTTAGACAGAGTTGGTGCAGTAAAATCTCTTAGACGTTATAAACAATTAGAAAATTTATTATCAACGGGAATTAAAGTAGGGAAAGGTTTATTTGAAAAACAGAAAACAGAAACAACCATATTTTTACCAGATGATCCACAAGAATTACTAAATAGATTAAATATTTTAATATCTGCAATAAAAGAAGGACATAATTCTAGTTTCAATGAAATTCATGCTATATTGAAAAGACTGTTAGAAAAGAAGATTCTAAATGAAGAGGATTATAAAAGTGTAGCTGAAATATGTCGTTTCTAATTTTTTTATAAAAAAATATTTATTCAAAATTTTAACTAAAAAA
Organism: Prostheceraeus crozeri; assembly: GCA_907163375.1. Lineage (NCBI taxonomy): Eukaryota > Metazoa > Platyhelminthes > Polycladida > Euryleptidae > Prostheceraeus > Prostheceraeus crozeri. The sequence goes on along the minus strand of CAJQUW010015769.1, from coordinate 964,332 downwards.
TGTGTTCAGCAGATTTAGACAAAATTAATAATCATTTAGAAAATCTAAGAGATTTTGGGTTCATCAAAATTTAGTACGACGTTAAAAATTATAACAACTACTTCATCACACACTTGTAATTTAGAACCCATTCTACATTTGGAACAAAATAAAAATTATCAAATTGCATTGACTAGTTTCTCCACATTTAACACTATTCAAAACGTTATCAAAGATGTGAATGATCAATTTAGATATTCTACTGATAAAGGAAAAACGTGGAAAATACTAACTTTTCTTCCTGGTTCTTACGAAGTTGAATCAATATCAAATGAAATTAAGAGAAATTTAGGTATACCATTTAAAGATAAGAAACAATTACATTTCGCAGTTGAACCGGCAGTCAATAAATTTTCTCTTACTTTAGACGAAGATCATCAAGTTGATTTTAATCATGATAGATCATTGTCAAAGCTACAGTCCGTTTCATAAAAAGTGGATCATCCTAAAAATTGACTAAATAAAACATAAGTGTGATACAGAAAGCATTTTTCATGTTATTTCATGTCCCTAATATATTTAAATGTCCTTATAATCTGATAAGCTATGATACAGTAACGATTCTTAAGAAGCTAATATTTTGTGGCCCTACCCTTATTGTCAATGACATTACCAATTCGTCTAGGCATTGATTCGATGATATCGTTGATTTTTGACTGATCTAACTTTCTCCACTCTCTTTTTAAAAGTGACGTAAGTTGTGATACGCCATCTGTAGGTAGCAGTGAACGACGATCGTTACGTTTTAGAATACTCCATACATTTTCTATGGGATTCAGATCAGGAGAACGAGCTGGACAAGATAATGTCCTAAGCCCTAATTGAGACTTGCATAAGTTGACTCTACTACTCCTGTGACACGTAGCATTATCATCCATAAATAACCAAGTCGATGGATCACCAAGTTGATCAGTCATTTGGCCAATGTTCATTCGTAAAGCATTCACATAGCGTTCAGAATTCATGGTTCCTTGCTGTATGTGAAGTTCAGAGCGGCCATTGGTCCGAATGCCAGCCCAAATCAGTAGAGTCGCACCACCTTGTACCCGGGGACGATGTAAATGTCTCGGAATTTCCTGATCAGATTTTATCCATAATCTCAATCGACCATCACTATCCTTCAGACGGACTGATGCCTCATCAGACCAGACAACCCGATCCCATTAATTTCGCCAGTGACAATGACTCATTGCCCATCTGAGACGTCTTTTTGTATGCTGATCTGATAATTCGATCTGAGTTTTTACAGCTCTTGAAATTCGACTCAATAAGTCTTCTACGAATAGTGGACTTAGAAATAGACGAGTGTAGTGCAGCCATCTCAGTTAACGAGAGACTTGGATCAACTTTAACAAATCTCAAAATTAGGCGGTCTCTACGTTTGGATGTTTTGCGTGGACGGCCAGAGCCCTCTTTACGACAGGGTCGAAAATCATCATTATGCCATCGATGCACATTTGTGTAAGGGACATTTAGTCGCTTGCTTGTAGCTCGCAAAGAAAACCCTAGTTTTCTAAAAGCAAGGCTGACACTTTGCCTTTTGTGAATGCGATCTCGTTATTGTTCATTTGTGCTTTGTATTGTTTTCAACCGGTAAGAGATAGATTTCTAGCTGAAAGCAATCAGGAGTGCTGCCAACACCACCGCAACGAAGTCAGGAAGCTATGGAACATGAAGTCCAGTTAATCACATGTAGCAGTTATATTATTGTTGATGAATAATGCTGCTATACTGGCTCTGATTGACCGATTTTCTTTATTTTTGTTTTGCTTGATAGCTTACTGATTGTAGAACAACATATTACATAACAAAGGAAACAAATGTAATTTTATAAGAGTGAGGTATGATTTTGTGTAACATTGCTAAATGAAGATCAAATTATTTACTACTTTTTTTATCTGTAACAGGAAAACAACTCAATATTCATGCTTGAAATTTCCAACAATGATATTAGTAAGCACAACTGACATATCTTCCAAATTTCAGAGAAATTCGTTCAAGCTTGGCGGAGTTAGACAAAATTGAAGTTAAGGCGATGTTTAAGGATGATCCATTTTTTATGAAACAATCTGTATTAGGATTTAATAAACAAACCTATAGTCAAGGTTATCATTTAGGTGAGAAGATTCCAAAAATAACTGAAATAAATTCAATTGTTGTACATTGTGACATTATTGAAGGAGGATATATAAATGGTAAATTGTCAAATTTAATATTCAGTTTTCCAGCTTTTACTGTACCCATTGGTTATAGATTAAATGTAATTCCACAAACATTAATATATTTCCCTATTACAAGAAAAACTATTAACAACATTGGCATTAGAATCTCTGATGAAAAAGGACAAGAAATAAATTTTGGAGGTGAAGAGATTATGATAGATCTTTCGGTTCGGGAGGTATAAACTCCCGTATGAGAGGTATAAACTCCTACGCGAAGCTAGAGAAGTTTAATTTTCTTCTTCTTCTTTAAAAATAAAAATAAAATAAAAATAATTTTTTTTATTAAAAAATGAGTGAAGTACCCCCATTAAATAAAAAAAAACTTAAATTTAATCATCATCCAAATTTATCTAATAAAGTTTTGTCAGTTATTTGTGGAAGATCAGGATGTGGAAAAACGTATCTATTATTTAAAATTTTAACGACTCCAAATTTTTTGGATTATAACAATCTTATAATTTATACAAGAACAGCAGAACAACCCGTCTATCAATTTTTAAAATATGGATTTTAAAATAATCTTAAAAAAATAGCAATTGCTTCATTATTCAAAGAATATGAAAAATCTGAAGATGAAGAAGAAATAAGTTCGTGGTGTGAAGAAGCAGCAAAAAATAATCAGTTAGTTGAAACCAATAAAAATAAGCATATAAAGATACAATTAATAGATGATAGTGGTAATATGCAAGATCCTAGTAAACTAGATAAAACAATGAAACATTGTGTAATTTTTGATGATTGTGTTAATGATAGAAATCAGTCAGTTCAGAGAAATTATTTCACAAGAGGTAGACATAATAACTGTAGTGTTTTTTATTTAACACAAAGTATGTATCCATTAGACGGAAGTGTTATTAGAAAGAATGCAAATATATTTATACTATTTGAAATAAATGCAAGAAACTTAAGTGATTTGTTAAGAGATTTATGCGTAAGAAATAAAGATGAATTTAAACAATCGTGTAACAATGCTTGGTCAAAAGATTATGGATTTATCACAATTAATATTGATAAAAAAATTCATGATAGAGTTATAGAACATTTGTTTGCCGAGTGATAAAAAATATACAAATATAGTGTTATAATATTTTTTTTATTTTATGTATATATCAAATTTGTTTATCTTAGAAATTAGAAAATTAAAAAGGTGAAGTAGTTATTCCATCAAGTAAAATTTTTCTTTTATCATCAAATGGATCTAATGCTAATTTATGTTCCTCTTTTAAATACATTTTATGTTTCTTTGAATTAAGTCTATAATTACATGCTGTTTTTATTTTATTATTAAATAATGCATTTTTATAATCTTGAAATGTTATTTGATTAGCCACTGATGCCTTTGAAATTCCTTTTAATGTTTTATGTGTTTTAATATTATTAGTTGTATTATAACAATAACATTTAGATTTTAAAAATATAGCTTCTGTTATGAAATCTTCAGTTCCTTCTAATTCATCTTTTACTTTACATAAATCAGAAGGATGAATGATATCTTTTATTTTATCTATTTCTTCATCAAGTGTAGAATTATACGGTATTGTTAATTCTAAGAAAACAGAATCGGTATCTGTAAAGTGTAATTTATAGTTTTTGCCATAAGCAGGTGCTAAATAATCATATATAAATCTATACATAAATAGTTTAGCTAATTCTAATATAGTGAAACCAATGAAATTAAACTTATCATGTTTTACGCTAATTCGACGTAAATGTACAGCACATAGTTCATCACTAAATCTAGTAGTTCTTTTATATGTAGGTTTCCTTGTTAAATTTTGAAACCTATCTTTATCATAAACTATTTCAATATTTTGTCTATTACGCACATTTTCTAAAGTCTTACCATAAAATGCATTATTCATTAATTTGAAGAACACGTTTCCAAAATCATCTTTATTTCTTTTAGCTATTTTACCTTTTTCAATATTGAACTCTATATAATTTTTTAACCACCTAGATTTTTGATAAAATAGTTTTCGATGTATTTTGGTGAGAATCATTCCATGATCTAAATACCAATCTAGAATTCTTCCTTCAACAACATACTTTCCTTTATTACTTTGTGTTAACATAAGTTTTTTTGTTGGTCTGTATTTTTTAGGAATTAAAGATTTTTGATAATCTGAAAAATCTTCTATATTAGGAATTTTGTTTTCGGGACAGAAAGGAAAATATTTTGTTTTATCTTTTATTTCATCAGGATATACTAAATCAACTTCATATATATAACCATGATTATAATTTCCATCATATGTTTTTTGATAATCTAGAACGGGCGAAGCCCTAGTAGACATCTCTGATGTCGTACGAATATTACACCATTCCATCTCACCTGTTGGTAATTCTTGTATCATGCAAGAAGAATATAAGCTATTAAAATCATAATATAACAAATAGTTTTCTCTCATGATTTCATCAACTGCTGCTTGACTATCTTCATTTGATATAAGTCCTTCTATATTTTGATTAAACAATTTTATAAACTGATCGCTTTCTTCTGGAGATAAAGGTTTCATTATTCCATAATCATCAGGATTTACTTTTTTATTGTAACACTGTACATAACGATTACCTAAAACTGATGAAACTCCACCTCTAATTCCAGATTCAAAAAATAATAATTTATCATATGTATTTTCTTTATAATGTTTAAGTTTAACATTTGTATGTTTTAATCCTGCTAGCCATGTTAAACCTGGTGTAGAATAACAATAACATGGATCTATTCCGTAAGATTCTAAACACATATCACGAAAGTTTTCGAAAAGATCAGCTAGTATTAATACATCTATCTGTAGATATTTCATTGTATAATCATACATTGTTTTACAATTTAACTCTCTCCAATTTTTTTCAGCTTCTGCATAGTCTTCGTCAGATAATTGTGATTGTTTTAATGTTGATTTAAATTTATTTATTGGAGGAAGTTGTTTTTCTTCCATAATTCTTTTCACAGAATTAAAATCAGTCTTCGACTATGAACCGCAGGTTTTATCTCCAGTTATATCAGTCTTCGACTGTGAGCCGCAGGCTATATACTCATACGGAAATATTCCTTTTAAAGGTTTTAAATTATATTTATTTAATATTTTACATTGTTCAGATTTCAAAGTTTTTCCCATAACATCTAATGAATAAGGAGTAAAAAATCTAAATGCATCTAAAATTCTAATACAACCTAATTGCATTGAAAAATATTCTTCTTCTGTTTTACATAGTACATTTATTTGTTGTAGTTGTAATTTTTCAGATGAAAATAAATCTTTCATTACTAGATGGAAATCATATTTAGAACCATTATAGAAATATAGAGGAACAAAGTTATATTTAAATTTATTAGCATTAAGATTACAAGAATTATGTGCTGCACCTCTATATAATCCATTTAGATGATCATGATCTTTTACCTTATCAAGATATCTACCTTTGCCATTTTTATAATTTTTTGTAAATTCTTTTCCACAGTAATAACATTTTGTTTCATTAATAAAATTTATTTTTTCTTTTTCTGTTAATGGCATCATTGGTATATTTGTTTCAAGCAATTGTGAAAAATAATTTTGTAATTCTTTTACTTTCTTTGTAAACATTTCTGAACTATCTTCACCATAGTATTGATAATATTCTGATTTAAATAATTCTGGATAATTTGAATGAATGTACATTCCCCAACATAATGGTTTTTGTTCAAATAAATATTTTTCTTTACCTTGTTCAGCTGCACTTTTTTCATAATTAAAAACTGAAGGTTCTAGGGCTTGGCCCGTACAATTATCACAATCGGGCGAAGCCCTGGAACTTTCCGTTCGATTTTGTGTCATATTAACATTATATGCTTCAAAATCACAATAAATAGTAAAGGGTACTTTATTTTTAAAATACCATTTATTATATTCTAAATAATCATCTTTTGGAAATGTGTTTCTGACTGCTTCATTTTGTTGGCAATTCTCCAAATGTCTATTCATTTCTTCTTTAGTTCTAAAACTTGTCATACATTGGAGACAGTGAAAATTAGCATTATCTGAAGTTTTTGTGAATATAGAAACATCTTTACGCAATATAAAATGACCCTGATAATATAATATATTCGCTTGTGCTGGTTTTTTTGACTGTTTTAGTTTTTCAAATTTATCTTTATATATTTCATGTGTTTCATCAATTTCTTTTGCAAGATTAAATGTATTTCGATGAAAATTTTGATTTAATATTTGTAACTGATGACTATATTCTTTATCATATTGTTCTTTATATTGTTGTAGACATTTTTTTAAAGATTCATTTATTTTTTGATTGGTTTCATTTTCTTCATTTAATTTTTGAATCGTTTCTATCTTATTTTGATATTTATGGTGATATTATTGTAGTAACATTTTTAATTGCTGAAAATAATCTGTTTTAAATTTTTGTAAAATGTCATGTAAATTTTGTAATTTTTGTTGATATTCTAAAGATAAAGATAAATAATCGGAATCATAATCATAATTATAATTACGTCCTTTATAATTATTATGATTAATCATCATTGGTGATAATGTTTTAACAATTTGAAATTTTTCAGTACATATTATATTTCCTTGGTAAAAAATATTATGATGCATGTAATTTCCCCTATCATTATATACTATTTCTGATTGACATAAATTTTTATTATTCAAATAAAATTTTTTTGAATCTGAGTAAAATGGAGTAATATCACCAATAGAAACATAATTCACATTTAATTCAAAAACATTTACTTCTATTAAATTTTTATTCTTTTTATGAAACTTTTTTAACCTATTATAATCATATGGAAATTCATCTAAGCCATCAGAAAGATCAAATTCATTTATGTATTCTTCTTTATTATAATGACTTAGTCTTTCTTTATGATATTCTGCAGGATGTAAATGTGCTATAATACTCCACAGAAAACAATAATCATCTTCATTTTTTATGTTGATTATTTGTGGTGAACTGAAAGGTAAAGGAACATAACTACCACCAGTATTATTTTTATATTTATCAATTACTATTTTCTTAGATATTATTTTAACAAATCTCCAACCAAATTCACGTAACTGGGCTTCAATTATACAATTTTCTAATTTAAGTATCATCGATTCAAATATGGGTTGTATATCATTTACATTATGAATTTCTTGTGAATTTGTAAAATGTCCTTGTATTATTTCTTCAGGAATTCCATCAGGTCCATTTTTTGTATAAAGTACTTCTACATTCATATAACATTTGAAAGATTTCTTAAATATATTATAAAAGTTTGTTAATACATTATAAAAAGTTTCATCGGTTTCATTATGTTCAACAGATTCATTAAATAAATATTTTATATCTGTTACTGGCGAAGCCCTAGAACCTTCGGTTCGTTCCGCTTCATCGGTTCGTTCAGCTTCATCAAATTCATCAGTATCGCTAAATAAATATCTTCCATCTGGTAGGGTCTCATCTTCACTATTAAAAACTTTTTTATATTCCGAATGTGAATAATCATCAAACATTTTTTTAACTTTTATATCAGTAGGTAATGTTTCTAGATAGTTTTTATAACTATTTAGTTTTAATATATTTCCTTCATCAACTCGATCTACATTTTGTAAATGCAATTTACTATTTAAATGAGATTGATAACTTCTTTTTGTTTGCAACTTTTTTTACATAAGACACAATAAAACTTGGTATTTCCCATTTTTTATTTTTTAAAGAAAAATTTGTGTTTTAATTTTAGATATAAACATTCTAATATCAAGGACTTGAGAGTTATCATATATTATTATATATTTCACATTCTTAAGTTATTTTATTTTCTTTATCACATTAAGTTTTATCATATTAAGTTTTATCATATTAAGTTTCATCATATAATGTTTTATCAAAAGATAATTTAAATTTATTTTCACTAACTATTGATTCTTCATCATCATCATCAATCGATTCTTCATCATCATCATAAATTGTTTCTTCAACATCATAAATTACACTTTTTGGTATAGGATGCCATTCCCTGATAGGATACCATTCTCTTATTGGAATATCTAATTCTAAATTACATCTTTTATCTGATAATAATATAATAGAGAAAAATATTGGTCTTTGATCTCTTTTGGAAAATTTAATAACACCACCATAATCTGAATCACTTTTAGTTTTTATTAAAGATGATAAAATTTCAAATTGATTAGATGTAAATCCTAATTTAAATTTTGTAGACCCGACACATAGTTGTCTAACAGTATCTTCAACTATACCATCATTATTATTTTCAATTGTAAGAAAATGAAATTTAGATAAATTTTGATTATATGTAGTATTAATATCATGTACATTAGTATGAGATATAAATTTTTCTTCACTTAAATTTTTATAATCTTTTTTACCATTTACACCTTTTTCAGATGTTACAGAATCATCATTATTATCATAAGATTCTTTAAGATCGGGCAAAGCCCTAGAACCTTCAGTTCGTTTGTTATGATTATGATTATGGTCATTGTTAATAGTATAAGGTGTAGTCCACATATAAATTTTCTCTTATTGAGCTAAACCATTTATATAAGATTTTAACAAATTAATATTTAAGTTAGAATATAATCCTATATAAGTATCATCATCATATCTTTGCGGCATTTCTAATGTTTCTTGTTTATAAATTGTATCTCTATAATAAACTTGGCATAATAATTCTTCATTATGTTTTTTACTCTCTATGTGAATGTTATATTGATTTTGATCGTCAACAAATAATCTAATTTTTTCTTTCGAAAAAGATTTTAATTTTTTAACTAATTCTTTAATATTGATATAATTAATAATTTTAGTTTCTATCCAATCAGTATTACTAATTGGTAACACTGCTCTAATAAATCCATAAACATTATTATGACCTATTATAACCATATTTTCTTTATTTAATTCCACATAAGCTACATCATTATATTTACTAACAATATCCATAAATTTAATAAATGGATCCCCCGGAAATAAACAATAATTAGTTTCTATAGAAGGTAAACCTTTAGTCTGTTCTCTAAATATTTCGGCTTCTAATTCAAACAAAAGATTAACATCTATACATGGATTATTATTATTATTATTATCAAAACATTTATTTTCAAATCCCGTTGATCTCGTCGAATAAGAAGAACAGGATGATGCGGACGAATATAATTTTTTTAAATCTGGTTTTTCCATTTTTTTATTTTTATTAGAAAAAATTTTATTTTTTTATTGTTTTAAAAATGATGTTACCAAATGTTGGTGGAGGTGCATATATCCCGAATAATCGTGAATTAGAAACAGAAATAGAAAATTATATCATGAAAACTGGAGACGTTTTATCTGGTCCATTGCATCTTTCTATTCTTCCGCAACAAAATACAGAGTTGACAAATAAACAATATGTTGATACACAAATCAATGATTTAAAACAAAAATATATAAACGACGTTTTGGTTCCACTGATGAATGAATTAAAGTTGCTAACACTTAATGACAAATCATTAAACGAAAAATTATTAAAACTTGATAAAAAGGATAGAGAGCTAGAAGCAGATATAGCAAAACTTTTTAAAAAGATTTCTGAACAATCAAAAATTTTAATATTACTTTCTATAAAGTTAAAATCTGCAGTCATTAAAAATAAACATCAGATAAAAATGTTAAAAGAACAATTAGAAGATGAAATAGAAAAACTACCTGAAAGAATTAAAAAAAATTTAAAGCAGTTACAAACTACATTCCAAAAAAGTGTTGATGAATTAAGTTCTAAAATTACTCAACAAATGAAAAAGATGAATAGAATAATAAATGAAGTAAACTCACTTAATCAAAAAGTTGATAAAATGAAATTAAAATTAAAATTACTCTTAAAATCAATTTAGAAAATGAATTAAAGAAAAATTTACAAGAAAACTCTAAAGAAAATAAAGAACAGTTAGATTCGGTTAAAAGACAATTAGATGTTCTTAAAATTAAGTTAAATGCTCTTAAAACGGCGTTGAAGATGAATCAGGAGAAAAAGCAAGTTAATAGAAAAGAAATTAAAGTACATCACACGCTGCTTGACGCAATAGATAAAGTGCAACAGTCAATTAATAAAGTTATCTCGAAGTTGTTGTCCATTCCCAAACGTAAATATTAAACGGACCAAAGGTCCTCAGGTTACCAACCGATCGTAGATATTTTTTCCCAAAAGTCAAATTTAATCCTAAAAAATGCCTATAATTTATAAACACAATCTTAAACATTTTGCTTCAAATCAAAACATTGCTCATGAACCACGTATGAATCCTGTTTATCATTATGATAATAGAGAAACAGTTCACACGGAAGGAGCTGGGATCTTCTCTGGTATTGGAAGTATCGTTAACTTAATTAAAAATAATAAAGATTTGATTACATCTGCTGCAAAAGGAGCAGCTGCTATAGGTAGTACAGCTAGTGCAATATCAAATGCTGTCAAGTCTCAAAACGAATTAAAACAACTAGAAGCTATTCGTAAACTTAGGAATGATTCCGAAGAACTAAAAAATTTAAAAAAACTTTCAGAGGAAACAAAAAATAAAATTGCTAACATAGCTGTGGGGGGTGAAACCTTGAGGAGCGGAGCTCCGTCTGATAGCAAACATAAGAAGAAATCAGGCGTAGCCATAAAACGTTCAATTGAACCTACGGTTCGTTCAATTGAAGAAATAAGAGGTAATGGTATTAATAGCAACCTTCGGTTTAACCAGCAAAGCTGTAGCGGAGCTGGTCTAGCAAAATTCTAAAATTATGTTTTTTAGTAAAATTTTTTTAGCAAAATTTTCTTAGCAAAATTTTTTTAGTAAAATTATTTTAGTAAAATTATTTTAGCAGAATTTTTTCTGTGTGTAAGAAAAACAAAAAGTCAAATTATTTTTTATAAAAATGTCTTCGCTTATCGAAAATAAATTTGAATTAGATAAACCACCAGGTGTTAGTTATAATCAAAAAAAGAATGACTATATAAGAATTGCTATGAATCCCGGATCTTCCAGTAGAGTAAATACTGGAGGTGATTTAATTTTTGAAGTTGATAATCAGCAAAGTTATATATATCTACCTGATTCATTTTTACACTGTGAATATTCTTTATATAGTGATGCCAATTTTACAACACCATTACCAGATACCGATAATATTGCACTAGAGAATAATTTCTTTCCAAAATTATTTACACAAATGCGTTTAGATGTTGCAACTCAAAATATAGAAACAATAAGTGATTCTCCAGGTGTAATTGATACAATGCTTAGATTTGTAATAATTGGTGAAAATAATAAAAAGTATGAAATCGAAGGTTGGTTTCCTGATACTAATGATGGTATAATTGTTGATGATTTAACTCACGCTGGAACAGATTCAGCAGGAATTGCGAAAGATGTAGAAAATATTGCAAAACATTTAAATAAAACAAATAATGATGCATATAAAGAAAGACGTGAATTTAACAAGAAAAGTAAACAGACAGTAAATTGGTCATTGTCTCCATTATTCGGATATTTAGATTATGATAAAATATCATATCAATTAAAATTTAAATTCATAATTCATCGTACAGCAAATAATGAATTAATCTTTTTTGGTAAGAGTGGAAAAAAAGCATATTTAAAAATTGATAGACTTGAATGGTGGATTAAGCATATTACTCCTAGTTTAGAGATTGAAACAGCTATTGCAAAAAGATTAAATATTAACAAACCAATTCCAGTAAATTTTCTAAAGCGTACTGCTAGTTCAGTAACTTTTTCCGAACAAAGATTTAACTGGCATTTTACTAGAACTGCGAATACTCCAAGATATTTATTGCTAACTTTTCAAAGAAATAATTCTCCGAGTTTTGATAAGAAAAATAATCTCTTCCATATTAATACAATTCGAAGTTTACAAGTTTCATTAAATCAAACCCGATATCCAATTGATCCATTAAGATTCGATGATACCAATAATCAATTTATGGAAGGATATGATTCTTATAGAAATCTTTGTATAGAATTTGGAGTTGAACCACAATTAACTCCTGGAGATTGGAGACATTTATATCCTGTTTTCTGTTTCGATTTAAGTGCACAATCTGAAGATATTATCAAGACTGGTTGTGATGTAACAATTAATATTGAAAAGAAAGATTCCACAACTTCATTGATGGCTTATGGTTTATTGCTAGAAGATGTAAAATATTCTATTGAAATTCTTAATGAAAAGATGGCTAGGATAGGTTAGTAACCTGAGGACCTTTGGTCCGATCGGTTAAAGCCCAAGACTTCGTCGATTAATTAATTTTTTTCATAACTAGAATAGATTAAAATTTTTTGGTAACTTGAAATTTTTTAATAACTAGAATAGATTAAAATTTTTTCATAACTAGAATAGATTAAAAATTCTTAACTTAAAAATTTTTCGTAACTTAAAATTTTTTTATTAAAAATGTCGCAAGCGAAAAGTAATAATAAAACTGTTGAATTAAAATTACGTAATATTGTTGACAAAAATATCCCTAAAACTATTACGATTAACAAAAAAAAGTATTACATAAATAAACCAATGATAGAGAATATTAAATTACAAGAAGAAAAGAATGGTGGAATTCTCCCATTAATTCCACTAATAATAGGTGGCATAGCAGCTGCAGGAAGTGTTGCAGGCGGGACAGCTGGTATTGTCCAAGCAGTAAATAAAAATAAATCAGAGAAGGCAGCATTAGAAGAACAAAAACGTCATAATAGAGAGTTAGAGAAACTTGCTAGGGGTGACGGAATAGTAGATAATTTTATTAGTAAATTAAAATTAGTTGATGAAGGAAAACGAGTTCTTAAAAATATTCTCCACAATGTTGATGATTTAATTGAAATTAAAGAAACTAAAGATGGTCTGGAATATATCTAAGTCCTAGTATGATTCGGTAATAACGTCAGGACCTTTGGTCCATAAGGTAAACATTTATTTTATCTTTTAAATTTTTTTTATCTTTTAAAATGAATTCTAAAAATTCCGAAAATTTAATTAAATTAAAAATTTCTAATTTAGATTTATTGAATTATCTCTTAAAAGTACATAAAAACTCAAATTGTAAAATTTATGAAGGTAACGACGACAAACAAAGTTTGGCTACTACCTACGGTGGTGACATACAAAAAACATTAGAAAACTTTCCTGGCTTTATTTGGAGTAAATATTCGAAAGAAAATCATCTTCCTGGTCATTCATATACCGGTCCAGGAACTCGATTAGATATAAGACTAGATGAGAATAATAATCCGAAACCAGGTGAAGAACCAATAAATAGAGTAGATGCCGCCGCTTACAGGCATGATTTAGCTTATCGAAATCATGATCTCAGTTCTCGTCATGCAGCTGATAAGAAGATGATTCAAGAATTAGATAATATTCAAAATCCTACATTTAGAGAAAAAATTGAAAGAATGTTTGTTAAGAAAGCTTTACAAGCTAAAATATTATTCGGTCAGGGTTTAAATGAACCGACAGCAAAGATGTCTGAGAGCGACGCTCGAACCTACGCGTCTGAAATTCATAAAGAATATAGAAGACCTAAATATTTATTGAAAGTAAAAGTATTTAATAAAGATGATATTTGGAGTGCTGATCTTATTCATATGCCGAGTGAAAGGGACTACAAATACGCATTGACCGTTATAGATTTATATACACGATACGCTTGGGTAAAGCCTTTAAAAAATAAAAGTGGTCTATCAGTTAAATATGCGTTTGAAGAAATCTTTAAAGAAAGTAAGAGAAAGCCAAGGAAATTGTTTGTTGATAAAGGGCCGGAATTTTATAACCGAAACGTTCAGCCACTATTTGAAACTGTTTATTCAACTGAAAATGCAGGGAAGGCCGTAGTGATAGAAAGATTCAATCGGACGTTAAAAAATTAATTATTCAAGAAATTTACTGAGCAAAGAAATCAGAAATGGTTGAAGATATTACCAGGAATTGTAGAAGAGTACAATAATAAAGTTCATTCTGGTATTGAAGAAACTCCAAAGAATGCTTCTGACGACCCTGATTTGATAAGAAAAAAAATATTCGAGAATAATTATTCGAATGAGAGTAATCCGAATTTGCAGAAACTTAAGCCGAAATTTAAAATTGGAGATAGAGTTAGAATATTTAAATATAAGAATAAATTTGAAAAAGGCTTCGTCGGATACTGGACGAAAGAGATATTTGAAGTTTGCAAAATAAATCAAACTTATCCGATTACTTATGAAATCAAAGATTTAGATGATGAAAATATCAGAGGCCGATTTTATCAAAATAAATTACAACGAACTGATTTTTAATTATCATTATTATTGGAACTAACGTTTCGGGAATGAAATTCCCTTGTTAGGCGTAGCCATAGAACCTACGGTTCGTTCAATTCTAACATAATATCAAGAAATGGTACTCCTTTTTGTAATTTAAATAAAACATAAAGACATAATTGACCACAATAAGTAGTTCCCGGTTTTTGAATTTGAAATGTATTATAAATTCCATTGCCAAGTAAGTTTTTGACTTCGTTTGTTGGAGGCAATCCATAAGAGTCGAACCAATAGTTCTCAGCCTCCGGGCGGTCGAAATAATAATTATCTCGATTTTTATTAAAGATACCTGCAGACCAATATATTCCTTTTTCATCTGTCGTATGAAGATTTGTTATGAAATTTATAGTTGTTGATGGAACTTTGTTCGGGGAACTGAAGGTTCCTGTTGGCTTATTTTTTAGGAATTGTAATTCGTCTCTCATTAGAACATGAAAATTCTTTATTCCTAATTCATTTGCGATTTTCTTTTGGTCGAAATTTGTCGTGGTTTGCGTTCCATATAATTTAAAAAACTCCTTTATGTTGCTCATTTTATAATAAAAAAATTTCTTAAGGGACCCCTAGAAGACAGAAGGGAGGGGGTATTGATTTAAAACTGTTCTCTAATGATGACTTTCCTTACTACTGGGGGTATTGATTTAAAACTGTTCTCTAATGATGACTTTCCTTACTACTTATTCGATTTTGAAATGATTTAATTTAATCTAAATTAAAACGTTACATTGTTACATTTTTATTAGTAGAGTTAGTGTTTCGTACATCTTTTATCAGTAGTAATTCATCCCTCATCAATATGTGAAAATTCTTTATTCCCAATTGATTAGCAATCTCATTTAAATCGAAATTCGTAGTTTGTTTGCCGTATAATTTAAGAAACTCATTTATGTTGCTCATTTTTATAGAAGACAAAATGTTTCTATTATATTCCCGTAAATGAGAAATTAAAAACAACACATGGATATTTCAATATGTATATTTACAAAATGCAACCACACAAGTCTACAAATATTGATGTGCACAGCGTGGACAACGAATTTTCGTTCTCCAGTAAAAGAAAATAAAATCAGCTACTACTATTCAACTTCCTTAAAACAATCGGTTATTAACTATAATATTACAAATTGCATTAACAACATGTCCACAGCGTGGACAACGAATTTTCGTTCTCCAGTAAAAGAAAATAAAATCAGCTACTACTACTTTTAAGTTCTTTTAAGCTTCTTTCCAAAAGCTTTCATATTTCCGAAGACAATCTTCTAACAATGATAAATTCGATTTCAAAAAACGTAAGGGTACATTTAGTCTACAAATCTTTGGAAAAATAGATGCCATCTTACCTAATTTAATTGCAAATGCAATTTCAGTCCTTGAATAAGAAATGTTATTAGTTTGCAATAAATGTTGAAAGTATGCCTTATCTTTTTCACACAGTTCCAGTAAATAATTCGCGCGTTTTCCCAGGTAGATTTTCATCATTATGTTAATAACGTTATTTTTCTTCTCCATCACATAAAGAGTATTTAAATTTGCAATGGCTTTATCAGTATCTCCTGAAGGCTCAACAAAGTCTTCTAAGGAATCCACAAATTCATATCGGGTAGATAAAGACGTCGTTAATTGATGATGAAGGTCGTCAATCTTTCCGTCCCTTTCTCTTTCTTTCTTTTCTTTCACGAGTAAGCGTTTTGCTTTTCTTCTCCGTTTTCTTTCCTTATCAAAAAATGTAGGGTCAAAAATAATAGGAAATTTCTCCATTTGTTCAATGATTAAAGTGTTATATTCTTCCTTCTTATCATTGGAAATATATCGTTTTGAAATTTCTGTAAATAACTCCGGAAACGTAGC
Organism: Prostheceraeus crozeri; assembly: GCA_907163375.1. Classification (NCBI taxonomy): domain Eukaryota; kingdom Metazoa; phylum Platyhelminthes; order Polycladida; family Euryleptidae; genus Prostheceraeus; species Prostheceraeus crozeri. The sequence continues at coordinate 947,873 of CAJQUW010015769.1, read as the reverse complement.
AATAATGTTTGACTGCTCTTCGATAACTTCTTGTGTTGACATGACTGATCACAGCGCAGCACACGATACAATGACAGATGAGAGAGATAAATGAAAACAGTACAGCTAGCAGATATCTTAACGTCATACGGGTGTGCTGACGCACTAACAAGAAGTAAAACAACTTGCCTAACGTACAATTAAAATCTCATTGTTTCACAGAGTAGTAGCAGCTGTTTGTTCTTTCATACATTGTTTCCTTTCAAATGTTTGAGTTGGAGGACACAGCTCTTTACACTGAAATGCCTTTTATTCATAAATGCGAGAAGCAGATGTTCTCTACAATTGAGTGTTTATCTGAGTGCAAATTGTAAGAACGCCAGGAGCGGTCATGATTTGAGCAATGAAAAATGTCATAATCACAAATTTTGAGATTCTTAACTTTTATGATTTTCGGTGTCCTGGAACGGTCATGATTTTAAGGGTGAAAATTGTAATTCTCAAATTTGAGATTTTGAAAAATTTGAAAATTGGGTATTTTTAAAAACGCCCAAATTTATGAATTTAGGTCTTCATAACCTGAAAAAGGGTTCAAATTCATGAATTTATGTCGTTTTTAAAAATGCCATTTTTTGAAAAAATGGTACTTTTTGAATGGACTAAATTCATGAATTTAGGTCTTAAAAACCTGAAAAAGGGTTCAAATTCATGAATTTATGTCGTTTTTAAAGATACTATTTTTTGAATTTTATGGTGTCCTGGAACGGTCTAAATTCATGAATTTAGGTCTTAAAAACCTGAAAAAGGGTCTAAATTCATGAATTTATGTCGTTTTTAAAGATACTATTTTTTGAATTTTATGGTGTCCTGGAACGGTCTTTTGCCCATTACTAGGGTCATAGAACTATAAACCAATGAGGACAAGTAGTATGGTTTACAATGAATAAAATATATGTTACTAAAATGTATTATGCCATGATACAATTGTTTCTCGTAAATTGAAATAAGGTAAGGGTCATAGTACTATTATCTATTGGGAGTAGCTTACCGTTTCAATTGATTGAGTTTAAAATTTGATCAAGGGTTTGCCGTTGTCTCCCATGGCGAAGATACGAGTCAATAATAGCGAAGTTCCTTTTGAAAAATGATATAGATTCCGTCGAGTTCTTAATAAACGGAAATCGTAAATATAGTTTATAAAATTTTCTTAAAAAGATGCTATAGCCTCTCGAATAACCTAATTGTTTACAAACATGACCACTTCCACGGATTATAGTCAATGCTCTTCCTTTTAACAACGATAACTTCACAGTATTGTTCACCGAAATGTCTTCATCTCTTCTTAAAACTGCTAAATAATTTGTTAGCTCTGATGGTAAGATGTCTCTTTGAATTTCTTCTTCAAAATTATAGTTTGAACTGATATTGATGGCGTTATCTTGCAATGTGTCTTCAAATCGATTTATCACTAAAAATTCTCTGAATGTTTTCGATGCGTGAATGTCTTCTTCTTCCCTTGGTTTAAGATGTTTCTCCTGAAATTCTGTTAGCATCTCAATACACTTCTCCCGTTGTTCTTCGTTCACAATAGTGTCTGAAATTTTTCTTTTCAAATCGGCAAAGGCGATGCTTGAACGTGCCATTTTCGTGAAAACGTAGTGAATTAATTATGATAAAAATGAAATCGTTGAAAGTCGCTGATGAAATTGACCAAAATAGATGAAAGTCACAGATGATTCGTAAGCAGTCACAGTCTCGTAGAACGCTCACAGAATGAATGCACGCAGTAAGAATGAAATTGTAATACGTGGAATAATGGCAGCAGCTGTTTCTGAGAGAGAGAGAATCTTTATGACCTTTGCCCCAGCGAAGCGACTAAATCATACCCGCATTGGCGCTATTGTCTGCCACAAGCCGCAGCTGCTACCACTTCAATGTTCAACGTCAAAGCAAGTCAAGCGAAACAAACTAAGATTAGCGACTTCTTCTGCAGAAATTAATTAAAATGTGCATTAAGATGCATGTCTTCCCAAAAAGGATATTTTTCGTGGAATGAAGAGTAGTTTTTTTTATCCTCATAACATGTACGATTGCATCGGTATTGGGCAGTAGAGGTATACTGGAGTATACAAAAAATTCAATTGCTTATCTACGATTCATACTGGCAAACATCGTCATTAAAAATGAATGGCGAAAATCTGACTGAGTTATCTCCCAGAGCTTTTGGTCTGACTGAGTTCTTAGAAAATATACGGCAAACTAACAACTGCTAATTTCGATTTAAATAGAATTTCAGAAGATTGTATTCAAAATATTTATTCAAAATATTTCTTTAAAAATGGATGAAACAAAAGTGGAAGAAACCTCAACGGGGATGAAAATGGAAGAAACCTCAAGAATATATCCTTCGTTATCATATGAACGTAGTTCTACTTTAATGGACATTGAAAAAATGAACAAAGAAAAACACAAAGATAGAGTTAGGTATATGAAAGATAAGGAATCTCAATTATTATTAAGATTAGAACATTATAATAAATTAAGAAAAAGATGGACTATTGTTAAGAATGTAACAAAAGGAATTGGCATATTCTTAACAATAAGTTTAGTTGCTTTAACAATTGTTATATCTTCAGGTGTTTTAGTAATGCCAGTAGTTGCTACAGCTTTAACAGGTACGGGTGTTTTTGTAACTTCACTTGTTACAATGGTAGATAAATCTTTAATAACTAAGAAACGAAAATCATTAAAAACTAAGCATTTACATATTAAAGAAGTCTATGATAAACTACATTACTACTTTCAAAGAGTATGTGATGATAATGTTATTACGTTAGATGAGATTGAAAAATTTGATCAAATAGCTAATGAAGTAAATCAAATATCATTTCAATTACAGACCGAAAAAGTTCATGACAAGAATAAACAGGATGGCAAAATTTCTAGTGATGGTAAAATTTCTAATGAAGAAAATGATAAAGTTTTTTTAGAAGAACTAAAAACTTTAAGCGAAAATTTAAGCAAAACTTTATTAAACAAAACTTAAAACGAGAAACCTTTAAACGAAAAGATGTCAGACGCCAAAGCAATAAAAAAATAATTTGTTCAGTAAAATGTTTTTGTTGTATTCCAATGTTACCACAAAATTCAGATATTATATTTTAAAAGTGGATAAAATTAAAGCTGATAATTTTAAAAGAATTAAACAATTAGAAGAGTTAATAAAACAAAGAAATATTATGAAAGAAAATCATCTTCAACATAGAATGATAAAAGCTGGTATTCAATCTGATATGTTTGAAAAAATGCAGCAAACCGAGCAAGTAAAAACTGATTTTGAAAAAACTATCAAACCATTTAAAACTCTTGAAAAAGAACTTACAAATAATGATAAACAAATTGATATAACAGATCCAGAGCACAAAACTATATTAGATGACTATGGATTACTAGAATCAAACATTAATAAGAAATTACCAAAATCTATGCAATTTGAACATTCTATTTCATTTATAGATGGAAAAACAATACCTAGATTTTATCTCGGACAAAAAGAAATATTTCCACAACCTTTTTGAGGTTTAATTTTTTCACCAGATAAATATCCTTTTAATCTAGATAGAAATTTTGTTGATCTTTTAAGAGGAGCAGATTTAAATAATTATGCTGTAGAAGATCTCATAAAATATAAAGCTATGTTAGATAGAGTTAAAGCAGGAAAATCTCTTAGACGTTATAAGCAATTAGAAAATTTATTATCAACGGGAATTAAAGTATGAAAAGGTTTTAAAACTGAAACAACTGTATTCTTACCAGATGATCCACAAGAATTACTAAATAGATTAGATATTTTAATATCTGCAATAAAAGAAGGACATAATTCTAGTTTCAATGAAATTCATGCTATATTGATAAGACTGTTAGAAAAGAAGGTTCTAAATGAAGAGGATTATAAAAGTATAACGAACCGAAGGTTCGAGGGCTTCGCCAAAGAGTTCCTCGCCCGTAGCTGAAATATGATGTTGTTTTTAATTTTTTTATAAAAAAATATTTATTCAAAATTTTAACTAAAAAATGTCTTCGAGAGAATTATCATCAGTAGACTTTGACAAAATTAATAATCATTTGGAAAATCTAACAGAGATTTTGGGTTCATCAAAATTTAGTACGACGTTAAAAATTATAACAACTACTTCATCACACACTTGTAATTTAGAAACCATTCTACATTTAGAACAAAATAAAAATTATCAAATTGCATTGACTAGTTTCTCCACATTTAACACTATTCAAAACGTTATCAAAGATGTGAATGATCAATTTAGATATTCTACTGATAAAGGAAAAACGTGGAAAATACTAACTTTTCTTCCTGGTTCTTACGAAGTTGAATCAATATTAAATGAAATTAAGAGACATTTAGGTATACCATTTAAAGATAAGAAACAATTACATTTTGCAGTTGAACCGGTACTTAATAAATTTTCTCTTACTTTAGACGAAAATCATCAAGTTGATTTTAATCATGATAGATCATTGTCAAAGCTATTAGGATTTAATAAACAAACCTATAGTCAAGGTTATCATTTAGGTGAGAAGATTCCAAAAATAACTGAAATAAATTCAATTGTTGTACATTGTGACATTATTGAAGGAGGATATATAAATGGTAAATTGTCAAATTTAATATTCAGTTTTCCAGCTTTTACTGTACCCATTGGTTATAGATTAGATGTATTTCCACAAACATTAATATATTTCCCTATTACAAGAAAAACTATTAATAACATTAACATTAGAATTACGGATGAAACAGGACAAGAAATAAATTTTGGAGGTGAAGAGATTATGATAGATCTTTTGGTTCGAGAGGTATAAACTCCCGTTCGGGAGGTATAAACTCCCGTTCGGGAGGTATAAACTCCCGTTCGAGAGGTATAAACTCCCGTTCGAGAGGTATAAACTCCCGTTCGGGAGGTATAAACTCCCACGCGAAGCTAGAGAAGTTTAATTTTCTTCTTCTTCTTTAAAAATAAAAATAAAATTTTTTTTATTAAAAAATGAGTGAAGTGCCCCCATTAAATAAAAAAAACTTAGATTTAATCATCATCCAAATTTATCTAATAAAGTTTTGTCAGTTATTTGCGGAAGATCAGGTTGTGGAAAAACATATCTATTATTTAAAATTTTAACGACACCAAATTTTTTGGATTATAACAATCTTATAATTTATACAACAACAGCAGAACAACCCGTCTATCAATTTTTGAAATATGGATTTGAAAATAATCTTAAAAAACAGCAATTGCTTCATTATGCAAGGAATATGAAAAATCTGAAGATGAAGAAGAAATAAGTTCGTGGTGTGAAGAAGCAGCAAAAACTAATCAGTTAGTAGAATCTAATAAAAATAAGCATATAAAAATACAATTAATAGATGATAGTGGTAATATGCAAGATCCTAGTAAACTAGATAAAACAATGAAACATTGTGTAATTTTTGATGATTGTGTTAATGATAGAAATCAGTCAGTTCAAAGAAATTATTTCACAAGAGGTAGACATAATAACTGTAGTGTTTTTTATTTAACAAAAAGTATGTATTCATTAGACGGAAGTGTTATTAGAAAGAATGCAAATATATTTATACTATTTGAAATAAATGCAAGAAACTTAAGTGATTTGTTAAGAGATTTATGCGTAAGAAATAAAGACGAATTTAAACAATCGTGTAACAATGCTTGGTCAAAAGATTATGGATTTATCACAATTAATATTGATAAAAAAATTCATGATAGAGTTATCGAACAATTGTTCTCTGACTAGGCTTCGCCTCGAGGGGCTTCGCCCCGACTGAAAGTCGATAGAAGATCTGTTTACTGAGTAATAAAAAAATTCTATACTGAGTAATAAATAATAAAATTTTTATTCTAGACTGATTTAAATAATAAAAATTTTTTTCTAGACTGATTTAAATAACAAAATTTTTTTCTAGACGGATTTAAATAATAATAAATAAACTTTGAAAAGGTAAAGTAGTTATTCCATCAAGTAAAATTTGTCTTTTATCATCAAATGGATCTAATGCTAATTTATGTTCCTCTTTTAAATACATTTTATGTTTCTTTGAATTAAGTCTACAATTACTTGCTGTTTTTATTTTATTATTAAATAATGCATTCTTATAATCTTGAAATGTTATTTGGTTAGCCACTGATGCTTTTGAAATTCCTTTTAATGTTTTATGTGTTTTAATATTATTAGTTGTATCATAACAGTAACATTTAGATTTTAAAAATATAGCTTCTGTTATGAAATCTTCATTTCCTTCTAATTCATCTTTTACTTTACATAAATCAGAAGGATGAATGATATCTTTTATTTTATTAATTTCTTCATCAAGTGAAGAATTATACGGTACTGTAAATTCTAAGAAAACAGAATCGGTATCTGTAAAGTGTAATTTATAGTTTTTGCCATAAGCAGGTGCTAAATAATCATAAATAAATTTATACATAAATTGTTTAGCTAGTTCTAATATAGTGTATCCAATAAAATGAAACTTATCATGTTTTACGCTGATTCGACGCAAATGTACAGCACATAGTTCATCACTGAATCTAGTAGTTCTTTTATATGTAGGTTTCCTTGTTAAATTTTGAAACCTATCTTTATCATAAACTATTTCAATATTTTGTCTATTACGCACATTTTCTAAAGTCTTACCATAAAATGCATTATTCATTAATTTGAAGAACACGTTTCCAAAATCATCTTTATTTCTTTTAGCTATTTTACCTTTTTCAATATTGAACTCTATATAATTTTTTAACCATTTAGAGTTTTGATAAAATAGTTTTCGATGTATTTTGGTGAGAATCATTCCATGTTCTAAATACCAATCTAGCATTCTTCCTTCAACAACATACTTTCCTTTATTACTTTGTGTTAACATAAGTTTTTTTGTTGGTCTGTATTTCTTAGGAATTATAGATTTTTGATAATCTGAAAAATCTTCTATATTAGGAATTTTGTTTTCGGGACAGAAAGGAAAATATTTTGTTTTATCTTTTATTTCATCAGGGTATACTAAATCAACTTCATATATATAACCATGATTATAATTTCCATCATATGTTTTTTGATAATCTAGAATATTACACCATTCCATCACACCTGTTGGTAATTCTTGTATCATGCAAGAAGAATATAAGCTATTAAAATCATAATATAACAAATAGTTTTCTCTCATGAATTCATCAACTGTTGCTTGACTCTCTTCATCTGATATAAGTCCTTCTATATTTTGATTAAACAATTTTATAAATTGATCTTTTTCTTCTAGATTTATAATTTTTAAATAACCATAATCATCAGGATTTACTTTCTTATTATAACATTTAACATATCTATCACCTAAAACTGATGAAACGCCACCTCTAATTCCAGATTCAAAAAATAATAATTTATCATATGTATTTTCTTTATAATGTTTAAGTTTAAGTTTTTTTTTGTAAATTCTTTTCCACAGTAATAACAATTTGTTTCATTAACAAAATTAATTTTTTCTTCGTCCGTTAATGGAAGCATTGGTATATTTGTTTCAAGGAATTGCAAAAAACGTCCTTGTAATTCTTCTACTTTCTTTGTAAACATTTCTGAACTATCTTCAACATAGTATTGAAAATATTCTGATTTAAATAATTCTGGATAATTTGAATGAATGTACATTCCCCAACATAATGGTTTTTGTTCAAATAAATATTTTTCTTTACCTTGTTCAGGTGCACATTTTTCATATTTATAAACCGAAGGTTCTAGGGCTTGGCCCGTACAATTATCAGAATCGGGCGAAGCCCTAGAACCTTCGGTTCGATTTTGTGTCATGTTAACATTATATGCTTCGAAATCACAATAAATAGTGAAGGGTACTTTATTTTTCAAATAATGTCTATTATATATTTAATAATCATCTTTAGGAAAAGTATTTTCAACTGCTTCATTTTGTTGGCAATTCTCCAAATGTCTATTCATTTCTTCTTTAGTTCTAAAGCTCGTCATACATTGGAGACAGTGAAAATTAGCATTATCTGAAGTTTTTGTAAATATAGAAACATCTTTACACAATATAAAATGACCCTGATAATATAATATATTCGCTTGTGCTGATTGTTTTGTTTGTTTTAATTTTTCAAATTTATCTTGAAATATTTCATGTGTTAAATCAATTTGTTTTTGTAAATCTTTTTCAGACTGTTGATAATTTTGATTTAATATTTGTAGCTGTTGTTCATATTCTTTATTATATTGTTCTTTATATTGCTGTTGACATTTTTTTAAACATTCATTTAATTCTTTATTGTCTTCATTATTTAATTCTTTATTGTCTTCATTATTTTCTTCATTTAATTTTTGAATCGTTTCTATCTTATTTTGATATTTATGGTGATATTATTGTAGTAACATTTTTAATTGCTGAAAATAATCTGTTTTACATTTTTGTAAAATTTCATGTAAATTTTGTAATTTTTGTTGATATTCTAAAGATAAAGATAAGTAATCGGAATCATAATCATAATTATAATTACGTCCTTTATAATTATTATGATTAATCATTATTGGTGATAATGTTTTAACAATTTGAAATTTTTCAGTACATATTATATTTCCTTGGTAAAAAATATTATGATGCATGTAATTTCCTCTATCATTATATAATATTTCTGATTGACATAAATTTTTATTATTCAAATAAAATTTTTTTGAATCTGAGTAAAATGGAGTAATATCACCAATAGAAACATAATTCACATTTAATTCAAAAACATTTACTTCTATTAAATTTTTATTCTTTTTATGAAACTTTTTTAACCTATTATCATCATATGGAAATTCATGTAAGCCATCAGAGAGATCAAATTCATTTATGTATTCTTCTTTATTGTAATGACGTAGTCTTTCTTTATGATATTCTGCAGGATGTAAATGTGCTATAATAATCCACAGAAAACAATAATCATCTTCATTTTTTATGTTGATTATTTGTGGTGAACTGAAAGGTAAAGGAACATAACTACCACCAGTATTATTTTTATATTTATCAATTACTATTTTCTTAGATAGTATTTTAACAAATCTCCAACCAGATTCACGTAACTGGGCTTCAATTATACAACTTTCTAATTTAAGTATCATTTGTTCAAATATGGGTTGTATATCATTTACATTATGAATTTCTTGTGAATTTGTAAAATGTCCTTGTATTATTTCTTCAGGAATTCCATCAGGTCCATTTTTTGTATAAAGTACTTCTACATTCATATAACATTTGTAAGATTTCTTAAATATATTATAAAAGTTTGTTAATACATTATAAAAAGTTTCATCGGTTTCATTATGTTCAACGGGCGAAGCCCTAGAACCTTCGGTTCGTACCAATTCATTAAATAAATATTTTATATCTGTTACAGCTTCATCGTTTTTTTTAGTTTCATCAAATTCATCTATTTCGTTAAATTCATCAGTATCGCTAAATAAATATCTTCCATCTGGTACAGGCCAAGCCCTAGAACCTTCGGTTTGTATGGTCTCATCTTCACTATTAAAAACTTTTTTATATTCCGAATGTGAATAATCATCAAACATTTTTTTAACTTTTATATCAGTAGGCAATGTTTCTAGCTAGTTTTTATAATTATTTAATTTTGATATATTTCCTTCATCAACTCGATCTACATTTTGTAAATGCAATTTACTTTGTAAATGAAATTGATAACTTCTTTTTGTTTGCAACTTCTTTTTACATAAGTTACAATAAAACTTTTCCATTTTTTGTTTTTTAAAGAAATAATTTGTGTTTTAATTTTAGATATAAACATTCTAATATCAAGGTCTTGAGAGTTATTATATATTATTATATATTTCACGTTCTTTAGTTATTTTATTTTCTTCATCACATTAAGTTTTATCATATTAAGTTTTATCATATAACGTTTTATCAAAAGATAATTTAAATTTATTTTCACTTACTATTGATTCTTCATCATCATAAATTGATTCATCAACATCATAAATTACAGTTTTTGGAATTGGATGCCATTCCCTTATTGGAATATCTAACTCTAAATTACATTTATTATCTGATAATAATATAATAGAGAAAAATATTGGTCTTTGCTCTCTTTTGGAAAATTTAATAACACCACCATAATCTGAATCACTTTTAGTTTTTATCAAAGATGACAAAATTTTTAATTGATTAGATGTAAATCCTAATTTAAATTTTGTAGACCCGACACATAGTTGTCTAACAGTATCTTCAACTATTCCATCATTATTATTTTCAATTGTAAGAAAATGAAATTTAGATAAATTTTGATTATATGTAGTATTAATATCATGTTGAGATATAAATTTTTCTTCACTTAAATTTTTATAATTACTAATATTTTTATAATCTTTTTTACCATTTACACCTTTTTCAGATGTTTCAGAATCATCATCATCTTTATCAGATTCTTCAATATGATTCAGAGGATTATTATGATTATGATTATGGTCATTGTTAATAGTATAAGGTGTTGTCGCATATAAATTTTTTCTTGTTGTGCTCAACCATTTATGTAAGATTTTAACAAATTAATATTTAAGTTTGAATATAATCCTATATATGTATCATCATCATATCTTTGCGGCATTTCTAATGTTTCTTGTTTATAAATAGTGTCTCTATAATAAACTTGACATAATAATTCTTCGTTATGTTTTTTACTCTCTATATGAATATTATATTGGTTTTGTTCATCAACAAATAATCTAATTTTTTCTTTTGAAAAAGATTTTAATTTTTTAACTAATTCTCTAATATTGATATAATTAATAATTTTAGTTTCTATCCAATCAGTATTACTAATTGGCAACACTGCTCTAATAAAACCATAAACATTATTATGACCAATAATTACCATATTTTCTTTATTTAATTCCACATAAGCCACATCATTATACTTACTTACAATATCCAAAAATTTAATAAATGAATCCCCCGGGAAAATACAATAGTTAGTTTCTATTGAAGGTAAACCTTTAGTCTGTTCTTTAAATATTTCAGCTTGTAATTCAAACAGAAGATTAACATCTGTACATGGACTATTATCATTATCAAAACATTTATTTTCAAATCCCGTTGATCTCGTCGAATAAGAAGAACAGGATGATGCGGACGAATTTAATTTTTTTAAATTTGCTTTATCCATTTTTATTTTTATTAGAAAAAATTTTATTTTTTTTTCATTATATAAAAAAAGACTTTTTTATTGTTTTAAAAATGATGTTACCAAATGTTGGTGGAGGTGCATATATCCCGAATAATCGTGAATTAGAAATAGAAATAGAAAATTATATCATGAAAACTGGAGACGTTTTATCTGGTCCATTGCATCTTTCTATTCTTCCGCAACAAAATACAGAGTTAACGAATAAACAATATGTTGATACACAAATCAATGACTTAAAAGAAAAATATATAAACGATGTTTTGGTTCCACTGATGAATGAATTAAAGTTGCTTAAACTTAATGACAAATCATTAAACGAAAAATTATTAAAACTTCATAAAAAAGGATAGAGAGCTAGAAGCAGATATAGCAAAACTTTTTAAAAAGATTTCTGAACAATCAAAATTTTAATATTACTTTCTATAAAGTTAAAATCTGCAGTCATTAAAAATAAACAACAGATAAAAATGTTAGAAGAACAATTAGAAGATGAAATAGAAAAACTACCTGAAAGAATTAAAAAAAATTTAAAGCAGTTACAAATTACATTCCAAAAAAGTGTTGATGAATTAAGTTCTAAAATTACTCAACAATTGAAAAAGATGAATAGAATAATAAATGAAGTAAACTCAATTAATCAAAAAGTTGATAAAATGAAAACTCTTAAAATCAATTTAGAAAATGAATTAAAGAAAAATTTACAAGAAAACTCTAAAGAAAATAAAGAACAGTTAGATTCTGTTAAAAGACAATTAGATGTTCTTAAAATTAAGTTAAATGCTCTTAAAGCGGCGTTGAAGATGAATCAGGAGAAAATGCAAGTTAATAGAAAAGAAATTAAAGTACATCACACGCTGCTTGACGCAATAGATAAAGTGCAACGGAAAATTAATAAAGTTATCACGAAGTTGTTGGACATTCACACACGTAAATCTTGATCATAAACGTAAATCTTAACACGTAGATATTTTTCCCAAAAGTCAAATTTAATCTTAAAAAATGCCTATAATTTATAAACACAATCTTAAACATCTTGCTTCAAATCAAAACATTGCTCATGAACCATCTATGAAAACTGTTTACCATTATGACAGTGTAGAGACAATTCAAAAAGAAGGGGCTGGCATCTTTTCTGGTATTGGAAGTATCGTTAACTTAATTAAAAATAATAAAGATTTGATTACATCTGCTGCAAAAGGAGCAGCTGCTATAGGTAGTACAGCTAGTGCAATATCAAATGCTGTTAAGTCTCAAAACGAATTAAAACAACTAGAAGCTATTCGTAAACTTAGGAATGATTCAGAAGAGCTAAAAAAATTAAAAAAACTTTCAGAGGAAACAAAAAACAAAATTGCTAACATAGCTGTGGGGGCTGAAACCTTGAGGAGCGGACCTCCGTCTGATAATAAACATAATGAAAATAAAAATAATGAAAAAATAATTGAAGAAATAAGAGGCAATGGCGTGAGCAGCGGAGCTGGTCTAGCAAAATTCTAAAATTATATTTTAATAAAATTTTTTTAGTAAAATTTTTTAGTAAAAGTATTTTAGCAAAATTTTTTTAGTAAAATTACTTTAGTAAAATTTTTTCTGTGTGTGAGAAAAAACAAAAAGTCAAATTATTTTTTATAAAAATGTCTTCGCTTATCGAAAATAAATTTGAATTAGATAAACCACAAGGTGTTAGTTATAATCAAAAAAAGAATGACTATATAAGAATTGCTATGAATCCCGGATCTTCCAGTAGAGTAAATACTGGAGGAGATTTAATTTTTGAAGTTGATAATCAACAAAGTTATATATATCTACCTGATTCATTTTTACACTGTGAATATTCTTTATATAGTGATGCCAATTTTACAACACCATTACCAGATACCGATAATATTGCACTAGAGAATAATTTCTTTCCAAAATTATTTACACAAATGCGTTTAGATGTTGCAACTCAAAATATAGAAACAATAAGTGATTCTCCAGGTGTAATTGATGCAATGCTTAGAATTGTAACAATTGGTAAAAATAATAAAAAGTATGAAATCGAAGGTTGGTTTCCTGATACTAATGATGGTATAATTGTTGATGATTTAACTCACGCTGGAACAGATGCAGCAGGAATTGCGAAAGATGTAGAAAATATTGCAAAACATTTAAATAAAACAAACAATAGTGCATATAAAGAAAGACGTGAATTTAACAAGAAAAGTAAACAGACAGTTAATTGGTCATTGTCTCCATTATTCGGATATTTAGATTTTGATGAAATATCATATCAATTAGAATTTAAATTCATAATTCATCGCACAGCAAATAATGAATTAATCTTTTATGGTAAGACTGGGAAAAAAGCATATCTAAAAATTGATAGACTTGAATGGTGGATTAAGCATATTACTCCTAGCTTAGAGGTCGAATTAGATATTGCAAAAAGATTAAATACTAACAAACCAATTCCAGTAAAATTTCTAAAGCGTACTGCTAGTTCAGTAACTTTTTCCGAACAAAGATTTAACTGGCATTTTACTAGAACTGCGAATACACCAAGATATTTATTACTAACTTTTCAAAGAAATAATTCTCCAAGTTTTGATAAGAACAACAATCTTTTTCATATTAATACAATTCGAAGTTTACAAGTTGCTTTAAATCAAACCCGATATCCAATTGATCCATTAAGATTCGATGATACCAATAATCAATTTATGGAAGGATATGAATCTTATAGAAATCTTTGTATAGAATTTGGAGTTGAACCACAATTAACTCCTGGAGATTGGAGACATTTATATCCTGTTTTCTGTTTCGATTTAAGTGCACAATCTGAAGATATTATCAAGACTGGTTGTGATGTAACAATTAATATTGAAAAGAAAGATTCCACAACTTCATTGATGGCTTATGGTTTATTGCTAGAAGATGTAAAATATTCTATTGAAATTTTTAATGGAAAGATGGCTAGGATAGGTTAATTAAAATTTTTGGTAACTTAAAATTTTTTCATAACTAGAATAGATTAAAATTTGTTCTTAACTTAAAATTTTTTTCATAACTAGAATAGACTAAAATTTTTCCTAACTTAAAATTTTTTTATCAAAAATGTCGCAACCGAAAAGTAATAATAATAATATAACTGTTGAATTAAAATTACGTAATATTGTTGACAAAAATACCCCTAAAACTATTACGATTAACAAAAAAAGTATTACATAAGTAAACCAATGATAGAGAATATTCAATTACTAGAAGAAAAGAATGGTGGAATTCTCCCATTAATTCCACTAATAATAGGAGGTATAGCAGCTGCAGGAAGTGTTGCAGGTGGGACACCTGGTATTGTCCAAGCAATAAATAAAAATAAATCAGAGAAGGCAGCATTAGAAGAACAAAAACGACATAATAGAGAGTTAGAGAAAGTTGCTAGGGGAGAAGGAATAGTAGATAATTTTATTAGTAAATTAAATTTAGTTGATGAAGGAAAACGAGTTCTTAAAAATATTCTCCGCAATGTTGATGATTTAATAGAAATTAAAGAAACTAAAGATGGTTCTGGAATATATCTAAGTCCTAGTATGATTCGGTAAAATGTTTATTTTTTCTATCCTTTAAAATATTTTATCTTTTAAAATGAATTCTAAAAATTCCGAAAATTTAATTAAATTAAAAATTTCTAATTTAGGTTTATTGAATTATCTATTCAACAAAAATAAAAACTCAAATTGTCAGCATTCCGGAGGTGATATACAAAAAACATTAGAAAACTTTCCTGGATTTATTTGGAGTAAATATTCAAAAGAAAAACATCTTCCTGGTCATTCATATACCGGTCCAGGAACTCGATTAGATATAAGACTAGATAAGAATAATAATCCAAAACCAGGTGAAGAACCAATAAATAGAGTAGATGCCGCGGCTTATAGACATGATTTAGCTTATCGAAATCATGACCTAAGTTCTCGATATCTAGCTGATAAGAAGATGATTCAAGAATTAGATAGTATTCAAAATCCTACATTTAGAGAAAAAATTGAAAGAATGTTTGTTAAGAAAGCTTTACAACCTAAAATATTATTCGGTCAGGGTTTAAATGAAACGACAGCAAAGATGTCTGAGAGCAACGCTCGAACCTACGCGTCTGAAATTCATAAAGAATATAGAAGACCTAAATATTTATTGAAAGTAAAAGTATTTAATAAAGATGATATTTGGAGTGCTGATCTTATTCATATGCCGAGTGAAAGGGACTACAAATACGCATTGACCGTTATAGATTTATATACACGATACGCTTGGGTAAAGCCTTTAAAAAATAAAAGTGGTCTATCAGTTAAATATGCGTTTGAAGAAATCTTTAAAGAAAGTAAGAGAAAGCCAAGGAAATTGTTTGTTGATAAAGGGCCGGAATTTTATAACCGAAACGTTTAGCCACTACTCGATTTAGTTTATTCAACTGAAAATGCAGAGAAGGCCGTAGTGATAGAAAGATTCAATCGGACGTTAAAAAAAAATTATTCAAGAAATTTACTGAGCAAAGAAATCAGAAATGGTTGAAGATATTACCAGGAATTGTAGAGCAGTACAATAATAAAGTTCATTCAGGTATT
Source organism: Prostheceraeus crozeri (assembly GCA_907163375.1). Classification (NCBI taxonomy): domain Eukaryota; kingdom Metazoa; phylum Platyhelminthes; order Polycladida; family Euryleptidae; genus Prostheceraeus; species Prostheceraeus crozeri. The sequence goes on along the minus strand of CAJQUW010015769.1, from coordinate 932,017 downwards.
GAAGAAACCCCAAAGAATGCTTCTGACGACCCTGATTTAATACGAAAGAAAATATTCGAAAATAATTATTCGAATGAGAGTAATCCGAATTTACAGAAACTTAAGCCGAAATTTAAAATTGGAGATAGGGTACGAATATTTAAGTATAAGAATAAATTTGAAAAAGGCTTTGTTGGCTATTGGACGAAAGAGATATTTGAAGTTTGTAAAATAAATCAAACTTATCCGATTACTTACGAAATCAAAGATTTAGATGATGAAAATATCAGAGGCCGATTTTATCAAAATGAATTACAACGAACTGATTTTTAATTATCATTATTATCATTCAATTCTAACATAATATCTAGAAATGGTACTCCTTCCTGTAATTTCAATAAAACATAAAGACATAATTGACCACAATAAGTAGTTCCCGGTTTTTGAATTTGAAATGTATTATAAGTTCCATTTCCAAGTAATTTTATTTTTTGACTTCATTTGTTGGAGGCAATCCATAAGAGTCAAAATAGTAATTATCTCCGTTTTTATTTCTATGCCCCGCTGACCAATGTACTCCTTTTTCATCTGATGTGTGAAGATTTGTTATGAAATTTATAGTTATTGTTGGCTTAATTTTGATCAATTGTAATTCGTCTCTCATTAGAACATGACAATTCTTTATTCCCAATTGATTTGCGATTTTCTTTAGATCAAAATTTTTACTTGTTTGCGTTCCATATAATTTTAAAAACTCATTTATGTTGCTCATTTTATAATTAAAAAATTTCTTAAGGGACCCCTAGAAGTCAGAAGGGAGGGGGTAGTAGAACTACGTTCATATGATAACGAAAGATATGTTCTTGCAGTTTCTTCCACTTTTGTTTCTTCCATTTTTAAAGAAATATTATTATTAAATATTATTAATATTTAGTTATCTCATATTTTAAAAATCTGAAAAATGATTTTGGGAGTGAAAATTGTAGTTCTCAAATTTTGAGATTCTTAACTTTTATGATTTTTTCGGTGTCCTGGAACGGTCATGATTTTGGGAGTAAAAATTGTAATTCTCAAATTTTGAGATTTTGAAAAATTTGAAAAATTGGGTATTTTTAAAAACGCCTAAATTTATGAATTTAGGTCTTCATAACCTGAAAAAGGGTTCAAATTCATGAATTTATGTCGTTTTTAAAAATACCATTTTTTGAAAAAATGGTACTCTTTGAATGGACTAAATTCATGTATTTAGGTCTTAAAAACCTGAAATAATGACCTAAATTGATAAATTTAGTCGTTTTTAAAGGTCCAAAAAATTGAAAAATTGGGTATCCTGGAACGGTCTTTTGCCCATTACTCTCAATCTCCTATTATAATGAAAGACGAAGAAGATAATGAGATTTCTTTGACTGAAGATATAGAAAAAATTGAGCATCTCTGTGCAACAATAATGGAAGATTTTACCGTTGCAGACATCATGGATTGCCGACATCTCGGGAAAGCTGGACCAAAGCGACTTGTCAAGGTCATCTTCACAAATAAAGATACCAGAAATCAGATTCTTTATAACCAGAAACTGATCAGACAAGAACATGATATTTTGAATAAATTCGGCAGAGCATTTGTAAATAAAGATTCTCCTCCGTTGACTTTGAAGGAAGAGAAACGACTGCGAGAGTCAGCAAAAGCTTTGCGGAATGAAAATTCTTCTGACCAAGTTTTTATCAAAGGCGGAAAACTGTATCATAATGGAAGAATTGTTGATCAAATAGACTTGAAGAAACAATTATTCTGGCAAGAAATTAATTGTGATATCGGCACACTTAGACCTGCGTGTACTGAGACGGTTATCTTAGGTCTGTTCAACGCTCGTTCTGTTGGATCTCCGAAACGCAGAACCGAAATCTATTCATTTATTTCCGATCTCAAAATTGATGTGATGCTCCTGACTGAAACGTGGCTGACTAGCGTTGGTGATGAGGCTAAGCTCAAAGATCTTTGTTCATCTGACTATTCTATTTTCTCACTTCCGCGTGAAACAGGCCGTGGCGGTGGTATTGCTGCTATTTTTCGTACTAAATTTCGTCAATTTGTGAAAATAACATCCGTCTTTGATTTTGATCATCAAACTTCTGAACTGTTGCATGCATCGCTGAATTTTCCTGGCTGCTTGGTGCATCTATTCTGTATCTATAGACCACCCCCCACCAATGTTAATACGTTTACTGATTCACAGTTTTTGGTCGAATTTGAGGATCTACTGCAACATGGTAATTCTTTGAGAGGTAGCTTTGCTATCGTTGGTGATTTTAATATACATTTCGACGTGACTAATTGCTTAATGATGAGAAAGATGAATGAGCTTTTGGATTTATTTGACCTTTCCCAAGCAGTATCAGAATCAACACATATTGGTGGGCACATTCTTGATTGGATTGTTTATCGAGAGGATGACGCTCTTATTGAATCTACTCGTGTCTCACATCAACTCACTTCTGATCATTATGCTATCATTTGTTATATTCCTGCTTGTATCCTACCTATTCGTGAGAATAAATCAACAAAGATGTTTAGAAATGTCAAACAGATATCCCATCAACTGTTACGCAACGACATTGACGAATTGATCCGCAGTACTGATGCTTCGAGTGATTGGAATTACATTTTTAAGTATCTTCGGAAATTATACAATCAACATGCACCTCTGACAACTAGAGAAATAAGTCAGAACAGATGTGCTCCTTGGTTCTCATCTATTTCTTCTGAATTTCGGATTTTACGACATCAACGCAGACAAGCTGAACGAAAATGGCTTAAATCAAGAAATAAGGAGCACAAGTCTTTATTTATATCAGAGAAAAAGAAAGTAACAAATTTGATCCATCGAACAAAAGTCAATTACTACGGCACAAAATTCATTGCAAGTGAGAGTAGCAGCAAAGAACTGTACACGCATTTCAATAATTTATTTGACAATAGTAGTACGTATTTACCTCCATGTTATTCGACTTGTTAATTACCTGGCATTTTCAATGAATTTTTCAGAACAAAAATCCTAAATATTCGTAACGAAATTGATTCAACCATTTGCAATGATTTGTCAAGTAATGTTGACAGTCCAATACCAATGAGTAATTCATTTCAAGGGGAAAAATTAGAAAGATTTTCTACTTTGACAAAGGAAAGATTGATAATGATTATGGTAAATTCTTCAAAGAAATCATGTGATTTGGACCCATTACCAACACCACTCTTTCTCGGAAATATCGACATTATACTACCAGCGATTCTTTTAATGTTCAATCAGTCTTTATCTAGCGGAGTAGTTCCAGATGAATTTAAACTTGCCTTGGTGAAACCATCAATTAAGAACAAAGCAAAGTCTATTGATAAAGATAATTTAGCCAATTATCGGCCTATATCAAATGTTGCCTACTTAGCAAAGATAATCGAAAAAGTTGTTTTAGAAGACCTCCATACACATCTATCTGCTCAGGGATTGTATCCAACGTTTCAATCGGCATATCTACCGGATCATAGCACCGAGACAGTGTTAACTCTGGTAAGGAATGATATTCTTTCATCTTTGGATATGAAGAAGATAACAGTTTCAGTGCTCTTGGATCTTTCTTGTGAATTTGACACTATTGATCATGACATCTTATTAACACGCTTAAATTAAGAATTTGGAATCAACGGCGTTGCTTTTTCCTGGTTTTCATCTTACATACGTGACCGTAGACAATTTGTTTCAATTGAACGTCAGGAATTTAATGTTCTACCAGTGGATTATGGTATTCCCAAGGGAACTGTTTTGGGCCCTATATTGTTTATTTTATATTTCAAGCCTATAACAAAAATTCTCTGTGATTTTTTAGTTAAATATCACCTTTTGCTGATGATATTTTAATCTACTCCTCCTGTGAACCATCTGAAGTCAGTACTACAATCAACACCATGGAGAAATGTATCTCAAAAGTAAAACAATGGCTCCTTTATAACAAGCTAAAGCTAAATGAAGAGAAATCGAATGCTATCATATTTTGTAACTTCAAACATGACGTCGTATTCCCCAATTCATTACATATTGGTGATAGTGTAGTCAATTTTTCAAAAGTCATCAAATACCTTGGGGTACTGTTCGATGAAAAACTTACTATGAAACAGCATGTGAGTTCAATTTGTAGTAGCTGCAATTTTGAAATTCGAAGAATTGCTTCTGTGAGACATTATCTCTCGACTCCGGCAACATCACGTTTAACTAGTTCCTTTGTGTTAGCTCGCCTTGACTATGCTAATTCTGTGCTTGTTGGTGCTCCCGGTAAATTGGTTAAGAAATTACAAAAAGTCCAAAACTCGGCCGCAAGGTTAATTTATTGTGTACCTCGTCGAGAACATATAACCCCAACAATAAGAAAACTGAAATGGCTTCCTGTGGAATGCAGAATTCAATATAAAGTAATATGCCTGTGTTATAAAGGAATTGCTCAAAAACAACCGTATTACATATCGACCTTATTTACCAAACGTTCTTTGTCTCGTGAGTTAAGATCCTCAGCCGATGACCTTCGATTGGAAGTTCCTTGTTATATGAACGCAGGATCAGGTGGCACAACATTTTCAACACAAGGATCACTTTGGTGGAATAAATTACCATACAACATTCGATCCTCTATAACTTTTCGTCACTTCAAGTGTTGCCTCAAATCATATTTGCTTAATGAACTTTCATAATTTGTTGATAATTTTTGTCTAACTTTTCGTGTCATGCATTCTCTTATTGCGCTCTGAGCCAGCTGGGGGAGAGCGCTTTATAAATATACGATTTATTATTATTATTATGTATATAAAGAAAGATGTGCCTGCAGACAGTTTGCTGACAGATATGAATAGTATAGTATGTGACATATCCCGCAAAGCAGGATTTGTCACAAAATTTTAATTTATCGATTTTTAGAATTTTCGAAATTTAGAACTTTTCGATTTTTCAATTTTTCGGTTTTTACAATTTTTAGATCTTCACAATTTTTCGGTTTTTACAATTTTTCGATTTTTCCAATTATTAGATCTTCAAAATTTTTTCGTTTTTCTCAAGTTTTCGTTTTTTACAATTTTTCAATTTTTGCAATTTTTCGATATTTACAATTGTTACAATTTTTCGATATTCACAATTTTTCGTTTTTTACAATTTTCTAATTTTTCAATTTCCGATTTTACCGATTCTGGGTTTTTCCCATTTCTTCAGTTTTCTAATTTTTTTCATCGTTATCATATTCTTTATTTATAAAATGAATGAATATAAAAACAAAAATCTTCTACAAAAACTGGAAATTCTTAAAAGCATTAGACCTTTACCATCATTGAAATATTTCAAACTTCACGAAATTAACTAAACAACATGAATACAAAATCTTTCATGCAAAAAATATCAACACAAGATATGGTCATTCAATCTTAGTAATATTTGAACTTCCTAATAACCTTGAATATAATGGTTCGCTATTTCTCCCGCAAAGATATTCAAAATCTTTAACAGCATCAGATATTAAAGAACTGATAAATTATTCGTTTGCTGTAAACAATAATGATGAATTAGAATTTATCTAAATAGTATTTTCATGCAGGACGGTTTTGTGTGAGAATATGAGAGACCTGAATATGATAATGAATAAATAAAATGAATAAGTTATTTAATTTAAATTCATTTGATAATTTATTTAGTCAGAATTTACTTATCTAGCAATTTATTTAAAATTTATTTGATAATTTATTTATTTAAAATATATTTAATAATTTAGTTATTTAAAACATATCTATTTAATAATTTATTTAATAAGAAAATGAATAACAAATAGGATTTCGAACTTCGTTCGCTGACCTTCGTTCATTTCCTAAAACAATACGGCAAACAAACAACTACAAACTTTGATCTAAAGAAAATCACTAAACAATTTGGAATTAAAAAGTTTCATGTATTAATGAGGGATGAACTAGAATTCATAAAACATAAACCTGAAGTAAATTTCATAACAAATTTTCATACATCAGAACAAAGAGGAATCCATTGGTCTGCTGGACAAAAGAATACTAATAGGGAAAGCTATTATTTTGACTCATATGGTCTTCCTCCAACAAAAGAAGTAAAAGAAATACTTGGAAATGGAACCTACAATACGTTTCAAATACAAAAATCTGGAACTACTTACTGTGATCAATTACGTATCTATGTTTTATATAAATTACAAGAAGGAACAGCGTTTCTTGATATAATGTTAGAGCTAAAGGATGTTTGCTAAGGTTCTGTCTTTTGTAATTCATTCTCATAAAATCTTCCTTTTATTTCTTCATTATCTAAATCTTTAATTTCATACGTAATCGGATAAGTTTTATTCATTTTACTAATTTCAAATATTTCTTTCGTTCAATAACCAACAAAACCTTTTTCAAATTTATTCTTATACTTAAATATTCGTACTCTATCTCCAAGCCTACATTTTGGTTTCCGTTTTCGTACATTAGAACTATTCTCATTTTCATAATTATTTTCAAATATTTTCTTTCTTATAAAATCTGGATTATCAGAAGCATTCTTTTGACTTTCTTCAATGCTTGAATGAATGTTATTGTTATAATCCTCAACAATTCCTGGTAATATCTTTATTTTTGTTTTTAAGAGATGAAAACGTCGCAAAAATCAAAAAATGAAATAATTATTCAGTCTAGAGTGGTTTCAATTGGCAACAAGATGACACAGATTGACCAATCTTCATCAGGAGAAATATAAAAAGAGGACATTTAGTCTCTACAATTTTAAACGACAAACAGTTTTAAAAAATTCCATTACATGCATGCATAGACTACCTAGATATTCTAAGATATATTCCATAATATTCTATGTCATAAAAATAGAAATCACAAAAGTCATAGGGAAGTAGGAGATTTCGACTCATGACCTTAATATGCAACATGTGCTACAGAGGTCAGCGATCTATGAACCCAAATCTCCTACTTCCCTTGACTTTTGTGATTTCTATTTTTATGATATAGAATATCTTGGAATATATCTTAGAATATCTAGGTAGTCTATGCATGCATATAATGGAATTTTTTAAAACTTTTTGTCGTTTAAAATTGTAGAGACTAAATGTCCTCTTTTTATATTTCTCCTGATGAAGATTGGTCAATCTGTGTCATCTTGTTGCCAATTGAAACCGCTCTAGACTAAATAATTATTTCATTTTTGATTCTTGCGACGTTTTCATCCCTTAAAAACTTGATAACGCATCGTTCATCCGATCCGTCGCCTCTGGAGTCGCTCGTGAGAAAATAATTTTCTCGTTTCACTAAACTGGTAATATCTGCGACCATTTCTGATTACCTTGTTCAGTAAATTTCTTAAATAATTTGTTTTTTAGTGTTCTATTAAATCTTTCTACTACTACAGCTTTTCCAACTGTTTAAGTGGAATAAACAGTTTCAAATAATGGTTTAACATTTCTGTTATAAAATTCAGATCCTTTATCAACAAACAATTGTTTCGGTTTTACTTTTATTTTCCTTAAAGATCTCTTCAAATGCATATTTAACTGATAAATCACTTTTATTTTTTAATGGTTTCACCCAAGCATGTCTAGTATATAAATCAATGACTGTTAAAGCATACTTGTAATCCTTTTCGCTCGGCATATGAATAAGATCTGCACTTCAAATATCATCTTTATCAAATACCTTTACTTTCATTAGATATTTTGGTTTTCCATATTCCTTATGAATTTCAGAGGCATAAGTTTCACTACTTCCTAAACCTTGTCCTAATAACATCTTTGCTTGTAGAGCCTTCTTAACAAACATTCTTTCAATTCTTTAGGATTTTTAATATTATCTAATTCTTGTATCATTTTCTTATCTGCTTCATGTCTAGAAGCTATATCATCATGATCTCTGTATGCCAAATCATGTCTATAAGCCGCTACATCTATTCTATTTTTTCGTTCTTCATCTGGTTTTGGATTATCATTCTCATCTAGTCTTATATCTAATCGAGTTTCTGGACCGTTATATGAATGAGCAGGAAGATGTTTTTCACCTTTGTGTTTTGCCCTAACAAATCGCGGAAGATATGATAATGCTTTTTGTACATCGTTTACTTCATAAACTTTACGATCCGATGAACGTAGATTACATATACAATCCACTAGATCTAGATTTGACATTTTTAAGTCATTCAAGTTCATTTTATAAGATTTAATAGAATAAAAAATAAAATAAAATAAAATAAAAGTTTTAACGCACCATACTAGGACTCAAATATATTCCAGAATCATCTTTTGTTTCCTTTATTTCATTTAAATCGTCAATGTTGTGTAGAACATTTTTAAGAACTCTTTTTCCTTCATCAACTAAATTCAATTTATTAATAAATTTGTCTACTACTCCCTGTCCTCTTGCCGCTTTGTCTAACTCTCTATTATGACGTTTCTATTCTTCTAATGCTTCCGTCTCTGATTTATTTTTATTTGCTGCTTGAGCAATGGCAGCAGCTCAACCTGGAACACTTCCTGCTGCTGCTATACCTCCTATTATTAGAGGAATTAATGGAAGAATTCCGCCACTCTTTTCTTCTTGTAATCTTACATTTTCTATCATTGGTCTACTAATATAATATTTCTTTTTATTGATAGAAAAAGATTTAGGTGAGTTTTTATCTACAATATTACGTAATTTCAATTCTATTTTTTCTCTATTATTCATTTATAAAAATAAAATACAAATTTAACCTAACCGATCCCAACCATTCTTCCATTAAGAATTCCAACTACTAAATCTTCTAAAAGCAAACTATAAGCCATTAATGATAATGAAGAATTTGTCTTTTCAATATTAATTGTAACATCACAACCATTTTTAGTTATATCTTCAGATTGTGCACTTAAATCGAAACAGAAAACAGGGTATAAATTCTTCCAGTCTGAAGGAGATAATTGTGCTTCAACTCCAAATTCATGACATAAATTTCTATAAGCATTATATCCCTCCATAAATTGATTGTTAGTAATATCAAATCTCAATGGATCAATTGGATGGGGTGTTTGATTTAATGAAATTTGCAAACTTTTAATTGAATTTAAATGAAAAAGGCTATTATTCTTATCAAAGCTCGGGGATTCATTTTTTTTTGAAAAGATAGCAATAAATATCTTTGGGTATTTGAAGTTCTAGTAAAATGCCAGTTAAATCTTTGATCTGAAAAGGTAGCAGAACTAGCAATACGTTTCATAAAACTTACTGGAATTGGTTTATTAGTATTTAACCGTTTCGTAATAATTGATTCAATTTCTACATTAGGAGTAATATGTTTTATCCATCATTCAAGTCTATCAATTTTTAAACATGTTTTTTTCGTTTTATCTCCAAAAACAATTGATTCGTTATCTAAAGTACGATGAATTATGAGTTTGAATTTTAATTGACATGACATGTATCTGCATGTCCGGTGCATGCTGTCGGCTGGTCGTGCGCTCGTGACAAGTTCTGAGGTGATTTGTGGTTCTCTGGATTCCCTGTTCGGTTTTTCCTCGAATTTTTGGATGGTCTGGTCGGTTTTGGTGTGCTCTATCGAACTGTGCTGTTGGCTGGCGCCGTTAGTGATCTGTCTTCGGGTTATTTTGTGTTTTTTTCTTGGAATCTGTGGCTTCGACAAGTTCCCTGTGAATTTGGCTCAGTTTATTCATCGCTTCGTGACTTCGTCCGGAATCTATTGTGTCAGCATATTCTACGTCATCGCTTCGCTTCGGTCCATGTACTGTACACATTCTGCAATCTGGTGTGACGCGTGTATTATTACCAAGGTATGACATCACATGAAACATCTGCTTTACCATTGTCTAGGACAAGATCGGGGTCACAGAGCAGCTCGATGATTTCAGAAATTAAGACAATGATTGACGCAGCTACATCAGCTGTTATTTCGTCTTTGACAAAGGAGATACAGAGTCTAAAAGATGATATTGTGTCCCTGACAAACCGAGTCTAAGTATTAGAAAATGAAAATGTTTCAATTAGAGAAAAGCAAATTAAACTTGAGGCTTCTTTGAGACAGTCTCACAACTGATAAATGACATTAAAGAACATGATAATATCATTGAGAAGCATGAAAGGTCTTTGAGATGAGAAGGCGTAATATCATTTTTCATAGTGTGGAAGAGAAGCCTAATGACTCTCAGTTAAGTTCTTAAATTTCTTTCATCTTGGACTGCATCAACGTTGTTTTCGATGTCTCCAATGATTGTGAGTCAATTCAAAGAATTGGTCGACCTGTGCATGGGAAACCACGCCAGGTTCGTATCGTTTTGAACAATCTACATAATAACTCTTATTTCATCGAATGCTAAGAAACTGCGTAATTCACAAAGCATGAGGGGTGTATTTATTAACACCGATTATACCCCTTCACAACAATCGTTGAATAAATGGCTGCGAGAAATGTGTAACTCCCTGAGAAAGCAACCTGAAAACAGTGGGAAGAGGATATACATTTGGAAAAATGTTGTCTACGTAGACAATGACAAGTATTCCTCCGAAAATTTTTAATAACGGATTTTAGGGCTTCTGAAAAGCATTTATCGCTTCGTTTTTCTTCGATACATCCTCAATCTATCCTTTCAACAAATGCAAGATCCATCTTTAAGAAGTTCGACGAGCTTTGTGCAATGCACATGACTCACAAACCGATCCCACGAGAGGTACTAGCATACTTGACAAAATCCTTGTGTCTTCAGAAATTAGCTCCCATTACATAGCATGTGAAGTCTTGCCTGCTCTGTCTACATCATACCATAATTGTGTCCTACTAAAAGGCACATGTCCTTCTACGGATGGGGAAACATTTGTCGTGAGGGATTACAGGAAATCAAATTTAGACAGGTACTTGGATGCCCTTATCTGCACTGATTTTTCGGACTTGTATCACTGCGACACGGTTGATGGAAAGTTGCGAGTCTTTTATTCAAAATTATAGAGGTGCATTTCCACTTTTCCTACAAAACAAGTGGTGCTGAGTTCCATAGACAAACCGTGGATGACACCAGTTGTGAAAAGCCTCATTGATCAAAGATGGTTCACCTTTCGCATTAAGAACTTTGGCATGTACAATCATCTCAAATTAAAAGTCAGACAGGAAATAGTCAATGCTAAAGCTTCATGGGCTTCCAGATGTATTAATAGCTCCAAGAATGCCTGGAAGGTGGTAAATAATATACGCTTCATTTTCCATTTTGTTCACGAACTTCATTTGTACTGCAATGCGGAAATTTAGTTCATCGATTCTTTTTCGGATAACAGTCAGGAATTGACGTAATAATTTTTGATTTTTTGTTGAAAGCTTTTTCAGTTGTTGATATAATTGATTATTCTGGTGAGATGCAGTCTTTACATTTAATGCTAAGAGGATTGCAATCTTTCATTGTTCCGCTAGTTTTTTATGAAGTTTTAGTATTTCCGCTTCCATATCTTCATCTTTTTTCTCCTGCTCTGTTAACTTTTGCCTGAGCGTTTCATTATTCTGCTTGAGTGCTTCATCTTCCTGTTTTAGCAACTTTGTTTCTTTCATTAGTGGTGACAGAAGTTCATTCATCAATTTCTCAATTCTGTCGATCTGCGTATCAACATATTGTTTATTTGTTAACTCTGTACTTTGTTGTGGAAGAATAGGAAGATGTATTGGACCTGATAAAACGTTACCAGTTTTCATGATATAGTTTTCTATTTCTATTTCTGATTCTTTTGCATTTGGTATATAAGCACAACCACCAATATTTCTTAACATCATTTTATTATATTTAAAATGCACTGAAATTTTTCTCGACTTTGTGATTCTTCTTTTAGAAATATCAATAATTTAAGAAATGCATTTAACACTTTCAAACCTTTAGTTAAAGTTGTAAGAAGCATATATACGCAGTAGGAACTTCTAGTTCCATATATAAATTTATTCCCTTTAAAGTGAATAAAGAAACAGAATATCTAATAGAGCATATTCCTGTTTTAAAAGATTATAAACATCCCTCAAATCCTACATATCCAAAGAAGGAAGTTAAGTTTTATTATCATCATAAATGTGTTGACCTTGTTAAAGATCACAAAATAAAACACAATTTAAAAAGACACGATAAGACTGGTTATTTACCATTATGTTTACGAAGTTTAAGAATATTTTTAGCTTATAATAATTTTGGTGGTTATTTAATAAAGCATTTTTTACTAATGAAGAAAAACAAATACTAAAAGAAATGAATATAAAATTGTACTACAGAGAAGGTTAATATAAATTTATTTCCTTAAAATGTCTGGTAAAAATTAGAAGGAATGAACAACGGTAAAACTGATGATGTTGAAGATTATAGTTCTGCTTTACTAAATCTGTTTAATCCAAATGAAAAAACGTATGAAGATGAATATTTTACTGATGTTGTTAATGATATAAGAGAACTTGTTAACAATGGCAAAATTGTAGATCTCTTGGGAAGAATTACTAAAGAAGATGGTGAGGCAATCAATAGTTTTACTACTATATTTTATCATAAGAATTCCTTTGAAACTTGGTGCGCAAATTTAGATTAGAAATCAGATCCTGAAGAATGAATTTTCACAGGGAGTATTAAATATGAAGATCATGGAATGAGATCAGTTCAAAGATCACCTAGAGGAGCAGGTACAAATATGAATTATGAAATTAATGAATATATAGGGCAATATTGTTATATTCCTAGTGAAGATTTCTGTTTCATTAAATGCTCTAATTTCTTACATAATTTCAATAGAGAGCAATTAACAGTTGTAACAGAGATGTTTAATAAATTTCTGTATAAAGAGAAATCCACGTCAAGAAGAGGAATAATGTCAAATTACAAGTTCCGTCAATTCAATCAATGTTTCAATGATGACATACAATATCATAATCTTATACATTATAAGACATTTATATCCTAGAGGATTTCGAACTCATCATAATTATGTTTATTACATTTATCATTATCCAAGTTTTAAGATTGGTCATTATTGTTTGATAGACAAGAATCACAAATCTGAAGCTATTAGAGAAATTGAAAATAATTTCATACCCATATGTAAAACAGTTACAGAAGAGCGTTTAACAACACTTCCATATAAAACTATTGCTATTAAAGAAACTTACTATGGTTCTACATATATATGGAATCTTGAAACTTATCCTGATCCAGAAAATCCTACAGCTCATCCAATTCCATATGCATGCGCTGCTATTAACTTAAATAAGTTTATTAGATGTTTACCAAAAGAAAAAATAAAATCTTTGGATGAAAGAATATCAAAAGACATGATAAAAATAAGACAATTAGATACCGGGTAATGAAGAAACCATCAAACAAATAAAGAAAGAAATGCGTGAGCATAATAATTTAGCAGAACAAGAACTCAATAAATTTCTACGTTGTGTAAAAGTTATTTTACATCATCATCGGCAAGCATAGATTAATTTTTTAAAGATGTGGGAAATTCAATTTTTCTGATCTGCACTGATGATAAATCAGTGCAAAGAGATTATTTCAATCATTCACATACAGATTTGTGGGCAAGAAATTATGTTAGAAAATCTATTAAAGGTGGAAGAGTGTCAGCAAATATAAGAAAATATGAATCTGGTTTTTGCAAAATTATTACAAAAATATTGCAAAAGCATTTGGAACCGAAGGCTCCCACGAAGTTTTTAGAAGAAGAAGCGGAGGAACTAATCAATTTAGTAAAGAAATATGTTGAACTTACAAGAAGCGAAGACAATAAAGATGTAATTAAAAGAATTGAAAACGATATAAGAACATCACTGTTGAATAATCAAAGGATGTTAAAATTCTTAATGACTTTTGATGCAACATCATTATATCCATCTGCTATGTATGATGGATATTCTGAGTATCCAAAAACCGAATCAGCTAGAAAATTTAATGAAGAGGAAGAACAAGAAATATTACATAAATTTAGCACTCAAACATTTAGACCTAAAACAGTAATATTAACAGTTATATATAAATATCCTAATAATATGTTTTTTCAACCACTTTCAACAAAAGATAAAATAAAAAATGAAAACAATTCTAGTCGTGAAATAATAAGATTTAGAAATGGTACATGCTTCGACGTTTTAAACTCTGTCGACATTCAAGAAGTTGTTAGATGCGGCGGAAAAATATTATCAATTATGGATGGCACAATCTATGAAGATAATTATCCCATTGCTCCATTTAGAAATTATATTGAAAATTTATTTCAGTTAAGGAAAAAATTAAGAGAAGAAGGAAATATAGTTGGTGATGAATTGATGAAAGTATTGATGAATTCGTTATATGTAAAAACTGTAAAAAAAGATCATCTACTAAATATCTACTAAAGAGATCTACTAAATATCATTTGTGGAATGAAAATACAGTAAAGAAGAATTTCACTGAAGAAGTAAAAGACTTTGAAAAAGTAAATGAACAATTTTTTGTAAAAATGGATATGGAAGAAGACACGTTTCTTAAAGCAAATATTAATGAAAAGGAAAGACTTCATTTGTGCCGTCTCATTTAGAATCATTTATTCTTGCTCACTCAAGAAGAATCATTAATAATTTCATTTTAGAAATTAATGGTTTTAAAGAAAAGAATATATACTACACCGATGCTGACAGTATATACATTTCAAATGAATTATTTAATAAATTAGAGACGGCTGGTTATGTAGGTGGAAATCTTTGTCAAGGTAAAAACGATTATGGAGTAGGTGGAATTGTATTTGCACTGTTTATTGCACCAAAAAATAAAATATTGTATAGTTGTTGATGAAAAAGGTAGATTAACGGAAAAGAAAACATTTAAAGGCTATACTGAAAGTAAAGTGAAGGCTGAAGATTTCATAAAGTTTTTTGATATTGAAACATTAACAACAAAAGTAAAAACCTTGGAGAAGAAGTTTGGAAAATGGTATAAGTATTCCAGAAAAAGATAATGACGTCGAAGATAAAAGATTCTCAGCAAAAATAAATATTCTTAAAAGACAGGAAGCTGATGAAAATGGTACCTATAGTAGTTTTATGCGATTGCTAATGAATTTCATGAGAGACAGGCGGCAAAGGGTTCTCATAAACGGTGCTTGTAGCATGTGGAGACCTTTGACGTCCGGAGTGCCTAAGGGATCATGTTTATCTCCCTACATTTTTTGCACACAGGTGGGCTCTCTTACAAATCTTCATCCAAATGCAAGAACGTTCAAATATGCCGACGACATCGTGGTAGTTCTCCCAATAGATTCTTTGAGCAACGCAGATTCATTCATAAATGATGAAACGTTGAATGTTGTATCATGGTGTCAAGAAAACGGACTGATTGTGAATACATGTACAGAGAAGACAAAGACAATGATAGTCACAAAGAGATCAACTAACATCGAGCAACTCCACATCTCCAAAGATACATCACCAACACTGAATATATTGGGCGTAGAGTTTCAGTCAGATCTAAAGTGGGACACACACATCAACAATATTTGCAAAGCTTCATCTCGCAATATCTGTCTTCTGAAACAACTCAAGAAGTTTGAGACCTCGAAGAGTGAACTCGTCCAGACTTATAACTCGGCCAAACTCGGAGTCCTTGAGTATAACAATCCACTATTTATAGAAATTTCCAAGTCTAATGCGGAAAAGTTAGAACGCATCAAGAAGAGATGTCATCGTATTATCTGCTCCTACGAATGCTCTTGCAATATTATGCCCCCACTGAGTACTCGTCGCGAAGCCTCGGCGATTAAGTTATTCAAGAAAATGTTAGATCCTAGTCATCTACTACATCACCTCATGCCAACATTTTTGCCATCAGGGAAACGAGTTTCGTTGCCCATTAGCAATACTCGCCGCCGGGAGAAGACATTTATTCCCACAACTGCAAAGTTATTCAATCAACTTTTCTGACTTTGACTTTTTTTCTTCTCAAATACATGTGAACTTGACATCGTATCTGCTCCGAACAGTACGATTATCATTTCTTTGAATAAACAATTATTATTATTATAATGAATCCATATGGATATCAACAAGATGTTCTTGCAGAGACGTTCAAAAAAAATAAAGAAAGAATCAAAATTAATGGAAAAAGCCAGAATGTAGAAAGTAAAGTCTATTCTGCGTTCCATGATTATGACGCTTGAATAGCGATCGAAAGCTCGGAATGAACTTTACTTTCTACATTGTGGCTTTTTCTATTTTGACTTGAATTGAGTGGCATTACTCTGGCCTGCATCTATAAAGAAAGAATGTAATTATACTAACGAAGAAATAATAGATTTGATTGCTGAGTTGGAAGATTATGAGACATTTTAATGTCTCGAAATTAATTTAATTACCGCTACGCGATACGAACCGAAGGTTCGCGAGACTTTACCTCGTTCCCGCCTTCACTCTAAGAACAAATGTTCGATTCAGACAAAGTCTGCGAACAAATGCTCGATCGGAGTTTCACTCCGCGAAAAGATTTTCTATCACTCTAATTTACCTTTTTGTCAATATTTATAGTAATAAATAAATGATCTTGAGACCAAGCATTATTACATGATTGTCTAAATTCGTCTCTATCTCTTACACATAGATCTTTTAGTAAGTCACTTAGGTTTCTTGAATTAATTTCAAATAGCATAAATATATTTGCATTCTTTCGAATAACACCTCCGTATAATGAATATATATATATGCCACAATTATTATGTCTTCCCCTTGAAAAATAAATTCTCTGGATTACTTGATCTCTATTATTTACACAATCATCGAAAACTATACAATGTTTCTTTGTTTTGGCTAGTTTACTTGGATCAGACATATTACCTATATCATTTGTTAATTGTACTGAAATATGTTTATCTTTATTTGTTTCTAATAAGCTAGTATTTTTAGCTGCTTCTTCACACCATGAGATTATATCCTGTCATTAATCGCTGTCATTAATCGATTACTATCTTTTGTGCAATCCGATCCGGAGACTTTAATCATGTCAACTCTGCGATATTTGAATGTAACTTAGATCTGACTAACTTGGTGAGGAGGCCTATCAGGCAAGATGCCATCCTTCATCTTCTTCCTGTACCGGATGAATTAGTGATGTATTATCATGAAGTTCTCTATTATCCTCCTCTGGGTCTGAGCGACCACGATGTTCTATATTCGAAACTTGTTTCCGACATTGCATCCTGTAATTCGTATGTAAAAATTGTTGATTTTCGTGAATCTGTGATGTTGCCGGCAATTCAGTACCTAAATTCTATTGATTGGTCCAAACAGTTTGACAGTCTATCACTGATGATAACACTAACATTTTTTACTCTTATTTGAATGGTGCCTTAAGCAAGTTTCCTTTTAATTTGATGAAGGTCACTAAACGGGATAAGCCTTGGAGAACTTCAACAATAAAAGTAATGATAAAAAAGCGCTATCGGGCTTACCATCAAAAAAATTGGCCTGCGTTTCGACACTTCAGGGATAAAGTCAAATGCGCTATTGATGAAGCGAAGCAAAAGTGGGGCAAACGAATAATCAAAATGAAACGAGATCTCCTTAGGAAGTTTATAAGGAAGTGATTAATAGCTCAGTGAATGATGATTGGAATGCGTCTTGTGACACAGGTAAACTTTGACACAGGTATCAAAGGTAAACTTGAAGATTAAATCTTCAGAGTGGTTCTAATATGATTGATGATCCCATATATGACAATCCCTATGAGATCTATGATATTTTGCTGAATGTCAATCCTCGGTCTGGCTCTGGTCCTGATGGAGTTCCAACTATCGCGTGGATTAAGTTGGCCTCGAGTATTTCTCTTCCCTTGTGTCATATAGTAACATCTGTTTATAGACCGCTGATTTGCCACGAACATGGAAGCTGGCCGATATCCCATTGCCAAAATCATCACCGCCAAATCTCCTGAATACTCATCCAATTTCAAAATTGTCTTTACCATTTTTTAAAGAAATTTTTTACCAATTTAAAAATCTCTTTAAAAAATGCCTTGTGAAACGGTTTAAATCTGACTTCCTTGACCGGTATCATAAAGCACAATTCGGTTTTCCGCCTGGCTGCTCATCATCATGTGCCCTGTTGGCGGTGAAGAAATTTGTTTCAAGACAAATGGACAAAAGAAATGTATTTGCATGTCATATCTGTGCATTATACCTGGAAAGGGGATTTGACCGTGGTAGACTGTTGGTAAATGAGATGATTCTTGCTCATTTCTGCCCCCTTTTTAATCAGCTTAGTTCAGCATTGCCTAACAAATCGATCCCACCGTGTGTGCTGGAAATCTAATCATAGTTCTGTTACGACTGTTTCTAGTGGTGTACCTCATGGTTCCTGTTATGGGACTTTGAAACAAGTTGGATATCAAAGGAATGAATATTTGCTGATGAGCATCGCAATTAAGCAGAAATTAAGCTGATGATGAGTATATTTCATGAGCTGCATTATAATGCAAGTCCCTGCATTAAATCAAAGGTTAAATCAAAGGTTATTTTTGAAAATATTGTATGATGAGAACCACAGTCTCATCATAAAATGTTTTTCCAGTTATGCCGCGATCTAAAAAATTCCAACTTCCCCATTGTGTTACTGATGCCCGCTCTGAGTCCTTTTTTGTGTCTATGAGTAAACTTCATAACAGCGGATTTAAGATTTGATGAGTTATATGTTACTTAATTACTTTCTTTCTTAATCGCTTCTTCTGGAATGAACATAATTTTCCTATATGATATTTGTATGTATGATTTTGAATTTGTAGCCTCACGACTTTCATTACTGAAGTATTTCTCATGCTCAATAAGCGACATTTATCGATTTCTTATTATTTCCATATTTTTACTTATGCAAATGTCAGTCACTCGGTTCCCTATAGATCCTCCTCGAGATTTTGTGCCCCCCCCCCATATTGCTTTGTATGTTAGTGTACATTTTAATGAGTATTTTTTCGTCTTGTGTTTCAAATGAAAATCATTTGTAATTTAAATGATTATTTGATTTAGTCCTTTACATATTTTGTCAATCTATCTATCTATATACACAAAACATGATTATGATTTGTTTGCAAAAAATGTATTGCTTTATTACCGTAAACGTGACATAGCGTTAAATGAAATTCTGTTTATCTTGGTGCATGCTTATAGCACACGCGTACGCACTCACACACAAACCACAACTGAGCTACTAATTAAACTGCAGAACGTGGAATTTACATTCAATGGGAGATGTAATCTAGCTGAAATACTGTACGTCAAACATAATCGCATTTTTGCCGCACATCCTTGGTTTATAACAAGAAAATGCTCACAAAGTGCGAATCATATTTTAAACAGAATACTCTGCTTTGAATGTCACATCTATAGAGGATTAGTTTCTATACCATTTCAGTTAGCTTTGTTACAAATGTACTATTCACTTTTTATTTATGAGACACTCCATGACTATGTTGAATGTTTAACTTACTTGACATCTTTCAAAGAGTGACAAAGTAACATTTGGCGAATCAGAGTTACTTGTCTACGTAAAATATAAGGGAGACGAGAGATATTCAAGCTTCTAGCATATTTGATTTGCATGTTCAACCATTTTGTTGACGATTCTTCGATTGCAATCATCTGAAATCGAAGCATTGAAATAGCATTGGAGCATTGAATAGGAGACTGTTATTTCCGTACGTCACATTATTCAGTATTATGACTTTCTAACCTTTCTTCTTACGTACTTGTGTCATGTTCACTTGTAATAAATACACATGTATAGTTCATGCTGATTCCACTGCCTAAATTTTCATTTCGTTGTTTGCGTGGATAAGAAGCCCGCGAAATATATCGGCCCATGAATAATGTCTGGATGTTATTCTTCATCTAAAGAGACTTGTAAGACTAATGGACTATTCAAACAGCTCAACTTAGTACTTTTCAATTAATCAGAGAAAACACAGCAAATCTCATTGTTACCGAAAATTGCATTTGAAACTATCTACTCGTATAAGTAACAATGATGTTTGAAATGGAATATCTTCATGATGTTTCATATCATACTTACAAACCTTTGGCTATGAAGCAAAACACATGCAGATTTAACGAGCGTCCTATTGTCGGTATAAATAACCACATCAATACGAACTCCTATCTGTGCCTAGAGTTCCTCTCTCAATGCATTCGCCACACTCTGTTGAATTTGAATGAGATCAGAGTTTATAAAGATATGCTTGCATCTTGAGTGCAGCAAACGTTTTGTTTCGTAGCATTGAAAGTTGAATTTGCGGTCTGGTGGTCATTCTTAGATTTCGGGGGCGTTTGATAACATCTTGTTTGAAGTATTGAATAATTGATGAATGACAACAGTGCCAGCGTGCATAGAGTAAGTATATGTAGGTAGAGTGTCGACTCAAAAAAGTATCTGTATACAGTAAAAATTTCAAGTTTTTAATTCCATTTTCATCAGTATGATTTTATGATTCACTAACTTTATGTTTCATTTCTTGAATATGAATGTCGATGCGCCCCCATCTACATCTTATAAATCTACTTGAAATCCCTGTCTTTGATTATGTGATTTTGCCCTACCAGTGGCCTATATATAGTGCCTATACCAGTGAATTGCTAATTTAATAAACATTACCTCTCCAAGGCTGTCATGACACGGAGGATCTGTAACATACCATCATTCCCCCTGTATTGCTTATCATGATCAGTCAATTCCGTGGTTGATTAATTTCTTCAAAACTGCAAAAATTTGCATATCTCACATTTGGTAACAACAACCAATTGTATTCACCTCGAGTTCATTTAATAAAATCGAAAGTGTATACACATTGGGGATTTAATAAATGCGAAGTTGCCACTCTACCTAATATACTTACTCTATGGAATTAATTTAATCATGTTGCGCCTAACTATTAACGCTTCAGCTCATAGTTCTCATGGAACATAATTTTTCGAATTGGACTACATGATTTTGATTTTTTCCGTAAAAGTATCATTGAGCTCCAATCAGTGCTGCTGTCAAGTGAAAACACTATATTTATGAAATAATCATTCAATTTTTGGTAAATGTAAGTCCGAGCTTTAGTAATCAATCAGCAGAAATTCACTTTTATGCATTTGCATGTAATGTTATAATAAATTGCACACCTTGCGTGCTTAAAACATTTACGATTCATCATCATTAGTATCTATTATCCACTGTTGTAAGTTACATAAATGCATGAATGATGAACAATGTATCGTGGACGCGCCTACACACATTATGGTGCATTGCATGTATAACAAGACTGTCAATATAAGAGAACAGATAAAAAGTTCATGTAAGGCCCATGTTGCTGAATAGCTATATCTACTGTCTGATCATCTGAGTTTTTGCTTTTTGTTATCTTCGCGTACGCATATTTCGGTTTTCTATTATTCGTTGTGATGTTTAAACATAACCATAGGCGTGCATTTTATTCATTGTCTCCGACGTTGGAAGATCCCAACTTTGTCATTCACTTTGCAGAAATATTTATCATGGGGTGTGTGAAATAACTTAACAGTTTGCGTCCTTAATATTCTTTAAGTTGTCCTTATTTGCCTTGTTATTTGCGTCCTTATATTCTTAAGTTGTCCTCCAAATTGCTTATCGGTTTAGCGTATGTAACGAGGATGAGTTATCAGCAATAGATCTATCATCATCATTATAGACATAACGTGACATCACAATGCTATCTGGTGCTTATTGCCAGCAAGATTATAAACAATGACGACGTAAAAGTTACTGAAGCAAAACAAGTCATTTAAATAGTACATGACATTTGCCTCTACAGGTTCATTCACTCTGACATAGCGTAAACTGCAGGATATGCGTGTTAGAACTTCCCTGGACATCGACAGAGGGTGGGCTATTCCTGTTGTGTTTTGTGGATTTCTCTCTCAAGTTTTAACGGTTGGATTGAATTATGCGTCATCAATACTTTACATTACATTTCTCGATGAGTTTAATGAATCTCCAATTTTCACCGCATGGGCTGTTAACCTAAATTTATTTGTATTTTATCTAACGGGAGAAGTCAGCAACGCGTTGGTTTCTGCACTTGGACCTCGAGCTACAATTTCTGTTGGTGCGATACTGTCAACTTTGGGATTATTCGGTTGTTCTTTTGCTTCAAATTTGGTGGTTATCATGATTTCATACGGTATTGTAACCGGTCTTGGGTTTTCTGCCGGATACTTTCCAGTTTATCCAGTCATAGCTTCATATTTCAAAAAATATCGAATGATTGCTTTTGCATTTTGTAGTGCAGGCGCTGGTGTCGGGCAATTTGTTTATCCACCATTAATCAAATTAATAATCGATGGATATCATTGGCAAGGGGCTTTTCTTATTCTTGCAGCTATCAATTTGAACTTGCTGGTCATAGCAGCGACATTGATGCCACCGCGCGTTGTTGAACCTCACTTTGAAGTCGTACCACAGCTGACTGATGGCGACTCTCCTCAAATAAAAGAAACAGTGCTTAGTCGATTTTTGCAGCAATGTAAGTACTGTCGTCTATTTAAAAGACCTTTATGGCTGATGTTTTGTATCAGCTACTTCTTGTGTTCTGCTGGAATGAGCGGATTTTACACTCATATTTCCAATAACGCTAAACTTCTTGGTTTCTCTCAAATTCAAGCTACAATCCTTCCCTCTGTCTTAGGAATTGGTGCTTTGAGTGGACGATTTGTTAGCGGCATTATTACTCAGCATCTGGGGGCTCATGTTATTGGTATTTACATCATATTCTTCACGATGCTTGGTATCAGTATAATTTTGGCAGCATTTATAGAAACGTACACCGGATTAATAATTTGTTGCGTACTTGTCGGTTTATCAGTGGGAGCAAACGGAATATATGGGGAAGTCATCATTCATATCCTTGGTGTTTCGAAGCTGGCAACTGGAGTTAGTCAAAGTTCTATATGTGCTGGGTTTGGCATGTTAGTCGGAGGACCTTTAGCTGCCGCAATTTTCGAAGTGTACAATACATATCAAATTAGCTTCATAAGTATTGGTTTGATTTCTATGATTGGAGCTCTCATCACCGTACCGGCATGGCTAACTGTCTCTGAAGGAAAGGTTCTCCTGAGAAAATCAGCGGAAGAGTAAAATACAGTCCGTTTCATAAAAAGTGGATCATCCTAAAATTTGACTAAATAAAACATAAATATGATACAGAAAGCATTTTTCATGTTATTTCATGTCCCTAATATATTTAAATGTCCTTATATAATCTGATAAGCTATGATACAGTAACAGTTCTTAAGAAGCTAATATTTTGTGGCCCTACCCTTATTGTCAATGACATTACCAATTCGTCTAGGCATTGATTCGATATCGTTGATTTTTGGCCGATCTAACTTTCTCCACTCTCTTTTCAGCAGTGACGTAAGTTGTGATACGCCATCTGTAGGTAGCAGTGAACGACGAACGTTACGTTTTAGAATACTCCATACATTTTCTATGGGATTCAGATCAGGAGAACGAGCTGGACAAGATAATGTCCTAAGCCCTAATTGAGACTTGCATAAGTTGACTCTACTACTCCTGTGACACGTAGCATTATCATCCATAAATAACCAAGTCGATGGATCACCAAGTTGATCTGTCATTTGGCCAATGTTCATTCGTAAAACATTCACATAGCGTTCAGAATTCATGGTTCCTTGCTGTGTGTGAAGTCTTCTACGAATAGTGGACTTAGAAATAGACGAGTACAGTGCAGCCATCTCAGTTAACGAGAGACTTGGATCAACTTTAACAAATCTCAAAATTAGGCGATCTCTACGTTTGGATGTTTTGCGTGGACGGCCAGAGCCCTCTTTACGACAGAGTCGAAAATCATCATTATGCCATCGATGCACATTTGTGTAAGGGACATTTAGTCGCTTGCTTGTAGCTCGCAAAGAAAACCCTGACACTTTGCCTTTTGTGAATGCGATCTCGTTATTGTTCATTTGTGCTTTGTATTGTTTTCAACCGGTAAGAGATAGATTTCTAGCTGAAAGCAATCAGGAGTGCTGCCAACACCACCGCAACGAAGTCAGGAAGCTATGGAACATGAAGTCCAGTTAATCACATGTAGCAGTTACATTATTGTTGATGAATAATGGTGCTATACTGGCTCTGATTGACCGATTTTCTTTATTTTTGTTATGCTTGATAGCTTTTGGCTTGTAGAACAACATATTACATAACAAAGGAAACAAATGTAATTTTATAAGAGTGAGGTATGATTTTGTGTAACATTGCTAAATGAAGATCAAATTATCTACTACTTTTTCATCTATAACAGGAAAACAACTCAATATTCACGCTTGAAATTTCCAACAATGATATTAGTAAGCACAACTGACACATCTTCCAAATTTCAGAGAAATTCGTTCAAGTTTGGCGGAGTTAGACAAAGTTGAAGTTAAGGCGATGTTTAAGGGTGATCCATTTTTTATGAAACAATCTGTAATTGATTGGGAAACTTTCAGCAAATTACTTAGATAATGTTTGTTAGTGAAAACAGGAAGACCTTAGAAGGCTCTTATAGTGGATGAATTAGTCATGGACTTTAACTGAATCGAATTCATTTTCTATACTTATGAAAGTGTGGATGATCCAAAGTAATGAAGACAACAACTCTAACAACTCTAAAGCTATGAAGTGCATTTTCAGAGGCCCATCAATCAAGCCTTTCCCTATACGGGTTACAGTGAAAGTACAAAACTTGCATGATAATTTCAATAATGTTGGCTTGGATGAAGTCCTGACCTAAAGACTCTTCTTACTCTTACACATAATTTATTGCTACATCCTTAACTAAGATTGAACTTCGGTTCCATGAATTATAGTTTGTGCATTTCTCAAAACTAAGTTTGTGGGAATCTTCTATACGATGGATATTTTGAAAATTTGACATGAAAATTAGTTTTTCACTTTAAGAAAGCATACATACGAAGTTTTGTATTACCCTGCTTTTTGCAAAACATCCGTTTTGCGGATTCCTCTGGAAAATTGTTACAATGAATGAGGAACCGTTGTATCAAACAAACATGTTTTTAATTTTACTAATTTCTAATAAAGTTAATACCATCGCCTATTTTATAACTCCGAATCTACATTATCTGAAACTGTCATCAAATTTGCTAATTGAACAAATAATGTAACAATATGCAGAAACCTTCATTTCGTGTCACCATTTCACAACCTTCATCGAATTATTTAATCTTCTTCATTGTCTTTCGGCAATAATCCCCAGCTAGGGGTCGCTACAGCGAGTTCTCTTCCTCCATGCATCCCAGGCGTAGACGTCCGGCTCAATCATTCCAATCATTTCCATGTCTTCCTTGACCCCCCTCGTCCCTCCTCGTACCCGGCAGCTCCAACGACATCATCTTCCTTCCCACGTACCGATTGTCTCTGCGCATCACATGCATGTACAGTCTTATCTGGCCACCCACTTTCCAGCGCATTGTTCCCACCTTGATCGTACCTCTGATGCACCTATTCCTTGTCCTTTTCTCGTCAGCATTCTCATCTCTGCAACCTGTATCTCTGATTCCTGCTTCTTCGTCACTGCTCATGTTTCCATTCCGTTATAGAGGGTCGAACGACTGTCCGATGGATCCTTCCCTTGACTTTCGCCAACACTTTCTTGTCGCATAGAAGCCCAGACACTCTCCGCCATTCATTTCAGCCTATCTGTATGCGTTCCTCACTTTGATACCACGCTTGCGATTGCTCTGGACGGTCGTGCCTAAGGCCTCAGCCACACTGCGAGATGCGAGCTTTTCCAAGCGTTTCCGAGCAAAGCGTTTTGCAGCAAATATAAAGTCAGGTTAATGATCATTTCCAAAAGAGCCAAAAATGATCCAAAAAAGCCAAAATCACAGAAGAGCCAAAATATTCTGCGCTACTGCACCGATTACCCAAAAAAGCCAAACTCAAGCTCACAACACCAGTATACATTCGCACTATCAGTTTCATTACCATAGCTATCGATGCCACTCCTCCACAGCTATTCAAATCCACAAAATCAGTCCACATTTCGATACTCAAATCCAAAAAAGCCAAAATATTCTGAGCTACTGCACCGATTACCCAAAAAATCCAAACTTAAGCTCACAACACCAGTCTACAATCTTCTTGCTCTTGAAAAAAAGGAAAATGTAGGGGGGATGGAAGAATACAAGTACAATTATACATAGAAGTATTATACAATATCGGGTATTATAGAAGTATTATACAATATAACGTCAAAGTCGTGGGACATACATACCGATCAAAAAATCGCATGCCAGGTTAAGGTGAGACATCGAAAATTGTGTACCATGACCATATCTACTTGTAGTTATAGGCTATGTCTGCATGGGAAATAAGGCATCTCACATCAAAAAATGCACTGAACAGTGCAACTCTCAAAACACTCGTCAAAGAATTTTTAAACAGCGCCTGGATTTCTTCAACCATCGATAGCTATGGTAGTGAAACTGATAGTGTGGATGTAGACTGGTGTTGTGAGCTTAAGTTTGGCTTTTTTGGGTAATCGGTGCAGTAGCGCAGAATATTTTGGCTTTTTTGGATTTATGTATCGAAATGTGGACTGATTTTGTGGATTTGAATAGCTGTGGAGGAGTGGCATCGATAGCTATGGTAGTGAAACTGATAGTGTGGATGTAGACTGGTGTTGTGAGCTTGAGTTTGGCTTTTTTGGGTAATCGGTGCAGTAGCGCAGAATATTTTGGCTCTTTTGTGATTTTGGCTTTTTTGGATCATTTTTGGCTCTTTTGGAAATGATCATTAACCTAAAGTCATCATTGCAGCAGTTGTAGACTGCCACACTGCGTGCAAAGCAAACCAGAGCGTTTGCTCGGGATGCTCGTGTTTGCTTTGCTTTCAGTGTGGCTGAGGCCTAAGTCCATAAACTACTTCACCTCGAGAACATATTCTCATTCCAGCTTCAAAGGTGCTTGTCCGCCATCATTTTGGTTTGTACACAAGTATTCAGTCTTTTTCTACTGATCCTCATCCCCTTCCTTCCAGTGCCTGCCTCCATCTCTCCAATTCCTGCTCAGCCTGGTTCCTGTTCTCGCTCAGAATAGCAGTGTCCTCCGCAAATATCATGCTCCAAGGTTGTTCCTTTCTCAACCCGTCATACATTTTAGCCATCGCGATCGCAGGCAAGAATGGGCTCAATGCTGATTCCTGATGAAGGACGTCCCTTACTTTAGCGGAGTCTATCTTGCCGACTTCATCGTACCACCTTCTCATTTCTCAAATGCATGATGATCGCCTCAAATGATCGCTTTTACATACTTCACTCCTGTCGACCTCAAGCACTGCCACACACCTCACGTGGGACCATATCATGTGCTCTCTCCAAATCAGCGAATATGCAATGCATTTCCTTTTGACCTTCTCGTTACTTTATACCAATCTCAATTTTTACTTAATCTCAATGCAAATGTTGCATCCGTTGTGCACTTTCCTGGCATGAAGTCATACTGTTGCTCACTGATGGTCACCTCTTCTCGCAGCCTCGTTTCGATAACTCCGATATTTTCATTGAGTGACTCATCAGCTTGATTCCTTTGTAGTTACAAAAATTTTAGAATCTCCTTTTTCGCAGAGTAGTCATTTTCCAATGATATAGCAGGTCAATTACTTAACTTTTTTCAGTTATTTTCATTTGGATTTTCTGCTTCTCAAACTGCGATGCATATTTGAGGTTCAGTCTCATAGCTGAAGTACTCGAGCACTTTTCCGATTGTGGTCTGGTTGTCAGAATGTACATTTTGATTAAATGAGAATAACATTGGTAATTTAGCGACTTTATGAAACGGATGCACTTGCGTTTGAGATCATCCTACTCTATGCTACCGCATAAATAATTAATATTCAAGACGTTCTCTCTTCATTCTCTCTATTTTCGTTATCTACAAGACATGTGGATGAAATAAAAGTAAAAATCCATGGATTCATTTTATTATTTTGAAACTTGAGTGAATGGTAGTTTCCTGAATAAAGCTTTACTATTGTCATTGCATAGCAATATTGTTATTTGAAAAATTAGAATTCTACGTGTATAAGGAAGCAACTTTTGCCGTTTGGGCGTTAATTAGGGTGTCTTTGTTCAGAAAATCGAAAATACTGCATTTACATGTATGTCAACGACATTAGAACTTACTTTTTTCGCATTTTCAGGCGTCAAATTTATGTTGAGATTCCAATCTGCAATTGCACTTTTCTGCTTGCAATCTGTTAATCCTTTATTGAAATTTCTCAAAAACTTGAGGATTTTTATTTCGTCCGTTTCAAATGACAGCGTTGAAATCTTTGTCTGCTTGACATCCTCACTGCCGTTGTTTAATCCAAATACGCATGCAGAAATAAGTAGAGGTAAAGGTATTGTTTGAATGATCACTCCTCTTTCCATAGTTTCAAAAAAGTTGTGTATGAATTGCATTGAACACAAGTCGATCAAGTCAATGATATATTTTCGTAATGCTGTTCTCATCAATCCATTTTGAAAGGTCAGTGGTACATGAGCTTAAAAGGGGAAGAGTTCAGGACTGCATTCATTTTCAGATTGATCACCATTGCGGGGAGGGGGGACTTTAAGTTTATTCAGCAAAAGTTATCTTCATAATAATTCAACTCCCTACGTTCATTAGATAGACATGATTTGCCTCACTGAATCGAATATTTGACATAACGCGGAAGGAATGTCATCGTGTTACTCGGTTAATAGCGCACTTCCTAAAAGCGTGTTGGATTGCAATTAAATTTGAATGATGGCTGGTTGTATAGTTTCTATCAGATAAGTCATGAAATCATTCATGCCACATGTAGAAGTATTTCGATCAGTTATAAGATGAGAACCAGAACTCGAAGGTGTGTCATAGCCGTCTACTAATGTTCAGGCAAAGCAACCCAGCAAACGATGTCAACAATGGAATGAAGTTTTGGGTTTCCTATAGATGGGAACTCAAACATGACTTTTTATCACTATGTCAGTCAGTGGCGTTGCGTGCTTCCAGACCATAGGCCTTCGCTACACAATTGATTCCTATCTATACACCATCATTCTAGTTACTAATTAGACGCTGATCTTAATTTCAATAAATTTTTAAACATACATATTTACTTTCCATATCATATGGTATGCATAACTCCTTAATAAGATGAAAGTAAAATGTGAAAATAAAAGCTAAGAATTCTAAATGAAAATACATTGAAGTTTAGACTAGACTGAAAATTAAGTGCGTGTGTCTGTGTGTGATGGAGCGAAACAGCTGCTCCGCGCGCGAGTCAAAATTCATCTGAGACTAGAAAACTGACAAAGCTGTGTAAAATAATTAGGGCAAGATGAATATGAAACAATGATGATACTTTTCTGTAATATAAATATTGGTAACTAGATTATTGATGGCCCTGCGCCGAATGCCCCGCAAGCGCGGAGAAGATGCCATTGATATAGATCCACTATTACATACTACTAGATCAGGATAGGAAAAAAAGAAATTCCAAATAATTTTATTTGGAACAGCACGTACACATGGATTGTTCAAGGTCACTACGAATGGGAAGACATCATTGGCGCATCTGGGCAAATCCAAAAAAAAAAACTCCTAATTTTGATGCAATTTTTGTCTTAGAAAATTTTTGTCACGGATTTCATTAAATGTCACATCAAATGATGTGTGTTCCATCATAGATCAATCTTAAGCAGGCCCGTCGCGTCAGGGGGGCCAGTGGTGCCAGCCCCCCCCCCAGATGGCTTTTGTCCCCCCCAAATCTTGTTGAGCATGGCTGCAGGCAATAATCATTCATGGTCATGCACTCATGAGTAAACAAAAAGGAGTCACAAGAGAATTTGAGATTGTATGAGAAGTTTGACAATTTTCATCATCTTCCTGTCTTTCCTTCTCCTTCTTTCTTATTCCTAGCCTACGTGTACTGTACCTGCTAGGTGAATTCATTCAAACACGACGTGGGGCAATCGTGATTATGTCATTAATGACAGCCGAAGTAAGTGAAACGCGCTGTCAGCGCCGTTTGCTTGGATCTGAGCTTCATAATTCTTTGTGAGTTTTTGCACTAAATGGGCTGTCAGTTTCGCACGTATTACAATTTTGCTTACATTACCCGAACAAGAAATGGTCAATTCAACGTAGCAAAGTGCGTCAAGGTAACAAAATTAAAAAAAAAAAGCTAATGACTAGTTAATTTTCAATAGGTACAAAATATGATTTAAAAGAAAATTTTTATATCCTAAAATGTCTAAAAACTTAAAAAATGCTTACTAGAAGGACAAACAACGCTTCTCCTCTCCTCATGTGTGATGAATTGGCGAGTAAGTCGTTCTGTTCAAAATTATGTTTATCATTTATATATTGAAAAGATCCTATTTAACAGTCTGCCCATTCAGATGATGAGAGGACAGGTCTGTTTCCAATCAAAATACCAGATCTAGCTAACACAGCGGGATTACGTTATCTAAAATCTACCAGGTGTGTAAGAGAATTAATGTTAGTTCCTTAAGCTAAAACGTGAAATAAAATTCTACAAAAATATGCATACAAATTATTTGACTACTTTTAATGAGGTCATCAACAGGAACTTGGTCAGGACGATCGCGTTTCGACCGCTTCATCCTGGACGCTCAAACCCGACCAAGCGCGGTCCTGTACATTTAAGATGCACAGCCTCAAAAGTTATATCTATAATAGGGAAAGATTAGCATCTATCAAAAAAAATATAGAGTCACTATTGACTGAAATGTACCTCAGGCATTTGCAAGAAGGACAGAGTCCTGCCAGTAGAGGTCAAGAGGCGGGGACATAGTCCACCTTCAACTCAAGACGTGCTGTAAAAACAATTCAACGTAGCAAAGTGCGTCAAGGTAACAAAATTAAAAAAAAAAGCTAATGACTAGTTAATTTTCAATAGGTACAAAATATGATTTAAAAGAAAATTTTTATATCCTAAAATGTCTAAAAATTTAAAAAATGCTTACTAGAAGGACAAACAACGCTTCTCCTCTCCTCATGTGTGATGAATTGGCGAGTAAGTCGTTCTGTTCAAAATTATGTTTATCATTTATATATTGAAAAGATCCTATTTAACAGTCTGCCCATTCAGATGATAAGAGGACAGGTCTGTTTCCAATCAAAATACCAGATCTAGCTAACACAGCGGGATTACGTTATCTAAAATCTACCAGGTGTGTAAGAGAATTAATGTTAGTTCCTTAAGCTAAAACGTGAAATAAAATTCTACAAAAATATGCATACAAATTATTTGACTACTTTTAATGAGGTCATCAACAGGAACTTGGTCAGGACGATCGCGTTTCGACCGCTTCATCCTGGACGCTCAAACCCGACCAAGCGCGGTCCTGTACATTTAAGATGCACAGCCTCAAAAGTTATATCTATATGGCAATGCTAAATGATATAGCCTTGCATTTGCCGTGCATGCATTTGCCGCCTTTTATCAAGAACATGGTCTGAAGCAAGGCGAGTCAAATTGATAAAGCGAGCATCGCTGTGGACTTCCTGCTGAGTGATAAATCGTCTGGAGATTTTGGGATGCAAAGCCGAAGCCCGGAAGCTGTTAAATCCATTATCAAACAGAGTTCCAGGTGAGTCTTGATCCGTGCGCACATGTTTATAACTGCACATTTTCCAATCAACATGCTTAAAACCGGCTTCTTGCATCTCATTTGTTCGCCAAGGTGATTTATTAACGTTCGAGTTATCAATTTATTATCCTGACGACTTGTGACTTGACTTCACGATACGTACATTGAACTGATCATACAAGTGCATTATCTACAAACAGTCGGATTTAAGTTTTTAGTAAGTGTAGCCCCAAACATGAAAAATATTGAACTTCCAATTCAATGAAATGATGAAATCTCATTCAAAGTCGGTGATGCAATTTACAGTACTGAGCAACCTCCACAGCGGCACCAGAGCCCTGTCGCTGCGTCGTTTCTGGCAGCAGATTCGACTTACTTCGACGTGACAACCCTCGGCCCCGGGAATCACTCCTGGGTGGTTGTCTTTGGCGGGAATGCGTTAGAGTAACGCTGAACGAAGCAGTCGAAGGATGAAAAACTCATGGGCTTAGATGCATCACTGACTTGGCCATTAGCAATAGGATGTCCCCTAGTTAGGTTGGCCCACTTAATAATTTAGTCTGACTTTCCCGCCCCTACCTTGTTCGGATGACCTGTCTGGGTGTAGTGTTGAATGCAGCGACTTCGACAGTCAGTGAATCTAGCAGGCACCCTGATCGGACTAGCCATCTGAGAAGGACCGGCCTGGTGGATGAGACGGGAGTTTAATGCATCATTCAATTCGCCAGCAGCTCCGATCATGAGATGATGGTTCCATCTCATCTTGGAGGTAGCTAGTTTAGGAATAGGGACCCAATATATATCTACACAGATTACACACACATGCATCTGCAAACACGCACGACTGAAACTTGAATGTCTGCATTCATTGTTTCAACCAAAATATTGATCAATTTGCATTTTGTTGGCATGCATCCTACAAATGATAGCAAATAAATGACATCGGAAAGTTAATGCAGAGGTGAATGTCAAGTGAGCTGCAATGAATGATCAATGTGCCCATAAAGATGGAATGAGTATTTATGCAAAAACAAAATAAAAATGTGACAGCAAAAAATAATGCGACTATTGAATTTCTCGAGTTCGTCGCTGTTTCTTTTGAAACATTTTGGAAGAAATCTTTACACAAAAAAGTCATGTAATCTTCAAATGTAATTTCCCGTGGAAGATGTGGCTCAATTTCAGCTAATGTTCTCAGAATATTGTACATTTGCAATTTTTGTTGAATGCCGAGCCCCTTTAGTACATTAAGTCTATATAGGCTATTGGAACAGGGCCATTGAATGACCGTGATTTGTAGGGCTGTGTGCTTCCACACCTTGAAGAACCGATGCACCGGCATTTGACCATAGTGCAAGGTCAAATAAGAGGTTATTCAACAAATAGGTCCAATTCATGTCGTTGGATGTACAATTGCCATGCTACATTAACTGCAGCATGCGTTTGTGGAAAAATTCATGCGTCTCTTTGGTCCGAGTAGATTTACATGTAGCTTATTAGAAACCTAGTTGGTAGATCTAGCTCACTCAATTGGCATGCCTGTGTCCTGCGTGGCAACCACTGTGTAGTAACTCGAAGTGCTTTTGAACCTAAGGAGTGAAAATGCTTTCTATCTTGACTTTTCGACATGCTTGGATCATCAGTCCGCTCAATAACATAATAGAGAAGATCACAAATCACTTTACTTTCCTGAGCGACATGAAGCATCTTGATATGCATTTGCAGAAATTGTTCTACAATCACTTACATGCACACTAGGTGTACCGTCCAAAGAACTGGTGCATGCGAAAAGCAGTGCACCGGTGCACCGTGCAGAGCCCTAATTTTCGGTCAACTGATAAAGAGACGAGTTCCAAGGGGAGCTGCTTCTCATTTTCTCAGGATGCATGTAATGCTCTATAAAATTAATATCTACTGCACGACATGCGTTCATGCATTAGTCATTATAGTTTCTACTTATGGTCTTTCAGAGTTTGACGCAAAAATCTGAGATGAAGCGCAGGAGGATTTCTGGAAATGGTTCTACCCTTTTGAATTATTTTTCAAAAGTTAGAAAAGAAGACACGGGCCACGCCTCAATTCCTGAATCGACGCAAACAGAGCTTGCAGCCTGCGATTCTGTGCCTATTTCGGTCACTGAAGACACGAACACGGACCGCACCTCCAATCCTGAATCGACGCAAGCAGAGCTTGCGGTCTGCGATTCTGTGTTTACTTCGGTCACTGAAGACATGTACCATATTTCCAGTAAGTTCACACATGATCATGGATTCTCAATGTATGCCTGATATCTATTTGATTAGAATATATGATAATAATCAAAATAAATCTTCATGAAATTAGTAAAAAAACTGTAATTGAATGCGAGGTATCATGGCGAGAGATAGAGTAGCCAAGCAATGTTGCTTTGCATTTGTAGCTTTTCAGTAAAATATCTTTTTGTTGATATTTCTGTAAACCCAAAAAATTAACAAATTTTACAAAACACGATTTTTTATGAAACGATGGGCTAATTACTCAAAACTATCGGATGCCTGCCCTTGAGAATGATTGGACTTCAACGAACTCAGACACTACATGTAAGTTCGGCATTTGCTTCAGAGCGGCGTTCATTCGAAGAAATGGGGGGTTATGGAGCACATTCAAATAGTGACTGACCAAATGCTTCTAGAGACTCAATGATAATGATTTTAATCAGCACATTTGAGAAAGTGGTCAAATGAATATTCTTATAGTTATTCTTCTTGCATTTCAGATGTGCAGTTGAATCAAAAATCGACGACGGAATCTTCTTCATGTGAAGCTGTCGCTATTATTGATGATCTAGGACGGTTGGATGGTGAACCAGCACAGCCTTCACAGACAGTTTATTTTCCGAAGCAGTATGGCAGCCGAAAACGAGACTTTCATTCCAACTGGTTTCGAGGGCGTGAGTGGTTGGAGTATTCGCTGTCCAAGAATGCGGCATTTTGTTATTGCTGTAGACATTTTAACCGCAGTCATAGCGACCCCTACTTTACCACAATTGGTTATTCAAATTGGCAGCATGCACTAGATCGGATGAAAAGCTTTTCAAAGCATGAGACCTCAAAGCTTCATTTAACTGCAATGGCCTTATGGAAAGAGCGACAAAGACGCGATCAAGATGTCCAGCAGGTGTCTACTCTATTGTTCGACAAACAGCTTGAGAGGAATAGATACTATGTGAAGTCGATCTTCGAGATTGTCCAGTTTATTTGCCTCAATGAGCTTCCTCTTCGGGGAGATGGATGCGCGAGTGCATCGTCACTGGACGACGAAAATGACTCTCAGCCGTCGGGATTGTTTCTCCGATTATTTGAGTACACCTTAGTCAAGGACAAGCTGTTGAAGGAGTACTACGAAACTATTCCGAGAGTTGCGTCGTACACATCAGTTATGATTCAAAACGAAATAATCGACATCTTCCGGAGGGTTGTGGTTGACCATGCTGCAAAAGACATCAACACCGCTGATATTCCTTTCTTCACACTAAAAGCAGATGGTACTCGTGGTGCACAGAATGTGGAGAATATCTCAGTTGTGGTGCGCTTTGTAAAGGACGGTAGTGTGCGTGAGACTTTAGTTGATATGACATCAACCAAAAAGTTGGATGCCATTTCATTAACTGATGTTCTGCTATCTAGCTTGGAAGGATGTAGAATTGATGCCTCACGAATGTTGACCCAATGTTATGATGGCGCTAGCGTCATGTCAGGGAAGAAAGGAGGTGTCCAGAAAATAATGCAGGAGAAACTTGGAAAGGAAATTCCGTACGTCCATTGTTTCAACCACCAGCTGCACTTGGTTATTGTTCATGCCATTGCGGAAAATCCCCATGTTGAAAAATTCTTCGGAACTTGCAACAACATCTACAAATTTGTACAATGCCCAAAAGTGTCAGAGTTGTACGCTGGAACAAAGTTTTCTCGTTTGTTGGATCAGCGTTGGAGTGGACATCAATCCACCAATAACAGTATTATTCAAAATTGGCATCACCTGGTCGACATTATGGAACATTGTGAGGCACAAGCCAATGACTCCAACATATGTGTTCAAGCTGGTGGTTTAGCAAAAATGATTCAGAAGTACCGCTTCATGTTCATAGCTCATGTTATTCACAAGCTGCTAGACTTGATTGCTCCGGCTGACAAATACCTACAATCGCGTGATTGTGATGTCGAACAAGGAATAAGATTGATAAACATCATCCGTAAAGAAATATTGGCAATTCGCAATGACATTGACCTTCATTTTACTGCGATCGATCAATTGGTGAGAAATGACTACGATTTGTCACCCGATGATTCAAAGAGAACACGAAAGCTGCCGAATGCTCTTAGCAATAGCATCATTCTCAATTCAGTCGGTTCGAATAACGACAGTGATAGACAAATTTTCATTGAAATTTTAGACAATGTCATTGGTGAGCTTGACGCCCGCTTTGGCGAGAGAAATAGTGAAATTTCCTCTTCATTATCAGCATTATGGCCCTCGAATCCACACTTCATGGAATCAAAGTATCTACAACCTCTTGCAAGCATGCTCGGACTTACATCAGCCCTTGAGACTGAATCTGTTGTTGCAAAAGCTTTCTTATTGAAAGAATTTGATGGGACAAAACACAAATGTTTCAGTGACCTTTGTGCATTATTGCATCCTTTACGATCTGCTTTTCCAGATGTGTACACATTGTTCGCAGGAGCTTCTACGTTTGGAGCTAGCACTGCAGTGTGTGAAGCCTCATTTTCGACTCTCACTCGAGTACTGACTCCTTATCGGCGCTCTATGACCCAAAAAAGGAAAAGTAATTTAGTGATTTTGTCCTTCTTGGCGACATACACTCATTCCGTCGACTTTGATGAGCTTTTAAAAATGTTTTCTGCATCAAAGAACAGGCGGCTCAATTGTTTTGAAGCATACAGCTGCCGAAGTGCAATGTTTTTGACAATTGCTTTTTGTTATTATTGTCTTGTAATTATAGTCACATAATGCACATACATCTAATCTGGCCAGTATAGGGTTCTTCTACAGTATACTGTATCTACAGTATGCAGGTGATAGCATGGGCCAACGTGCTGCAAAACAATATGCTGGTGCGCTCATGAGTCATAAATAAAAATATGTGAATGATGTTCCTTTTGATATTCAAACACATGGATGTGGGTGGTAGTCATATGTGAAATGCATTTGAGCATAAATAGTATCATGAACGCATGAACTTGCCCATGAAGAATCTTTTCGAGGACTAAACAAAACTAAGCATGAATGTGAGAGAATCGCTTGTGACAGCTAGGATGATGAACAGATCAAGCACTTGTTCACTTGCGTTGTATTCTACTTTTCATGAGACCCTTCCTAGCTTACAAAACATGACCTAAGAAATGGGCATAGACATCGGATTATACAATGTAGATAACAATGTGTGTATTAGATAGGCAGTGTCCGGTCTACTCCTAGAATAGTGTAATCCGATGTTTATGGAAATGGGCCTTCTAGGTTTTGTAGATCTATCAGTAACTGCGATAATTAACACATGTAATGCCGAATATTAATCAATAATTACACATGACGCTGTCGATGGAAATGATCCTACGTCGTGTCGGTGAAGTGACCCACGATCATGCTTTCATCAGCAGTCAGTTAAATAACTTTTTTCGCCAGCCATGTTGTAAATAAATGGGTCCACCGGTGCCCCCCCCCCAGGTAGAGAGGCCGCGCGACGGGCCTGATCTTAAGTATGTGAGAATCACAACATTAGCGTGTAGCTCGTTAAAAAATCACCATGTTTGAAATCATGGCGTCGGTTATGTGACACATGGCGTTGGCAATGTGACAACGATGCAGGCGACGAATGACGTGGAATTGCAATGCAATATTATGTAATGAATTAAATGAGATGATATTACTCCAATATTACAGCTCAACTTTCTCAAATATTATTACATTATCTAAGATGGTCATCAAAAGTTCATATACATGTAGGCCTAAAATGTCAGGATGCCGATTGTCCAAGAACAATGATTCAATATCATTCTTTTTTGTGCATGTCGTTGCTGTTGTGAACAGTGCTCTGCATGCATCGTATCATAGCAAATTGAATGAAAGTCTTTCTTTGAGCTAATTTACTTGTTAGCAAGCCCATATTAATGCTGAAACTGTTGATAGAATAAAATAAGCAAACGTAGTACAAAAATTAGACCTGTATAAAAATGGAAGAGAAAAATGCCGTGTGATAAATGATTCTGTACTTAAACTTTATGAGAAAATGATTTCAATGAAAAGGAAAATTGAGAAAATTGAATGTGTAGTCACTCAACAGTTCTTATACAGTGCAATATTTCTTATATCAATTACATAATACAAAATTGTAGGCCTACATGTACTGTAAGTATTGTGGGCCTATGCCAGTAAAACTATTATGCATGCATGATGAGGTTAATACTATTATAGTATTATAAGCCTACACGTGCCTACATATTATATTTTGCATTGCATGTCTACATAAGCATACATGTAGTAGCAGTAGTACATGTGTTATGCTATTGTATGCCTACATGTACTGCATGTGTCTTATGTAAGCAGAACTATTTTACATGTTTAAAGCTTACACGAACATGGGCCTTCTGAGTCACAAAAATGCGATGAGAATTGCGAAAGCATGAAGAAGTTATCCGAAATAACACAATCATTGCAAATTAAATGAACGTCCTAATTTCGTTACACAATGTGCTTTAGTGACAAACTTTGTGCTGTGCCACAATTATGTGGGTACGAGTTCTGTCCCAAAATTCAATTGAAACATCTAAAAAAAATGCAGATGAAGATTAATGTATTCATTAGAGGAACTGAAATATTTGTATGAGGTGGTCAGCCTGCGATAATATTTTTCCACTGAATTCTTGTCACATGACCGATGGCGTCGGTCATGTGACACTTTATGCTTTTATCAAACAATTTAGTACAAAAAGAAAACAGCGAGAGTGAAAGTTCTTCTGTCATTAGTTACGCATAAAGTAGGGCTACCACAACGCATGATTTATTAGTGGTCAATCTTGTTCAATGTTACAGAATCTCTACAACATTGGCGTCGGTTATGTGACATTTTGTGCTCAGCAAGATTGGATTTTTTTATAAAAGAATTTATTTCTTCAGAAAATCATTGATTAGCGACAATGATGTAACAATATATTTCAAAATAGTAAAGTTCCGCTTAAACAGCATTATAAACAATGAATTGAAAGTAGCCGATGCTGTTATTATTGTTTTATTTCCCAAATTTTCGCCTACACAGGCCGCGTCAGGGGATAAAAGGATTTTATGTTTACAAATATCAAACGATTTTGAAAATATTGTTAGTAAGATATCAAGGTTTCAGTAAGTAAATAAAATCCATAGAAGTATTGAAAGTATATGAAGTGCATAGATGTAATAATTACATAGATGTAAAAAATCTTCATGGAGGTATAAGTATAGAAAATGTTATCAAATAATTCATATAAAAAGGAAATGTTTATATTGTTCACGTTCTTCTCTCGAGTTAATTTTCGGTTGTAGCTTGTTGATCCACACTGCTTCACGTAGTCTGATGTTAGTATTGTCGTGTTCTTGTGTTATTACTTCTGTTGTTATGTGGTTACTGTTGCATAATTTCAAATGTTTATGTACTGATGATGCTTTTTGAGTAACGTGCTCTTTAATTCTGGTATGCAGTAGTCTGATGGTACTCCCAATATAAAATTTTTGACATTTCGAACAAGTTATTTTATAAATCACATTTTGTCTGAAACAAAGTTCGTTGTTGTTTATGGGACAATTAGTGAGTTGACATATTTTGTTGGTTGTGATTTTCTTTTGTAATACATTCCTCAGAGTTTTTGAACGTTGTGCAAGTCCAACATTCAGTTGTTCTTGTTGGAATATTCTCTTTATATTCTGGTTCATTCGATCTGAAATGAATGGTAATTTCAGATAACATTTTTTCTTGTTCATGTTATTTTCATTTTTCTTATTTCGTCGTCGTTTTTTCGAAGTTTGAATGAATTTTTCTGGATAGTCGTTCAATCGTAACACTTCATCGAAATTTTGTAGATGACTTTCGGCTATGGATTTGTTCGAGCATCGTTCTTCAATTCTGTTTCGTTCATTATGGATAACTGCCAGCTTAGTGGATGTAGATATATTGGACTTGAAGTTAATGAAAATATCTCTTTTGGCTGTTTTCTTGTAGAAGTTAAAGATTGGTTCATTGGAGTTCGTCGTAATTGTAAAGTCTAAAAGACTCAAAGTATTGTTATCATTTGGTAGTTCAATTTCGAATTGAATGTTCGGATTTTGTGCATTAAGAAGTGTATGGAATTCAATTGCTTTCTCTTTGTTTTCTGTTAATACGAAACAGTCATCAACATATCGTTTAAATACCCATATATTGTTGATACTTATATGATACTTATTGTTGATTTATTGTTGATATATATATTGTTGATACTTATATTACATACGAAAACGAAATATACAAGCAAGTCAAAGGCTTACCAATGGGCTCATCTTTATCACCGATATTAGCAATTCTATTCATGGACAACATAGAAAAGAGAGCCTTACAAAGTATCAAATGATAGAAATATCTGTGAAAATATCGGTGAACAAGAAATACATGAAACCACAAATCTCCAAATAAATCTCCCTGCGATAAACAACAACAAGACAAATGAAATACTTGTTACCGACCTTAGTAAGACATTGAATGAACAGGAACTGTCTTTATTAAAAAAAGGTCCAAAGTTCTCCTTAAGTACACAGACAAATGATAAAACAATAGAAGACTTCAATGTCAACTACAGCAGATTGGCACATCAATTAAGATGGCAGGATGCACTGAAGGATAATGATGACGTACAACCTCTTAAGAAATATCCTTGGCACACAAACCTCCGAATGCCTGAGCCTAACAATGAATTAGAACAAAAACTAACACGAACGTACCAACGAATACGAATTTTACTTGAAAATGAAAAGAAAAAGAAACAACACAATAACTTGTCGAAACTAGAACAAGAAACATTGAAGAATTTGAAAAACAAAAATATGATATTCCTACCTAGCGACAAAGGAACAGAATTCTGTGTAATAGAACAAGATAAGTATTCCGAAGCTGGCAAAATCCATCTTTCTGACATCACCATGTACCAAAAAATATCGCACATCTCTTGCAGTACTATTGAGAATAAATTGAACAATGCTTGGAAAGTATCAGCTCATCTAGGAAAAGTGCCAAATTACATAATGAAAAGTTACATAACGCACAACACATCCCTTCCGCATTTCTATCACTTGATCAAAACTCACAAACAGAGTGAAAATCTAAAAATTCGACCTATTGTTTCAAACAGCAATGGACCTACGAAGAAACTAGCTTGGTTACTCAGCAAAATGTTATCTCCTTTGTTATCAACAGTAGAAGCTCATCTAAAGAACAGTCAATAATTAATTCATTTTATTTCTTCCAATCATAACGAAAACTTTAAGTATCCGTGCAGTTATGATGTGATTTCGATGTATCCTTCCATCCCAATTGAAGAAGCTATCTTTCAAGTAAACAACATTCTTCTACAACAAGGAATTAACAACCTCGGAAATATTCCTCTTCAAGCAATCATAAGCCTTCTCAAAGTAATTTTAGATAACACATATTTTACATACGAAAACGAAATATACAAGCAAGTCAAAGGCTTACCAATGGGCTCATCTTTATCACCGATATTAGCAATTCTATTCATGGACAACATAGAAAAGAGAGCCTTACAAAGTATCAACAATATATGGGTATTTAAACGATATGTTGATGACTGTTTCGTATTAACAGAAAACAAAGAGAAAGCAATTGAATTCCATACACTTCTTAATGCACAAAATCCGAACATTCAATTCGAAATTGAACTACCAAATGATAACAAAACTTTGAGTCTTTTAGACTTTACAATTACGACGAACTCCAATGAACCAATCTTTAACTTCTACAAGAAAACAGCCAAAAGAGATATTTTCATTAACTTCAAGTCCAATATATCTACATCCACTAAGCTGGCAGTTATCCATAATGAACGAAACAGAATTGAAGAACGATGCTCGAACAAATCCATAGCCGAAAGTCATCTACAAAATTTCGATGAAGTGTTACGATTGAACGACTATCCAGAAAAATTCATTCAAACTTCGAAAAAACGACGACGAAATAAGAAAAATGAAAATAACATGAACAAGAAAAAATGTTATCTGAAATTACCATTCATTTCAGATCGAATGAACCAGAATATAAAGAGAATATTCCAACAAGAACAACTGAATGTTGGACTTGCACAACGTTCAAAAACTCTGAGGAATGTATTACAAAAGAAAATCACAACCAACAAAATATGTCAACTCACTAATTGTCCCATAAACAACAACGAACTTTGTTTCAGACAAAATGTGATTTATAAAATAACTTGTTCGAAATGTCAAAAATTTTATATTGGGAGTACCATCAGACTACTGCATACCAGAATTAAAGAGCACGTTACTCAAAAAGCATCATCAGTACATAAACATTTGAAATTATGCAACAGTAACCACATAACAACAGAAGTAATAACACAAGAACACGACAATACTAACATCAGACTACGTGAAGCAGTGTGGATCAACAAGCTACAACCGAAAATTAACTCGAGAGAAAAACGTGAACAATATAAACATTTCCTTTTTATATGAATTATTTGATAACATTTTCTATACTTATACCTCCATGAAGATTTTTTACATCTATGTAATTATTACATCTATGCACTTCATATACTTTCAATACTTCTATGGATTTTATTTACTTACTGAAACCTTGATATCTTACTAACAATATTTTCAAAATCGTTTGATATTTGTAAACATAAAATCCTTTTATCCCCTGACGCGGCCTGTGTAGGCGAAAATTTGGGAAATAAAACAATAATAACAGCATCGGCTACTTTCAATTCATTGTTTATAATGCTGTTTAAGCGGAACTTTACTATTTTGAAAAATCTCCACTTGAGCCAAGTGCACTTTTCCGCTGCTCGCACAAGTTTACAAATATCTGAAAAAATTGGAAGACTAGAAGAGCAAATAACCTTCTGTAAGAATTGCCGAGAAAACAACATTTTTCCTAAAACAATTTACAACATGCGATTTCCGAATTTCATGTCTCACCCACGATATTCAAACTACAAAGAAAATATGAGAAAACAAATCAGCAACAAATTATTGAGACATTTATATAGAGAAAAGACAATTGCTCAAAGAACGGAACAATATCACAAAGACAAACTTTTTAGAATGG
This sequence comes from Prostheceraeus crozeri, assembly GCA_907163375.1. Taxonomy (NCBI): domain Eukaryota; kingdom Metazoa; phylum Platyhelminthes; order Polycladida; family Euryleptidae; genus Prostheceraeus; species Prostheceraeus crozeri. Next base: position 888,949 of record CAJQUW010015769.1, on the reverse strand, counting down.
CAGACTTTACAGAATATGAATGCATAATAACTGCAATGAAAGGAGTATATACGAATGGCAAAGAGATACATGGAAACATTTTACAAAGAAGATTCGAAAAACTTATTGAACTAAAGAAGAAGAAAGATTTACGATATATTTCCACAAATACGTGCATGACGACACAGACGAACAAAACAAACGATACAAATATAACAACCCAGACGAACCAAATAAATGATAGAAATATCTGTGAAAATATCGGTGAACAAGAAATACATGAAACCACAAATCTCCAAATAAATCTCCCTGCGATAAACAACAACAAGACAAATGAAATACTTGTTACCGACCTTAGTAAGACATTGAATGAACAGGAACTGTCTTTATTAAAAAAAGGTCCAAAGTTCTCCTTAAGTACACAGACAAATGATAAAACAATAGAAGACTTCAATGTCAACTACAGCAGATTGGCACATCAATTAAGATGGCAGGATGCACTGAAGGATAATGATGACGTACAACCTCTTAAGAAATATCCTTGGCACACAAACCTCCGAATGCCTGAGCCTAACAATGAATTAGAACAAAAACTAACACGAACGTACCAACGAATACGAATTTTACTTGAAAATGAAAAGAAAAAGAAACAACACAATAACTTGTCGAAACTAGAACAAGAAACATTGAAGAATTTGAAAAACAAAAATATGATATTCCTACCTAGCGACAAAGGAACAGAATTCTGTGTAATAGAACAAGATAAGTATTCCGAAGCTGGCAAAATCCATCTTTCTGACATCACCATGTACCAAAAAATATCGCACATCTCTTGCAGTACTATTGAGAATAAATTGAACAATGCTTGGAAAGTATCAGCTCATCTAGGAAAAGTGCCAAATTACATAATGAAAAGTTACATAACGCACAACACATCCCTTCCGCATTTCTATCACTTGATCAAAACTCACAAACAGAGTGAAAATCTAAAAATTCGACCTATTGTTTCAAACAGCAATGGACCTACGAAGAAACTAGCTTGGTTACTCAGCAAAATGTTATCTCCTTTGTTATCAACAGTAGAAGCTCATCTAAAGAACAGTCAAGAATTGATTCATTTTATTTCTTCCAATTATAACGACAACTTTAAGTATCCGTGCAGTTATGATGTGATTTCGATGTATCCTTCCATCCCAATTGAAGAAGCTATCTTTCAAGTAAACAACATTCTTCTACAACAAGGAATTAACAACCTCGGAAATATTCCTCTTCAAGCAATCATAAGCCTTCTCAAAGTAATTTTAGATAACACATATTTTACATACGAAAACGAAATATACAAGCAAGTCAAAGGCTTACCAATGGGCTCATCTTTATCACCGATATTAGCAATTCTATTCATGGACAACATAGAAAAGAGAGCCTTACAAAGTATCAACAATATACATATGGGTATTTAAACGATATGTTGATGACTAAGGTCGGTAACAAGTATTTCATTTGTCTTGTTGTTGTTTATCGCAGGGAGATTTATTTGGAGATTTGTGGTTTCATGTATTTCTTGTTCACCGATATTTTCACAGATATTTCTATCATTTGATACTTTGTAAGGCTTGACTTGCTTGTATATTTCGTTTTCGTATGTAATATAAGTATCAACAATATATATATCAACAATAAATCAACAATAAGTATCATATAAGTATCAACAATATATGGGTATTTAAACGATATGTTGATGACTGTTTCGTATTAACAGAAAACAAAGAGAAAGCAATTGAATTCCATACACTTCTTAATGCACAAAATCCGAACATTCAATTCGAAATTGAACTACCAAATGATAACAAAACTTTGAGTCTTTTAGACTTTACAATTACGACGAACTCCAATGAACCAATCTTTAACTTCTACAAGAAAACAGCCAAAAGAGATATTTTCATTAACTTCAAGTCCAATATATCTACATCCACTAAGCTGGCAGTTATCCATAATGAACGAAACAGAATTGAAGAACGATGCTCGAACAAATCCATAGCCGAAAGTCATCTACAAAATTTCGATGAAGTGTTACGATTGAACGACTATCCAGAAAAATTCATTCAAACTTCGAAAAAACGATGATGAAATAAGAAAAATGAAAATAACATGAACAAGAAAAAATGTTATCTGAAATTACCATTCATTTCAGATCGAATGAACCAGAATATAAAGAGAATATTCCAACAAGAACAACTGAATGTTGGACTTGCACAACGTTCAAAAACTCTGAGGAATGTATTACAAAAGAAAATCACAACCAACAAAATATGTCAACTCACTAATTGTCCCATAAACAACAACGAACTTTGTTTCAGACAAAATGTGATTTATAAAATAACTTGTTCGAAATGTCAAAAATTTTATATTGGGAGTACCATCAGACTACTGCATACCAGAATTAAAGAGCACGTTACTCAAAAAGCATCATCAGTACATAAACATTTGAAATTATGCAACAGTAACCACATAACAACAGAAGTAATAACACAAGAACACGACAATACTAACATCAGACTACGTGAAGCAGTGTGGATCAACAAGCTACAACCGAAAATTAACTCGAGAGAAGAACGTGAACAATATAAACATTTCCTTTTTATATGAATTATTTGATAACATTTTCTATACTTATACCTCCATGAAGATTTTTTACATCTATGTAATTATTACATCTATGCACTTCATATACTTTCAATACTTCTATGGATTTTATTTACTTACTGAAACCTTGATATCTTACTAACAATATTTTCAAAATCGTTTGATATTTGTAAACATAAAATCCTTTTATCCCCTGACGCGGCCTGTGTAGGCGAAAATTTGGGAAATAAAACAATAATAACAGCATCGGCTACTTTCAATTCATTGTTTATAATGCTGTTTAAGCGGAACTTTACTATTTTGAAAAATCTCCACTTGAGCCAAGTGCACTTTTCCGCTGCTCGCACAAGTTTACAAATATCTGAAAAAATTGGAAGACTAGAAGAGCAAATAACCTTCTGTAAGAATTGCCGAGAAAACAACATTTTTCCTAAAACAATTTACAACATGCGATTTCCGAATTTCATGTCTCACCCACGATATTCAAACTACAAAGAAAATATGAGAAAACAAATCAGCAACAAATTATTGAGACATTTATATAGAGAAAAGACAATTGCTCAAAGAACGGAACAATATCACAAAGACAAACTTTTTAGAATGGCAGACTTTACAGAATATGAATGCATAATAACTGCAATGAAAGGAGTATATACGAATGGCAAAGAGATACATGGAAACATTTTACAAAGAAGATTCGAAAAACTTATTGAACTAAAGAAGAAGAAAGATTTACGATATATTTCCACAAATACGTGCATGACGACACAGACGAACAAAACAAACGATACAAATATAACAACCCAGACGAACCAAATAAATGATAGAAATATCTGTGAAAATATCGGTGAACAAGAAATACATGAAACCACAAATCTCCAAATAAATCTCCCTGCGATAAACAACAACAAGACAAATGAAATACTTGTTACCGACCTTAGTAAGACATTGAATGAACAGGAACTGTCTTTATTAAAAAAAGGTCCAAAGTTCTCCTTAAGTACACAGACAAATGATAAAACAATAGAAGACTTCAATGTCAACTACAGCAGATTGGCACATCAATTAAGATGGCAGGATGCACTGAAGGATAATGATGACGTACAACCTCTTAAGAAATATCCTTGGCACACAAACCTCCGAATGCCTGAGCCTAACAATGAATTAGAACAAAAACTAACACGAACGTACCAACGAATACGAATTTTACTTGAAAATGAAAAGAAAAAGAAACAACACAATAACTTGTCGAAACTAGAACAAGAAACATTGAAGAATTTGAAAAACAAAAATATGATATTCCTACCTAGCGACAAAGGAACAGAATTCTGTGTAATAGAACAAGATAAGTATTCCGAAGCTGGCAAAATCCATCTTTCTGACATCACCATGTACCAAAAAATATCGCACATCTCTTGCAGTACTATTGAGAATAAATTGAACAATGCTTGGAAAGTATCAGCTCATCTAGGAAAAGTGCCAAATTACATAATGAAAAGTTACATAACGCACAACACATCCCTTCCGCATTTCTATCACTTGATCAAAACTCACAAACAGAGTGAAAATCTAAAAATTCGACCTATTGTTTCAAACAGCAATGGACCTACGAAGAAACTAGCTTGGTTACTCAGCAAAATGTTATCTCCTTTGTTATCAACAGTAGAAGCTCATCTAAAGAACAGTCAAGAATTGATTCATTTTATTTCTTCCAATTATAACGACAACTTTAAGTATCCGTGCAGTTATGATGTGATTTCGATGTATCCTTCCATCCCAATTGAAGAAGCTATCTTTCAAGTAAACAACATTCTTCTACAACAAGGAATTAACAACCTCGGAAATATTCCTCTTCAAGCAATCATAAGCCTTCTCAAAGTAATTTTAGATAACACATATTTTACATACGAAAACGAAATATACAAGCAAGTCAAAGGCTTACCAATGGGCTCATCTTTATCACCGATATTAGCAATTCTATTCATGGACAACATAGAAAAGAGAGCCTTACAAAGTATCAACAATATACATATGGGTATTTAAACGATATGTTGATGACTAAGGTCGGTAACAAGTATTTCATTTGTCTTGTTGTTGTTTATCGCAGGGAGATTTATTTGGAGATTTGTGGTTTCATGTATTTCTTGTTCACCGATATTTTCACAGATATTTCTATCATTTGATACTTTGTAAGGCTTGACTTGCTTGTATATTTCGTTTTCGTATGTAATATAAGTATCAACAATATATATATCAACAATAAATCAACAATAAGTATCATATAAGTATCAACAATATATGGGTATTTAAACGATATGATGATGACTGTTTCGTATTAACAGAAAACAAAGAGAAAGCAATTGAATTCCATACACTTCTTAATGCACAAAATCCGAACATTCAATTCGAAATTGAACTACCAAATGATAACAAAACTTTGAGTCTTTTAGACTTTACAATTACGACGAACTCCAATGAACCAATCTTTAACTTCTACAAGAAAACAGCCAAAAGAGATATTTTCATTAACTTCAAGTCCAATATATCTACATCCACTAAGCTGGCAGTTATCCATAATGAGCGAAACAGAATTGAAGAACGATGCTCGAACAAATCCATAGCCGAAAGTCATCTACAAAATTTCGATGAAGTGTTACGATTGAACGACTATCCAGAAAAATTCATTCAAACTTCGAAAAAACGACGACGAAATAAGAAAAATGAAAATAACATGAACAAGAAAAAATGTTATCTGAAATTACCATTCATTTCAGATCGAATGAACCAGAATATAAAGAGAATATTCCAACAAGAACAACTGAATGTTGGACTTGCACAACGTTCAAAAACTCTGAGGAATGTATTACAAAAGAAAATCACAACCAACAAAATATGTCAACTCACTAATTGTCCCATAAACAACAACGAACTTTGTTTCAGACAAAATGTGATTTATAAAATAACTTGTTCGAAATGTCAAAAATTTTATATTGGGAGTACCATCAGACTACTGCATACCAGAATTAAAGAGCACGTTACTCAAAAAGCATCATCAGTACATAAACATTTGAAATTATGCAACAGTAACCACATAACAACAGAAGTAATAACACAAGAACACGACAATACTAACATCAGACTACGTGAAGCAGTGTGGATCAACAAGCTACAACCGAAAATTAACTCGAGAGAAGAACGTGAACAATATAAACATTTCCTTTTTATATGAATTATTTGATAACATTTTCTATACTTATACCTCCATGAAGATTTTTTACATCTATGTAATTATTACATCTATGCACTTCATATACTTTCAATACTTCTATGGATTTTATTTACTTACTGAAACCTTGATATCTTACTAACAATATTTTCAAAATCGTTTGATATTTGTAAACATAAAATCCTTTTATCCCCTGACGCGGCCTGTGTAGGCGAAAATTTGGGAAATAAAACAATAATAACAGCATCGGCTACTTTCAATTCATTGTTTATAATGCTGTTTAAGCGGAACTTTACTATTTTGAAAAATCTCCACTTGAGCCAAGTGCACTTTTCCGCTGCTCGCACAAGTTTACAAATATCTGAAAAAATTGGAAGACTAGAAGAGCAAATAACCTTCTGTAAGAATTGCCGAGAAAACAACATTTTTCCTAAAACAATTTACAACATGCGATTTCCGAATTTCATGTCTCACCCACGATATTCAAACTACAAAGAAAATATGAGAAAACAAATCAGCAACAAATTATTGAGACATTTATATAGAGAAAAGACAATTGCTCAAAGAACGGAACAATATCACAAAGACAAACTTTTTAGAATGGCAGACTTTACAGAATATGAATGCATAATAACTGCAATGAAAGGAGTATATACGAATGGCAAAGAGATACATGGAAACATTTTACAAAGAAGATTCGAAAAACTTATTGAACTAAAGAAGAAGAAAGATTTACGATATATTTCCACAAATACGTGCATGACGACACAGACGAACAAAACAAACGATACAAATATAACAACCCAGACGAACCAAATAAATGATAGAAATATCTGTGAAAATATCGGTGAACAAGAAATACATGAAACCACAAATCTCCAAATAAATCTCCCTGCGATAAACAACAACAAGACAAATGAAATACTTGTTACCGACCTTAGTAAGACATTGAATGAACAGGAACTGTCTTTATTAAAAAAAGGTCCAAAGTTCTCCTTAAGTACACAGACAAATGATAAAACAATAGAAGACTTCAATGTCAACTACAGCAGATTGGCACATCAATTAAGATGGCAGGATGCACTGAAGGATAATGATGACGTACAACCTCTTAAGAAATATCCTTGGCACACAAACCTCCGAATGCCTGAGCCTAACAATGAATTAGAACAAAAACTAACACGAACGTACCAACGAATACGAATTTTACTTGAAAATGAAAAGAAAAAGAAACAACACAATAACTTGTCGAAACTAGAACAAGAAACATTGAAGAATTTGAAAAACAAAAATATGATATTCCTACCTAGCGACAAAGGAACAGAATTCTGTGTAATAGAACAAGATAAGTATTCCGAAGCTGGCAAAATCCATCTTTCTGACATCACCATGTACCAAAAAATATCGCACATCTCTTGCAGTACTATTGAGAATAAATTGAACAATGCTTGGAAAGTATCAGCTCATCTAGGAAAAGTGCCAAATTACATAATGAAAAGTTACATAACGCACAACACATCCCTTCCGCATTTCTATCACTTGATCAAAACTCACAAACAGAGTGAAAATCTAAAAATTCGACCTATTGTTTCAAACAGCAATGGACCTACGAAGAAACTAGCTTGGTTACTCAGCAAAATGTTATCTCCTTTGTTATCAACAGTAGAAGCTCATCTAAAGAACAGTCAAGAATTGATTCATTTTATTTCTTCCAATTATAACGACAACTTTAAGTATCCGTGCAGTTATGATGTGATTTCGATGTATCCTTCCATCCCAATTGAAGAAGCTATCTTTCAAGTAAACAACATTCTTCTACAACAAGGAATTAACAACCTCGGAAATATTCCTCTTCAAGCAATCATAAGCCTTCTCAAAGTAATTTTAGATAACACATATTTTACATACGAAAACGAAATATACAAGCAAGTCAAAGGCTTACCAATGGGCTCATCTTTATCACCGATATTAGCAATTCTATTCATGGACAACATAGAAAAGAGAGCCTTACAAAGTATCAACAATATACATATGGGTATTTAAACGATATGTTGATGACTAAGGTCGGTAACAAGTATTTCATTTGTCTTGTTGTTGTTTATCGCAGGGAGATTTATTTGGAGATTTGTGGTTTCATGTATTTCTTGTTCACCGATATTTTCACAGATATTTCTATCATTTGATACTTTGTAAGGCTTGACTTGCTTGTATATTTCGTTTTCGTATGTAATATAAGTATCAACAATATATATATCAACAATAAATCAACAATAAGTATCATATAAGTATCAACAATATATGGGTATTTAAACGATATGATGATGACTGTTTCGTATTAACAGAAAACAAAGAGAAAGCAATTGAATTCCATACACTTCTTAATGCACAAAATCCGAACATTCAATTCGAAATTGAACTACCAAATGATAACAAAACTTTGAGTCTTTTAGACTTTACAATTACGACGAACTCCAATGAACCAATCTTTAACTTCTACAAGAAAACAGCCAAAAGAGATATTTTCATTAACTTCAAGTCCAATATATCTACATCCACTAAGCTGGCAGTTATCCATAATGAGCGAAACAGAATTGAAGAACGATGCTCGAACAAATCCATAGCCGAAAGTCATCTACAAAATTTCGATGAAGTGTTACGATTGAACGACTATCCAGAAAAATTCATTCAAACTTCGAAAAAACGACGACGAAATAAGAAAAATGAAAATAACATGAACAAGAAAAAATGTTATCTGAAATTACCATTCATTTCAGATCGAATGAACCAGAATATAAAGAGAATATTCCAACAAGAACAACTGAATGTTGGACTTGCACAACGTTCAAAAACTCTGAGGAATGTATTACAAAAGAAAATCACAACCAACAAAATATGTCAACTCACTAATTGTCCCATAAACAACAACGAACTTTGTTTCAGACAAAATGTGATTTATAAAATAACTTGTTCGAAATGTCAAAAATTTTATATTGGGAGTACCATCAGACTACTGCATACCAGAATTAAAGAGCACGTTACTCAAAAAGCATCATCAGTACATAAACATTTGAAATTATGCAACAGTAACCACATAACAACAGAAGTAATAACACAAGAACACGACAATACTAACATCAGACTACGTGAAGCAGTGTGGATCAACAAGCTACAACCGAAAATTAACTCGAGAGAAGAACGTGAACAATATAAACATTTCCTTTTTATATGAATTATTTGATAACATTTTCTATACTTATACCTCCATGAAGATTTTTTACATCTATGTAATTATTACATCTATGCACTTCATATACTTTCAATACTTCTATGGATTTTATTTACTTACTGAAACCTTGATATCTTACTAACAATATTTTCAAAATCGTTTGATATTTGTAAACATAAAATCCTTTTATCCCCTGACGCGGCCTGTGTAGGCGAAAATTTGGGAAATAAAACAATAATAACAGCATCGGCTACTTTCAATTCATTAACAATATATTATTCTGTGGATGCCACCACGCATCTGAGTCTCAAAATGAAGCTTTCTATCTATTGATATCATTGATATGTAGACGTCGGTTATGTGACATTTGAAACCGTGGACAGGCACATGTCATCAATTGTCGTAAAAATTAGATATCAATGCTCCGAATTAAAAATATTTCGGATAACTTCGTGTCTTTGACAGCATTTTAACACATTTTGATAATCTCTAACTCGATAGTAACAATGATTATATGCACACCGAGAATTAGTACTCGAAGCTGTGGACATGCAAATTTGCACCATTTTCCAACTTTGAACACGTCGATATCAAAATTTAATGACAACTGCATCTAAAATGCGCATGGATTAGATGGATCTAGCATCAACTTAAAGTTCAATGTGTTGATCTAAAAAAATATACCATTGTATGTCTTTGATTGACCAAAGATACTGAATTAGGAGTTTTTTGGACTTGCCCATCTATGAATTGAGCTTGCAGTGCCCGTCATAGCAAATTTCACTTCATCAGTTTGTAAAAGTGTCCTGGCATTTAGAAAATTATCAACAGCTATAAATACGAGCTATTTTTAGGCTTGTTTCACTGTATTTTTGCAAAGCGTTTAGTTAGTGCGCACCAAAGATATTTAATATTATAAAGGGCTAGATAGGAAATAGACGTATTTTTACCTTGTGTTCAACGAAACCAGTGCAAATCAGCTGATATTGCATGAATTTGAAAATATTTGTAAGCGAGCAACAAAGATTGCGTCCAATTGCAATCTATTTTTGCAAACCAATTGCTTCATTGTTAGGTAAAAGCAGAGTGAAGTTCATTTACAATTCACCAAATACATGACTAAATGACTTTTCTGAACAGAAAAATGAACCGCGTCTTTACTTTTAATCATGCAGATTGTTTCTTTGTAATAAGTACGAAGCCTGGCCATGGTTGTATATGTATATCGTTGGTGTGCCCACCGTTGCCCGGCCACGCCAAACGCGATTGCCAAGTGTGGCAATAATCTAACGTGTAAATGTAATTTTTCGGTAAGAAATTACATGATACAACTGAAAAAAAATATATGAATTATCAGAAAATTTGATATAAAATTGGCTTCAGCAAGTAAAAACAAACAACTGCGTATGTTATACAATGCACATTGACAGACATCCGATGATCGATTCCACTTGGACCTAAAATGCCCTCTGTTAATTATTTGCAATACATAGATCCATATTGTAGTTTCAGCCTGGTGAATAACTCGAAGAGCGTTGTTGACATGGCTGAGCCTTATTAATAGCCAATTCCTCAGTGTAATATTCGGATTCTCACTGAATTTGCTAATGATGGAAAAATTTTCGCACTCGGATTTTATGATTGATGTGCATCCGTCTATTCTCATGTTTAATGCCAGATCAATAACTGGAAAGTTTGACGATTTATGTGTTACAGTTGGCCATTTCAAACCTGACATGATTATGGTAACAGAGACATGGTTGGGTAAAGATTTCAGTAGTGATTTGCTTACAATTCCACATTATCAATTATTCCGTTCGGACAGAGTGAATCGTCGTGGTGGCGGCGTTTGTATTTGGGTGCATGAGCGATTTAGACCATCTAGATCTGCTATCTTGGATAACTCTTATTCCTGTATTGAGTGTCTGGTTATTGATTTATACGTTGGTTGTCGACACTTGATATGTTGCAATGTCTGCGTACCATGGTCTATGCAAGCATGAACATGTAGAAATAGCACACTTTCTGACTGGTATTTTCGATGACAGGCTGAATGTATATGCCAATGCAAACCTGATTGTGGGAGGGGAATTTAATGACTTCCCTGCTTCATTTCTCTCTGAACAATTTGATTTAACTAACAAAGTTAATTCGCCAACCCGTCTGAACTCTGTGCTAGACAAAATTTGGATAGGCGAGGTTTTGTGGCAATTTTATTAAGATTCTTCCGTCATTGGACCTCCTATCAGTAACTCCGACCACAATACTATTTTGCTGTGTCCTTTGAAAGTGCCTTTACTCCCAAATGAAAGCTGTTTGGTACCAGTATGGGACTTTCGAGCTTCATTTTTGTCCGATTTTTGTAGGCTGTTGGATGCAATGGACTGATTATCTTGATGATTGTAAGACTATTGATGAAATGGTTAATGAATTTTGCAATCACCTTAATTTCTGTGCATCGGCTGCTCCGTGTGAGTTTGTTAAATTCTCTGGTCGTGAGAAACCATGGATAACACCTGTTCTCAAATTGCTTATTAACAAAAGATGGCAAGCATTTAGAAACAAGGACTGGCAGCAATACAACCATTACAAGTCAAAAGTTAAAAATGAGATACTGAAAGCAAAACAGATGTGGGCTAAAAAGCAACGTCAATCAACGAAAGGTCTTTGGAACGTTGTTAAAGAAATTAAAGGGAAGCGCACCAAAACTCCATTTCATTCATTGGTTACACGCTACTCTACCGTTGACAACCTTATACTAAGCCTTACAGACGAATTCATCAATAATTTCAACTTTGATGATGATGTCAGACTCCTTCCTCTCAGCAGTGTGGATTGGAATTTCGTAATCTCTAGTCAAGAGATGTCTACAATAAATTGATTAAGCTAAACCCAAAGAAATCCATTGGACATGACATGATTCCGACAAAATTGCTAATTGCTGGTGTTGCATGTTTAAGCGAACCCCTGAGCGTGATTTTCAATCGGTCTATTAAAGAGAAAATATTCCCGTCTTTATTTAAGTTTGCTCATGTTAGCCCTGTGCCCAAGAAGCCTAATCCCACGATTCAAGATTTCCGCCCTATCTCCATTCTACCTATTGTTGCTAAAGTTCTTGAGAGTTTGGTTTTGGACAAAGTGAGAGACGAACTTATAAATTGTTACAGCCCTACCCAACATGCATACAGACCTCTTGGTTCCTCCGTAAGTGCTCTAGTGAACATTCACGATGAAATTACCAGGCATCTCTATGTCAACGAAACTAAAGCGGTTCGTGTTTTATGCCTCGATCTGTCAAAGGCATTTGATACGCTGCAAATAAATAGAACTCTCAATTATTTGAACGTCAAAGGTCTGAATCATGGCTTTTTGGAGTGGTTGCGCTCTTATCTATCTGAGCGACGATTTCGAGTTAAGGCGATGAATTCATGTGGTAGAATTGTGAAGGTACCATCGGGTGTGCCTCAAGGATCCGTTTTGGGCCCTTTTATCTTTGCAGCATACATGGGATCAATTACGTTCACAGCATATGACTGCACTGTTCATTCAGTATGCTACGCTGACGACGTTACACTTATTGAAGCTGTAAAGGATAGCAACATCATTCCTTTCAGCTATATCGAACTTCAATTTCGCAACGCTGGACTGAGACTTAATCACAGTAAGTAATTAGAAATTATAATTCAGCGCTCACATTCTTTCACTATAACCGATGATAGGTATTTCACCGCAGATGACTCTGTAAAAATCCTTGGTGTCACTTTTTCGAAGTCATTGAGTTGATCTTCGCAGTTTTTCAGCATCTTAAGTCGACTCCATATCATTCGCTGTTTTAAGAATATTGCTACATCTAAGGAACTTTCTCAGGTCTATCATGCCTTAATAACATCATCATTAATGTATGCATCTCCTGCTATTAGAAAAATTTGAGTGCTTTCAGAGAAGGGCTCATAAACTGATTTGCGGCAAAGGATGCCCTTGTGTGTGTTTTCCACCGATTGCAGAGCGTTTTACAGAAGCCGGACTGAATTTTCATTAATGTTGTCAATATAACTCACATCCCCTGAAACGTTTCTTACCTCGTCGTCTTCCTCGAACTGGCCACTTTTGTATTCCTGTGTGCACTACTACGAAGCGTTTGAATTCATTTTTTCCTTGGTTCTGCCAACAATTTAATGAGTGTGTTACTTACTTTGCTTGTACTTTTTCGATTTTCATTTATTTGAAATATACACATCTCTACTCTACTCTAGTCAGGAATTCTACAGAGAGAGTTGAGTGTTCATCAACACCCATCAGCCTTTATCTGAATATTTTTTCTTCCAAATTAATAGTACTACATTAAATTGCTGAATTACCGCTCTCATCTTTAACATTTTTTTCAGAGATGCTACCGAACGAATATTCTTGAAACTTATCATATAATATCAGTGGATTATGCTTTACATCATGTGGCATTTCCAAGGCCTTTTGTCGCATTGTACACCGTACAGCCGACAAAACAGCAATTTCGCCCCATTGCCGTAATGCTTTTTTTGCCACGATGAGGACCGTAATAAAATGGGTTCAAATTTAGGCATCTATATCTCATCTAGCCCTTTTAAACAATTAAATATCTTTGGTGCGTACCCTTTTATCGGTCATTGTAGTATATAAGCAAATACCTAGATACTTTAAATGATCAGATTCTGCTAAATGCACTTTTAGATTTTGCCACAAACTTGCCTTATTATCATAAAATGCACTACTTTTGAATGCACAGCTGCGGAAACTTACTGGTTATGGCAGTTACTTCTAGAAAGATGTTATTTATAAAAATTAGCGACATTTTATCGTGACTGAGGTTAAAACTTTGAATTTGAATAATTCTAACACTTCAAGATATTCCTTTTAGATACTTTGACTAAGAAGACGTCATAACGCGGATTACTTTTTCGCAGTAATTCAATAAGTATTCTTAGTTTTGCCCATTTATCCTGAAAAGTTGCGGAAAGTTTTTTAGATTAGCTATTAGTCCGTAAATCCAACACGATTGTTTGAACTTTGATTGGAAGCCATAGAGTAAGTATATTAGGTACAGTGACAACTCCGCATTTATGAAATCCCCAATGTGAATACACTTTCGATTTTATTAAATGAACTCGAGGTGAATACAATTGCGTGTTGTTACCAAATGTGAGATGTGCAAATTTTTGCATTTTTGAAGAAATTAATCAACCACGGAACTGAATGATCATGATAGTAATGCAGAAGGAATGATGGCATTTTATAGATTCTCAGTGTCATGACAGTCTTGGAGATTTGTTGAATTAGCAATTCGATAGGTTGCTAACACTTTCATGCTCAACCTCACTTGCAGAGCAAAATCACACAGTCAAAGACAATGATTTCAATCAACACTGAAAGATGTACGTAAATGGGTCCACATCACTATTCAGATTCAAGAAATGAAACATAAATTTAGTGAATCATGAATTCATGCCGATCAAAATTGAAATGAAAACATGAAATTTCAGCCAAGAAAGCAGAACAAGATCTCGATTTTTCATGAAGACTTCCAGTGTAATGCAGTTAATGAAAGAGAGAAAGTGTATATTTGTTTTCATCAAAATAGAAATCATTACAATGCGAGTTTATACGATACAAATTCAAAAAGCAAAAAATATTAGTATCAACTAGCATTTAAAATAAGACACTGCAAAATACGACACAGTTTGGTAGTCGAAATAACAAAATATCATCCAACTATACGTGAAACATACAAGTATTAAAAGATTTTCTAAAACATTGATCTGTTATACAGTCTACTGGCCCACGAGATAAAAGAATTTCCTCTTCTAACTGTCCGTGTTCTAGACAAACAAAAACAATCTGTGTAAAACAGGCGATGGGGCACACAGTATTTCAGAGGATGGCTTTCGCATTCACATTTTAGTAAAAAAGACTAAGATTGTTTCAGACACTGATCTTCTAAATAAGGAATAATATTGCATTTACAGTAAATATCACAGATAACTCTGTGAGCTCGCTTATGAATGCAGTCGATATTTTTCCTGGTATGATAGGAAAGGTCGCAGAAAAGAGAAGAGGCGTACAAGAGCACTGTCTGAACATACATAAAAAAACTTGAAACAATTGCTTTTTGGTGAGAACACTTCTCAATCGCTTCAAAGCATAAAGTCTTCGCGTTGCGGAAAGACAGACGTTGTCAAAATGAGCATCCTAAGACAAAGTATTGTTCAGAATGACTCCAAGAATCACCATTGAGTCGACAAAGGCAATGTCAGAATGCAATGTGATAAGGGCATTGTGGGACCTGCCGATGACCATTTGTTTGGATTTACTGCAGTTGATGAGCATCTTCTTATAGGCTACCGTAATTGATGGAGAACGTCATCGACATGGAAGATGCTGTCCGAATTCTTGTCTACTTTTTCAGCAACAGTCATGTCATATGCATACTTAATCAGTCGTGTGTTTGGAGAGTGCAAAAGCACTGATCCCAGAAACGATGCGCACAGAAAGGGCTCTAAAATTGAGCCTTGGGGCACACCGGACAAAACAGGAATGCGTGGGCCGTATTCACAACGATATTTCACCTTCATGTAGCGATTATTTAAGTAGGACAGCAACCATAGCACGAAACCAGAGTGACATTGCTAAGATCCAGGTAATTTACGAGACGATTGTGGTGAATCTTATCGAACGCTTTACTGAGGTCCAAGCATGCTACTCTCACAGACTCGGTATTATCCTTGTCTAGATACTCCGTAATTACATTGTGAACGTCGATTGAGGCGCTAGAAGTGGAATCTAGTGGTCTGTAGGCTTGTTGATGTGGGCCATATAATTTTATCAATTCGTCCTTCATACGTAGCAAAACAAGCTTCTCCATTATCTTTCCGATAGCTGGAAGGATTAAGATTGGACGGAAATCGTTGGAAGAGGGATTTTTCACTTTAGGCAACGGAACTGTTATTGCAGTCTTCCACGCGGCCGGAAAGTGTCTTTCTCGAACAGATGCTCGATAAATGTCGTGAACTACATTACAAATGACATGCGCGCTCTCACGTAATAGGCGGCATGGGATGCCGTCGACACCGAAAGACTTCCTGTCATTCAAATGTACCAGTTGATCGTAGACCTCCTCGACCCCTATTTGTAGATCCCAAGTAGAATCGTTGCACAGTAATGCTAATTCTTCGTCAGATTCGTCATTGAAGAAATTCGCAAAGGCCTTCATAATAGAAATTAATGAAGGATTTCCATTTCCTTGCGCACATTGTTTTTGACTGGTATTGCCAGTGAATTCGCGTACAATCGATCAAACGTTTTTACCTTTCGTGATCATCTTATCGCTCCAATTGCGTTTTGCTTTCACAATTTCATCTTTGATCTTAGTTTTGAGGTGTAGGAAAGTTGGCCAATTCCTCAGTCTGTAAGCCATCCAACGGTCATTAATCATAGACTTCAGAAGAGGAGTCATCCTTGCACGGCTTATCATTCCTCGAAAGAATTACAGTCTTTTTCGGAATCACTTTCATAGCGTTGTTAAAAATCTCATAAAACAGTTCCCATTTAGTTTCCACAGATGGCTCATCAAAAACTCCGGAAAAATCAGACATACATAACGACTGAATGAAATTAGACGTATAAGATCTTCTATAGTCAAAAACAGTACAAACGCGAGTATTTTCTGATGTTGCACATTCATTCGAACTCAAGAAAAGGCAATTGTAGTCTGATATTTTTAGTGGCGGACCAATTTCAGCGTCAGAAATATAAAAAGAATTCAAATACTCGGAAATCCAAATTTGATCTAAAAATGACGTAGAAATGAAGTTGGACGGGAAACTTTATTACAACAAGCGAGGTCATATTTAAAACATAACGTATTAAAGTTGTTGAAATCCCGGTAAAATACAAACTAGATATCAGACATGTTCATAACAAGAAAAATGTGATGACAAATGAGAAAATCCATGATCTGTTCATGTTGGGATACAGTCAGACATGGATGAATATACAAGAGACATAATATAACCGATGAGTGGAAAAAGTAAAGTGATACATTCAATACAGCCTGAAGGATGAAAGCTAGAAGTAACGGTATTATCCACCCAGATACAAACTCCACCGCCTTGTCGGTTGGTTCTGTCAGTTCTGTAAATGCGGTATCCATTTAAAAGTAAAAGGCCATCATCAATACCACAATGAAGCCAAGACTCCGTCACACAAAATACATTAGGCTTCTTGAAAGACACTGGTAATGAAAGTTCATAGATCTTATTAACTACAGATCGGGCATTCAATAGCATGATTGACGGGAAGATTTTCAAGCCGTCACGAGAAGTTAAAATCCATCTGGAAAATCCTTTGAATCATCGGAGACGGTGACTACCTTTCCATGACGAATTACGACGTTTTCATTTTTGTCCTTCCTGGCCTTCAGTTCGCCACGCAACTTTTTGTGCTGTTGTTGCTGCAAAGGCGTCAAGTCCATGTTCACAAAAACTAACTTAAACGAAGGAAACTTTCTTAAAATCTTTGATTTGCGAAGGACTTCTGCTCCAGTGTCGACACTCTTGAATTTACACGAATTAGACGCGGTCTTTGAGTGTTGCTCTTGCCCAATCTGTCAACACGTTCAATTTGCTCATCTTCACTACCAAGAAATCTCACCAACTTTGATACCTCTGAAAGATCATTCGATCGTCTCTCATCCAACGTCCCAAATACAGCCTCGGCCTCACCAGAGACAATCACGCTTGTTTCTCGAAAACGTCTATTTTGGAATTCACCAATAAAGTCTTCAATTTGATTTCCGCTAGACGGTTCTGAGGGTGAAACCGCTAAATTATTCTGTGTATAGCTTTGATGAAGCTCGTTATATTTCTCTTCCAGTTGTTTCACCGTTTGGAGGAATGGAAGAAGCATGGCATTTAACTTCACTTCCATTTTTTTAAGTAAGGCATCATTGTCTGTACTTTCTTTGCGTAGTTGGAGAAGAGCATTTATGAGATCGTTCTTTTTGATGGTGTCTTTCGAAGACTGTATTTCCTCATTCGTTAGGGAAAGAACATGCGAAGCCATAGCATCAATTTGTCAGACTCAAAACAAGAAAAGAAGTAACTCCAGATCAATGGAATTTCCTTGATCATCAGCATAATTTCCGCTTAGTTAGGATGCTTGTCAGCAAATATTCATTCCTTTTGATATCCAACTTGTTTCATACTACTTACAAAGGACGTCATGTCGATAGTATATAAATTGGCAAACATTTAGCCTTTTGAAAACTGCTCAAAAAATTTTTTGGACCGCAGGAACGTTATCTCCGCAGAAAACTGAATATTTTGATATAAACATTTTCACTGTATACAGACGCTTTTCTAAGTCGACACTCTACTTTAATATACTGTTACGTGTAAATATGTGTTTAGAAGGAAAAACAAACACACGACAACATAAAGAAATATTTAATGAAGTTACTTAAAAACTCTGCGATCAATTAAGTGTCAAAGTTGACAATATAAATGTAACTTACATTATCAAAACTTCGGATAAGGATTAGAGCAGGAAATACCGACATCACATAGCTTGAGCAGATCTTGAGAGCCAGTTTAGCAATCTTAAAATTCAAATCTCCAAGCCATTACGTGAATAACATAGAACTCATAAACAATAGGTCTACATGTACATCCATTAGTCATCATGACATGGCAAGCTTAAAATAACATAGATAACATACACGTAGAAGCATATATTTCTAGCACATGACTTATGTAACAATACTTAAATTATGTTGGAAGCCGAAGTTAAGTGGATATTTTTTCTCGGATTAGTATTTCTCGGAAGAATAGCATCTTGATGCCACAATATCTTTATGTTATTACATTTATAATAAATTCATGGGGGCAATGATCATGGAATTTCATATAAGCTTAGTCTAGATAAATTCTAAAAATATTACTCAGCTTTTATAAGTAAGCTACAGTATGCGACAGCAAGTTTGCAACACCCGCTGATATTGCAAAAATTAAGAATTTACAGGAATTCATCTTTAAAGTGATAGTTGTATGTTGCATAACTTAACGACTTAGAAATACTCATAGCTGCATAATTCGACCACAAACAGCAATGAGATCACAACAGATGTCAAAATTTCGTGTTGATCCCCCTTTGACTGAATCACGACCTTCACACGATCACTCATTGAATTCATTAGATTTTGGCACACATATACTTGATTTCGTCGACTTAATTAATAGTATACTGTCGAGACAGGTTCGAATCTTTCTCAATTTTTAGATACATCCTTGATATCCGACGCTTGACAGTCGCTCAGAGGCTATCGATAGGGTTCAGGTCCAATGATGATGCCGGCCAAGGTAGCACTCTGATTTCAGTCTCTTCGAAATTTTACAATGATTTCCCGTTAACATGGCAGGGGCACTATCTTGTTGAAAGCAACCCCTGTGTACACCAAATGACTCGATCATTTGTGGTATTACTCTGGAATCGATTTTTCTCAATGCTTCCATCTCTATTCAGGTTTCTGTCCATCACATAAACACGATCATGGACCACACCAGCTGACGCAAGACCGGTACATGACCTTCACATGATGCTTAACTTTGCACTTGTAATGATCAAATGTGAGTTCATGTCCTTCTACAACGTGTACAAAGATAGTTCAATCATCTGCAGTCTCGACAGTGGTCTCATTAATCCAAGGCACACTTCTCCAATCAAAATTTGTCAAGGACTCATGTCGTTTGGCCTACTCGAATCGATCCTTTATGCTCATATCCGATAGGAATTGCCTACATTTTCGGTGAATTGCATTCCGGCCTTGGTCGATGGACGTATTAAGAAGATAATACATTCCAGACATTATGCAGCTATGAGCATTTCTAAATCGCAAAGTTATGCAACCATCACTTTAAAGATGAATTCCTGTAAATTCTTAACATTTGCAATATCAGCGGGTGCTGCAAACTTGCTGCTGTATATACCTATATACTGTATATATTCGATGAATCCCAGAATTTGAAAGTTCATCCACAGAGTAAAGAAATTCCTTTTTCCATAGTCTGATTCTTTCTATATTCAAGTTTAATTGTATGAATTTCGTCGATTTCAGACCATTGTCTGACTATTGTATGACTATGCTTTATCTGTAAATACTTCTGTTCATCATCTGTACATGTGCGATGAGAGCCAACCATAATAAATTTTGAACACTGATAGAAAAAGCCGAAATATCTTTCTATGGACATGCGCAAGCCGTCCATAGATTGTACGGTGGATATGTATGGTCCATACATGTACAATAATTACTGCAGTTTTGCTGTAGTGAAGAATTCTACGTGTTTGAAACACTTCTTAAATTGATTATATTGTGTTTCAAACACGTCGGTGGATTTACGTTTTCAAAGATACTCAATTATAAAAACAGCTGAAAATTTTCCGGCAAATTTTGAAAAAAATGGAATTTGCACACTAATATAATAGCTACAGTATTTCACAATCAAGTATTTCGCGTGATAATATCACAAGTTACCTGCCCAAAAGGGCAAAATAACATAATCAAAGACAATTATCACAATTAAAAGGATGTAAATGGGTCCACATAATGCAGTACTCAGATTCAAGAAATGAAACATAAATTTAGTGAATCACAATATCATGGCGATGAAGTAATTTTGAAACTTGAAATTTCAGCCAATAAACACAATGAGATCTCAAGTTTTTCATGGGGACTTGGATTTTAATGTGGATCATGAAATTCCCTTGCTAATCAGCTTAAATTCCGCTTAATAAGAATAAGATGCTTATTGTTATAGCAGATATGCATTCCTTTTGATATCCAACATGTTTCATATGAAACATGAATGGACTATAAAAAAATGAAACAGTAGCAATAAAAAAGTGGCATATGCTACTTATAGTGGTTTCACGTCGATAAGTATATAAACACAGGAATAATTTGCAGAAGATCTAGCTTTTTCAAAAAAAGCTGCTTAAATAATTTTTTGCACAACAGGAATTTGTAATATCTGCAAAAAGCTGAATATTTTCATATTAAAAGTTACACTGTATACAGATACTTTTTGCGTCGACATTTTTTTGGTCGATTCTCTCCTATACTTAAGCTATCATTTTATGGACTGGAATTAAATGGTGATTCATGTCTCATTGCTGTACTTGATTTCTGCCTGTCACTCAATCCATCATGACATATTCTGCTTCGCCGCCTCGATCTGTCATTCGGCCTTAAATACAAGTCGTGTCCTGGTTTAAGTCCTTCTTGGCAGATCGCATGACTGTTGTTTGCGGGTCTTCCAATTCAAAACCGTCCAAGACCCATGGTACGTTCCTCAAGGCTCTGTGTTAGGTCCGATTCTCTCCTATACATGGCCGATCTCCCCAACATCATTGCATCTCACGGTTTTTGTGCCACCTGTATGACGATGATTTTCAGATTGATGGCTTCAGTTGCCCAGCCGACACTCATGACCTGACCATCAAGACTAACTGCTTATCGAGGTTTGCGCTTGGTTGAAGAGTAACCGTACACCCAAACGACGTTACCTTGCCCCAAAGGTCTCCAATAATTTTTGGAAATTGTTTGAAAGAGGCCCTGACTAGTCATTTTTAGGCTTATAGTTGGAAAGAGCCAGGAGTATTTTATGATGTTGCTATGGTTAGTTTTAAATGCTTGTACAAAATTTTTCGACTGCTATCCGGCAGTTTTTATTAATTATTTGTTATTAGTTAAATTATTTGAGCAGTTTTAAAAAAGTCAAAATTTTGCCAATTAATATACTACCAAGATGACTCCGCTATATCAGCAGTATGAAGCAAGTTGGTATCAAAAGGAATGAATGTTTGCTAATAAGCATCCTAACTAAGCGGAAATCAAGCTGATTACCAAGGGAATTCGTAAATTGTATTATGATGGAAGTTTCCATAAAAAAGTCGCGATATTATTTGTGCTTTCTTGACTGAAATTTCAAGTTTTTAATTCAATTTTCAACGGCATGATTTTATGATTCGATCACTAAATTCATGCTTCATTTCTTGAATCTGAATAGTGATGTGGAACCATTTACATCTTTAAAAGTTAAATGAAGTCATTGTCTTTGTTTTGTGATTTTGCTGTGCCAATGGCAGGTTGCCTGTGATATGATCACGCTTAAGAAAATACTCTTGAGGTTGAGCATGAAAACAATAGGAACCCATCGAATAGCTAATTTAGCAAACATTAAATCTCCAAGGCTGTCATGACAAAGAGGATCTGCAAAATACCATCATTCCTTCTGCATTACAATCATGATCATTCAATTCCGTTGTAATTTCAAAGATGCAAAGATTTAGAAGTAGTGGTGAAGTGTATATATTTCATGAAAAATAAAAATCATTCGATATAAATGCTAATACAAAATAACGGAGAGTCAACTGTGACAATTACGTACAACTAAAGTTGCAGTTACTCAAGAGTTCAATCTCAGCGTTGGAAAGACATATTGTAGTCAAGACAAGCTTTTATAAAAAATGCGTTGCTTCTTCTAGCGGTGCGAGAAGCGTCTATTGCGAAGTGTCTTGAAAAATGTAGACGACGAGAAACAATTTCTCTCAAAGGATGAAGTGGGTTTTCACATTTCAGCAAAAAAGAAAAAATTGACTTGCTGAACAGGTCATCAATGTCGCACACTATGTTACACTTACATTTCAATCCGCAGATAATATGGTGAGTATGTTTCGTAATGCGACGAATCTTAGATTGTAGACTTTGAGTTCGGTGACAAAAATGGGAGCAGCATGCGTTAACACAGATGAGATAATCGCGCTATATATAGTGATGAAAATTTTCCATGGAAAATTATGGAAAAAATTGGAAAATTTTGGAAAATATTGGAAAATTTGGAAAATTTTGAAAGTTTTGATTTTTTTGATAGGCCCTATAATTTGAGCGCTTCCACTGCCGAGGCAGCTGCGTACCAATAAATTGGGTCTAAAACTCTTGATTTCATCATTATTTCGATTAAAACGATCGTAGCAATACGATTTCCGGCCGCGGATTTTTGAACATTCCTTTGCCACCAGTGGCTTGTACTAAATTGTTATCATTTTTAATTATCACACAGACACCGTTTGGGATAACGTGAATCTTGCTTTACAATAGGTGTATAATTTCTTGCAATGTGAAAGATCTGGAGCAAAAATAATGTACTTTATTTTAGAGTTTGCTAATTGCTAGCTTCAAAGTTAAGCTTTATGCAGCGTTGATCATAGTGATCCAAATTCTCCATGTGTTGATGAACATGTGATGAAGTATAAGCACACAGTCCACGCAGAATTCATGAGCGACCATATTGGAAGATAAAGACTGTAAACTCGTGAGATATTTGGAAACTAAAGATGTCTGTGATGAGTGAAAGAACTGTATCTATGATAGCTTCAAACTTCTGGCGCATCGTCCGATATCGTCGTTGAGGATACACATCCTCCATTTCTAGTTCAGATGGTTCAGATAGTTCCAAATCGATTTCAGATCTTCCCAAATGAATTTCAGATATGATACAGATGAATTGGAGATCTCCAGTTGAATTAAAGATCTTTTCAAAGTTGAGCTTGTGACAGATATCTGAAATTCAGCTACAGAAATCTGAAATCCATCTAATGTCTGAAATTCATTTGGAAAGATCTGAAATAGACATGGAAAAGGTGCAGTAGGGATGATAGAGAAGTTTTCGGACTTTGAATATTACATATTCTTTTCAAACGACTATAATGTCTCCAAAACAAAGGAAAAAACGTCAATCACCGAAAAAAAATTTCAAAATTTTCTGGAAAATTTTCCATTTGCATCATTAGCTATATACTTCAAAAAGCTGACTTTTAGAGATACGGTTTTAGTCGACGAATGACATAAAGTCCTTGTGAACATATTTTCGAAACTGATTTAAAATGCTCGTCCCAGCTTAAATTATCAGACCAGATGACACCAAGAATTTTTAGGACTTTCACTACCCCTGTGGGAACGCATCTTGCTAATATCAACAGATTATCTGGCGAGGTAGCGATTTTGTGGATAATTTTTTTAAAGGTTCATTTTCGTGTAAAAACTATCTCCGCATGTGAAAATGGTCATAATTTATCCAAAAACATGTGTAAAATTAAAAAACGACAGGTGGCGGAAAAGTTGCTATAATTGGTTGGTAGATATTTGTTTACTAATGCGAGCTGATTTTTCGCCAACCGGCGAAATCGTGGATATTGTAGCAACTACCCGGTGAAAAAAACTGTCGGTGAACTGTCGGTCAATTGTCGGGAAGCCGACTCGGCTTAATGACGGCAAAGGTCCTAATTCCCCGACTATCTGCCGACGAATCGGTGAGCCGACAATTCCCCGACTGTTTCGCCGACACACTACCGACAATTCCCCGACAGCCGCCGACATCTAATTATATGTTCACATTCTTTTGATGAAATTACAGTTATAGCCTACTAGACGTTGTAGCAAAATATTGAAGAAATTTGCTGTTGATTGTGATGAATATTGTTGATCAAAGTCATCCTGCTACGAAATGCTCCAAGGATTAACAGCAGAAAAACTCATGCTGCTAAAACCAAAACATTCGGAGGCAGTGACAAGAATAACCCTACAATATTTATACATTATAAAAATGCTGCTGATCGGTGTCATCCTGCTACGAAATGTTCCAAGGATTAACAGCAGAAAAACTCAATGCTGCTAAAACCAAAACATTCGGAGGCAGTGACAAATAATCGCACAAGAAATTATTTTAACGACTCACCTCAAAAGTAAATGTCGGCCTACAGAACAGTGGCATGCTTCTCTGCCATCGTTTGTGCTGGCTTGGTAGTGTCCGGTCTCCACTGATGATATCTTTTTGAGAGACACCAACTTCGGTCTAAAATGTTCATTAAGATGCAAAGGAATATTGAATATTATTGACGTATAAAAAGAAGTTACAGAATTTAACATAATTAAAATAAATAGGAACATACATTTAACATAAAAATAGGAAAACGACATGAGCTTTTATTCACTTCATGTAATTATGCTGCCTAAAATCAATAGCATTACATTAATTACTCGACCTGCTGTCACATTTATTTCCCGGCAAAAAATAATAAAACGACAAGAATCACCATATGTATTACATGAGCACTAGACAAGTTCCGATGAAAAATGTGTCATAAAACAAATTACGAAATTAGGATGATTACGAAGGAGATAAAGTGTTCAGTATGGAAATTTTCAAACTCAAATATGCAGCTGACGATCAGTATAAAAAAGGAAGTACAAGTATGACAAATAAATCCATATGAGAAAATGATTGCGAGTGTGGACCAATAGCGCATTTTTGGAAATCTTTAAAGACAATTACAAACAGCTAACAATCATGAAAAATAAATATAGCAAATGCCTGTCCTCTTGCAAACATGATTAAGAGGGTGGGTCAAGTCAAGTCTAATTTGGAAATCTTTTAAGATAATTATAAAAAGCCAACAATCACGTAGGGATGCCTCTTTGGTTGGACATTCTAAATGAAAGTGAAAATAGGATTGCCGATATGATGCTAATTTATTAGATCATGAACCAATTAATTTCAACTATACTGAGCGCATAGCCATTTTCAGGGTATAAAAAATGAGAATGCATTGATGAAATTTTAAGCATGTGCATATTCTTCATTCGCATGTATATAAATGCCTAAAATTCCATCAAGGCATGCTCTGTTCAATCATCATTTTATACCCTGAAGATGACTGCGTTCTGTAGTTGAAATTACTCGAAATTGGTACGGATGAATAAATCACATCATTAAGTTACACATGCATAAATTACATCAGATAATAATTCAAAAGTATGGGAATGCCAAATTAGCAGCAATTTGGCATTCCCTTAATTGCATTTGAATTATTTTCTGATGTAACTTAATGATGTGATTTATTCAGTCGTTATCGACCGATTTCGAGTAATTTCAACTACAGAACGCAGTCATCTTCAGGGTATAAAATGATAACTGAAAAGAGCATGCCTTGATGGAATTTTAGCCATTTATAGATATGTGAATGAAGAATGCATAAAGGTATATTTCTAAATGCTTTCAATTTTAAAATGCTTCAATTAATTTGCATCTATTGTTACTAAACAAATGTAATTACATTTGTAAATGAATTTATGTTTTCCTCGTACGAAGCTATCTTCAGGTAACATAAATTTTAGGTCATGTCTAATTAATTATAAGTTAGACAAATAGTCCGGCAACCAGAAGTTAATTAATTAATTGTCATTAATTTTTTTCATAAAATGATGTAATAACTAACTTGGCATTCCCTTACTTTTGAAATGTTTACATTGAGTGTACGCATTTTTTCACAATTGCATCAGTTATGGCTTTCCTATTTTCATTTGTATTTCGATAACAGTATCAGTGTAAAAAAGAAGCAATGAATCAATGGAAGCATGATTACATTATAGTTTAATTGAGAATGTCAATATGGTCCTGTTTCCACAAAACGGACCATGCACTTTTTTACATGCAGGATTTTTACAGTTTTTGTCATCGTTGTGTTGTCACTAAACCAATTTTAGATAGATGAAGATTGCGACTACACAATTCAAAAGTCTTTGTCATTCAGTAACTCGTCCGAAACGTTTAGCCTTGGTTCATCAGGCCAGAGCCGATAGTGTAGGCTAATCGGATAATCGCTATTCGGAACTTCATTTTCCCGAATCGCGCCCACCTCTGGAAAATAACTACTTGAACTATTATACAAGATTTCACTATGGGTTAAGCAAAATTAATTTTTGCCACTATCAAAATGAAATCATACGTCAAGTTGTACCCGTCCTTTGGTAAAGATAGTTGGGTCTCTAGTTATGTAAAAAGAAACTTCACTGTCAACACCTTTGGCAGCATCGATAAAAGAAGTACAGCTCTAACTCTCTTGGCATCGAAGCTGGAAACAAAACCAAATCTCGTCTCAAGTGCAATGGTCGCTCTGATAGAGATTTCGTTATTAACAAACGCTCGCGTAAATCAAAAACTATTTTAATGAAAATAAAGTTGTTCTAAATATTGATTTTATTAGTGATAGTTTTTCTCGCAAAATTAATTATCGTATTCGTAAATATAAACTAGACATTAAATTCGCAAATTAAAGTAACATAAAATTATGTTACTTATTTCGAAACAAGAATAATAATAATACACGCTAACTAAATTGTTTTCTTTGTAGTAACTTCTTAATCATAATAATTGCAATATTAGCTTTGTTGTTTATCCGTTTATTTGTCATTTTAGTTTACATAGATGATCTTCACGCCCTTTTCGTTTGAGATTTGATGAACATCGCAATGTAGCCACCTCAGTGAGTGGTTCAATGTGCCCCACGCATGGGGCACATTGAACCACTTTGGTAGAAATTTCAAAATTAAAATTGTGAGGAGATTAAATGTCACAAAAACGTCCAACAACTCAGAGATTACTATGGATATCCTCAACCTTTCATTCGAGTTTGATTTTGGTTCATTTGATTTAGTATATTCAAACTGCTGAGAGAAGATCAAAAACATGTTCAATGTGCCCCACCCGCCCCTATCAAGAATGGAGATACAGCAAGTCCTCTGACTGATCGCTGTTTGAAATGTACCGCGAACTGTATTGAAGACTGACGTCAGTATTGCTAACTTTGGATTGCCCTGTCAAAGCCAGTATATCAACGAATCACAACTGTAATTCGAAAATTGATTTGTACTTCGTTGTGATTGCCTGGCATGATGTTATTAAATATAAATACACACGTCAACGGATTCTCATCGAAGATCGCACCCACAAACTGAAAGCTGTAACAAATACGCGAGTGACTCACAACCAAAAGCAGTTCAACTTAAATTAATAATGGCAGTTATTCGATTAAGCAATCAAGCAGATTTTTAGAGTCATAATCACACATTTTCACTAAAAGTTGACGTATCTTGATGAACAATACGTCAAATAAAAGCCTAGGATTTGACTGTTCATCTCATGCGGGTTTCATCTCTTCATCCACACGATTTCATGTTTAAAAATTATGATTTATGAAATGGGTTTTACTTCTGTAGAGGCACCTTAGGTAATGAGTAGACGTGTAATAATATACTGTCATCAATTCATCATGAAAAATGCAAATTATCATATCATTGTAATAACATCAGGATAAGCTTAACGATGTAAAATATGGAACGCCTTTATTTCTGAACAAATATTGCCAGTGATAGACCTATGCGTACAATAATAAAATTACTAAATCCTGTACAAATTATAACTAACTGCCGATGGAGAGAAATATTTATAGATCAGCTTACCTATTAACATGATTGTTCGAATTATAGCAATGACTTACATTTTGCATAAATTAGTCAATTCCGTTTCTTAGATTGTGTCATTCGTTTCCAAGAGATAATAAAATCGATTGCCATGTATCCTGATTCCATCGATGTAGAAGTCAAATGAAAAATCATGAAATATACGAATGAAACTTTGAAAGTGTGGAGACAATTTATTGCTAAATGATTCTGAAGAAAAATGAGATAACACTGCGTACTCGGAAGTCGTAATATGTGTAATTTGTTGGGAGATTTACTGAAGGAAGCCAATCTAAGAGATCCTCGAAATCGGTGATATCATCCTTTGGGAATTCGAATTATCAAGTTTCCATTCTTGTTTTCTCTCCTTCCATGCGAGCCGTTGCCGTTGATGCGTTTTCCACAAAAAGTTTGGTTTGGTTGATGAAGATGCCGAGGTATAGTAAGATGGAAAGTTGTTGAAAACACTGGGAACTGTCGAAGATTTGAGTTGCAATAGTTTCAATCAGGGCTGTGGAGCCGGAGCCGAGCCGGAGCCGATGGTTTTGGTCGGAGCCGGAGCCGGAGCCGATTTATCACAAAGGCTCCGGCTCCGATAGTTTGAGCTTTGATATAAATCTAGAATTTTGAAAGTTATTAATTGGCATCATAAAAAAATTAAATCATTTGAAATCTAAAGATATGTCTTTTAAGTATACCAATGATCTGTCCTCCACGATATCTTTCTTTGCAGTGGCCGCCTTCTTTTGTATTATATTTATTATATATTTACACACATGTGTAATATTTTTTTATTGCATATGTTTCGTAAGACCAATTTCCATATTGACAACGTATTCTCCAAAATCCATTAATTTGAAGACTTGTTATATGCATGCTAACTGGATGATTGTAGATTCCTAGAGACAAGTCGCCAGTCATTTATGTACACATTTCCAGTTCAGTCAGCAAAGATAATATAGCTACATTTCTTGCGCAATGTCTTAAATCTAATACGGTTACTATGTAGGCTATCATCTATCGGTATGGCTACTGGCAGAAGCTACTGGCATCTGTGACAATGCCAATTTCCTTAGATTGTATTGTAGGCTCTTGTGCAGTCCCCCCCACCTACATTTTTCAAAACAATCGATTATTCAATTTGATCAATTTTGATTGGAGGGATAACTCTTCACACTCACACGAATGACCTGACTACAAGTCCTCACATGGCTATAGCAATAAGCGACCCAGCCACTTCTAGTAGCGTCCTATTATTTTAAAGGTATCTCATTCACAATGAATTTCCTTTGACTTCAAAATTCAAAGGGTATATTTCAATGCGAAAAACCCGAAGGCAAATTACAATGTTGACTTGCTGACGAAGTTTGCGACCATGACATCGCAATTACCCACGTAGATTTTTACAACAGCACGGAATGCTTCACTCAAACCGGTGATGCTGAAACGGACATCCAATGGTGCTGCATCTTTTGACCAGAGAAAAAATGGGGGGGGGAGGACTGCACAAGAGCCGTATCGTATAATAATATTTCCCCAAATGTCATAGACCTGTGGATTTCAAGAATTTTCATTATTATTTTTTCCGTCTGTCAACACTTTATGCTGATATCATGCTGACTTATATGTAAACAATAAAAAAAAGACTGAGACGCTCTCAATAAAGACGCCTTTTGACCTCCCTTTTCTATTGTCTGTGACATTAAACCGCACGCGCATTCGAAAGCTAGCAAAGTAGATGGGATTTCTGCTCGGTGCTCGCAGTCAAATTTTTATTATGCATAGCACCCTACAACATACTGTGTGATACTCCGAGTTCAGTTTCATCAGCCTAACCATCATCAGAGGAATAGTGGTAATGTGTTGTACATAAATTGAATATAATAATATACATGAATCATTGATGAATTATTTAGTGCAACTTTACGCCATAATGAAAAATACGAAATTAATATAATGTAAGTTAGGCCTTAACTTATTAAGTATGCTGCATAGAATTACAAAACTTGTCCTAAATTAGATATTTTTAATTTTTTTAAATATAATTTTCAATTGTACATTTCTAGCCTACACTGCAATGAGGCTATCTAAATTACAATTTCTACAGATGATGAGTCGTGGGCTACCCACCGATCATATTATTCATGGACCAACAGACTATTGAATAAAGGCAATAACAAATAACAATAATAACCTAAGCTAGCCTATATACACTTTAATATTCAATAAAGCAATTGATATCTTTATTGATACGGTATATTTGGCTATATAGCCGATACCCTTTCCATGTTCGAGTAGATACAGGCCCTATAAGCTATTTAGAGGCATACGCTATCCAGTTTCATATTCAAGCTTTGTTATAAAGCTTATACTACTATTCGGCCCCTGTGACGGCTAATTAGATCACTCATGTGGGCTTATTTAATGTAGCCTCGTAGTAGACTGGTTGCAGGCTAGGCCAATTTATATTTAGCCAGTGCGGGAGATCTTTATCTAATTTAACCAATCCTGGCTATAACTTTATTTTATCTTTCAGAGATAGTCAATTCATGCAAAAATATATGACAAGTATGTTATTTGTCATTATATCAGGCTATTATCATTTTTATTATTAACTTAAGTCGTTGCTTGTTAATGAAAACTAATTTGATGATTGTAGCAAGCCTCTAAAGGTCACACCGTTATCCAAAAAATCCGTTCAACGGATCCAGGATAACCAGCATAGATAGAACCTGAATTTGAAGCCGGAGCCGGAGCCGAGCTGGAGCCTTTCACATCAGTGTCGTGGAGCCGGAGCCGATGAGATAACGCATCGGCTCCACAGCCCTGGTTTCAATTCTTTTCTGGGACGCTTAGATGATCTTGAATTGTTGACTTGTCTTGATCAAATCATTTTCGAGGAAGTGCAGAGAACAAATTCGCGAAGACAAGGTTGGAAGGAAGACGGTTCTGTGGCCAAAATTATCGACATCCTCTCGTTTAGTTGCTCTTTGTCTTATCCATTTGTCGCGAAGAGTCTGGTCATCAGAAAATGCAAAAAACGAAATATGCACATTCGTTGAGTTATCTGATGTGCTTTTGTGCACTTGCTGTTTATTATCGTAGGATATAGACTGATCTGCAGGGCGCGCTGCTTTCCAAGTTAGGCACACGCATAATGTTTTGAGACAAGCTAACCAACTTGATGCTATAGCAACGCATCGATCAATCAGATGACGCTTGCCTCACATATTTGCATGCAGATTCGGCAGATCACTGTGAGGACGAAGGACAAAGGCAGCATTGTGACTGCGTGTGCACACACTGTTGTGCTGTCCTGTATGAAACTTCCCGTGAACAGCAGCTCAATGAATTGCCAATGAATTGCGCTTTGAGCTATCGAACAATGAAATCTATCAGTCCTGAGTCTGTATAGAGTGTAGACTATTCGTAAAAATTTAGGACTTGCATATCCCGGTGCTCTAGATATCTCACAATGTCTAGAAATAGAAGGTTGGAAGAAGTACTTTCAAAAGGAATTACCCTAATTCACGGTCGTTCGGAGATAGCGAAAATAGACAGATAAATGGCTACTTAAAACAGCGCAACAAATGTGTTCTCAGCAGGGTTTTCAACTTTCAAAAGAATTTTTTCTTTAGTTTGCTTTCTCGTAGCGTTTGAGTACTAGCAACATTTTCTGCGCTGCAGCAAAGAATGTGTAACAGATTAATGCACCGATTAAAATCGGGCTGTTTTAATGTAGGATTGTATACACACATCTAATATATTAACATGCGTTTTACTTCTTGTCAGGATGTTCTGTGAATTTCCATGTAATACTATCTACATTTTGAATCACTCAAAAAGAAAATACAAGTAACGGAGACAGAATTGTTGACACATAGCTGCCGCTATTATGTAGACATGTATTGATATCTTAACTTACCACATGCTGCCGGAAATCTGGTCCTGATATCTGGTATGAGGAATTCTGTAATCTTTTTTGCAAGAGGTTGCCATTTTGTCTTTCATCTGTGCCACTTGCATAGAAGCAGAATGTGCTGACTATGCTCCTCGAGCGCAGCAGGAGTCCTCTGTTGTAAATCACAGCAGTGTTTAAGTTATATAGATCACACGAATTGGAGTGGACGAGATTTGCTAATATTGGTCCAATCAGAGCTGCTGTCGACATATAGGGAGAACATGCTGACACTTCCCGATTTTCTAATCATCATGTCGGTGCAGCCGTCACTTAGCCGATGGGTACCGACAACACCTGTGTCGGCATTCACTCGGTGCGCCGACACGGTTGACAGCCGACACTGCCCGACTATTTGACGAGGCATTCCCGACGATTTTTTTTCACCGGGTAATTAGTGGTAAGTAGTAATGTTCGTATATTACCTTCACATGAAAATATATTGTATACTCAGTCTGATCTGATAAAAAGGGATCTTTTTTAATTCACGAAGGCTTAAACTAAAAAAGTATTTATCTTCCATAAATGTCGCAGTAAATGCTATGATATTATTGAAATATTTATCATTGTTGTATATTATTGAATGTCAAGAGATGTTATGAAAATTGATATATGCGGATTCTCTATATTCTTATCATTATCAAAGAATGATAGTCTGCTCTTATTTCTTAGATAGATTAGCCATATGTGAGGGATTTTGAGGAGGTGAGGGAGAGAATAGAGCCTTGGCTGTAGAGGCGGATTACCAAAGAAAACAAGAGAGAAAGTAAAAGGTGACATATAGAGCGCGAATTGTCGCCGGCGAACTTCGCCAGCGAATATCCCGCAAATATGACTGAACTTTGGCATGATATTCTGCAGCTGACATTCGCCAGTTTTTCGCAAGATTCGTTCCCACAGGGTACCTTGATATCAGGTATAATTGTCACGGTAAAATTGAGAGAGCATTTGAAAATTATTAACTTGCTTTTCGATTTGTTGATGACCATGCACTTTTCGTCCACCCAAGACTGAATAGTTGACAAATTGGATGGCGTGGGAGACTGATAAACTCTTTCAATCAAATTCAAGTCATCTGCGTATTTCACTATCTTTCCATTTTCTGAAGAGACTTGTAGGCGCTTGTAGGGATCCAAAAAATGAGCCGAACAGATATGGAGCCAGGACACGTCCCTGAGGCTGCCCAGATTGCAGGGTAAACGGGACCAAGTGTTGTTGTCCGTCAATCTCACATTTGCATATCTCACATTTGGTGACAATAGCACCTGCAACTCCCTTGAGTTCATTTAATAAAATCGAAAGTGTATATACGCCCGGTGAAAAAGCTAAGTGACAATGTAAAGACAATATAGCTATAATTTAGGGGTAAAGGATAATTTAAAGAAATCATTCAATTCTTTTGAAAACATATGAGGAATGTTCCTCTTTGATGTTATTTCATCTCATATTTCGCCTGTAAAGTCATAGAAAGCAATTTTGAAAATTGATCGTAAGCGATAATTTTTGGCTAAAATTGTACATTGATTATCTCTTATTAAAAATTGTTTTTTACTTCAAGTAACAGACGTCTGGGTCAAACAGACTATTGCAAATAAGCAAGCGGAAATATCAAGCACCTAAATTAGACTTGATGATTTGAATTCGATCATGATTGTAAAATTTTTCTCTTATTTTTGTGACTGAGGATAGACGTGTTCGAGAAAGCATTAAATTAGAAAAAGATGATATCAGTGCTTCATATTACAACGTGAGATTGCAAAAGATTGCTCAATTTACATGTACTATCAACTATTTCAAGCCTACCCTCAAAATACCAAGATTAAAGGCAGGTCACAAAAAATACAAATGAAAATTATAGATGAAATCTTTTTACAGAATATCATGCATTTTACTGCGCTAAAACAATATTTGCGATATTTGTTTGCGCATCGTTCAACAATTTCTAGGAATCAGAAATTAACGTGTTCAATGCTAGCAGTTCTATCAAAAGCTATATTTTTACCGATTAGCATAGCGCTAAGCAATTGGACTTGCAAAATTTATTGGACTGGTGTATTTTTGGAGATAAAAAGCTAAGATAGAGATATTTGGCGAGGAATTCTCGTTTCCTTAATACGTTCTTGCTCGAGTCATAAATCTTTTGTGCTGTCATTGCTTAGTTGAGTTGGTTTTCCATTTGTTTTATGCCGTTTTGCTTTGCACTTGAGATTCTTATAAGTTGATCTTTAGTTCTTGCTTTTTTGTAAATATGTTTACAAGAAACAGAGTTGACATCACAAGGTCGACATTTTTTTGGGATATCTTATAGAGCACCTTTCTGTTATACTATTTAATATCAGTGTCATTTGAAAAAATCTCCTCGTTCTTAACTACGGACATGAGCTGTCAGATCAATAAATATGAGGCACTCGTGGTCCCCTCAATGTTCAAGAACCAACACTGTTTGAAATACTGACTCAAATATTCTTTCAAATAGGCCTACATATTAGCTGAATTATGTGCAAGAGTGCGTGCTGTTATTTTTTCTTAATTTAGGGTCATATATTGTGTTTGATTTAGCATGGGAAGATGTTCTATGATGTCAAGCATTGAATGGTGATGTAACTTCAAACCATAATGGAAATGTATATTAAAAAGATTTTCACTCCAAGTAACCCCCTCCTTGAACTAGTTGATGACACATTAGCCAGGATATTGACACAATAGCTGAAACAAAATAAATAGAAAATGTAAAATTCGTTTGACTTCACCATCTTATATGTATTTGATACTTCAGAACTCATTTTGATTTTTAAGACTGTCATATTTTCAAAGCCTAATGGCCCTATTTTCATCAGACATGTATGCGTTCTGGTAATTTTCACTTAAGCAACAAATATAAAGAAGTTAAGGAAAGTACACATGAAACACTTGTGGGGAGAGGGTGCTAGGGAAAGTGTGGGGGCTTGTGATTCCTCGAGTATCTGGTCATTTAATATTTCAGCGAGCTCCGCAATCATGGAATATTATTTATCGACAAGCCATGTCAGTCATTTCACAATGATCTACTATTCACCACCGTTCATGTGTTTTTCAAGTCTATTTTGATATGCAAGCAAAGTAAGCCTCTGTACAGCGATTTCAGAGATGCGAAGCCCCACTCACTGATACAGGACTCCACAGATATAAATTGTCTCAGCTCCCTCTCACGATATGGGCGATTAACGGTAATTCGGCCCTTTCAGTGGAGTGGGCAAAGAATCTCAGTGCCTCTGCTGAACAGCAAAATCTGTCTTTCATCGCTTTTGCTTGTTTGTGAATGTGCTCGGAATGTTCAAACTGTCACGATTTCATCAAAATTTGAGGAAATCAAATCCACGTTTTCGATTTATGTTGTGCACATAAGATTATGATTGATTTCTGCCAGTATGAAAATCTGACAATATGGTCTAAGGACATCTCCGCGACGACTTCGGTCCAAGTGTCGGTCAGAAGAAGTTGACTTGTGCTTGTGCCTTGAAACGATCAGCGTGAGAAAACACTACCATGAAACAATTGAACTTTCTTTGAGTGTGCGAATCTGAACAATACGTTGAGAAGGCGGAAGTCATCCATGCGTTTATTTATTTCTCGTCAATCTCTCGCTGCCGTTGAATTTAATTTCTGTGTCCCGCTACAAAGAGGCAGCGAGAGCTTGTCGAGAAATAAATGCATACCTAAATGACTTCCGTCTTCTCAATGTACATGTATTCTTGATTAAACTATTACGGTAAAATATGGCGAAGATCCGATCAGCTAGACTGTGACATGATGACTTGCAGTCATCGAAGCATTGAAGCCTTGTTCATCATTACACTGAGAGACCCGGGTTCTCTTTCGAAATTACATCTCTTGGAATGGATTTCAACGATGGAGCTGAAGGTGTACTAATCAGTGCCTATTTAAAGAGTTTCGAGTGATGGGGGGGGGCAAAAAATTTCCGGAATATCGGGATTCGGGATCGCAAGCTCTAGTTAATGTGACAATACCACGGCGGGTTCCTCAAAAAGTGGTCACTTACAAGTGTCCATTGATGAAGGCTTCATCTGATTACTAGCATCAGTCAGCACCTTCATTCATGGTTGCGGGATTCCTCAGTCAAGAATTAAGAAGATGTATGCACTGCGCCACTCACAGGAGAAATTAGAGACGCGCGCCGAGGAGAATAGCTGTGCGTTATGGAATAAATCCCCAAATTTTCGGGTCGAGCTGAGGAGCATGGTAGATGAATGAAATTCACAATGAGGCGTATAAGACTGGCTGATTGCATGGGGTACGCTGAAGTGACTGGCTTGATTGGCCGATGTGCACGCCCATTGCTGGATGAAATCAACCATCACTTTATAATGAAACAATTCAGCCAATCGAGAAAAATGATACTAATGATGAAAAAGGTAAGAAATGTGATACTATCGTGGTCACACATGATAGACGCAGTGTTCTAAAATTTATTACAATGTTAATGACCTTATTTATTTCACACACAAGCCTGAGAGAGACTATGCCTTACCCTTTGTAGATGTATTTGTACATCGTAGTAGTGATGGTCGTTTCTGTGACGAGTGTTTACAGGAAGCCTACGTTTGCTAAGATTTATCTTAACTATAAGAACTTTGTTTCCATATTGCACAAAACGTAACCTCGTCCGTGCTCTGTTCGTAAGAGCTCTCCATACATGATCAACTGAATATCTTAAGGAAGAATATGATCAAGTATAGGGTCGATGGAATCCCTTATGTCAGTGCCACCGTTGATACTATACAGAAGACTGTTTACCTAAGTTTGCCCTTTTATGGCAATAAACACGCTTATTCGCTCAAGGGATGTATTTTCTGTTTGTTTGAGATGTATTTGCTGGCTGCCAGCTTTTTTGTTGTTTGCTTTTTGTGCAGTCCGTGTTCCTCATGCTTACCAAAGGATCGCTTGTCTGTGACTTCGACCTCCTGTCGGATCGTATACTCACTCCGTTGTGGCTGCGGAGCAGCCTACATTGGGTGGACGTCGAAGTCACTGACTATCAAGTATATGGAACATGTCCCAGAGTGGCTGATTGATGCCTGTTGAGGAATTTGTCAAACAGCCGTCAGTAAACATCTTGTAAACTGTATTTGCGATCGCACGGACTTCTGGCTAGATCTGCAGTAGCAAGTTGTCGTAGTGATGAACGCATTATGCGCACTTGAAAAGCTCTTTTTATAAGGCGTGACCTCCAATCTCTACATAAACAGCAGACGCACGTGGCTGACCTGACAATTAGCCGGTGTCTCTTTGTCTCCGTTTTCATGAATGTTATTCACGTTGATGTACATGCCGTGTCCAAATCACTTGCTAGGTTCCTCTAGTAAAGGCCAGCAGAAACATGTCGAGGTTTTAATTCATCAGTCTTGCTTCAATTCAATGATAATTAATTCATTAAATTTCGCCTGATGCTCTCCACCCTGTTCTTATTCAAAATTATCAATCGGCAGAACCTACTTGCGAGTCTCTGCAATGTGCATGGTCTGAGAGGAAGTCAGTTTGGAACTTCAGCATACAACGCCACCGAAACTTGACTGCACTTTCAGTTTCGTCCGTTGACTCTCTGCACGCATAGTGAAGATTTATTCGGATGAATCTAAACCTTAACCGAAATTTGTGATGCAATTCATTGCCAATCAGTAAAAATTCAGAATAGCTGACGGAAATTTCAACTGCAATCTTCTTTTCTGAAGGAGATTGTTTTTTCTTTCATGCATTAGTTGTTGGATTTGGGCAGCTATCACTATCTCACAAAACATGATACATGCATATTCATGAACCTATGTCTCTGATATTAACATTTCAGTTCATTGTCAATTACTACGTGTAGCCTATTTCATCATATAATAGGTCCATCAATTCATTGTTCAGCTCTCTAAAAAACGTAGAATATAAAAATCATAAATACAGAGCAACATTAACGATTAACTGCATGCTGACACAAAATAATTACAACTAAATGATTTCTACATTATGGGTTAAAATCGAAAATTACATTCAAGAATGAGTCTAATGGTGATAATTAATAATTGCAACAAATTGAAAGTCAGTTGACGGCTTAGCTCAATAATTGCAGTCAATTTTTGATGGCCCAGACCTACAATGACCACAATTGCCCACAAGTAAACTTATCCAAAAAAACTCCTCAAGCAAAATATAAACTTCGAAGAAAATTTTAATCAAGGCAACGTTTTTTTGAAAATGAACAAAAACTGCAATGAGAAACAGACGATTGGAAATTAGGTCATGTTTCCTATTTCCGAATTGTCCAATTTCTGACTGACTGGTAACTTTTTTGAATGTTTCTTAATAGACATCGTCGACGATGACTTACAGTCGATGAATGATGATGGTTTAGCGTCACTACTTCCCAATGCTGCGGCGTTGGACGGTGCTGACATAGTCAGACTTTCAACTGGAGCGCTGTGATATTTTGGTCCGGGTGCCCTTCCTGACGACTTTCAATGATACTCTCGGGGCTCGACCTATGGACCAGAAGATCGCTAGGCCAAGCACTTAGCCACTGTGCCACGGAGATATCATACAATGGCTTATAGTCGATAACTATCTTAATTTCACTTTTCAGATTCAACTATTGGCTGGTCTCGGTGGAAGCGACAACGATGATAGCGTGAAGCGCCAAATAAATATGTTGCTATCCATCGACATGCAGCAAAAATTCAATCGTACGGGTCGAAAGGATCCAAGAGGATCGGGGGACACGAGGAAAGAATGCTTCGCTACCCACCTCGAGCCGTTGATAATAGGCAAGTACTGATTGTTATATGCAGACTTTTTTTATTGTAGAGAAGTCAGTTATGCTGAGCTGCTCATAAAAGTAATATCGTGTCAAAATTCAAATGCACTGATTTAACTTTGACTCTGCTGTAGACTTTTTTGATCATTATCATGACAGCGAGTTACAAGATTGGGTTGGCTGGCTGGCTCTGTTTACGTCTGAAACCAACTACATGTTTAAATTCGAATACAAGCGCGACGACAGCATATTTCTAAAATCTGAATGCAGATTCATACTCAGAAAGTACAAATTGACGAACGGATAGTGATTTTGATCAAAATAAAGTCAAAGTCAAAAGTCAAAAATGTTTATTTCCAATAACATTGGAAAACAGGAGCATGTGTGCTCATATAATATCCACAAAAAACATAGCTTGATGGCAGAAAACAGCGTGCGTTTGAAACATATTCTGAACAGGAAGGAGAGGAGAATTGACGAAAATAAATTTCCAGATTTCTTATTTATTGATTAGTGATTTCCTTAGTTATCGTTCGCAAGTCGTTTGCTTTTTTGAGAAACCTCGCGATGGATTTTACCAGTTTCGGAGTTAAAATATTCATCAATTTATTGAATTCTGTTGTATTGCTACAGTTGCAGACCTATCACAGGGCTATTTTTAAAATACGTGCTTTTTTTGAGACAGCTGATTTGTCCTAGTTGGTATGTTTTCGTAATTCCGTGAAAATGTATTTTTGAGATATCATTTTCGAGTCACAAAGCTTGAAATGTTACAACACCTGATTTCTAGATGAGATTAATCTGATTGACTAATCCTTTTGCTTTTGGTGACATATGCGTGTTGATCCTCGTGACTTCGTATCGCTTCATGACACTTCCAAAGCTTTATTGATCCTGACAATTGATCGAGGTTATACTTTGCTAATTGGGGGTTACACGCCTTACTCATGGTGCCCAGCTTGACTTTTCTGATGGCAAGGTCATTTTATTGCATTTTTGACATCAGAAAAATGCTTTTGCTTCATCATTGCCAGAACTGAGGTGGCTTTTCCATCTATAAAACAGATTTCATCTTTGATTTTATATCTGGGTGCCAGAGCCAAAAGTTAAAACTTTATTACCGTGCGTAAAAAATATTTTTCCACTGAAAGCAAAAAAAAATATGAGGCACTGTAATTTATGTCCTTTTTGAAGTTTGAAAGGGGTTCATTTAGATGATGGAGCCCGCCAAAATATTCAAACGTTTTCTAGGTACGTTCGATGACTCATGATGCCCCAGTCTCCCTAACTCTGGAGGCAGTAGCTTTTAATTATGTTGCACAGATTCAAGAGTCAGATTTGGGGGTTTCAAGACAAAGCAGGTTTGAAACAGAATGGTTCTCTCTTCGTAATTAAATTCAACTACGCTCTTAATTAAGCTTAAACATCAACAAAACATCAAACAATATAATCTGGTTCCTTTTTCTTGTTGATTGTTCTCCCTCATCGCATGATATCCATATTTTGTACTTGGTGCATGTAGGTACTTTATAGGTACTTATACACACGTATGTTATGGGCTTATTTGTAATAAAGAAATAGTTGATTTAGATGGATTGATTTTTGCTCGTCAACAATTCGCAACACAAGCGTAGCAGCAAGCTATGAACTGAAGATGAAGGCTTCTAAATGTTCACTAAATCATGTCACAACCAAAAACTTCCTGAATTTTCTACTCAAAAGAATAATTTCTGTTAATTCGAATTTATATACCGTGGCGAAAATAACAAAATGGAATGCCTTTTAATCACCATTCGCCATGTCATGCTGAACTCAATAATCTTCTCAGATTGACATTTTATTTATTGATCAAAGCCTAAGACACAAATCGCACATCATACAGTATCAGAGATTGCTCTTAATATCGACTGCTCATATCAACACTTCATTTCATCATGACGATATGTTCCAAAGACGATGTAATATGAATTTGAAATTAAAATCAATTAATTGTTGGCCTATTAGCCGTTCTTCCGCAAATAAAACAACTAAGTAGTTCTCCCTGCCGTAAGGGAGAACTACCTAGTTGCTTTATTTGCGGAAGAAGGGCTGACAGGCCAACAATTACTTGATTTTAATTTCAAAAACTTAATTTGGCCAAAACTCTTGGACAAAAATGTAATATGAATTCACGTCATAGATCTGTTCTCGTCGGATGAAACTGACATGTCCATGAA
This sequence comes from Prostheceraeus crozeri, assembly GCA_907163375.1. Taxonomy (NCBI): domain Eukaryota; kingdom Metazoa; phylum Platyhelminthes; order Polycladida; family Euryleptidae; genus Prostheceraeus; species Prostheceraeus crozeri. The sequence continues at coordinate 847,521 of CAJQUW010015769.1, read as the reverse complement.
CTTGATTGTATCACAGACTGTTCACACACAATTGAATCCAAAGTGAAATAATGGCATATCCTTATAATCCTGTGAAAATGTGTCGTTGAGATATCACTTTCGAGTCACAAGTCTTGAAATGTTGCAACTCCTGATTTCAAGTCAAATTCAAAACTTGTACGCCAGTTAGCTATCTCGGGAAATTTTCATTTCGTGGTGGCCTGCTTGGGCTCACGAATGCATATAAAGGATGTGAATATATATGTTCATACATGTATATATATATATATATATATATATATATATATATATATATATATATATATATATATATGTTAAGTAGAATCTTTTTATGCACACTTTCTGCTCTCTGCTAAAAATTTAAATCCTATAGTGTTTTAAATGAAAAATGCCACAAAGATGTTGGTTGATTACGACATATATTCGCGAGGCCTTCCGGTTCTCGTCTGGCGAACACACCGGGAATGACTTTACATATATTGATCAATCATTTTAACTGAACATGAACATGATATTGCATTGATCAATCAATTTAACTGAACATGGATGTCACCTGATGCATAAATATACATGAGCTTGACATGACATCTCTGATGAAAGCGCATCACACCAAGCAATATAATCGAAGACAGACAAAGGAAAGACAATTAAAGTCATTCCGGTATGCTCGCTAGACGTGAAGCGGACAAGAGGCCTCGCGAATATACATGTATGTCATAAACCAACATCTTTGTGGCATTTTTCATTTATGAATTATGCAAGGGGAGTGCTTTCTTCAAGATTCCTATAGTGTTTGAATTTTACAAACGGGTTGGGAGCTTGTTGTACATGATTAAATCGTAAAAAGTAATATTCTTATTTTTCATCACAACGGATATTTGATCAGGTCATGCTATGTACTTAGGGTCAGGTAAAATTGAATTATAGAAGTGAAAAAATTGTGAGTCTACTTTTGCTCTCACAGCCTTCAAGGTGCGGTCTTCGTGTACCAGAGGACTGTGAGGATGTGAGAGTAGAAGTCCAGTGACTCATTATTGTTCAAATTTATCTATCTTTTTAATACTGTTCTATTTTTTAAAATCCCAAATGCAACTAATTGACTGGATAGTCAAAAACCTAGATGACTTGTATTTGATGTTGTTTCCTTTTTTCCAGATGCAATTAAATTGTTGAATATATGGAAGGCGAAGGATGATGATGTGCCTCCGGTGCTGGTTAATCCATCGAACATTGAAAAAAGGATCCAGCAACAACTGAAGGACTCAAAACTAAAAGGTCACATGGAGTGCCAAAAAAGAAGAGACGGATGGTGTTCAATGATGACGATTTTTAGAAGCAAATATAGTGCATATTTTACTACATGTTTATTTTACTTATTTGAGTTAGTTATGTCATTCTATGAATCAAATATGGGATAGATATGTATTGTTCGTATAATGTTGAACCGGTTTAAAACGAGGATATCATCATAATTTTGTGCTAATGATATCAAAATGCTGGAATTCATGTCTATATTCTAAGCTTCTGACTTTGACATCTTGGCAGTCATCCGGTTCATAGGTTGCCGTTGAATTTCAACTTCGGCGCAAATAATGAACGTTCCAGATTTGCTACAGTGGTGCTTTCATTATTTACTTGTCAGTTGAAATTTTAACGGTTAAAGTCAGAGAAATTCACTTCTGCCTCATAAAGTAGCAGGGACTATATCTACTGCACTACTTATAATAGCACTAATAGTAGCATGAAAGCATTATTTTATTGTCCAGAGCAAAAAAATTCGAAGTGATAACTTTATAGCATTTTTAACGCTATTCTATCCGGGACAGGCTGTAGATTACAATTTTTAGATTAGATTACAATTACAATTAGATTATATTAGATCTATCTATTAGATTATATTAGATATATTATATTAGATTAGAATATTAGATTACAATTTTGTAGCTACATTAGACATATTTTTTTTCACCGGGCGAAGTCATCACTCTACCTATAGGTACAGTACTGTGGAATAGTTTGGAATAATTGATAGATAACATGGCTGCTTTGAATGCAGTTATTCTTTCGATTGAAATCTACCTCAAATCCAAGCAGCAATCGAATGCATGATTGCGATCATCCTATTGGTCATAGTGATATCCAATAAATAATGTCCCTGTGGGAACGAATCTTGCGAAAAACTGGCGAATGTCAGCTGCAGAATATCATGCTAAAGTTCAGTCATATTTGCGGGATATTCGCTGGCGAAGTTCGCCGGCGACAATTCGCGCTCTATATGTCACCTTTTACTTTTGACTTTCTCTCTTGTTTTCTTTAGTAATCCGCCTCTACAGTCGAGGCTCTATTCTCTCCCTCACCTCCTCAAAATCCCTCACATATGGCTAATCTATCTAAGAAATAAGAGCAGACTATCATTCTTTGATAATGATAAGAATATAGAGAATCCGCATATATCAATTTTCATAACATCTCTTGACATTCAATAATTTACAACAATGACAAATATTTGAACAATATCATAGTATTTACTGCGACATTTATGGAAGACAAATACTTTTTTTAGTTTAAGCCTTCGTGAATTAAAAAAAGATCCCTTTTTATCAGATCGAGTATACAATATATTTTCATGTGAAGGTAATATACGAACATTACTACTTACCACTAATTAGTTGCTACAATATCCACGATTTCGCCGGTTGGCGAAAAATCAGCTCGCATTAGTAAACAAATATCTACCAGCTAATTATAGCAACTTTTTCGCCACCTGTCGTTTTTTAATTTTACACATGTTTTTGGATGAATGATGACCATTTTCACATGCGGAGATAGTTTTTACACGAAAATGAACCTTTAAAAAAATTATCCACCAAATCGCTACCTCGCCAGATAATCTGTTGATATTAGCAAGATGCGTTCCCACAGGGGTAGGGCTGATGAAATATTGCCACAACGCCAATCAAGCTGTATAATAGCCTCAAATAGATGATGATGATTCACATCGAAGCCATGGGTAAGGCGAAGCAATTATCAAAGATTGACAAGATCCGGATAGTGAATTTTGTGAAAACTGGAATGTCGCAAAGTGAGGTTGCAGTCTTGTTTAAGATATCACAATCAGTCGTATCTAAAACCATGAAATGTGTTCAACACAATGTCATTGTCTCCCAAGAAGCGCTCTGGACGTCTGCGAGTGACTTCAGAGAGGACCGATCGACGAGTTGTTCATTTAGTCAAGACTGTGCCAAACATAACGTCTGCTGAAATTAAGAAATCGTTTCCTGGCATTTTGGATTACGTGGATCCAAGCACCATACGCACTCGTCTGTCTCGACAGTATGGGTTACGAGCACGCAAACCCTTGCGGAAGCCGCTGATAACACCATCGATGCGTCAGAAAAGGTTGAACTTCTGCCGAAAATACATCCACTGGACCTCACAGCAGTGGGCCAAGGTCATGTTCTCGGACGAAAGCATGTTTCGACAGTTTTCTAACCCAACAAAGTTCGTTCGTCGGCCATCTGACTCATATCCTTGTAATCCCAAGTAGGCCTATACACGGTTCCCACAGTGAAGCATTCGCCAGGTGTAGTGGTCTGGGGAGCCCTCTCAGCAGCTGGTCGTGCAGGTCTCTATTTCCTAAAGGTTGTATGATGAACGCAAAACGCCATCAACAAGTTCTGGATGAACATCTCATTAATTTCATGACGATTCAGGGTTGCACAGTGTTTCAGCAGGACTCGGCCCCGTGCCATACAGTGAAGACAACAAAGAAATGGTTTCTTGACAACCATGTGCAGGTGTTGGATTGGCTGGGAAACAGTCCCGACTTAAATCCAATAAAGAATTTAAGGATGCTACTCAAAAAGAAGGTCTGTACAAGAAATTCATCAAACTTGGAAGAACTTAAGTCAAACATTCGCCAAGTTTGGTGCACTGAAGTAATTGAAGATCTGTGTAGATCACTGATAGAATCAATGCCACGGAGACTTTTGGAAGTGATAAAAAACAAAGGATATCCCATTAAATACTGATGTGATGCATGTAATTCCATGATGCTGAACTATCAATAGGATAACGAAATATGAAATATGATGTTATATGGCCGACTTTTGTCTATAAAACTAAATACTATCTTCGAATTGATGAACTTTAACAATTATTCCAAACTTTTCCACAGTACTGTAGATTATAATACTCTATGGGCCGAACTGCTGCGAACAGCCTATCCTGACCGTTTCTGACAGTTGCACATAGTTTCAGATGGTTTCAGACAAAGAGTAGGGATATATGGATAGAGTGTCGACTCAAAAAAGTATCTGCATACAGTGAAAATTTTTATATCAAAAGATTCAGTTTTTTGCGGAGATTGCGTTCCCGTGGTCCAACAAATTATTTGAGCACTTTTAAAAAGTCAAAATTTTGCCAATTTATATATTACCGAGATGATTCTCTTATATAAGTAGTATGAAACAATTATTTGGATAACAAAAGGAATGAATATTTGCAAATAAGCATCATAAATAAACGGAAATTAAGCAGATTATCAAGGGAATTTCATTATCCGTATCATAATTTTAGTCTTCATGAAAAAGTCGCGATCTTATTCGTGCTTTATTGGCTGAAATTTTAAGTTTTTAATTCAATTTAAACGGCATGATTTCATGATTCACTAACATGTTTCATTTCTTGAATCTGAATAGTGATGCGGACCCATTTACAACTTCCAAAGTTAATCGAAATCATTGTCTTTGATTTTGTGATTTTGCTCTGTCAGTGGCAGGTTGCCTGTGACATGATCATGCATAAGAAAATACTCTTGAGGTTCAGCATGAAAGTAATAGGAACTCATCGATTGCTAATTTAACAAACATCACCTATGCATGGCTGTCATGACACTGAGAATCTGTAAAATATCATAATTCCTTCATGATCACTCTATTCCGTGGTAATTTCTTCAAAACAGCAAAAATTCGCGCATCTCATATTTGCCAACAATTACCAACTGCATCACCCACCAGTTCATTTAATTAATTCGAAAGTGTATACACATCGGGGATTTAATGAATGCTGAGTTAGCACTCTACCCACAGACATCGAACACCAATCATTAAGGTCACCTAGTTGTTGTTGTTCGATGTCTATGGATGCCTCTATGAAACTCAACTTGTAAAGTCCGATCGATTTCCGACAACAATGCCACTTAAATCTGTCTCGTTCAATAGATTTAAAAAATAGTGAATCTTAGAGTTTCATTTTACTTCAATGAGGTTATCAGACACCAATGACAAGTAGTCGGCTTAATTAGTGCTATTGACCTTGACAAGTTCACAGTGACTTTCAGTCAAAAGTTCATGGAAAGTGCAATTATATTCATATCAAAACTCTTTTTGCCAGTTTAAATGGACAGTTGCAACCATAGACATCGAACATCAAAGCACCTAGTTGTTAATGTTCGATGTCTGTGGCTGCAACGACGACTTCCAAGTAAAAATGATGCACAGCTTATATATCTTATTAGAAAATTTGTGCCTGTATTTTCTTTAGTCTTGTGGATCCTCATCAAAATATTCAGTAAAGGAACAGAGTATATTTTTGTGATGCAATGTGTTCTAACTTTTCTAGTTTTGTTAGTCTGCTTGGATAATACTTTTATGAGCTTTGAATTATTTTCAGTTTGTATTTTCTATAGCTGATCCTGTCTTTGTAGCAAGAAATCGGTGACATTATTGATATTTTCCCATTAACCGATTCGTCTGATCTTTGCAGCACTGTTTTTCACAACTCACTAGTCATTTAGAAATTTCAGTGATCTTTCAAGTTACTTAATGCGCTGTACTATTGAATACCATGCTATTATTTTTTACTATGCGCTATAACGTAAGTTAGATTTTTTTGCATTGTTTGATATTGATTGTAGCTGATGGAAATAAATTCCAATGACATGTAGGGGACGCCCTTGAAATTGTTAAATGTTGTCAAAATATTTTCACAGCAATTTCAAGGTAGTCAACCCCTTCGTGAACAGATTTTTGAAAATGCTTTCATGCTTTGGATCCGTGAGGTCCGTGCCAAAATTGATCACTACGCTTCGTGTAGAATCGGGTGAGTGGATTCTCGCCTAAAGCGTGTGCTGTGTCATAGCGGACATGACGTAAATTTGCGTCAAACATCACATCATCAGTTGAAATGCTATATCTGTTAAAGATGCCAACTGCCATCAGATCATGATCATGAATGCCGCTGCAAGTTGTTTGTTTCCTTTACATCTAAAAGTTATGCAAGTGCTAACTCCCATTTTCAATCAGATCACTGAGAGCATTTCATATGTAGTGAATAAGGCATTGAACAAAAATCATGACAATGCGACAAGAGCATCATTCTAGAGTCTTTCTTCGCACCCGACATTCATCAAAATAATTTTGCTGGGGTATCATCGTCACATCATCAGGGTTTGGCTAAAAAGATAAATTTTTCAAAAAAGAGACAATATGATGTAAAGAAAATATTAATGTAATCCGATCGATGGTTGTAAACGTGTAGGGTTTGAATGATCTGAATAGTCAAGCATTTATTTCATCTTGACATAGTGAGCTTCTTTTCTTCCTGCCCATCAGTGCGCGAGGTAAATTTTCTCGGAACTTCAAATGTCATTGTGTTGGTAATGAAGACGCAGGTCTGATATCATATCAATCACTGCCCGTAAGTTAGGCTAATTGCAATGAGCGCTACTGTGCTCCTAGTGTAGTTAGTGTAGCTCGGTCTAATTTTCAAAATTGCCTCAGTGACTTCTTCACTGCATGACTGGTCAATCTTCCTAACATAAAAGCACTTCTGATGCCTCAGGTAGCCGCAATCATCAATGACTGTAAGAAAATAAAAATAAACTTATAAAATAATGGATTATCTTGAGCGTTTTTGATGACTCTGATAATAAGATAACATCATATGCAAAAGGATTCAATATAATCTTGCACTGAATGTTATAGATATTCAAATTACATGGCTTTGAATATTTATATATATATATATATAATTCAAATGTCTATAACTTTCAGAGCAAAATTGTTTTGAATCCTTTTTGAATATGACCTTATCTTATGATAAGAGTCATCGAAGGAGCTCAAGATAATACATTATATTATGATTTTATTTTTCTTTTCATTGGAAGTCATTAAAATTTTAGTTCACTAAAAGTCATTGGAAGAAAAGTCTGCTTTAAATTTTCGTAGTCGTGTAGACGTCACTTCTGCCATAAACTTGATATGCCACCGTTAGCATGTTTCGTTACGAATCGGCTATGCGTAAGAGAATCAAGGCACTGGAGAAAGAAAACAGTGAGCAATTTATCATGAAAAATCATTGAATTAGTGTCACTTGTAGTTGTTTGTTCTCTGCACAAAAGTATGCCAAAGAAATCGCCAAAATTATGCAGTGCTGCGTATGCAAGTGTAGGCCAACTAGCAAAAGTGACTACCTATCGTAAAAATATTGCTTTCTACAACTTTCCGGAGGGTGGAAAAGTTGTGGTAATAAAGTATTATTATAAGTAATTGTGGTGCAATAGTATTAGAGGCAATTGCTAAACTACATACGATGCCATAAAAAAAATTACTAAACCATATACGGTGCCATAGCTCCGTTAATATTAAACATTTCTCAAAACCAAACACATATTCGGGTTCCTCATGAAGTGACCAACAAGCACACATCATCAAATTACTGAATATCACCGCCGTTTTTCGACAATTTAAAACAAATCGTATTTAAACAAAAATTCTAAAAAAACACAACCTATACGAGGCCATGGCTTCCATCAATCTCAACCGTTCAGAACGAAACTTCACACACATACACTACAAGTCCTAATGAACGGGACAATACCTCATTTGACCTCTCTCGATGCCAATAACTCATGTCAATCCCCAAAAACCTCCCTCAACCAATAAAAATTATCAGCATATCCGAAAAACACCTATACGGGGCCATGGCTCCCACAAAACTAAACAGATTCCCTCCAAACTTCACACAAACATACTACATCTCCCAACGAACAGGACAATATCTCACTTCACCACCCTACATGCTCTCCACCTCCGCTGAACTTCAAAAAACTCTGTCAACAAAATTTACCTTGCACCACTAATCAACAGATACACAAACTCACCTATACGGGGCCATGGCTCCCACAAAACTAAACCGATTCCCTCAAAACTTCACACACACATATTACACCTCCCAACGAACAGGACAATACCTCACTTCACCACCCTACATGCTCTCCACCTCCGCTGAACTTCAAAAAACTCTCAACAAAATTTACCTTGCACCACTAATCAACACATACACAAACTCACCTATACGGGGCCATGGCTCCCACAAAACTAAACCGATTCCCTCAAAACTTCACACACACATACTGCACCTCCCAACGAACAGGACAATACCTGACTTCACCACCCTACATGCTTTCCACCTCCGCTGAACTTCAAAAAACTCTGTCAACAAAATTTACCTTGCACCACTAATCAGCATATACACAAACTCACCTATACGGGGCCATGGCTCCCACAAAACTAAACCGATTCCCTCCAAACTTCACACACACATACTACACCTCCCAACGAACAGGACAATACCTCACTTCACCACCCTACATGCTGTCCACCTCCGCTGAACTTCAAAAAACTCTGTCAACAAAATTTACCTTGCACCACTAATCAACACATACACAAACTCACCTATACGGGGCCATGGCTCCCACAAAACTAAACCGATTCCTTCCAAACTTCACACACACATACTGCACCTCCCAACGAACAGGACAACACCTCACTTCACCACCCTACATGCTTTCCACCTCCGCTGAACTTCAAAAAACTCTGTCAACAAAATTTACCTTGCACCACTAATCAGCATATACACAAACTCACCTATACGGGGCCATGGCTCCCACAAAACTAAACCGATTCCCTCAAAACTTCACACACACATACTGCACCTCCCAACGAACAGGACAATACCTCACTTCACCACTCCAAATGCAATTTAATATTTTTACATACTACTCACCAAAACTACTTACAACTATGCATGTTAACTCACCTATACGGGGCCATGGCTCCCACAAAACTAAACCGATTCCCTCAAAACTTCACACAGACATACTACACCTCCCAACGAACAGGACAATACCTCACTTCACCACTCCAAATGCAATTTAATATTTTTACATACTACTCACCAAAACTACTTACAACTATGCATGTTAACTCACCTATACGGGGCCATGGCTCACACAAAACTAAACTGATTCCTTCCAAACCTCACACACACATACTACACCTCCCAACGAACAGGACAACACCTCACTTCACCACTCCAAATGCAATTTAATATTTTCACATACTACTCAACAAATCTACTTACAACTATGCATGTTAACTCACCTATACGGTGCCATGGCTCCCACAAAACTGAACCGATTCCCTCAAAACTTCACACACACATATTACACCTCCCAACGAACAGGACAATACCTCACTTCACCACCCTACATGCTCTCCACCTCCGCTGAACTTCAAAAAACTCTGTCAACAAAATTTACCTTGCACCACTAATCAGCATATACACAAACTCACCTATACGGGGCCATGGCTCACACAAAACTAAACTGATTCCTTCCAAACTTCACACACACATACTACACCTCCCAACGAACAGGACAACACCTCACTTCACCACTCCAAATGCAATTTAATATTTTTACATACTACTCAACAAATCTACTTACAACTATGCATGTTAACTCACCTATACGGGGCGATGGCTCCCACAAAACTGAACCGATTCCCTCAAAACTTCACACACACATACTACACCTCCCAAGGAACAGGACAACACCTCACTTCACCACTCCAAATGCATTTTAATATTTTTACATACTACTCACCAAAACTACTTACAACTATGCATGTTAACTCACCTATACGGGGCCATGGCTCCCACAAAACTAAACTGATTCCTTCCAAACTTCACACACACATACTACACCTCCCAACGAACAGGACAATACCTCACTTCACCACTCCAAATGCAATTTAATATTTTTACATACTACTCACCAAAACTACTTACAACTATGCATGTTAACTCACCTATACGGGGCCATGGCTCCCACAAAACTAAACCGATTCCTTCCAAACTTCACACACACATACTACACCTCCCAACGAACAGGACAATACCTCACTTCACCACTCCAAATGCAATTTAATATTTTTACATACTACTCACCAAAACTACTTACAACTATGCATGTTAACTCACCTATACGGGGCCATGGCTCCCACAAAACTAAACCGATTCCCTCAAAACTTCACACACACATACTGCACCTCCCAACGAACAGGACAACACCTCACTTCACCACTCCAAATGCAATTTAATATTTTTACATACTACTCACCAAAACTACTTACAACTATGCATGTTAACTCACCTATACGGGGCCATGGCTCCCACAAAACTAAACTGATTCCTTCCAAACTTCACACACACATACTACACCTCCCAACCAACAGGACAACACCTCACTTCACCAATCCAAATGCAATTTAATATTTTTACATACTACTCACCAAAACTACTTACAACTATGCATGTTAACTCACCTATACGGGGCCATGGCTCCCACAAAACTAAACCGATTCCCTCAAAACTTCACACACACATATTACACCTCCCAACGAACAGGACAATACCTCACTTCACCACTCCAAATGCAATTTAATATTTTTACATACTACTCACCAAAACTACTTACAACTATGCATGTCAACTCACCTATACGGGGCCATGGCTCCCACAAAACTAAACCGATTCCCTCAAAACTTCACACACACATACTACACCTCCCAACGAACAGGACAACACCTCACTTCACCACTCCAAATGCAATTTAATATTTTTACATACTACTCACCAAAACTACTTACAACTATGCATGTTAACTCACCTATACGGGGCCATGGCTCCCACAAAACTGAACCGATTCCCTCAAAACTTCACACACACATACTACACCTCCCAACGAACAGGACAACACCTCACTTCACCACTCCAAATGCAATTTAATATTTTACATACTACTCACCAAAACTACTTACAACTATGCATGTTAACTCACCTATACGGGGCCATGGCTCCCACAAAACTAAACCGATTCCCTCAAAACTTCACACACACATACTGCACCTCCCAACGAACAGGACAACACCTCACTTCACCACTCCAAATGCATTTTAATATTTTTACATACTACTCACCAAAACTACTTACAACTATGCATGTTAACTCACCTATACGGGGCCATGGCTCCCACAAAACTAAACCGATTCCCTCAAAACTTCACACACACATACTACACCTCCCAACCAACAGGACAACACCTCACTTCACCACTCCAAATGCAATTTAATATTTTCACATACTACTCAACAAATCTACTTACAACTATGCATGTTAACTCACCTATACGGGGCAATGGCTCCCACAAAACTAAACTGATTCCCTCAAAACTTCACACACACATACTACACCTCCCAACGAACAGGACAACACCTCACTTCACCACTCTAAATGCAATTTAATATTTTTACATACTACTCACCAAAACTACTTACAACTATGCATGTTAACTCACCTATACGGGGCCATGGCTCCCACAAAACTAAACCGATTCCCTCAAAACTTTACACACACATACTACACCTCCCAACGAACAGGACAACACCTCACTTCACCACTCCAAATGCATTTAAATATTTTTACATACTACTCACCAAAACTACTTACAACTATGCATGTTAACTCACCTATTCGGGGCCATGGCTCCCACAAAACTAACCCGATTCCTTCCAAACTTCACACACACATACTACATTTTGTTGACAGAGTTTTTTGAAGTTCAGCGGAGGTGGAGAGCATGTAGGGTGGTGAAGTGAGGTATTGTCCTGTTCGTTGGGAGATGTAGTATGTGTGTGTGAAGTTTGGAGGGAATCTGTTTAGTTTTGTGGGAGCCATGGCCCCGTATAGGTGAGTTAACATGCATAGTTGTAAGTAGATTTGTTGAGTAGTATGTGAAAATATTAAATTGCATTTGGAGTGGTGAAGTGAGGTATTGCCCTGTTCGTTGGGAGGTGTGGTATGTGTGTGTGAAGTTTTGAGGGAATCGGTTCAGTTTTGTGGGAGCCATGGCCCCGTATAGGTGAGTTAACATGCATAGTTGTAAGTAGATTTGTTGAGTAGTATGTGAAAATATTAAATTGCATTTGGAGTGGTGAAGTGAGGTGTTGTCCTGTTCGTTGGGAGGTGTAGTATGTGTGTGTGAAGTTTGGAGGGAATCAGTTTAGTTTTGTGGGAGCCATGGCCCCGTATAGGTGAGTTAACATGCATAGTTGTAAGTAGTTTTGGTGAGTAGTATGTAAAAATATTAAATTGCATTTGGAGTGGTGAAGTGAGGTATTGTCCTGTTCGTTGGGAGGTGTAGTATGTGTGTGTGAAGTTTGGAAGGAATCGGTTTAGTCTTGTGGGAGCCATGGCCCCGTATAGGTGAGTTAACATGCATAGTTGTAAGTAGATTTCTTGAGTAGTATGTGAAAATATTAAATTGCATTTGGAGTGGTGAAGTGAGGTGTTGTCCTGTTCGTTGGGAGGTGTAGTATGTGTGTGTGAAGTTTGGAAGGAATCGGTTTAGTTCTGTGGGAGCCATGGCCCCGTATGGGTGAGTTAACATGCATAGTTGTAAGTAGTTTTGGTGAGTAGTATGTAAAAATATTAAATTGCATTTGGAGTGGTGAAGTGAGGTGTTGTCCTGTTCGTTGGGAGGTGTAGTATGTGTGTGTGAAGTTTTGAGGGAATCGGTTTAGTTTTGCGGGAGCCATGGCACCGTATAAGTGAGTTAACATGCATAGTTGTAAGTAGATTTGTTGAGTAGTATGTGAAAATATTAAATTGCATTTGGAGTGGTGAAGTGAGGTGTTGTCCTGTTGGTTGGGAGGTGTAGTATGTGTGTGTGAAGTTTGGAAGGAATCAGTTTAGTTTTGTGGGAGCCATGGCCCCGTATAGGTGAGTTAACATGCATAGTTGTAAGTAGTTTTGTTGAGTAGTATGTGAAAATATTAAATTGCATTTGGAGTGGTGAAGTGAGGTGTTGTCCTGTTCGTTGGGAGGTGTAGTATGTGTGTGTGAAGTTTTGAGGGAATCGGTTCAGTTTTGTGGGAGCCATGGCCCCGTATAGGTGAGTTTGTGTATGTGTTGATTAGTGGAGCAAGGTAAATTTTGTTGACAGAGTTTTTTGAAGTTCAGCGGAGGTGGAGAGCATGTAGGGTGGTGAAGTGAGGTGTTGTCCTGTTGGTTGGGAGGTGTAGTATGCGTGTGTGAAGTTTTGAGGGAATCGGTTTAGTTTTGTGGGAGCCATGGCCCCGTATAGGTGAGTTAACATGCATAGTTGTAAGTAGATTTGTTGAGTAGTATGTGAAAATATTAAATTGCATTTGGAGTGGTGAAGTGAGGTGTTGTCCTGTTCGTTGGGAGGTGTAGTATGTGTGTGTGAAGTTTTGAGGGAATCGGTTTAGTTTTGTGGGAGCCATGGCCCCGTATAGGTGAGTTAACATGCATAGTTGTAAGTAGTTTTGGTGAGTAGTATGTAAAAATATTAAATTGCATTTGGAGTGGTGAAGTGAGGTGTTGTCCTGTTCGTTGGGAGGTGTAGTATGTGTGTGTGAAGTTTTGAGGGAATCGGTTCAGTTTTGTGGGAGCCATGGCCCCGTATAGGTGAGTTAACATGCATAGTTGTAAGTAGTTTTGGTGAGTAGTATGTAAAAATATTAAATTGCATTTGGAGTGGTGAAGTGAGGTGTTGTCCTGTTGGTTGGGAGGTGTAGTATGTGTGTGTGAAGTTTGGAAGGAATCAGTTTAGTTTTGTGGGAGCCATGGCCCCGTATAGGTGAGTTAACATGCATAGTTGTAAGTAGTTTTGGTGAGTAGTATGTAAAATATTAAATTGCATTTGGAGTGGTGAAGTGAGGTGTTGTCCTGTTCGTTGGGAGGTGTAGTATGTGTGTGTGAAGTTTTGAGGGAATCGGTTCAGTTTTGTGGGAGCCATGGCCCCGTATAGGTGAGTTTGTGTATGTGTTGATTAGTGGAGAAAGGTAAATTTTGTTGACAGAGTTTTTTGAAGTTCAGCGGAGGTGGAGAGCATGTAGGGTGGTGAAGTGAGGTATTGTCCTGTTCGTTGGGAGGTGTAGTATGTGTGTGTGAAGTTTGGAAGGAATCGGTTTAGTTTTGTGGGAGCCATGGCCCCGTATAGGTGAGTTAACATGCATAGTTGTAAGTAGTTTTGGTGAGTAGTATGTAAAAATATTAAAATGCATTTGGAGTGGTGAAGTGAGGTGTTGTCCTGTTCGTTGGGAGGTGTAGTATGTGTGTGTGAAGTTTTGAGGGAATCGGTTTAGTTTTGTGGGAGCCATGGCCCCGTATAGGTGAGTTAACATGCATAGTTGTAAGTAGTTTTGGTGAGTAGTATGTAAAAATATTAAAATGCATTTGGAGTGGTGAAGTGAGGTGTTGTCCTGTTCGTTGGGAGGTGTAGTATGTGTGTGTGAAGTTTTGAGGGAATCGGTTCAGTTTTGTGGGAGCCATGGCCCCGTATAGGTGAGTTAACATGCATAGTTGTAAGTAGATTTGTTGAGTAGTATGTGAAAATATTAAATTGCATTTGGAGTGGTGAAGTGAGGTGTTGTCCTGTTCGTTGGGAGGTGTAGTATGTGTGTGTGAAGTTTGGAAGGAATCGGTTTAGTTTTGTGGGAGCCATGGCCCCGTATAGGTGAGTTAACATGCATAGTTGTAAGTAGTTTTGGTGAGTAGTATGTAAAAATATTAAATTGCATTTGGAGTGGTGAAGTGAGGTATTGTCCTGTTCGTTGGGAGGTGTAGTATGTGTGTGTGAAGTTTTGAGGGAATCGGTTCAGTTTTGTGGGAGCCATGGCCCCGTATAGGTGAGTTAACATGCATAGTTGTAAGTAGATTTGTTGAGTAGTATGTGAAAATATTAAATTGCATTTGGAGTGGTGAAGTGAGGTGTTGTCCTGTTCGTTGGGAGGTGTAGTATGTGTGTGTGAAGTTTGGAAGGAATCGGTTTAGTTTTGTGGGAGCCATGGCCCCGTATAGGTGAGTTAACATGCATAGTTGTAAGTAGTTTTGGTGAGTAGTATGTAAAAATATTAAATTGCATTTGGAGTGGTGAAGTGAGGTATTGTCCTGTTCGTTGGGAGGTGCAGTATGTGTGTGTGAAGTTTTGAGGGAATCGGTTTAGTTTTGTGGGAGCCATGGCCCCGTATAGGTGAGTTTGTGTATGTGTTGATTAGTGGTGCAAGGTAAATTTTGTTGACAGAGTTTTTTGAAGTTCAGCGGAGGTGGACAGCATGTAGGGTGGTGAAGTGAGGTATTGTCCTGTTCGTTGGGAGGTGTAGTATGTGTGTGTGAAGTTTGGAGGGAATCGGTTTAGTTTTGTGGGAGCCATGGCCCCGTATAGGTGAGTTTGTGTATATGCTGATTAGTGGTGCAAGGTAAATTTTGTTGACAGAGTTTTTTGAAGTTCAGCGGAGGTGGAGAGCATGTAGGGTGGTGAAGTGAGGTGTTGTCCTGTTCGTTGGGAGGTGCAGTATGTGTGTGTGAAGTTTTGAGGGAATCGGTTTAGTTTTGTGGGAGCCATGGCCCCGTATAGGTGAGTTTGTGTATGTGTTGATTAGTGGTGCAAGGTAAATTTTGTTGACAGAGTTTTTTGAAGTTCAGCGGAGGTGGAGAGCATGTAGGGTGGTGAAGTGAGGTATTGTCCTGTTCGTTGGGAGGTGTAGTATGTGTGTGTGAAGTTTGGAGGGAATCGGTTTAGTTTTGTGGGAGCCATGGCCCCGTATAGGTGAGTTTGTGTACATGCTGATAGCGTTGCAAGGTAAATTTTGTTGACAGAGTTTTTTGAAGTTCAGCGGAGGTGGAGAGCATGTAGGGTGGTGAAGTGAGGTATTGTCCTGTTCGTTGGGAGGTGTAGTATGTGTGTGTGAAGTTTTGAAGGAATCGGTTTAGTTTTGTGGGAGCCATGGCCCCGTATAGGTGAGTTAACATGCATAGTTGTAAGTAGTTTTGGTGAGTAGTATGTAAAAATATTAAATTGCATTTGGAGTGGTGAAGTGAGGTGTTGTCCTGTTCGTTGGGAGGTGTAGTATGTGTGTGTGAAGTTTTGAGGGAATCGGTTCAGTTTTGTGGGAGCCATGGCCCCGTATAGGTGAGTTAACATGCATAGTTGTAAGTAGTTTTGGTGAGTAGTATGTGAAAATATTAAATTGCATTTGGAGTGGTGAAGTGAGGTGTTGTCCTGTTCGTTGGGAGGTGTAGTATGTGTGTGTGAAGTTTGGAAGGAATCGGTTTAGTTTTGTGGGAGCCATGGCCCCGTATAGGTGAGTTAACATGCATAGTTGTAAGTAGTTTTGGTGAGTAGTATGTAAAAATATTAAATTGCATTTGGAGTGGTGAAGTGAGGTATTGTCCTGTTCGTTGGGAGGTGTAGTATGTGTGTGTGAAGTTTTGAGGGAATCGGTTTAGTTTTGTGGGAGCCATGGCCCCGTATAGGTGAGTTAACATGCATAGTTGTAAGTAGTTTTGGTGAGTAGTATGTAAAAATATTAAATTGCATTTGGAGTGGTGAAGTGAGGTATTGTCCTGTTCGTTGGGAGGTGCAGTATGCGTGTGTGAAGTTTTGAGGGAATCGGTTTAGTTTTGTGGTAGCCATGGCCCCGTATAGGTGAGTTTGTGTATGTGTTGATTAGTGGTGCAAGGTAAATTTTGTTGACAGAGTTTTTTGAAGTTCAGCGGAGGTGGAGAGCATGTAGGGTGGTGAAGTGAGGTATTGTCCTGTTCGTTGGGAGGTGTAGTATGTGTGTGTGAAGTTTGGAGGGAATCGGTTTAGTTTTGTGGGAGCCATGGCCCCGTATAGGTGAGTTTGTGTATATGCTGATTAGTGGTGCAAGGTAAATTTTGTTGACAGAGTTTTTTGAAGTTCAGCGGAGGTGGAGAGCATGTAGGGTGGTGAAGTGAGGTGTTGTCCTGTTCGTTGGGAGGTGCAGTATGTGTGTGTGAAGTTTTGAGGGAATCGGTTTAGTTTTGTGGGAGCCATGGCCCCGTATAGGTGAGTTTGTGTATGTGTTGATTAGTGGTGCAAGGTAAATTTTGTTGACAGAGTTTTTTGAAGTTCAGCGGAGGTGGACAGCATGTAGGGTGGTGAAGTGAGGTATTGTCCTGTTCGTTGGGAGATGTAGTATGTGTGTGTGAAGTTTGGAAGGAATCGGTTTAGTTTTGTGGGAGCCATGGCCCCGTATAGGTGAGTTAACATGCATAGTTGTAAGTAGTTTTGGTGAGTAGTATGTAAAAATATTAAAATGCATTTGGAGTGGTGAAGTGAGGTGTTGTCCTGTTCGTTGGGAGGTGTAGTATGTGTGTGTGAAGTTTTGAGGGAATCGGTTCAGTTTTGTGGGAGCCATGGCACCGTATAGGTGAGTTAACATGCATAGTTGTAAGTAGTTTTGGTGAGTAGTATGTGAAAATATTAAATTGCATTTGGAGTGGTGAAGTGAGGTGTTGTCCTGTTCGTTGGGAGGTGTAGTATGTGTGTGTGAAGTTTGGAAGGAATCGGTTTAGTTTTGTGGGAGCCATGGCCCCGTATAGGTGAGTTAACATGCATAGTTGTAAGTAGTTTTGGTGAGTAGTATGTAAAAATATTAAATTTCATTTGGAGTGGTGAAGTGAGGTATTGCCATATTCGTTGGGAGGTGTAGTATGTGTGTGTGAAGTTTTGAGGGAATCGGTTTAGTTTTGTGGGAGCCATGGCCCCGTATAGGTGAGTTAACATGCATAGTTGTAAGTAGTTTTGGTGAGTAGTATGTAAAAATATTAAATTGCATTTGGAGTGGTGAAGTGAGGTATTGTCCTGTTCGTTGGGGGGTGCAGTATGCGTGTGTGAAGTTTTGAGGGAATCGGTTTAGTTTTGTGGTAGCCATGGCCCCGTATAGGTGAGTTTGTGTATGTGTTGATTAGTGGTGCAAGGTAAATTTTGTTGACAGGGTTTTTTGAAGTTCAGCGGAGGTGGAGAGCATGTAGGGTGGTGAAGTGAGGTATTGTCCTGTTCGTTGGGAGGTGTAGTATGTGTGTGTGAAGTTTGGAGGGAATCGGTTTAGTTTTGTGGGAGCCATGGCCCCGTATAGGTGAGTTTGTGTATATGCTGATTAGTGGTGCAAGGTAAATTTTGTTGACAGAGTTTTTTGAAGTTCAGCGGAGGTGGAGAGCATGTAGGGTGGTGAAGTGAGGTGTTGTCCTGTTCGTTGGGAGGTGCAGTATGTGTGTGTGAAGTTTTGAGGGAATCGGTTTAGTTTTGTGGGAGCCATGGCCCCGTATAGGTGAGTTTGTGTATATGCTGATTAGTGGTGCAAGGTAAATTTTGTTGACAGATTTTTTTGAAGTTCAGCGGAGGTGGAGAGCATGTAGGGTGGTGAAGTGAGGTGTTGTCCTGTTCGTTGGGAGGTGCAGTATGTGTGTGTGAAGTTTTGAGGGAATCAGTTTTGTTTTGTGGGAGCCATGGCCCCGTATAGGTGAGTTTGTGTATGTGTTGATTAGTGGTGGAAGGTAAATTTTGTTGACAGAGTTTTTTGAAGTTCAGCGGAGGTGGAGAGCATGTAGGGTGGTGAAGTGAGGTATTGTCCTGTTCGTTGGGAGGTGTAGTATGTGTGTGTGAAGTTTGGAGGGAATCGGTTTAGTTTTGTGGGAGCCATGGCCCCGTATAGGTGAGTTTGTGTATATGCTGATTAGTGGTGCAAGGTAAATTTTGTTGACAGAGTTTTTTGAAGTTCAGCGGAGGTGGAGAGCATGTAGGGTGGTGAAGTGAGGTGTTGTCCTGTTCGTTGGGAGGTGCAGTATGTGTGTGTGAAGTTTTGAGGGAATCGGTTTAGTTTTGTGGGAGCCATGGCCCCGTATAGGTGAGTTTGTGTATGTGTTGATTAGTGGTGCAAGGTAAATTTTGTTGACAGATTTTTTTGAAGTTCAGCGGAGGTGGACAGCATGTAGGGTGGTGAAGTGAGGTATTCTCCTGTTCGTTGGGAGGTGTAGTATGTGTGTGTGAAGTTTGGAGGGAATCGGTGTAGTTTTGTGGAAGCCATGGCCCCGTATAGGTGAGTTTGTGTATATGCTGATTAGTGGTGCAAGGTAAATTTTGTTGACAGAGTTTTTTGAAGTTCAGCGGAGGTGGAGAGCATGTAGGGTGGTGAAGTGAGGTATTGTCCTGTTCGTTGGGAGATGTAGTATGTGTGTGTGAAGTTTGGAAGGAATCGGTTTAGTTTTGTGGGAGCCATGGCCCCGTATAGGTGAGTTAACATGCATAGTTGTAAGTAGTTTTGGTGAGTAGTATGTAAAAATATTAAAATGCATTTGGAGTGGTGAAGTGAGGTGTTGTCCTGTTCGTTGGGAGGTGTAGTATGTGTGTGTGAAGTTTTGAGGGAATCGGTTCAGTTTTGTGGGAGCCATGGCACCGTATAGGTGAGTTAACATGCATAGTTGTAAGTAGATTTGTTGAGTAGTATGTGAAAATATTAAATTGCATTTGGAGTGGTGAAGTGAGGTGTTGTCCTGTTCGTTGGGAGGTGTAGTATGTGTGTGTGAAGTTTGGAAGGAATCAGTTTAGTTTTGTGGGAGCCATGGCCCCGTATAGGTGAGTTAACATGCATAGTTGTAAGTAGTTTTGGTGAGTAGTATGTAAAAATATTAAATTTCATTTGGAGTGGTGAAGTGAGGTATTGCCCTATTCGTTGGGAGATGTAGTATGTGTGTGTGAAGTTTTGAGGGAATCGGTTTAGTTTTGTGGGAGCCATGGCCCCGTATAGGTGAGTTAACATGCATAGTTGTAAGTAGTTTTGGTGAGTAGTATGTAAAAATATTAAATTGCATTTGGAGTGGTGAAGTGAGGTATTGTCCTGTTCGTTGGGGGGTGCAGTATGCGTGTGTTAAGTTTTGAGGGAATCGGTTTAGTTTTGTGGTAGCCATGGCCCCGTATAGGTGAGTTTGTGTATGTGTTGATTAGTGGTGCAAGGTAAATTTTGTTGACAGGGTTTTTTGAAATTCAGCGGAGGTGGAGAGCATGTAGGGTGGTGAAGTGAGGTATTGTCCTGTTCGTTGGGAGGTGTAGTATGTGTGTGTGAAGTTTGGAGGGAATCGGTTTAGTTTTGTGGGAGCCATGGCCCCGTATAGGTGAGTTTGTGTATATGCTGATTAGTGGTGCAAGGTAAATTTTGTTGACAGAGTTTTTTGAAGTTCAGCGGAGGTGGAGAGCATGTAGGGTGGTGAAGTGAGGTATTGTCCTGTTCGTTGGGAGGTGCAGTATGTGTGTGTGAAGTTTTGAGGGAATCGGTTTAGTTTTGTGGGAGCCATGGCCCCGTATATGTGAGTTTGTGTATATGCTGATTAGTGGTGCAAGGTAAATTTTGTTGACAGATTTTTTTGAAGTTCAGCGGAGGTGGAGAGCATGTAGGGTGGTGAAGTGAGGTGTTGTCCTGTTCGTTGGGAGGTGCAGTATGTGTGTGTGAAGTTTTGAGGGAATCGGTTTTGTTTTGTGGGAGCCATGGCCCCGTATAGGTGAGTTTGTGTATGTGTTGATTAGTGGTGGAAGGTAAATTTTGTTGACAGAGTTTTTTGAAGTTCAGCGGAGGTGGAGAGCATGTAGGGTGGTGAAGTGAGGTATTGTCCTGTTCGTTGGGAGGTGTAGTATGTGTGTGTGAAGTTTGGAGGGAATCGGTTTAGTTTTGTGGAAGCCATGGCCCCGTATAGGTGAGTTTGTGTATATGCTGATTAGTGGTGCAAGGTAAATTTTGTTGACAGAGTTTTTTGAAGTTCAGCGGAGGTGGAGAGCATGTAGGGTGGTGAAGTGAGGTATTGTCCTGTTCGTTGGGAGGTGCAGTATGTGTGTGTGAAGTTTTGAGGGAATCGGTTTAGTTTTGTGGGAGCCATGGCCCCGTATAGGTGAGTTTGTGTATGTGTTGATTAGTGGTGCAAGGTAAATTTTGTTGACAGAGTTTTTTGAAGTTCAGCGGAGGTGGAGAGCATGTAGGGTGGTGAAGTGAGGTATTGTCCTGTTCGTTGGAGGTGTAGTATGTGTGTGTGAAGTTTGGAGGGAATCGGTTTAGTTTTGTGGGAGCCATGGCCCCGTATAGGTGAGTTTGTGTATATGCTGATTAGTGGTGCAAGGTAAATTTTGTTGACAGAGTTTTTTGAAGTTCAGCGGAGGTGGAGAGCATGTAGGGTGGTGAAGTGAGGTGTTGTCCTGTTCGTTGGGAGGTGCAGTATGTGTGTGTTAAGTTTTGAGGGAATCGGTTTAGTTTTGTGGGAGCCATGGCCCCGTATAGGTGAGTTTGTGTATATGCTGATTAGTGGTGCAAGGTAAATTTTGTTGACAGAGTTTTTTGAAGTTCAGCGGAGGTGGAGAGCATGTAGGGTGGTGAAGTGAGGTATTGTCCTGTTCTTTGGGAGGTGCAGTATGTGTGTGTGAAGTTTTGAGGGAATCGGTTTAGTTTTGTGGGAGCCATGGCCCCGTATATGTGAGTTTGTGTATATGCTGATTAGTGGTGCAAGGTAAATTTTGTTGACAGATTTTTTTGAAGTTCAGCGGAGGTGGAGAGCATGTAGGGTGGTGAAGTGAGGTGTTGTCCTGTTCGTTGGGAGGTGCAGTATGTGTGTGTGAAGTTTTGAGGGAATCGGTTTTGTTTTGTGGGAGCCATGGCCCCGTATAGGTGAGTTTGTGTATGTGTTGATTAGTGGTGGAAGGTAAATTTTGTTGACAGAGTTTTTTGAAGTTCAGCGGAGGTGGAGAGCATGTAGGGTGGTGAAGTGAGGTATTGTCCTGTTCGTTGGGAGGTGTAGTATGTGTGTGTGAAGTTTGGAGGGAATCGGTTTAGTTTTGTGGAAGCCATGGCCCCGTATAGGTGAGTTTGTGTATATGCTGATTAGTGGTGCAAGGTAAATTTTGTTGACAGAGTTTTTTGAAGTTCAGCGGAGGTGGAGAGCATGTAGGGTGGTGAAGTGAGGTGTTGTCCTGTTCGTTGGGAGGTGCAGTATGTGTGTGTGAAGTTTTGAGGGAATCGGTTTAGTTTTGTGGGAGCCATGGCCCCGTATAGGTGAGTTTGTGTATGTGTTGATTAGTGGTGCAAGGTAAATTTTGTTGACAGAGTTTTTTGAAGTTCAGCGGAGGTGGAGAGCATGTAGGGTGGTGAAGTGAGGTATTGTCCTGTTCGTTGGGAGGTGTAGTATGTGTGTGTGAAGTTTGGAGGGAATCGGTTTAGTTTTGTGGGAGCCATGGCCCCGTATAGGTGAGTTTGTGTATATGCTGATTAGTGGTGCAAGGTAAATTTTGTTGACAGAGTTTTTTGAAGTTCAGCGGAGGTGGAGAGCATGTAGGGTGGTGAAGTGAGGTGTTGTCCTGTTCGTTGGGAGGTGCAGTATGTGTGTGTTAAGTTTTGAGGGAATCGGTTTAGTTTTGTGGGAGCCATGGCCCCGTATAGGTGAGTTTGTGTATGTGTTGATTGGTGGTGCAAGGTAAATTTTGTTGACAGAGTTTTTTGAAGTTCAGCGGAGGTGGAGAGCATGTAGGGTGGTGAAGTGAGGTATTGTCCTGTTCGTTGGGAGGTGTAATATGTGTGTGTGAAGTTTTGAGGGAATCGGTTTAGTTTTGTGGGAGCCATGGCCCCGTATAGGTGAGTTTGTGTATCTGTTGATTAGTGGTGCAAGGTAAATTTTGTTGACAGAGTTTTTTGAAGTTCAGCGGAGGTGGAGAGCATGTAGGGTGGTGAAGTGAGGTATTGTCCTGTTCGTTGGGAGATGTAGTATGTTTGTGTGAAGTTTGGAGGGAATCTGTTTAGTTTTGTGGGAGCCATGGCCCCGTATAGGTGTTTTTTTCGGATATGCTGATAATTTTTATTGGTTGAGGGAGGTTTTTGGGGATTGACATGAGTTATTGGCATCGAGAGAGGTCAAATGAGGTATTGTCCCGTTCATTAGGACTTGTAGTGTATGTGTGTGAAGTTTCGTTCTGAACGGTTGAGATTGATGGAAGCCATGGCCTCGTATAGGTTGTGTTTTTTTAGAATTTTTGTTTAAATACGATTTGTTTTAAATTGTCGAAAAACGGCGCTGATATTCAGTAATTTGATGATGTGTGCTTGTTGGTCACTTCATGAGGAACCCGAATATGTGTTTGGTTTTGAGAAATGTTTAATATTAACGGAGCTATGGCACCGTATATGGTTTAGTAATTTTTTTTTTATGGCATCGTATGTAGTTTAGCAATTGCCAGTATTAGACCATCCCAACTTAACAGACGAGGCTAAGTGTGTCGGTTTTGAACATTTAGAA
This sequence comes from Prostheceraeus crozeri, assembly GCA_907163375.1. Lineage (NCBI taxonomy): Eukaryota > Metazoa > Platyhelminthes > Polycladida > Euryleptidae > Prostheceraeus > Prostheceraeus crozeri. The sequence continues at coordinate 824,025 of CAJQUW010015769.1, read as the reverse complement.
GAAAAGGATGAAATATAAAGTGTGCTAGACTTATCAGGTGGAAGGAACAGTGCAAAATCAGACAGTCATTATTCCACAAGAGTAAGGACGCTTTACCATGCTAAATGAGACACACATTGGCTGCAATTCTCTCTCGAAAGCGACGGATGTTCTAGAAAAACTGAATGAAAGTCATACCGAATTAGAGATGGATTTATCAATAAATTCTCAAATCAAAGTTGAACCTGAGATTTTTTCTGATTAATTTGAAGCGTATTTTGAAAGTTTCTATATGATGCATGACTCTGAATAGTTCAGAGCCAAGTTGTTTTAGTTCGTGTAGCATTAGATTTTCCAAATGATGAAAAGCTTTTAGTGTTCAGTTGCAATATCGGTATATTTCTTGTAGTTGCATAGGGTAGTAGGGGGTAGTAGCCATAGGGTGTACAACATCCTGTGAAAGCCTCATCTTCGGTCTCGTTCCATGCAGAAACTCGTTATGGTGGCGGAACTATTAGTATATTATTTGCTGCAATCATTCAAATTTTATGTACCGAGTATAGAGTCTGTATCTAAATTTGTTTTCAAGATTCTTGTATCCAAGGCGAGCACCTGTTGACATTGAACTTGAGGCCTTATGCCACAAGATAATTTCAATGAATTTTGTGACTCCTTATTAACAAAACTACTTCATGTTATGTATTGAATAATGCTTTTTTGCGAGCACATCCGTTAACGAATATCATTATTATCTGCAATTGTTGGCACAAAGCATGTTTTGTTTCAAGCATATGCATAAAGCAGATTTTGTTTTCAAGTGTATGCATAAAGCGTATCATGATGTAGCCTAGTAATTAACTAATCAAAATTGTTATAGATGATATTAAGATTTTCAGTGTGTTGAGTGTTGACGCAATATGACTTATAACATGATAAGCATGAGTACTTTTCTTTTCTTTTCATGCAAGTGCCCCGTGCCAAAGTCAATCAATATTATATAAATTATATTGGGGCCGACTTCGACTCGACCTTGACCTCGATTAAAATCTAATCGAGGTTCCATCACTGTTATATTTAAGAGTAATCTATAGTTACCTTTGTTTCATTTATAGATTTGCTTGCTTGCGTACTGCAGGATTCCTCTATCAGAAAAAAGCACACTCGAAGCACCTTAAGATCAGTATAATTATGCCACCAACAAGCTTGACTTAAAAGGCTATCGGGTTTATGGCAAGGGCCCCTTAATTAACTAAGTTGCCTCTAAGGATCCCTTGGTAAACAATATTGATGAGAAGGGCCCTTTCGGCAACAAGGGCCCTTCAAAAGTAATGTCGATGAGAAAGGCCCCTTAAAAAACAATTTTGATGAGAATGGCCGCTCTTCGCCAACAAGATTGCATGAGAAAGGTTTCATCGGCAACAAGATTGATGAGGAAGGCCCTTCGGCAACAGTGTTGATAAGAAGGCTTCCTGAAGGCGATTAAAACCGCGGACTTTAGATCCTATTAGTAGGCATCGATGGTGAAAGCATGCAGATGACACAACATTGTTCACTTCCAATAAGCTACTAATAAAGAAAGCCAGCGACGGTCTTTATGAAGACCTACGTCGAGTCTCCGAATGGGACGCCAAGTGGCTTGCTTCAATATCTCAGAGTATGTTTCACTCGCGACTTAAAGGAGATTATGACCAACATGGCAGTAGGATGTCAGATAATAGGATTAGAGAACAATATTCCGCTTCCTCTATGGGATTAGCAGTTGCGAAGGACTTTTCTCGGAAAACATGCATGCAGTCCTCCTGCAAGCAGGCAGTTCAACGCATTGGTGGCATCTGTCGTACCAGCAGCTTCAACAACAGACTATCTGCTATCTGGACAAGTCCACTATTCGTCATCTGATGGCATATTGGTGCCATCTGTGTGGACCGGCGCCCCACAAGTACATCGTCGAACTGGTTGAGAAATATGTCGATTATCTTTTCCCTGTCTTTTGGGTCAAAAGCTGTCTAACGGGTTGCATCCGCTCTCCGTCAGACGGGATGTTGCTGCAGTCGGTCTCTTCTACAGATGCTATTTCGGTAGAAACAGTTCTGCAGTAAATGAGTGCCTACACAAATCTAAGAACTTCTCCAGAAGCACACACAGAGCTGGTGCACTCTCATGACATCATGTGAGCTTCAAACGCACACATGCAGTGAGTTGCTCGAAAAGGTGTTTTGTTCGCACACGATACAGCTTCGAAATCAGCATCTCCAGACCACTTTCCCTGACCAATATCATCTTGATTCTTTCAAGAGGCATGCAAACAGGTTTCTGATGGGGACAACTTACTCAGATTAGTAGATCTATTGTTTTGCTTCTGTTTATTTAGAGTAATCTAGTTTATTATACATGTCATTCATGTCTCGTAGCTGAGCTAGGGGTCAGAACTCTGTAAAAAACGAATTAGTCATGACATTTCCTCAGGTGTCGCTGCAACAGCAATGCACCGACCATTGATATCACTTGATGCATTATTTAGGTAAAAAAAGCTCTTCTGACTGGTGTATTATAAGGCAAATTAGTTTCTGATAAGGAGTCTGAAGCAAAGTCTCCAAATCTGAAATTGTTTAATGAATAAGGAGGAAATTTCAAAAAGCGTGAATGAATAATGAAACCATTTGAAATGAGACCTTCTGATTTTGCCTACGTTTTGGAACTTTTCTAACGACTACCCTATCACATCGATTTAAATGGTTTCTTGGCATGGAATATTGGTAAATTCGCATTTATGCGGAACATGATGCACCAAGTCAAAATAACGCGAATATAACGCCCACAAAATGAATTGAAATGTGTTATACCGTCTATTGAATTCTGACTAAAAATACTTTCCTAGAGGTGTAAGATAGCTGATTGGTGATATGGTTATGAACAGCGACCACAAGTAACAATCTAAAAAGAAATGCTAGTTGTTATATGATGAATTCTTTTTGGATGTCAAAATTGAAGGTTTGTTCGAACTTGTCCCACATCCATGTTGTCGGTCTTTGCAATCACACTTAAATATGTGAATGAGTGAGTATAAATGGTGTGATCCAAAATATCAAAAACATACAGTAGGATTGCATCATTTACCAACTAAGGATGAAAACTCCATATTTGAATCAATTTATCAAGAATCATCATTTGCGTAACTGATATTGAATTACACGTGATTTTAATTCTTTTCAGAGCCATTGTCAGTCAAATAATGGTACCACTCGTTATATGGCAAGTGTTAATGATAATTTTGCTGTATCGAATGACTCCATTCGTTGTAATTCCTGCGTTCATGTGGGTGATACACAACACTTGTTTTCGAATCAATAAAGATGAGCGAGCAAAACTACAAGAAATTAAAACACTTAAAGCTGAACAACAGAAAGTACATATGGTTGACGAATTTGCTAAACATGCGAAGTTGGAACGAAAGATACGCAAATTGGTCCAAGAAGTTGATAAAATCAGCTCTGGACGTGACAAAATCCTTATCGTTGTCAAGTCAATTCTTCGGGTCGTTCTCTACCTAGTTTACACGATTTCGGTTATCATCTTGACTTTTCGAGCACGTTCTGAAGCTGGATTGCAATTACCTGAAAACGTGACATTATTATTACCAAATTGGCTCACTGGCAGTCTGTCAGGCGTTGTTGAAGTGCCAATGTGGTTAGTGATGCCTAGTTTCATCGTTGTTTCAAACTTTATCTTCTCTAGACTGGAAGCAATTGTAGGATTGACGAAGTGAAGAAGTGAAATATCTGTACATTTTTTATATTGCGACTTCAGTGTTAATATTTCATTGTAATATAATTCAATCATTGGAAATGAATGACGTGTTTTTAATGTGCACATGTGGAATTAGAAAATGAGAATTTTCCATTGCTTCAATGTTTAGAGACATATTCTCAATTGACTCTTTCATCAAATTTTGATTAATATTTGTGATTTCATAAAGTTGTCTTTAAAGTGCTGTAACTTTTTGACATATTGTGCTATGAAATTGTTGAATTATGATAATTTAAGAAGTTTCGTCACTTCATAAAATAGTGGACGAATCAGCGCACTCGCGATAATTCTTACTCGTCTCATCAACTTGAATATGGTAAAGGAATGTAAACCTACTTTGCTGAAATCTCACACCATGCATGTGATTATTCTGGAAAAAATTGAAATCCTGTTAACCTGGAATGTATTTTATTGGGTTTCGAGATTGTCCAAAAACATGAAAGACCATGGGTCTGTATACCTGCCCTGTGGTCGTCGTCAATCGTGATTTTTGTAAATGTAAAAAGTTGAAGGATAATAATATTTACTTCATGATAAATCATTGTAATTGATTAACATCGTAGTTTATGTATTTGTCATATTGTACATGGCATTGTGCATGTCACTCATTCCATTTGCGGAACTTGTAAATAGACGTAATGTCATTTTTCGTCACTATCTTTCAGACCTATTTCCTCTTACTGAGATTGGATTATTCGCGCAACTGCTGCAAACAAAGTTTTGATGACTTTTCAGGGTAGCAAGACACTTTACATTTAGCTTCCATTAGAGCTTAGTTGAGAAAACACATGATCCATCTTTAGATTGAGTAAACCTTTTCTGATGAAACAATTTACTTTCATCATAGATCACATTTCATTGATAAAGCAAGCATGGGTAGATAGATTAGCTAATCTCTCCGTCTCTGTAGGTCTCCATGTATTTGTGTTACAGTACGATTCGTTTTGAACTTAGTGATGTAATTCGGTATTGAGAATATGAACATCTCGATTTTGAAAAAAATGTCACTTTAATTTCTCCCAGATGTGATATTCTGCATATTTAGGCAATTTGTTTTACAAATACATGTACAGTAAACTTGCATACATGTATTACAGATTGAAATTGATGTATAGGTCGCGAGTCTGCTAAAAATATTGGTGAATATTCTTTACGTTATATATTTATAATCACCAATCTTGACTACGTAAAACATGGGAGATGCACAATTAGCGAAATTGCGAATCTCAAATTTGTCTGACATGACACAACTTTAGATGGGGAGTTGTGTCAATGTTGAGGGATGTAAACTAGGCCTGCTGATGATTCCTGATATTGGATGAAATGGCAGCTATTTCGGTCTGATCCCATTTTTCAGCTGAGGTAGCAACTCAATATTTGATTCTATTTACATTATTGTATGAATGCACCATAAGTAGCTACAAACCTCAAAGGAGACCTATGAAAGTCAATATTTCACACGCTTTCACAAAACAAGGAGATTTTATGCTCATTTCATTATATAAAGAAAGCAAGAAAAACAAGAATTTGTTTGCTGGGCAACTATTCCGGTCTGATTCCATTTATCAGCTGAGGATGCAACTCAACATTTGCTTATGCTATTTACACAAATGTTTGTAGTAGTCCATTGAACGTCTACAGTTAGATGAAAGAATATGTCTACTGTCAAATGTTTGGAAAATATTTACCTTTAAACCTCAATTGTTCTTTAGAATGTACAATTACTTTTGTCTACTTTCTAGACATGATCAAAGGTGTAGATGTGATCATATTTCTTCGCCATCTTTTTCGAAATTCCGTGAAGTAGAAGCTTTCGTTAAAGTTGTCAGTGAATAATTTATGTGTTTTTCATTTTTGGGTTGACACAAACGTTGAGTCCACACGTCATTCTAGTATAGAGAAGTAATGACATTAAACCAACTATTTTGCATTATTCTACTGTTTAGCGTCTAAGCAAGTCTGAATTATGTTTTGAGACCGTGCCACTCAACATGATGCATTATGTGGTGGTGAGATTATGGACTTTTAGTTTGTAATTTCAAGAGTATATTTCATTACTCGACTTCCTAGTCTTATTTCCCATCGTCTATTGAGTTCATGTATATTCAAAAAAATTGACGACTCTGATTTGAAAAAGGAAAAGTCATAGCTTTGTACAACATTTATATTGCCACTTTATTATTGCGTCTGGAGACTTGATAACAATCGCTTCAATTTAGCGTTTCGGCTTTGTATAAATTCTCAACTGAATATAATTAGCCATCTACAAAGCACAATATGTCTGAAAGATTGATTAATGAAAACTGCCAGCAGTCATGGTAGTTTCTTAAATAGCTACTTCAGGTGTATTCCTTTCCTGTTACAGTATGAAGAATGACAAATGTGTTTAAATGAAAAGCAGTGTATTTTCTCATTTTTATTTCCAAATGTGATGATATAATCATGTAATTATTTTTGGTCAATTTTGCGACAATGAGATGCTAAGAGATTTCACTTACCATTTTTTAATCGGCTAATTGCAGGCATCTGAATACATTCGGATTCATTATCTGCTTAGAAATGTTTTTCAGTGTATGTCCCCTGTTTTCCTATTCTCATTGTATAGGATAACCATGCTCGAATTACGGACTTCATGCATTACCAAACCGAAGTAGGAGGTAGGACCTATGATCCATAGCAGTAAATGTTTGCTATTAACATTTAAGTACACAGCATCGAAGAAAAGAAACAGAAATGTAGCAAAGGCATGGATAGCCGTTCATCAATTTATGATGCGTTCTACTGCGCTAAATCAAAGTCAGAGAGTTGCAGATATAAATTACAAAAAAGTTTAAGCAGTGTGTAGCAGCCATTTTGTCCGCTTACATCAATGGACAATGTCGGTTGATGAAGCAGAGTTGAAAGTTGAAGGACGGTTAGAGAGTGAGTACTGTATATTGATCTACATGAATTTAGCAACCTACCACGAAGGACTCCATTGGAATCTATTCTTTAGAAAGATGAAATTGAACTATTGAACTTTTATTAGCGTGTTGTTGACCGGCTTTTACTGAATCATCCGTCTGCTTTTTTTATGAAAATCATCCCAGTGCTCGATGTATAGATACAAATAGAATTCTTAGCACACATTATTTGAATAATCAATTGTAGTCCCAATGAGGACTGAGGACCTTCTTCAATCCGTAGGTTCGTAAAAGCAATGTCGTTGTGACAATTTGTATTAACCAATTCTTGAAAGAACTCAGTGTGCAGGTCGTTTTTAGTGAATTCGTTAATTAATTTTGTCTAAATTTTTATAAATTGTAAATACATTGACAGTCTAAGTTATGAGTGTTTTATGAAATGGATGTAAAATGATGAATTGTCGAAATTTTTTGCATGCTGGTTCAATTACATTCAGAATAGTGTCTTGTAATAGAAAATGTGAATTATTTCGTCAGTTACCATGTTTGATGATATTTCGCTACTTTCTAAGAAAAAAAGGCAAAAATGTTAAAGATATTTGCTTCTCTTTCAAATTTTTAGAATTTTACCCTTATTTTCTCAGAATGAAGTTCTGGATTATAAGTGACAACCCTCTTCTTGAAAAGTTTTGACAATTTCTTCCCTCTCAGACACATAGTGCCCATTTCTACTCATCAGATTCAAGATCAGCTTCGTTTCACCTCATAACTATGGTGCCGTGCAACAATTATGTAATCGCTTAGGGAGAGGGGATTCATCTGGCGATTACTGGGCCAAGAATGGGGGAGGGAGGGGACTAGCCAAAACGATAGTATTCACCGAAAATCAAATCTTGTAAATGATACAGAACAAAATAACTAATTAATAATAATAATATAAATAATAGTACTAGCAATTTTTTAATATTAATTAATAAATATTTGTGATAAATGTAGACATTCCTGAAAATTACTGAATACCTCAACTTAAGCATTCTTATAAAGATCTTCAAGAGGCAATGGGAGAGGCAAAGATGTCCCTAGATCTTTCCGTCCTTAGATTTTAAAATATATTTGACCTTTTGCAAGCGCAATATGACTACACCAGCTTTTTCTATTTTGTAGAACCATTTTTTAAGGCATGACGTTATTTTGTTTATTTTTTTGAGGCAAGACATTTTTTGTTGGCATGACTTTGTCATTTGATATTCTGCTAGTGTCCTAATAGCCTTTTTGTCGGATTAATGCGATTTGCTATATGCGAACTGCATACTGCATTAAGAGTTGGAAGATTTTTGTCGAATATTACAGGCAGTTCAGATTTGTGTCAAACCTCATTTGATTAGGAAGAATTTTAAACCAATTTTTCCGCTATGGTGGATGCTACATTGTCTCGGTAGAAGTCATCACCGCAAACTGTTGGAAGTTACTTAATGCAGTGAATCGTTAGTTGAAAAGTGATATGCCTTGCTAACATAAAACATGGAGGATGAGGTGATGGTCGATTGCGTAATCGGTTGGAGGGGGTTGAGGAGGTGATTAGGGAACCGAATATCAAGGGAAAAGGGATAGCGGTTTATAATGTCAAAAAACCGATGACGCAATTGTTGCACTGCCTCAAAGGGAATCACCTTTACATTAAATTGCCATAAAAGGGCTTCTTTGTTTTTAGTCACCAGCTCATAAGGATTTCAAATTTTCAAAGGTCGCGTTAACTTAGTTCTCACACCTTCAATTCAATGATAGTCACTGCATTTCCACTTAGAAATTCTTCCTTGCAGGAAGAGTCTGCAGACTTTCAAACAATCAACGTGGATTGTGACCACTCATCAGTGGTGACTGTAAGTGGATGCAGTAGTCCTGGGAGTAGTCGTTGTCTATCAGCATCAGGGGCAGATTCTGGAGATTTCCTTCTTGTTGCGGTTGAGAGATGTCCGCTCTGCCTACGGGTGCGAGTACCTCTGTACTGCACTGGCTGTGTGAGAGCTGGAGACTTCACTGCTACTAATCAGAATGTAAGGTAAGAATTCAACGATGTGCAATTCATGCGCGCTAGTTTTTACTATTTCGTCTAAAATTTTGTAGTAACGCTTGAAAAACATGGTGCTGTATGAGAATTTAAAAAAGTCTAGCTATTTTTAATTATGGCGTTGTATTGCACAAATTTTCGCCTCACATGTCGTTTCAGGGGTGAAAAGGAGTTAATTTTATAAACATTGAAATTTGTAACATGATGTTGGATGTAAATTTATGTATAGAGATACATGTTTACTGAAGATAGCGCTTACATAGAAAGTTGATTTTATAGAATTGCTGAAAGAAGTTTTATTTCATGAAGAGGAATTGACGATGTTGTTAATTCTCCTCACATAAATTGATAGATGGCAGGCATGTTTTGATTAAAAGTGCCTCGCGAAGGCGAATGTAGGTGTTATCGCTGTCATGAGCCAATGTGTGCCAATCTGTTTCAGTGATGTGGCAAACTGTGTTCAAAACTGTGGCAAAGGCAGACAGACTGTGGTGAGGACTTCACCACAGGTTTTAGAGCACTGAAGCAGCGACAGCGTCGCGTTACGTCTGCTCCTGTCTGTACATATTTTTAACCCTATTTCTTTAACCATCGCTCACTGGCGAATATTTTAGATATCTATAAAACGAAACAAGCTATTGGCACCAGATTTCTAGTAGCCTATTTTCTACGTATTGTGTAACTTTTGACTGAAGGAAAATATATTTGACACTATACTTTTGGCGTGAGAGCTATTTTAAAATTTTGAATCTTTTGGCTGATTGTGGCATAGATGCATTTCTAATGTATTTTGCGGCATCAATTCTGATGAAATTAGTTGAGATAACTTAAAGGATTCTTCCTATCCATATAAAGAAAGATATTCACAAATACAAAGTTTTTGAATTTGAAATTATCTGCCTATTATGTAAGCATGTTTGAAATTCAAATGTCGAGTAGGCTTATGATTATTTATTATTGTTGCATTTTTTAGTTCTGCATCTAATCAGCAATTATTGAAAATTTTCAGAATCATATAGCTTTTGGCCTCAGTATCTTGATAAAAGTTCACCGAAAATTGGGCTGTTTCTTCACCTGCAGAAACCAAATACTAAAAATGTGCGATTATTTGAAAATATTTGACCTTTGACCTCATCTAATATACTGACGGAGTATCATAACGATTAATACTCATCATTTTATTAATCACTTTGATCTTTCGATTGATGTATGGTTTGTTAGTTTTTTGTTGTCATTTTCCATTTCAAATAACGATCTAATGGAAATTTGTTGAAAATTGTCGTTTTTTGACCTTTGACCTTCACCTCAGTCCAGGGAGACCTTAAAAGTAATAATTTAGTTAATACTGTTTTTCTAAATCCCATTCAATGCCCATTCGATTGATGTGTGGTTTGGTAAAGTTGGAGTAATACTTTGGGAGATCAGTAGGGGCGATCCCCCCCCCCCCAATAAGACGCGTTCGGAAAAATCCCAGTAGAGGCGAGGGCCAAATAAGCTTGAAGCCACAAAATTTGGAAGCGTTTTTTCGATATCCTCTCTAATCTTCGTAGTACTTACATGGTAAATTAGTCGCAGTAGCCTGCACTGCATATAAATTTATCGTCATCAACGGAAACCTGTCCCTAGAGTTTTATTTGCAATGTTCTGCTTCCAGACTGTAGAACTTTGTCATAAACAGTATTCGCGATGAAGCTGCGAAGTTAGACGTTTGTTCATGTATTTTTTGTTTTTTAATGAATTAGCTTACGTACAGCATGCTGTAATTCTATTTTTTGTTATCATCTGGACACGAGGATTCCTCACTCATCTGCAACAAATATGCATTTGTTTCCATCCATGTCAGTCTTCATTACATATCGACATATAAGCCCCAGTTTCACTCAAAATTTGGTTATCTACATGAATCTTCATTGAATTTCTGAATTGTGAGTTACTTGCATGACTTTATTATTTTCAGGTTTTGCGAGAGAAAAGAGTTAGGAGAAAGGCTTTTTATTGAACTTCGACAAAAAGAAGATAGGTAAGTCTTGAACCATGGAGGAATAAATCATATGAGGTAGATACCATGGTAGACTAGATCTATATGAGGGAATTTTGTGACAACTGCAGTCATACATGATTACTCAACGAATTTCTACCTTGTCCCGAATATTTCCTCTTGGATTCATACTACTTGCGCGCAATATTCGAATATGTTTCGATTAGATTATGGAGCCAGTGTTTATTCTTATTTTAACCCATTAACGCCCACACGCAGAATTTCATGAAGAATTGAGTTGCATGCATTGGCTTGAACCATCAAAAATAATTGGTATTATACGTCATATTATTCATCATCATAACATTATTTCATTACGCAACTGATCAAGTAATCTTTCCAAGATGCGATCAATTCAACCGAATTTGAAGTCGAAGTTTTTGAAGTACAAGTGTTACATGGCATCCTGGAAAATTTTGTTGTCGAATGACAATTTACAGAATGAAATTGATAATATTGCTTGAAGTGCTATGTTTTGGACATTTCTCACTAAAAAGAATCTAATTGTCGATTCTGTTAGTTTATGTTAAGACAACAATTTAGAGAATGTTATTTTTCGGGATGTGACCTGTCCTCAGATGCGAAATGAAAAATACATGTTGACTGCCTCATGAAGGAGAGCATCCCAACGTTTGTATCTTAAAGTATGCTAACTCTCCCTCGCATGTTTTTTATCGTCTGTTGCAGTTTTATGCGTCCAGCTTTTTGTAACGCTTCTAAAACTACTTTCTCGTGTTCAAAATGAGCTTTACGTATCATAGGTGACTGTTGATACATCAGTGAGACTTAGTTTGCCTCAGGAGATAGCACTTACAAGAAAATCTTTAGTGATATTGTCTTGAATCCATCCCATCCACTTCGTGAATTTTCTCTCAACAGTGACTTTATTACCACCAAGAATATGTACAGATTGAAACGTCCTAAGACGAAGATTGAACGCTTCTCATTTGGCCACATTGTTAAAGGAGCATATAGAAAGCTCCTGGGATAATCATTCAATTTGAAGTGACAATCTTTCAAGTAGTTTTTGAAGTGATTTGTGGCATTTTGTCTTTGTAAGGTTGTACTGCATCGTTCTCCAAATATAAATTTTCATGCTCCTGAAAATAATGTAACCGGTTTCAAGTGGCAAAGGGAACAGAAATATCGTTTTTCAAAATGACCTTTTTTAGGATAGTCAGCACTAGGATGACAATAGTTTTCTACAATCTAGATCTCCCAGTGAGAGTGACATGTTTGACACACCACGAATGGCCTTAAACACGAAACTAGTAAGTGAACCAATGGAAATCATTGGTACCAATGGAAATCTTTCCAAAATCCTGTTAATGAAATTATGTCTGCGAAAAATGGCTATCAACAAAATCCAACGAATAAAATTCAAAGCTTTCTACGTAGAAAACACAGTAAGAAAGCCTGTGACCACGCGCATTTGATCGTAATACAGTTGAGGATTGTTTTAAAGCCATATGTCGGTGCCCCTTTAAGAACTCTCTAGATAACAATTTCTTATTTTAAGAGCAGCATCGCATCCTATTAAATTCTGTTTTTTTCTATGAACTTCGCGTTTGTCATTCATTGGGTTGCATTTTGTTGCCATTCTTGTTTAGAATATAAAACATGATGCTTTTTGACTGCAGCAGTTTGTATCGTTGTCTGCAATTGGCCAGCCTTCTAAATGAATCGACAACCTCAAGAACTGCTTTGAACTGTCAAATAGAGTACCTAAAATGTCGACACCATGCTATTCATAAGTTTCTATTTCATGCGTTGGATCTAATCCGCTAAGCCCACGCCAAATATTAGACACCCGCCACTTTTCATAGTCTGATTTCTGACTATGGATCAAACTGTCATTCCATCTACCGAATGTCACTGCAAACCTATACTCGCACGATGATGTTTCACATGATTATGAGTCAGACGTGTACATGGATCATCCTGAAAAGACTTCGTGTGATCGTGATGACAGCTTCAACTAACTTACTTCGCCTGGCTTCCACCCTATCGTCGTTTGGAAGTGCTGTAAACTTTCTTAGAAGCAAGGGCATCCTTCATTTGGTCCTCCTTCATAGGAAAGAAGCGATGAAGGTGCCTTAGATTAGATAATTGGAGTTTTTATCAGTATTGGGGGTCAATATTTTGATTTCGAGAAAATAGATTAGTGGCGGGGTTTAACAGAAAAGATCTCGCACGTTTGTGTATATCATAATCCTTTATGTTGTTGGCATCAATTCAGTCTTCGCATTCGCTACTCTAGCGATCCATGGATAGACAGTAGGAGTATTGGTTTGTTTGCATTCATGTGTTCTCACTTTAATTAAAACTTCGAGAACCACTGAACGGTTATTAACAGGGTTTGAAAATACTTGACTTGTTTAAAAACATCTTCAAGCACACGGGCTTAAGCCATGATTAGAAATATCATTTTATACACAGTTTTAAAAAGTGTTCTTTTTGTCCCCTTGACAATGTAGCTATTCAATCAATATTAGAAGCTTAATTTCATTTATAAATAAGGCGCAACATAATCGTGTCTCACTCTAGAATGACGATTGTACAAGGTTGTGAATGTGCATTTTCTAACTACCAAATCCACACAAACATTCGAGAAGAACTCGTATGAACCAGTTAACATTATGAAAGTCAACAAGTAAATTTTGATATCGTGCGTCATGTTGGAAAAATTGCAAGCAATCGAACAAGAAGTTGTCATGCCAAAAACTTGTTTTAAAATCATTTAAAACAATCTATGTTTTCACCGCAAAACAGGCAATGTTTTTATATTGCGATCCCTTTATTCCAAAGGTTCTCGGTTCGATTCCGCTCTTGGTCTCTCCTTCGACTAAGTAGTCAATGGGCACCTGACCTACCTTAAGCTAGGTAGTTAATAAGATGCCAACCACCCAAATACTACCAAACAGTGGCGGTATCTTACCTCAGCTTCACGTGTGCATGGATGGGCTTTTGCGTGTATGCCTATCATGAAAGCTTTAATATTAACCCGGCATTGGTCTGAACCCAGGTCTTCAGGATGCTGAGTGAACTCTGCAATATGGTAATAACTGCGGCGATCCGGAACATCATCCAGTACATCTACGTGTAAGTGGTGTACTGTAGTGTTTCTGGAAGGCCTGATAAATTTGTATCTGTCTAAGTGTATTTCCTGTTCAGCATATGCCAGTGTTTGTTCAAATTTTGTGAACTATTTCGACAGATTCACATTTTTGTATCCGATTTTCATTGGATTTTCAATAATGCTTGGCATGAAGAGAAAACAACAATTAATGACATTGTTCTGAAAAAGTCATCCTTTTGTTTTGCAGCGTCAAACAATTTCAGAAATTAATTCCTAGCAAAGAGGTAAGAGATCATTTGAGACTAAAACTTAAATACAATTTGCTATGTTTTTAACAGTTAACGTTTCGAATCTTAAATTATAAAAAGTACATCAGAAACCTTCGAATTTCTGATAAACTCCTTAACTTTACTTCCTTCTAGGGTGGGAGGATGAATGGGATCATGTCCTAGGTTCAAATTTCAGGATCATATTTAGTAGGAGCCTCTGAAATGAATCTTGTTTGTCCGATCACGTAAAAATCAGTGGAAAACGACCCCGAAAAACTCACCCTGTCCTGTCATGTTGTAGGTCAAAGTAGACCCTTTAGAATTATGAGCGATATGATGACAAGCTTCAATTATAACCTTGCGTAAATCGATTGTACTGCACTTTCTGAATTTTGACAGATCTATTTATGGCCTCTGTTCTGAGTCCTTTCTATATTCACTGATACACATTTCTATATTCACTGAAATACATAGAATAGGGGTCAGCATAAAACCAATTGTCAAAATAATTTTCTCTAGTGTCAAAATAATGTTCTCTAGTGACAATATTTTCACATCCACTGTTTGTCTTCTCTAGACAGAAGTCTCATAGATAAGCATTTTTTGTAAGCAATTAGTTAAATAATGGTGGTACTTTTAAGTCATCTGACTCACATCCCTCATAGTAATCGGCCTATTTTGTATGAGCCAGACCAAAATACCAATGCGTTAGACATACAATCGAGAGCGGCACAATTGTGTTGCACATCGAATATATTTTTTGTTATTTTCTAATTTGGCGAAATTTTACTTTTATATGAAGGGTTTTGAATGCAAAACGTGAAAATCGCCACGTTGGTCATTTTAAGAAAACCAAGATTTTTTTTACTGTGTCGAAAATATCAGACGGCTGAACAGTATATCGGCTGCTAATAACTGAGCACCATATCAAGGACAGATTTGTAACATAATTTAAAATGATCTGTTCGTCATTTCACCTACACAAAAATATATATTGTTAGGTAGACTGATGATGGTAAATCAATTCTTTCAGGCGAGAGGCGAGTCATGTGCTTATAGATTTTCCGCTATACATATACGTGCAGTTTGATTGAGATTAAATTTACTGACCAAGAAATTTTAATTGTTCAGAACATCTTTTGGTTTCAATTCAAAGAAGTTGAAACTTCAATTTATAAAAACCTAATCATTTCCTTCTCAATTAGAACTCAAAGCCAAATGATACGACTACTCACTCGGGAGACCGACACAACCTTCTCAATCCAATTTTCAGCAACAAGAAATCCAACATCCTCGAAGTCATCCTCCTCTCCCTTCCAGAAACACTTAAATTGCTGGTTCTTCCCTTTATGATATATTTTATGCAATGCAACTATTAATTGCTTCAACTAAAAAATGCAAAAGTTGAAAAGGATAAAACTGCCTTTTGAAATATCAGAATTATCAGCATATGAAGGAAAATTGAATGCACCTTATCCATTTTCAGTTGGAACTTCGATCGAGGCGCTCGACAATTCAGCATTTGCAGGACGTCATCAGCACAAAACGTCGTTTACTCCTTAAAAGTAATAATAGCGTTTATATATTTATTTATCAGCTTGGAAGATCTCACCATGAAATTTCCTTTACAGATCGTGGTTCTCTTCAGAATCTTCGATGTGCTAACGCAGAGACAGATAACCGCATATTGACAATGAGAGGTCGAACGCAGCGGTACCGAGATCAGTGCACGAAGCTGTCCGTCTATTTAGAAAAGAAAAAAGAGGAAAGGGAGCTCATTATTCGATCTTTAGAGGAGAAGAGAAAAGAATATGTGCAAGGAGCGGTTTGCACTTTGTTCAGAGTAAGCCCGGTGAGTTGTTTTAAAAAATGATTGAATGTTGATGTTTTATAGTTTAAAAATGTTTGAAGATGTCTAAAAGTTTATTCAAAAATCAATTGCAGGTATGTGCTTGTCCCGGTTTTGCCGAATGAGTTTGTTGATATGATAATAGAAATTCTTCATTCTGTGACTGTACGTCGACCGCCTTCCAATCTTTATTTCCGGTAGTGTCCAAATCGAAACAATCACATACCTGGGCGTAGAAAATGTCGATGCGACTCTATTTGTGCTCATACCCGCCACTCCAAAATCTGATTTGGCCCATAAGATCAGAGAAAGTGACTTCAAGGACTTTCAAGGAAAGTGACTTGAAAATTCGTAAAAATGATGTAATACTCAGAAACGTATCGAGATCCGTGCACGGCAATTCGCTCCCCGTTCCTTAATTTTTAAAGTATTGGTCAGAGTTTCGTGAAAATGACATCAGAACATGTTTTCCATGTGTTTCTATGGTTACCTCCCATAAAACTTCTCGGGATGTCGCGAGGACAGTCCGAAATATGAGTTTTTTCAATTTTTAGGATTTAGATCATTTCTCAGTGAAAATTGTCTGTCAGCATGATAATGACAATCTTAACAATTTTTCATCGATGATGTAAAAAATTTAAGACATTAGTGGTTGTGCATACAGCCATCTTGCTTGTTTTACCAGCTTTACCTTCTGATATCTGATCATCTTAAAATTGTTAATCCTTAAGCTTGTCTGTTGGTTAGTAAACCACTTATAAAAGTTAATTTAGTTACATGAATATAAGGATCTTATCTTTTACTTTATAGGTGTGGTCAGCCTCAACTTCATAAGTTGCTTACTGACCACAAGAAATAGATAGATGTCCTTAAAGAGTCTCAATTTAGATGTCAAAATAGTTATAAAATGTGCTGTGGAGTCACGTTTGATTACTTGAGGTGCTAATAAGATTGGTTTGCGCTGTGTCTGAAACATAACTCAAAACTATTTATCATTATTTAAAACTACATGTACTTAGATATTCTCACAAAAGTGATGGTTTTACTATACCTGTGAAATGATGATATTTTACTAGTGCAAGTTACTTCAAATGACATTATAAGAACAAAGGACTACGTGAAGTTTGTTAACAGTGTGGAGATGATTTGGTTCGACATAACTGAGTGTGCATTTAAAATGTAGTATAATTGCAATGGTACTTGTAAATCGATTAATTTGCCTGAAGATGAAGTGCATTTGTCTCGTTCGAAAATATAGTGAAAAGTAAACGAAAGCTTGATAGATGTAGCGTTTATTTTTTTAAATAAAGGGACCACAGCAACTCTCATTTCCCGCATGGATTCGGTCAAAGAACATAATGAGCTAGAAATATCATATTCATGAAAGTTGAAAATACGTACATCACGTAGGTTTTGTCCTTTGACCAGTTTTCTAGGTGTAGGCCTAGCTACAATTTCTTTGTATTGGAATTAAACAAATCGCGTCATTTAACTCAAGTTTTACAGAATTTATGCATTTAGCATTGCTGACACGCAACGGAAGATTTGTGGAATCAGTGAACTATAATCTTCATATCTTGCGTAGATTACCATAATCTGATGCTACTGATTTATCTCATTCAGTAACATGTTAAACCTGCATTGTCTGTAAGTTAAAGAAACTCATGCGTCAACATGAAACTAAACGGACTAATATGTCAACGCAATCTACTGGACAGATTCATTATCATGAAAATGAGCCTAACGGATGCGAATACGGCAAAAGCGGAGGTGGGTGTGACCTCGAGAGGTTAGGTTTGCATCCAAATATGCTGTGCAACTGAATCACTTGCGAACTTAATTCTAGTACTAAATTACTAAAGTATAATACACGTTCATAACAAGCGGATTACCCAAAATTCGTTAAAATCTTATCCCTTATTGTGCTTTCCAATGCATAAGCTCTGTTACTTGAATTGTAGGGCCTACTATCTTTTTTTCAAACAAAATATGAAAATTTCTATTTATACAGGCATTTCTTAAAAGTAGGTTTAAGAAAGCTTGAAGTGTCTCTGCTTTCTCTTAATTAATATCTTCAGAAGTTTTGTCGTCAAAACCGTTTGTATTGAAGTCATCTTAGCATTATATCAACATTTTCCTACCTTTGTTGAGATAACTGATTAAATATTGAAAAATACCACACTTTTCACAGTTCTGATTCAATTTCTTCAACAGTTCTGATTCACAACATCCTCTACCGCCGTAGCCGTCGGACGCATTCATGTGTTGCTCGTACAGGTTGTCAGCGCAGCAAGGCAAATTCATGTTTTTGACACTCTACGCTTGTTTTTTCTCGTCGATCTTTACGTCTTTCGATTCGGAAACTCTTGCGCTATCCAGCGATGTCCTTCGCTTAAATGGTTTCCGCAACCCTGCTCTGCAATTAGCGTTTTTTTCAATTTTTAAGTTGTCCATCAATTAGTCAGCATTCCTGCTTTCCACTCTGCATTCATCTTGCCTCCCATTCCCATGACGTCATCCCCACGAATCACCTACGCGCGGTCCACTCTTCTGCAGCTGAGAGGAAACTACCGCCTGCCTCGCAAACAAAGACGCGCTCTCTGGTTCCATCGCCTCCTTCTTCCCAAAGCGATAATTACATCATCGAATTCCTGCCAACAGCCAACTTCTCCCTACTCATCCCCGACCGCCAGCACCAATGCTGTGACCAACGGACACGTGAAGTTACGCAAGCCGAAATCCCCACAATATCAAGCCCCATCTATTCTTGTGTTCAACGCGAGGTCTCTTTTTAACAAACTTGACGATCTTCTTATTAGAACCTCAAAATTCGACGCGGACGTTGTAGTGATTACGGAATCCTGGCTTGACTCGAACATCTCTGATCATGCCGTCTCACTTCCAGGATACGAATTGGTTCGACAAGATCGTGATTCAAACGGAGGAGGTATTGTGTGTTACTGTAAATCACATCTGAAGATTTCTACTGTAAGTAATACCCATGTTTCTTCTTTCAAAACAAACATTCTTTGTATTTGCATGGACAACTTTGATTTGACTTTATGTGCTATTTATCATCCTTACTGGGGTAAAGTCGCTGCACATTCATTAGTTTTGGACTTCGTTCAAGAATTGATAGATAACAGTGAAACCAGTCATTTTATGATTGTTGGTGACATCAATGATTTGAGACTTTATATTGATGATTTCTTTGCTTTGAATAACTTGAAACAGCTTGTTAATGTATCTACGAGAGGTCGTAACACTCTTGACATTGTTGCCACGAATATGCCTAAAAAATTTATGTCCCCTCATTGTATTTCGCCATTGGGACGTTCAGATCACAAAGGCATTTTTCTTAATAAATCAAGTGTGATTTCTGTTATCACCAGGAAAGTTAAGGTCCGGTATTTCTCTCCATCATCTTTCGCTGCATGTTATCGTTATCTATCTTCGGTTGATTGGGATGATTTCTTTCTTCATGTGGATGATGTGAATGTTGCTGTTGACCATTTTCACATGTTCCTTCGCTATGTTTTTCTTCTCTACTCGACTGAACGAACCGTCCGTATGAGAAATGTTGATCCTGTTTGGCTGACCCCTACCCTGAAACTCTTGTCTGATGATCGTGACCGTGCGCTCTCTAAAGGGAATTATCCTAAGTATCTTCAGCTTAGAGAGAAATTTCGTAACTCTGTGCTTTCCGCCAAATTCCAGCATTTCTCTCATTTGACGTCTGACTCGACCTCCGACAGATGGAAATGTATCAATGCTCAAATAGCTGGCAAAAAACAACAATCGGCTTTTGACTTCGCTGATGTCATCAATCTTAATGATTACTTTCAGCGTGCATTTTCTCCTCCCGACATTCATCTCTTTAGTGATTCACGTCCTTTAACCAAACCCACCCCGTTTCGAGTCACTGAATCCTTGGTTGTCAATATGATTAAAAAATGCAAATCGAACTCTGTTGGTCCGGATGAAATTCCCGGATTCTTTTTCAGATCTTTCATCGATGTACTTGCTCTGCCTCTTACAAGACTTTACAATCAGTGTCTTCAAAGCGGCGTTTTCCCCAACCTCTGGAAATGTGCGAACATCACTCCGATTCCAAAGGGCACAAATGACCACAGACCCATCTCCATCCTACCCTTTTTGAGTAAAGTTCTGGAGCGGCTTATCAGAGACCATGTCCTATTACCTTCATTTAATCATCATTTTAACAACAGACAGTTCGGGTTCATTTCAAACGGTCTTGGTGGTTGCACCAATGCTTTGGTAGCCATTCGACTTTCCATCATTGAACACATCACTAAGAACGCAACTCATTATGCGAAACTTCTCGCCGTCGATTTTCGTAAAGCGTTTGATTCAGTTAGTCATTCCCTAATCCTCCATAGTCTCAAGACAAACTTCGCCTGTGACCCCTTCACGATTAAATTCATACAAAGCTTCCTCAGCAGTCGTTTTCAGCGTGTTTCCACGAGTGGCCTCGTAGCTCCATGGAAAGAGATCCATAGTGGTGTCCCCCAGGGTTCCATTCTTGGCCCCATCCTTTTCATCACCCTGATTGATGACCTTCCCGTTTTGCACCTTACTGGGGTAAAGTCGCTGCACATTCATTAGTTTTGGACTTCGTTCAAGAATTGATAGATAACAGTGAAACCAGTCATTTTATGATTGTTGGTGACATCAATGATTTGAGACTTTATATTGATGATTTCTTTGCTTTGAATAACTTGAAACAGCTTGTTAATGTATCTACGAGAGGTCGTAACACTCTTGACATTGTTGCCACGAATATGCCTAAAAAATTTATGTCCCCTCATTGTATTTCGCCATTGGGACGTTCAGATCACAAAGGCATTTTTCTTAATAAATCAAGTGTGATTTCTGTTATCACCAGGAAAGTTAAGGTCCGGTATTTCTCTCCATCATCTTTCGCTGCATGTTATCGTTATCTATCTTCGGTTGATTGGGATGATTTCTTTCTTCATGTGGATGATGTGAATGTTGCTGTTGACCATTTTCACATGTTCCTTCGCTATGTTTTTCTTCTCTACTCGACTGAACGAACCGTCCGTATGAGAAATGTTGATCCTGTTTGGCTGACCCCTACCCTGAAACTCTTGTCTGATGATCGTGACCGTGCGCTCTCTAAAGGGAATTATCCTAAGTATCTTCAGCTTAGAGAGAAATTTCGTAACTCTGTGCTTTCCGCCAAATTCCAGCATTTCTCTCATTTGACGTCTGACTCGACCTCCGACAGATGGAAATGTATCAATGCTCAAATAGCTGGCAAAAAACAACAATCGGCTTTTGACTTCGCTGATGTCATCAATCTTAATGATTACTTTCAGCGTGCATTTTCTCCTCCCGACATTCATCTCTTTAGTGATTCACGTCCTTTAACCAAACCCACCCCGTTTCGAGTCACTGAATCCTTGGTTGTCAATATGATTAAAAAATGCAAATCGAACTCTGTTGGTCCGGATGAAATTCCCGGATTCTTTTTCAGATCTTTCATCGATGTACTTGCTCTGCCTCTTACAAGACTTTACAATCAGTGTCTTCAAAGCGGCGTTTTCCCCAACCTCTGGAAATGTGCGAACATCACTTCCGATTCCAAAGGGCACAAATGACCACAGACCCATCTCCATCCTACCCTTTTTGAGTAAAGTTCTGGAGCGGCTTATCAGAGACCATGTCCTATTACCTTCATTTAATCATCATTTTAACAACAGACAGTTCGGGTTCATTTCAAACGGTCTTGGTGGTTGCACCAATGCTTTGGTAGCCATTCGACTTTCCATCATTGAACACATCACTAAGAACGCAACTCATTATGCGAAACTTCTCGCCGTCGATTTTCGTAAAGCGTTTGATTCAGTTAGTCATTCCCTAATCCTCCATAGTCTCAAGACAAACTTCGCCTGTGACCCCTTCACGATTAAATTCATACAAAGCTTCCTCAGCAGTCGTTTTCAGCGTGTTTCCACGAGTGGCCTCGTAGCTCCATGGAAAGAGATCCATAGTGGTGTCCCCCAGGGTTCCATTCTTGGCCCCATCCTTTTCATCACCCTGATTGATGACCTTCCCGTTTTGCAGGATACGAAAGTTGTTGTGTATGCGGATGATGTCACGTTGATTTTTTTGGGCGATGAGAATGCTGTTGATACTTTTCAGAATGTTGTGAATGTCTTCAGTGATTGGTGCGATGAGAAAAAGCTTACGATAAACTCGGAGAAAACAAAATGCATGACTGTCGCTCGAAAGCTGCGCACTCCGCCAAATTGCCCTGTCCTTATCAACAATAAACCAATCGAGCATGTGAATTATATTAAGATTCTTGGTGTGTTTTTTTCTGATGATGCGAAATGGGACTTACAATTCTCTTCCCTGTACAGCAGATGTTGTCGCTCTATGTCAGTTGTAAAACGCTTGCGAAACAACCATAACTCAGGAAATGTATTGTGGCAGGCTTACATAAGTTTCGTTTATTGTCAAATTGCTTTTTGCTGGCCTGTTATCTGCGATATCAACAGCAACTCCTTCCGTAAACTTGAACAACTTCATCGCATGGCCATGAAATGGTCTGGTTTTTCTTGTAAGTCGAGTCTCATCGATATGCTCGACAAGTGTTGTGCAAAGCTAATCAAGAAAATTGCAAGCCAAAAGGACATTCATCCCCTTGCTGATTTTTTTGTCACTCGTTCCCATGCTGCTAACGTGCGGAACCCCCGTATGTTACTCCCTTTCCGAAGACGTTCGGCCATGTATAACAAATCTTTTGTTAAGTACTGTGTTCACTCATGATTTGTCTTTCTGTACATATTGTCATTACCGCCATTTGTTTTTGACAAATAAAGAATTATTATTATTATTATTATTTAAAAAATTGATCTAATCGATGCAAGGGACAAAGTATAACAATGAAATCAGGAATGAGAGCCTTCCGATTTTTTAATTTTAGTCTTGGTAATATCTCACGCATTTGAGTCGCTCCATTCGGCAGTTGGGTGAGTGAGCATCCCTGAGCAATGATGACCAAAAAATAATTCAAAAATTTTTCAGTAAATTAAATTATTAAAATTTAAAATTAAATCATATCAAATTTGATATTGACAATTCCGAATTTGAAGTTGACTATTCCGAAATTGAAATTGATTATTCCGAATTTGATGTTGAAAAGGTATAGAAATTAGACCCAGGGTTCCTGAACGCACAGTTTCCTTTCAACAGTTTAGGTCATGATTTCTTCAGGATATCAATGATGATGTTAATATTGTCAATCAATTTATTCTGAGAGCATTAATTTCTGTCAAACACGATAGATTTGAAACCATGTGTTTCTGGTCTTGTCCATTTCTTAAATTAGTTTCACATCCTCGTGCTCTTTGTAGGCAGTCAGCAGATTACATCCCTACCGTAGGCCAAACGTGCGTCACACTACGTCGCTATGCGTCGATGATGGCTATATGAGATTGATTAATACGCTCACAGGTAGATGCCTGCATGTCTTCAAATGTCTTGAATGCGTGACAAATGAAATTATTTGGTATATCAAATTATCACCAAATAAACATGCAATGTGCGAAATGGTCGCCGATCATTCTCAAACGAATCTATCAGTGAAATGTGTCGTCGGCGGAAAATGATGAAAACTTTTCAGCCATGTTGGTACGACACATTTCGAAGATTATCATTTTCGAAAGAGAAGGAAAATGCTTTTGTTGGGTCCATGCGAAGAATGCTGTTCTGCTCGGGAGAAATCTGTCTGCGCTACAAATAGTCTCTCCTGAGATGCCATGCGATTGAGCAAGGTTTCATCAAAAATCTTTGAAACAATATAGGCCCACTATTTCAAAATATAAAAATGATTTTTACTAGTAGTAAATATGTCATCCGACCTTAAGAGTGGTTATCTAGCTAATATTGATGTCACGAATCGCTTCTTGATTGTACTCAAACCGAAGTACATGTTTTTAGGAGTTGTTGTCCAACAGGCAGAATACCTTCGCTAAAGATGCTAGAATTGCAGCAATTTTTGTGGTCGGAAATATGAGTCGTGTTGTAGGCCTACATGTATTTTGAGATACTAAAATGATGCGCATGACATGGATGGAAAGCTTCTGATTCACAAACCATTCCATGATGAAATTCATATTTATGTCTTCTGATCATGATGTTAGAGAGTAAATTATCAGAGTTGCAGTGGAAATAGGAATTCCCATATGGTGTAGTAAGGTTATAGCATTTTAGGATGTGAATGCTAGCTGGGTAGATTTGGAAAGTGATACCGCAATCATAACGTAAATCAGGTACATGTATTTATGTCATCAGTCAATTCTATGCTCAATGGAAGACATAACATCAACATATAAGTAGCAGATAATTTATGTACTATGCTAACATGTTCAGTATAATGTAATGAATTCATGCGTTGTATGGGCTTCTCACAGGATTTCTATAGAGAATTCATGTGGTGTGGGACAGCAATGGGATTGAAAATTCGCGTCCATCGATAACTTTGCAAGTTATATAGTCTATATAGACTGTCTGTTTATTACAGGGTCGTGCTTGGACGGAAGTTTGTGGTGTGAAAATTCCTTCGGTAACTACGAATGACTACCACAGTAAGTTCCCTCCTATCGTATTTTGATCATCACTTATTGCTGAAACATATATTTGCGCATTTGTAATGAATATGTCTCAGAAATTGTATGCTCTGACATGCTAGGTGCTTCAAAAGCACATTAATACGTGCATTTCACAACGTGGCAATTCAACAACAGCGGACAGTCAAGTAAATCTAAGATTGAATAAGCACTTTGATAATACCTGACTAATCCTCACATAAATGGCAGAAACGTTACATAAACCAGAAATACTGGGAGACCGAATGTGTGCATGAGGGGAAGTCTTTGGTCATTAGTATCAAGGAGATTACAGATTTAATGAAGTTGTTGGTGAGGCAAAATTCTTAGTCTTCAATTCCTTTGATCTTATCTGGAAGTTTTATCATATCTTTGCTGAAAACTTATCATTATTATATGTATACAGTAGTTTGTTTCATTTTCCATGACTTCAGGATTATGCTTTTCCTTGCATCCTCAAGTTCTTCGTGTCTGTTGATCATCCCATTCACAACGAAGAAATGATCGAAAAATTACAATGCGCAATTTGAAAAGATCAGGAAATGAATCGGCTATTTCATGATACAGGTATAGCCGTTATTTTCACAAAGTTAATTTTTTATGACTAAATATTATTAATTAATATGTCTTTCAACGCACAAAAAACTTTTCACACACTATCTCATAAGTTATTCCTTGGTGCTCCCTTTGCCATTTCTGTCAAATAAGAATCATTCGTTTTCTTTGCATTTTGATCTTTTGGGTGGATTAGATTTTTGAAACTTTCGTTTCCATGCTTCTCCCGATTTCTCTATCACTTTCATTTTGATTCCATGGTTTTTTATTGTTTTTTCATATTCTCTTTTCAATACTGAATCAAAATGAAAGTGATAGAGAAATCGGGAGAAGCATGGAAGCGTAAAATGCAAAAATCTAATCCATCCAAAGGAGAAAAATCCAAGGAAAAATAAACGAATGCTTATTGTGTGACAATAATGGCAAAGGGAGATGTGATGACCAAGGATTAACATATGAGATAGTCTGTCAAAGTTCCAGAGGATTTTACATCGGAGAGACAGCAAGAACGGCAAAGTTAAGAGGAAATGAACACTGGAAATAACTACAAGGGCGAAAATTATTACAATGGGTCAGTATTATGGAGACATTGCGAGGAAAGGCATGATTACAATGAATGTGAGGTATGCGCATTACAACAACGCCATGGAGAGAGACAGATAGCAGAAGCGGTTGACGTAGGAACAGTTCAGAAGCAACAGTTCAACATCAATTATGAATACGAAAACAGAATGGAATCAAGAGAGTGTGCAGTTGCAACTACAATAGAACCCACTTATAACGTACTTCAAGGGACCTAAAAAATTGGTACGTTATATCCGAGGTATGTTGTATCTGAGGTGTGCAAGAACAAGCTGTATAAGAAGTATTGAAGCCTACTTCTGCACCAAATTAAGTTGTCAATTGCAATAGTAAGGTCCTATCCATCATGACCAGCTAATTCTCACTGTGCATCACCATAAATACATGTACATGTAATGTACATTTATTTGTATGCCCTGGCCCTACATGTATGATCATGCCTACTCGAGAAAACAGCATAGTGTCTTAACAATTCTCTATTATGTAAGAAAAAATATGCAATATTCTGAACATGAATCTAAAAATCTGAATGACTAAAAAAAACAATGTAAACAGCGCAGTGACGCGTTAAGAAGACACCATCACAGACAATGTCTTAATTCCAGTTCACTTCTATCGTTTGCTCATTGAAAGGATTCGACACTCAAAAGTTGTCCTCCTCCGAGCCAATGACAAGAGCTGTTGCTGCCATCATCAAACGCAGCAAGTTATTGTAGAATCGTGTCAGCTTCGTTTCGATGATTCAGAATACTTAAGTACTTTTTCATCCCTAAGTACGTTGTAAAAAAATCAAAATTTGCTCTGTGGACCCTTGAAAAGAGTTCGCTATATCCGAGTAGTACGTTATATCCGAGTACGTTATAATCGAGGCATTTTATATAGACATAATAGGAATTTTTGTCCGTGCTTGCAAGAGGAGTACGTTATATCCGAGAGTTCGTTATAACCGAGTCCGTTATAAGTGGGTTCTACTGTATTAGTAAAAGTTAATTTTCAGCACTTAAATATGCTGAGACCTAATTTATATTTCTTCGATTTTTGTAATGTCTGTGCTTGACCTTCTATGATTTCAAATGATTTAGCATTTGATTTCATTATATAGATAGTAGGATTTATTTCAATGCTTTTGTACTAAGTGGCCCTTCGGGAATGGACAGCTCGGTGGACACAGGACTGCCGCCTACAGCAGTACATCCCTAGCCGACGAAGAATCCTCCTGGATGCGATCTTCCACGGGCTGCCTGGGTCCAGCTGAATCGGTTAAGAACGGGACATGGCCGATTCAGAGAATTCCTGTATTGGATTAGACTGCCGAAATCCAATTTATGCGTCTGTGGCGATGCTGTGCAAACACCAGACCACATCTTGTATCGAACATTTGACTCTCGGAGTAACTTGGCTACCGTGGATGACAACTTTCGTCAATGGCTTCTGAGTGCTGAACTTTTCTTTTGATTCTGACTGTTTTTGTGATTATATAGCCATGTCGGACCGGCGAAATGGATTTAGTATTATAATTTCAGTGCGTTAAAAGACTTACATTAGAATTATTATTTAATTTGATTCAGTAATGATTTCTGAGTCTTTCTTTGCAAATTGCGTTCAAAAAACAAAAAATAATTTTCATGATAAAGAAACTTCTAGTTCAGAATTAAGAAGTAGACCTGGATTGAATGACTTTCTCCTAGTTGGATAAAATACATTGCATTCTTATAATCATTTTCTCAATATTTGCTGTGACTAGGATGTAACAGAGTGAATTAATTGTAATTGAATAAATGTAGCAATCCATCGAATTGGTCGAAATCCACACATTCGGTGCAACGGTCGAGAACCTGTGCAAACAGAAATAACCGATGCTTCGATGTACCGCGCACAAACCTACTTAAATACAAATACCTTCGAAATCAAATAGAAGACACATCACTTCATCACGGCTTCCAGTCAGTAGAGTGTACTATGTAGGCTTTGTGTTGCATACTGGTAGACTCAAAATACGAAGTTCTACCGACCATGTCAGACAAGAGATTGATTTATGAACGATGAATTATCATGAAAATAGTTGTCGCACTACCTATAACGCAGTTGCAGACTCTAAATGTCTATTCAGAATATTATCATATTTCCGTGATGCTTCTAAATTCATTCCACGGTATTCATACGTATTTTCAACTTCGGATCGAAAATCTTCTACCCTTCTCAATCTAGGAAATTAGCTGGAAAAACAGTACGCACATGTCCCTTGCTTTACAATGATCTGTACAAATCGAAGTTAACTTAGGACTTGTTTTATATAAACTATCATCAATTTACATATTTACGCTAGCATATGTCTCGTCTCTGTGTTAGTCTGAACTTTAGGTAAGCAATTCAATTCTTAGCTGTGAAAGCACTTAGTTGTTTCTTAGCATTAAAACTTTGAAAGGAAACTACGTCAGACGATAATTTACATTTAGGTTTCTAAAGCAAGTTTCAGATCAGCTTCAAATTCAAATCAAGAATTTAGTCGCTGTGTAGTCTTTCAGTTTTCCTAAGCTCGTTCCTACCTAGTTTGTAATCGATCATTCTAGCGTAGCAGATTGATGAGAGCTGGTGAAAGGTGCTTCTCGTTGACATTACTCTATAGTGAACATCGCATTGTTTTTCTCTTATAAAATAGCGGATGGTCGAGAATCCCTCAATAGTAAAAAGCTTGCCTTGCTGAACTCTGAGAGTATAGTCATAACCTTATGATAATTAATCAACTAACGGCCGTGAGTATCAAGATGGATTTTTAAGTTATTATGTGATGTAAAAATCCTGAGTATAAAGCGGTCATATCAGTTCTGTTGAAGACTAAATGAACAATTTTCTAACAACTTTCGGATCTTGCACTTGGTTTTTGGTAGAGCTTTGAAGAGACATTGTGTAAAGTTGAGACATTGCAGGCAATATAATACAGCAGACGATCAGCGAGACGAGAAGTCAAAAAAGGCATTGCCCGCCACGGAAAGCAATGAATGACAGATCGGGAGCCAGATGGGCTCACTATCAACGAATAGCGCCACAAGGTTTAGCTACATGAAGCACTGAGGACTAGGCTGAGGGTCACCGAACTGAGAGTCAGCCTGGCAAGAATTGGTGAACTCCTCCCTGGGGACCCAATTTGTTAGGCCCCAGAAGTGTGCCAGACGCTACGTTCGACGCACCGCGAAATTCAAGCTTAGAAATGTTCCTTGGTGTCTGAAGAAAACGAAAACACCAATGACTGACATTCTAAATGGTGGAATACCCCGACAGACGAACCCTCCAAAAAGTGCACCAGATAGAACATTCAAATGAGGGAGCAGAATCAATTCAGGAGAAAATTCAACAAAGCAAAGATCCGCGTTTGATGTAGGTAGATGCAGTTGCCAAGGAAGCCAAATATCATAAGCTTAGAATATTAGTTCGAGTATCAGAAACAATTAAAAAAACTCCTTCACTTCCCGCGCAGTGCACATCATGACTGTTGATTCAATGAAGGACTTTATGACACATTAATAAATTCTATTCAAACGTAACAGCTATCTAATGTCAACAACTATCAATAGTCATTGAATGGAGTACTTCAATTTAGGTACCTTAACCTACGTCCAATGAAAAGCGATATTCTTTTTCGAATTTTTCATTGCAAAATCAATTCCATGACAAGCCTTGGGCGCTTTTCGTTGGTAGTGAACCCACCTGGCTGCCGCTTTACAAGCGAATGGATAAATATTCGACTATCTAAGCTATTTTCGTCAATGTTTCAAATTCTATATTGCCGATTTTGCTCTTTTGCTAGCCTTACTTTCATGAATGTTCTTCGTGCACGGAGTCAACTGAATATCGTGATGCGTGATGCAGTCACATGATGTAACATTCTGAAGTCGAGTTGACTCAGCTTATTTACACAGTTATGTTGTTGAAAGCAATCACAGTCTTAAAATCCGTGATGTAGTCACAGATCTAGAAAGGGATCTCTTTCTACATCTGTGGATGTAGTATTGAACATCGCATCCGAACAGAAAGTCTGAAACAGGCAAGTGTACCCAAGAATGGATGTGATTTGAATTTTCACAATTCATGCCAACAAGTGTAGGATACTGACTAAAGTGGCTGAAAATTCGCTTAGCAGCATAATGATAACTGAGAACAGGTGCGGATTCAAAGTTCATGCCGATTTGTGTACTGAATTAAGAGTATTGAATCTGTTGAACTTTGATCCTAAGTGCTTGCGATGAATAGATGAGGTGGAATATCCTAACTAGGTCATTCAATTGCGTGTGCATAATGGTTGCAAACCATGAAGAATAGTCTCTAGCAAATCAATTATGCACATCAGTGGACGAATCGGGAACAACTGAGGTTCAAACTTCAGATCTCATTCTCAACTTTTCGAAGTATTTTCAAACATTCGTAAATCAAATAGTCGACGACCACCGATGAAATTGTATTGAATGTGGCTTTCATTATTTCCCAGAATGAAAGCCCTTTTTACATCTGTGATAGTTTTGCATTTGAAATATAGGCTAATGTCGAAGTATTGAATGTCATATTGACTTAGATATTTTTATGTCAATACAGTTTTGTTGATTTACAAATATAAGACCACAAGTGCTGGTCGATCGATTTAATGTCATGCAGTTAACACATCATCAGGACAATTTAAAACAAAAAAACCTCTAAAAACATCAATTCAGAACTTGGCAGACAAAAGGAATTATTTGCAATTGCGTCTAAAGTCACCGAAGTATAATACATTCTAAAACTCAATTCTAAAGACTCATGGGCAATTCATTTTATTTCGGAAACAATTCACTCGTTTTGAAAGTATCGAAGATGGTAGTTAATTTGTAAGTGTCCGTCAAAATGCGATTAAAACACTGAACAGTTTTGTGAGTTTGTTTTTCCTCATTTTGAATAAAAGATAATCGCCAATAAATGCTGTGACCAGAGATGTAACCGGTCGCCGGTCTGGTCTGAAAAATCAGACCGGCCAATACCGGCAGAGACGGTCACATCGGCATAATTTCATCCGGTATGATGTGAGGAAGTGTCCTTCATGTTGAATCCATCATGTCAATCAGTAAATTGTTAATTTTAGCAGCCGTTTTCAAGGCACATTTACATACGGTATGCGCTCTCCTCTAGGCGTGAAAACTTCTGTGCAGGCAATTCTGATATCTATCCGGTACGCACTTTCCCGTTCGATGCTTGATGACTTGATCACGTGCTTTCACCAGCAAGGCGCGCGATCTTCTCAGGTAACAGTGGCTGTTTCTCGGTGCTAGGCATCTTTTGACTTAGTTAGGCCCCTCCAGCTTATTTTTTCCCATTGCACTGCCAATGAAATTCTAGAACTTTTAATTGTTGTGAAAAATTAACATATAAAAATGTAATCACCTATGTCTCTTTCCATTAGGTGTAGTGTATGGGGAACTGAAGGATTTTAATCTGATAACTAAGCTTAGACTACATTTTGCCATACGTCTATGTAAAACAAAATCATGCAGAGTACCGCCACCGTCGTGTCCTTCTAAATCTCTAGCTTGTTGTCGTAAAATGTTACAAAGGTACGTTCAGTAGATGATGCTGCATAGACCTAGCTCTAGACAAAATCAAATTAAGTGTTCCTAGCCTAGGCTAGGAATTGTAACATTCTAACATGTAGCTAGGGCCTGCTAAGCATATAACAGGCAGGTCTATCCCACTATAAAGGACCTATCTGGTACAAGATGGGCCTATATATAAAGGCCTAAATATAGTGCATCACAGGTCTGTACATTATATTAATGCCTACCTACAGCTATACATCAATCTTATGCTTAGTCTACTCTATGAGCCGATAGCCTAGTAGGCTCGCACATCAGGTTTCGGCCTACAGCCTCCATAACTGACCTCACGATAGGTCTATTCGCTTGTAATCTTATGCGGCAGGGTTCGATTTAACTGGTATCGCATCGCAGTTTGCGATGCATTTCTGCCCATATTGCGATGCATCTCGTTAGTGTATCGCAATAAACTGCGATGCAACTGAACTGAGTCTGATTGCATGAATCAATCCTTAGAAATAACGTGGTGCACGCAAGGACTTCTATAAATAACAGGACGCACAACGAGAGATCAGTAGGGAATTTAATGTAGGCTCGTTTTGAGGGAATTCCCTCAAAAAGAGCCTACTAAACATTCTACTCTAGGTAACTTAAAACTAATTTACGAAACTGCGATACAAACATTGCAAGTTGCGATGCGAATGAGATTTGCATCGCAAAAAGTGCGATACATTATCAAAAAATTAAATCGAACCCTGTGCGGTATCAAGTTATAGGCAACAATGTTTAACTCTATATATTCATCGGAAGATCCGGTCGCCCGTCCAATGCCGGACGCCGGTCGCCGGTCCGGTCTGGAATATTCCGGACCGGTTACATCTCTGGCTGTGACAATCAAAATGATGATTGCTCTGAGCATTGGTAGATGAAGAATTTAATACATTGCTTCTGATATTTCTTATAACACTGACACGAAAGCCGTTGTCAATAAAATTGGACACGATTTCTTTGCAAGAGTTTTAAAAAAATATGTCGTTTTTTGAGAGGCGGTTGGCACGTTGCATAAGTGAGCATTTAACAGAAGTTTTGTGCTTAAAAGCAGAAAAGGATTCGTTGAGATCATAAGTGCCAGTGTTGTAATTTTTCAAAGCCCATTCAGTCACAGACTTATCACCATTTCTGTAGACAATAGAAAACGTTCAGAAATTTGTTTTGATTTTCATATTCCTTTTCCGTGGTGAATTTTTCTCGGTAAATAAGTTTTTGACGAAGTCGACAGAATATTTGATGAGATATTTTTGTAATTTACGGCTTCAGCTAGTGGTCTAGCTACTGTCTGAGCTTAGAGCAATAAAGGCGCGTTCACATTAGACCGATATCGATAGCTACAACGACAAATTGAAATAAAATCGCTCTCCATTGGTAACATGGCTGCCGTTCAAATTGGCCCGATTTTCTCAACGATCAATGTCAACAGCAGAGCTCAGCCATAAAATGAAATGTCGTTATCGTGCTAGTGTGAACGTACCTTATGCGTTGCGCTTACTCAAAATAACTAGATGCGGTAGGTTACTAGTGGGCTTGTGAACTTTTGCTCCATTATAAGCGAGACTATTGAGGACCACAAGCGCAAATATTGTTGTATTGACTCTGTTAAGAGCGCTTTATTATCCTCACAACAAATTTCGGTTGAATTTGTCTTCCACAATAATTAATGGGTCTTTGATAGGAAGATCAGTTTTGATATAACGAGAAAATTTAAGGTATCAGAGAAGCAACTTAGTGTGATCTATCTATAATGCAGATCCCATTATATTTGTCTAACTTGGAAGAATGAATATTTGTCGTAGGTAAAATTGCAAATACAGTCAAATGCCGCTTTCAACTTTCGGAAGTGCTTCTTTTATGATCTATTAAAGGCACCGCAATGCCTTTGAATTTTGAACGAACACAATCCTTCAGTTCAGAATTTAAGATATTTGATTTGAATGTGGAGAATTCTTATGAGGAATAATATAGCTTCAAGTGCATAAGTAATTGGTCCATTAGTTGATGATTTGTAAGGTATCATAACTAATGCATTCACAAATGTTGATCAAGATACCGGTGCTCAGAAAAGAATCTGTGCATTTCATCGATGCTCAGTACTCACTCGCTTTACTACTCCACTGATAAATAATCATAGAACTATGAATCGAATATGTACCTTTTAGAACTGTTGCCACTTTTTATGAACTTAATTACTTTGGAAAGTCATGTGGATTAAATATTAGCTTAAGAAAGTACAGGCGACTTGTTGCCTACCATGTGAATAGCTTCACACGAAATAAACATAAATAAATAAATTTAGATCTGCAACTACATGAAATGAAGAAATCAGATGCCATTTTCTGAAACTGTGGAAAAACACCTAGCCATAGAAATATTAATGATAGTCAAATGATATATTTATGAATTTCACCGTCTTTTGTGAACAAGAGACTTGCCTTAATCACTAAAAACACTCAAATGGCCAATAAAAGCTCACCAAATGTATAGGTTTGCCATAATTGCTTACTGTTATAAAGTAAATGTGCATAAGTAAAATCTATTACGGGGTGTCGACAATCCGGTATTTCCAATAGACCCCTGGTAAACCCTCGAAAATGGCCATGACAACGGGAAATTTGAGTAGTGTTTGAATAATTGCTTATTAATAATTGCTTGAGGCCTCGTTGGATGAAGTAGAAATTCGAAAAGCATTGCACTTTATGTTTATAGCAGTAACTTCAATAATTGAAGCATGTTACTAAATTATTGATAATGACTGAGTGTAGGCATTAAATTTAATGTCGGCAATTATTTTCCACGATATTGCAATGCTCTCTCATAAGGCTAACGTGATGTCTATCGCATTTCTTCTATTGGATTTTGCCACAATTTTGATACTTCTTCAGTTGGCTGAATGTGAGCCCATTCGAGTATTTATTTCCGATGACATTTCTTTCGGATTAATCACCTGTATCAGCAATACTCAATTGTTCTTATCCAAATTAATCAGTGATGGAAATAGGATGCTGATATTCATTAAGGCCTATGTGTAGACCTGATTCGAGAATTTGATAACTTTTTTACTCAATTTACTGAATTGAAAACCTAAATAATTGCTGGCTAAATTACAAATATAGATTACATGAAATTGAGTCTGCCATGGTCGTGTAGCAAGCATCTTACTTTAGCAATGAGAACTTGATACCCCGGGGAAAACATTGCTGTTACCCGGGAAAACCCTTGAAATACTCGGGAAAATGAACATCGAAAATCTATCGACACCCTATATTAGCTTTGTTATCTTTTTCATTTTCTCCACAGTCCTCGACTCCAGCGACAGAACTGTAGCTGCTCTCCTCTTCGCCACACTTTTTCTGCGTGCAGTTGTTCGAATTCTTGAAGTGAATCTGCCACGACCTCTGGACACCACTGTTTTCGCTAAAGAACTTCTGACAAGAGATGAAGTTGTTTTTGTTTACCGCCACATTGTATATGTCGTCCAGAGACTTGTCAGTCATGTTACCCGAAAGGATCAGCGCTCACAGAGAGAAGTGGTGCTTTCTGACCTCGTCCATTTCTTAAGCAATCCTCATCTTGGAAAGTAAGTTGTCGAAATGTGTTTTGAATCGTCTTGAATTACTTGCTCGTACCAAACTGTTTATGATACATGGCGATAATACTCATTGATTACTGAACATTGTCAAAGATAGCCAGTGGGTAGCTTATAAGGTGTGATCCCGGTTCTTAGTTGATTTTTTTATAAAATATTAACAAAATGGTCTTAAAGTTCGATTTTGATCAAAAATAAGCAAAATTTAAAAAATAATTTAATTTAATTTTTTTATAAATTTTATTTTTTATTTTCTTAAAAAATTAAATGATATAAATCTTCTCAGCAACTTTTAAACCTTTGCTTCTGTTGAACTTCTAGCCGGAAAAACGATGGCCTCTGACAGTTCGTGGTGACAGTTCGCTGGAGGATATTGATTTTCCAGCTTAAATTTTTACCGAAACATATGGTTTAGGCGTTGCTGAGAAAGTTTCTGTTGATTTAATTTTATTTTGAGACTTTCCCTTGGGCAGTTTTATCAAGGCCATTTTGTCCGTAGATTTCGCAAAAAAATGGCGCACATTATTTTGACTTGACATCGTGATCTCTGATAAGGGTATTCATTTCAATAGTATAGTTGCGTGAAACTGCTTGAAATCAGACAGGGTGCGAATATCACACCGTTCGAACACTTTTACGCATCCAAATATTGATATTCGATTGAAATTCAAGTTTTCACTTCAGTTGAATTATTCGCGAACCTTTCATGTTGTAATCAGTTTAATGCAGTTTAGATTACTAGCAGCATTCATCGAAATTGCTTCGAATAAAGCTTGAGTTTCTAAATCATAATTTTCAACTTCCCGTATGTAAATGCCAAAACATGGCTTCATGAAGCTGTGTAACGATAAGTTGGTGTATTGAAATATCAAATGAACTTGAGAAAAGCATGTGCAGGGGTCGCAGCCGTCACGCTTTCATGCTTTTCAGACCTTTTGGAAACTATCATGTTTTTTGGATGTTTGCTGATTTTTTTATACTTTTCCAGATTTTTATTTTGAGAGTTAGTACAAAATAAACAGCATTGCAGTAATTTATACATACTATTTTCTGCTGCCATATGACATGAATTTTGCCTACCATCATCAAAAATTTGCTTTCTTCTGCCACTACGCTTCTGTATCATATCAATTCTATGTAGCAAATTATTTCTGCTCTGCGTGAGCTTCATGATGTGTTTGAATGTTGGAAATCACCCACATATGCTTCATAGCGACAGTGATCTACCGATTTGCATTGTAGCTAAAAATCAAAATTGCCTTGCACAAGTGTGTTGTTAGGCCTTGAATATAATGTACACGACACGTTCACTGTAAGTCTATAACTTAGTTTATAGGATACTGAGACAAAAATTTTTGGATTAAGTTATATCAAAACAAGACTTAGGGTAAAATGGGGTGATATGGACACTTTTTGCTGAGGGTCTAAATTCTAAGTAATAAGCGGACGAATGTATACATTTAATAAGCTAAATTGTAGCTTAGGGCACTGCCTTTCTATAACATTATGTCTCAAGGGAATGAAAATCCATTATGATATTTATATATAACATCGCGTAAGGGATACAAATTTCAAGGGAAAAAAGGAGTCGGGGTGATACGGACACCAACGAGTAATTCTTTATTCAAGATAACAATCTAAAAAAACAAAGTAGTCTATTAAAGGTGAGACAAAACCAGTCTACCTAGAAGGCTCACATAAATGCGCATTTATAGCAATAGAAAGTGCCGAAACAGGAGTCACAACACCACTTGTTGCAAGATTCGCATTTCATCCAATCTTCCGTCGTTTCTTCCCAAGCTGCGTCGCAGCAGCAACATTGGTGTTCCTTGTTATCAAGTTTTCTTTTCGTTTGCTTTGTAGAATCCTTTTTTGGAGATTTTGACGTTGAGGGCTGCAAAATACTGTCTTCGATATCTCTGGATGTGCATGGCGATTGTTGTTCATCGTTTATCAAACGGCACGATGGTTTCTTCTTTTGATCAAATCGCATTCGAACTATAAGTTTTTTCTCCCTAATTTCTGGAGACGTGATGTGAATCTTATGGACTTTAGTATGTGTAGGATTCAAAGTTTTCTTAGGGCTGCAAATTATAGATCTGATTAAGATACCTTCAAAATTATTATCTTGAACATCACAAGGCTTGACTGAATCAATTTCCATCTTACTTTCAACTTCTGAAAGGAATGACTTTGAAACGGAGAGCTCATGATCACTGATTGTATTTTGCAA
The DNA here is from genome assembly GCA_907163375.1 of Prostheceraeus crozeri. Lineage (NCBI taxonomy): Eukaryota > Metazoa > Platyhelminthes > Polycladida > Euryleptidae > Prostheceraeus > Prostheceraeus crozeri. Next base: position 786,811 of record CAJQUW010015769.1, on the reverse strand, counting down.
TGGATGTATTCCGCAATGTGCAAATGCGTCAACAACAAGAACTCTTTTCTTCTCAATTTCTTTGAAAACACCACAAAAAGGCGAAGGGAAATTTTCGGTCGTAATCGCGGAGACTCCGCTCTCGTTTAGAAAATTTTCAAGGGCCTTGCAACACGCGCGTTTGAGGACTGCATTAAAATGCGTGTCAAGCGGTTGTAATCTATGGCTTGAATGAGGTGGTATGCAAACTAACTCAATGTCATGATTAATACAGAAATCAATAGCTTCGATGGAAACATGTGAAGCATGTCCGTCCAGAAGTAAAACACACTTCTTGCCTGGAATTTTCGTCCTGTGTCTATCAAAATGATTCAGATATCGAACAAAAGTTTCTGAATCATTATAACCAGACTTCGTGGAGGCGACGCCGATGTTATGAGTTTCGTAGATGTTTCGTACAGTCATCTTCACATTGCCCCCTTTGCAAATGACGGAAGGTGGCAGAATGTCTCCCGATGCAGAAACAGTCGGTATGATTGTTGTTAATGTTCCTCGCTCACCTGTGCGAACAGCCTGCACACTTCTAGCTCCTTTCTGTGCAATCACTTTGCTGGGATTATTAGGCACTGTGGATATCCCTGTCTCATCTGTGTTGTAGACAAGCTGAGGAAAGTCTCTCAAATTGAGAAGATCAAACAGTTCTCTTAAATCATTGAAATAACTATCAACTCTTTCCTTGTTAAAGGCCTGCGCACGCGCAGCAGAGAGTCCTTCAGGTTTTCGTAACGAAAGATCTGGATTTCGTTTGCGGAACGACTCCCACCAGTCAAGTGATGCCCGCTTGTTCTTCTGCCAATTATTTGGAACACTGGAATTCAATTTTCTGCGACGATCAAGAGTATGTGCATATTCATAAGCCGCGAATCGAATGTTAGAAATAGTCATAGGAAATCCACGCTCAGCTGCATATAGAATGCGTTTACACAAAATCTTTTCTTGTTGATAAGTGAAAAAAAATAGTTCTCCCACCTGGGCGTATAGTTTCGTTTTTCACATGTCGACGGAGAGTATTTCGAGGAACGCTGAAACGATGAGCAGCCGTTGAAAGAGGTGTACCCTGTTTTAAGAGACAGATAGCATTTAACATGCTATCGTTGCTGTAGTTAAGAGGAGCGTTTTTTGATTTATAGGTTCTAGGCATTGCAAATTAGATGCAGGAATTAGTCACAGTAACTATGAATGAACTAATATGAATTTGAGTAGAAGCGATGACAATGATAGAATCGTAGAATTCAATTTTATTATCGCATAGGCAGCAAAATTTTCATCACGTTATCAGCCAATCGTATCGGGGTCATAGAAATTAACAATACCATAGAAAGTCCTAGAATGGAAATTGCATGAAAATTATGGCACACTCCGGGGGAACTTAGTTGGGGCAAAAAGCAAATTTTGCGAGCTGGCTTTCTTATTTTCGGGTTGGTATTTTTAATTATCAAGTCAATTTGTGATCTGGATTGTTGCCCCTAGTCCAAAGATCATGTACACGAAAGCAATAGTGAATTTACAAAATAGTGCAGCGACAGGATGACAAAGAAGGAAATCCTTTAAAACGTACTGTACATTCATCATTTTGAAATATCGCTCCTATAATCAATCAAGAGTATAATCAGACACATATGCAACTTGTAATGTCGATTTACAGAGCATGTATTACTCCAGCTTGAAATCACAGGCCAAGAAATCTTAGTATTCATTTTGCTTTGAAGAATCCCCCTGTTCAATATATTTGAACAATTTTCAATACGTTTGCATGCTTTCGAATATGAGCCTCCAAAATATCATCACATTATATCACATAAGTCATTTAGTGATTAATTGAAAAGTTCCAACGACATTTCATTTATCTGAGAAATGACTGTTGCTAAAGAAGCTACCGATGTGTTTATTCCAGAAAACTGCTAGGTTTCTTGACCGCCAGAAGGAGAAATTATCCAATAATGAGAATTTTTTATCTTTGAATTCTTGAGATGTTCTTACAACCCGTACACCGACTACTTTCGATATGACTCTGTGAACCAAATTTCAATTCGTATTCCAGTGTTGAAAAATTACAAAATAGTTGTCAGTGACTGGTACAAATAGACGCAGTATATTAATCCATGGAATAGTAGGCTATTTCACATAAAACAATGCCACCATCTCACTTAAAATTTTCTTCATGAAAATCCTGCAATTTGCTGTCAACAACTTCCACAACCAACTTGGCAAATAGTCTGACTATGATGTAATGTTTTAGATCGAAGCAGATCTACAAACCATAGATTTTTCCATGTGCCATCATTGTACATAGGCAAGATATCAAACTTCCATTCTAGTGTACTATTATCTACTTCTATGATCGGGGTGATATGGACATGTGCGCCTAGCAGTCTATGATAAATCAGTAAGCTATGCAGTCAACTTCGGTGACGCGCTCTCGACTTGCATAGATATTCCTCTATATTATGATTTGAGTTTTGCAAATATCTCAGATTGTATACTGCATAGATAGCGTCGATCATATTTCACCAAATCAATATTTACAGCGCGAAATCAAGTTATTATTACATTGAAATATTCAAAATTCCTTTTACGGCTGTCTAAAGTGTTCGATTATCTTTATGAACTCATTGTCAATCATGTAAAAGAAAATTGGTTACTAACTCTGCTTCAACTATCTACTTTAGGTATTCAAAATATGGATATCGAAGATGTCCATATCACCCCTGCTTCAAAAACAGTTTCGATTCTCTTCTTATATTATTTACTGTAACTTCATACAGGTTCAGCTTTGCGGTGGAATATTTAGCATGTGGCATTATGCAAGGATACTTTTATTCCCCAAAATTTGAGTCTGAAGATTAAAGTGATTATATGCAAAAAAATCCCTTTGTGTAAATAGCCCACTGGATGCCAGAACACCAATATATTGGCTACAAATCACTGATATTAAGAAGCACCAGATCATTTCTTAACAATATAAACCAAATCGAATAGAATTTCATGAATATGTTAGCATGGAATTATCAGCGAAAATTAGATCAAAAAGTGTTCATATCCCCCGTGTCCATACCATCCCATTTTACCCTATTGCTCAAAAATTGATAATATTTGTTATAAATGTAGTAAACACTAGAGCAAAGACCTGCGCAACAAAATGTCAACTTATCGTCGATTTGTCACTTGGAGATTCAATTAAAGGCAATGATTGACTAAAATGACTACACGATGCATTTGCTCTTCTCTCCATAAAAGCAGCATTACGTATATTTAGTCTAAACTAACCCTCCTACAGAGGCGCTGCTCACAAGAATAAACAGGTTACTGAAGGATATTTCCCTCAACTTCGGGAACATCTGTCCATGTTCTTTCTACTATTAGTTTCAAGCTCAGTCCATCATATCCACCGTCTGGATGAATTTGACTGTAAATTTTCATCATTGAGTAGTGAAACTAGTATTTGTCAGCTACAGACACAAGTATAGCATATCAATCAAGTCATATAAGCATTGAGTTTGTATCACACATTTCTCACATCCATGCAACCTGCATCATTCTTTCGGTTCAATCTTATATCCTTACTAACACTTCCTTGCCACTATTTCTATTTATTCAATCAATAAAGGGTGAAATTAAGCGATAAAAGAAAAAGTCTGCTACATCAGCTGATTTCGGTTTTCCCTGCCGTTTAGCAAACATTGTGCTATATTCTACTGCCGGCAGAAAATCAATGTGTCTGCCTGTGATTGAGTGCCACGTGTAATAGACCGACACCCTGATTCAGTGTTTGAAAAATATACCGCCACCCTGTAATAGAACGCCATCTGTAATAGACCTCACTTCCTACATTTCAGCAGTATAAGTAGTGAGTGCCAAGATACTTTTTTATACAAGGTCTCTTTGATGTGTTGCTTGCAATTACTTATTCGCTGCATACCCTGCTGTAAAAGAGCAGTAAAAAAGGACAAACAGGTTGACTTCTTCATTATTAACATTGAAATTGCTTTAAATTGATCATTAAGTGTCTGTAGTGTTTATTTGTGTTGTTGGTCATCTTGTTTTTCCTTATGGATAGTAATCTTGCGTGCATGATATGCTAGATATACACGTAGTATAGTATCTTTTTAAATGTTCAGTCTTTATTTACGGCGTGTGGATTAGGCCGAAATGTTTGCTGTCAATGATACATACGAGCGCGTACAGGTTCTATTGTACAGTCTATTGAATGTCGATATCAGCAAAATCTGCATTTAGTATCATGTCAAGTTTCAATCATAAACTAATAAGTAATACTAATAAGTCGAAATGTGCCTTCACAATATATCGGGTGTTTAGTAAAGCATTTTTGAAGTTTTATAGATGAAGCATGTGCGCTAATGCACGCTCTACACGTCTAGTCTATCAATTCATCCACTAAGCACATGCTTTAATTCGGAGTTTAGAAAACTTGACTTTTCATGCGCCATACGAAATCCAGACTTGAAGTAGCAGGTTGTACTTATTTATTTGTGATGTTTCAAAAAATGTTTATTTGTGGCATATTGCGTGGAGTCAAACATGCATTATCACTTGTGGTGTACATGTGATGAATTGACAATCTAATGATAGTGATACATATAGGATTTCGACTGTAGTAGAAATTGCTCTGGCGGTGAAATAGAAAATGTGTAGTCAGTTGATGCATTTATAGCCTTTGTTCTCTTCTTTTCCGAAGAACGACTCTGTGCTAAAGATCTTCGAATTCTGATATTTGCGTTTAATCTTATCCGTGAACGCATAGCATTAGATTCTTTATGTGCGTCAGTTTCAACATTATGCAGTGCGATGACATAGACAGGAAGTTAATAAGCGACAGAATGTTATTTTCAATTCACTTTACTTGAATGGCAAAATCATTCATTTTTCGCTTGTGGATAGCTGTAAATTCCTTCAGAGTATTGTGCACCTGCCCGGTGATAAATCACATAAGGGGCCCTCAACAGGTTTGCATTCAGGGTCCCCAGCGGTTGAGTTCCGCAAGCTTTGATCAGGGGCCCTAGCAGTAGTAAAGTTAGTCCGTCAAATCATTTCTTAACAAGTTGGCAGACGCAGCTTACGAAAAAGATTCATCAGCCTTTCCTTCCGTAAAACTCATCAATGACTGTTCTACGATGTTTTGCTGACAATTGACACAATATAAGAGGCGTCAACTTGCACGCGCTACTGTTGTCTATTCAGTAGTGCGTCAAAGGCTGACGGCTTACTCATAGCTACCTGTTAGCCTGTCGAATGCTGTTCATAGAGCATGCGTCATTTGATTTAGCACACAGGGTGCGAGTCTTCATTCTAGAAAAACGAAGACTGTCAAGTTCTGTGCATGTTCGCTATCATTAATTTCTGTCACTCACTTAGATTCATGAAACATTACTTGTTGATGTATTTTCATATTTTGAAAAATACACTTTTCTGATTTCTATACATGAATTTGAAACCTATCCACACCGGGCTCTGAGTCTAGAAACCGTCAGGCCGATTCTCTCTTCTCTCCATCCTTAACATTGATAGTAGAGCATATTTTTGGCGCATACACTTTCTAATGATAGCATTCATTAGCTCTGACTCGCTCATCTCCGTACTATGTAGAAATTCAGGTGCAACAGAAATCGGTTAATCGATAACCCGATAAACGACAAGTATCTTTCAGTGACAAGTTTGTTCGTATACAAGTCAAAAAGATAAGCTATTCTTCAATCGAAAAGAAATGTCTATCAGGTGTCGAACTTATCGACAAGAAACGAAGGGACCGATTGACTATCCTTCTCACGGTCAATATGACAGGCTCAGATGAACACTTCAGAGGTTGCGCCGTTTCAAGGGTGTCAAATTTCTTTCGGTGGATGTCATCAATCATCACAGCGTGCATGAACATGAGCCGAATGAATGTCCAAATGGGCCTTCCCTACCATCACAAAATTACCTTCGTCATGGATCTGCCCAGCTCGCTTTGATGATAAGTAATACAGTAGTTTTCAGATTTAGTAACACCAGCCTGGAACTGCTTCAATATAGCATCCTTGTTTTTCTTGATAACAGAGGCAAGAGAATGCTTAATATTCGATCGTTTTTGAATTATCGAACTTCTATTCAAATCTATAATTGCGAAATAATTGTCAGAAAATGATAGTCGACTACGCTTGTTCGTAGGTGGAGACATGATGCATGCATACAAAATTAGACGATGATTATGATGATATATTTTCTTCGATTTTGATTAGAAACCGGTGATTGGTCTTAAATTACGCGTGAAATGAGAGGGATGGAATATCAGTCATCAATGAACCTGATGATCGCATCATGACATAAATCTTCACACCTGTTTCCTCAGATAACATCTTAGAGGTTCACATCTCGGTGAAACCTGATCGTCGTAAAGTAGGGTGCGTGCGCACAAAGACTTCTCGTTCGCAGGTGGTCAACATGTTGCATTTCATCAATGGTGCAAATAAGAATGTTACAAAATTCGATGTTATTAAATTCCGAACGATTTTCTGTATAATATATAGGAAAATTCGCCGTGCTATGAGAATATGTTACTAAATCCGAACACTACTGTATCTATATATATACATGTATATATATATATATATATATATATATATATATATATATATATATATATATATATATGGATCTGGTACACTTCTTCGACACAGACACTTCTTCGACAAGTTGATATCTATGTTTTCGACATTTGTTCGACAGAAAACTTCTTCGACACAGACACTTCTTCGACAAGACATTTGTTCGACACGGACACTTCTTCGACAAGTTCTGCATGAATAATGCTTTATCTAGCATGAATAGTTCTGCATGAATAGAATTTTAGGTACTGGCTATCTTTCGTCTTTATGGTAATATCTTAAGTTTCAAATACGCTTCTAGTTTAATCTATGCGATGCAAGAATTATATTTTTTTAGAAAGGAAAAAATTAATTTAAGACAAAAAGTATAAAAAAAATGCAAATTCTCAAAAAATACACAACCTGAAAAAGAAAAAGACTATAATTGCTTAATAACGAACAAACGTCGTGTCGAAGAAGTGTCCGTGTCGAACAAATGTCGTGTCGAACAAGTGTTCGTGTACCATATATATATATATATATATATATATATATATATATCTAAGTCTTCAACCTGCCTCACTTTAAGTCTTCAACCTGCCTCACAAGTCTTCAACCTGCCTCACTCCATAAATAATAAGTCTTCATCCTGCCTCACTATCCCTTCATCCTGCCTCATAAGTCTTCAACCTGCCTCACGAGTTATAGATATATCTAAATCTTCATCCTGCCTCAAATATTAAACCGTCATCCTGCCTCATATCATAAATAGTCATCCTGCCTCACATAATAAGTCTTCATCCTGCCTCATTAGGTTGATTGATTGATCTCATCAGCCTTACATTTATGATTTTATGTTGACTTCTGAATAAGATCTTCAGATAGTTTTGTAATACCTTCAAGGTTCATTTGGTAGCTCATTGGGCTTCTGCATTTGTGAAAACACTCATTATCTAGATGGAAGCAAGTTCGGGTGGACAACAATAATTAAGCCTCATTTGGTTTTCGACAATTCATTTACTGGTGATCCGTTACGAGCTACATAATGTATTTTTATGATTGTTGATTCCTGAGGCACGAGATAACGTTTTTTAGATGTACGTGGAATATACAATGTATGGTTGATGACTGCGTGATAAATAGGCCTACATTTATTTTGCATTTATAATTTTGGAAAATGCGATTTTCATATAAGCTGAAGAACACAGCAATACATTATTATTAGAAGTGCCGATTTTACCTCAAGCAAGCGCAATTTGAAATCCAGTGGATATACCAAGTACCCATCAAGATTCAAAATCTGCTGAATTTGAGGCGATGAACATTATTAAACCGTACCTAAAACGAAGAAACTAGCTTTTAAACTCACTTTTCCGCAATTCTCTGTTCCACATTCAGAGATTTTCTTAACTCAATATGATTCTCCATATTCTTTTCGACAGAGGAATCTTGAAAATAAAGTACTGGTAACTAACTTTTGATAATGAGATTGAAATGTAGAAAGATCAAACCATATATTGTATTTATTTTAAAAGTCATCCGATCATATCATGAAGTATCCTTTATTTTTAAATCTCCTTTATTCATTTCCTCAAAATATCCTCCCATCGATCATACATTTAATGCAGTAAAGTGTAACACAAGAACACCATTTGTGTATCTAATATGAGGAATGGCTCATTAAATTGAAACAACTTTCTAAATTTTTAGTTACTGGATTATTCTAAAGTTATGGTAAATAGGAAAGCCAAGTAGCTGATCGGCAGCATTCATACCCTGAAAATGACTACGTTCAGTAGTTGAAATTAATTGGTTGATTAGTAATGTATAATTACTTGGCTTTCCTGTTTCGATAAATTTAGAATGTCTGACCAAGCATGGATCTTCTCTCATTTACGGATTATTACCGTATATACTCGCCTATAAGTCGAATTTTTTTATGCCCAAAATTCATTCCAAAAGTAGGGGTTTCGACTTACAGACGGGTCCGATTAAAATCATAACATTTTTCTTCTGTTATCGCAGTTCTGAGTTATCGGTGCGCGCGCAATACTCAATCCATAGCTCTTCATATTCATCGGTTGCTCCAGACGACACGCCAGATCTTCATTCGTCATTGAACCGCAGTTACTGAGTTACCGGTGCCTAGATTATAATTAAAATTATTTCTGACGAACTTGACGTTACAAAAATCTTCATCTTTTCATCTCGTCTTATAGGCGGGTCTATGGAAACATGCCAATATTTGGGCAGTAAATTCGGGGGTCGACTTATAGGAGATGAAATTATATTGTATATTATATTATATTATATTATCTACGATGAAATTATAAATGTGAATATAGTTTTAAACATGATTCATGCCATAGCCTAGTCATGATTACCCTAAATCAGGTTCTCAATCACTTATTGAGAGTAAAACTAATCCAGGTACAACTCTATCTATTACATTTTCCAATAGGGTTATATCACATACTCCACAACCTTCCCCGAAATACTTATCTAAGTGCCACACTATCGACTTCCGTTAAGCGGTATAAGAACTCTTTTTTCTCATGTTTTCTAATATTATCTCAATACCAAAAGTTGGCCATGTTGTTTAGAGCGTTCTCTTTACAACGCCTCTTAGGCCTGCACCGTTCTTCTTGTTCTTCATGCTGGTCTTCTTGTTCTTCATGCTGGTCTTCTCGTTCTTCATGCTGGTCTTCTTGTTCTTCTTGTTCTAGGTCAGAATCCTCATCTGAGGGTTCTACCTCATATTCGAAGGCAGTTGGCTGTGGGGGAACGTCAGCGTCATCAGCGTCACTACAGATAAAATTGAAAATTTCTGAAAACAGTAGTATAAGGATTGAAGTAAATAATTACACTCTATTTATTACTTAATCAACTGAATACAATATTTTTAAGACACATTCATATAAGTCCCATTTACTTAACAAATGATCAAATATATATAGAAAATATATATTTTCTAGTTTTTTGGAATCGATTATGGGGAGGCTTGGGTACCTTTTCCAAGTGGAATTGGAGTTGGACAATTTTTCTTCCAAAAAAAGTAGTTTCGAGACCGACTTACTGTGATTCAGTAACTTCAAATGTCAAACGAAATATTGTTTAGTTAGTTTAGTTACTATCTTATCTGTTCGGCAAAGACTTCCCTGGAGAATCTTGCCATGGCAGTTTTCACAACTTCGATCGATTTGCCCATCTCTTCGGCGTTCACGTCATTGAAAAGCATGGGCATGCCGCTGCCTGCAATTTCTCATTAATCCACTCTATACACCTACCTGAAATAAGAAGTTACGATAAGTAAGATGGAAGTTATTGATTTCCTTATAGGGTCGCTTAAGAGTTTCGTAATGGGTTTCGTAAGCAAATTAATGAATTATGTTGGTCCGGTAATTGCATGACTGACGTGGGTGACCGAAGAGTCTGAGAGGAGAATTTTTCAACAAATTACAGTACAGAAAAAAAGAAGTTAACAAAGAGTCAAAGTTACTTTTACAATAAACATTAGTACAATTACTGCCGCAAAACCCATCATTATTTTTAAGACCAACTGTATTCCTATTACTTCTCCTAAAGATTGTCTGCCAGATGCCGCCACGTCTTCTGTTAGTTATTCTTCTCGTTGTGGTTGTGGATCAACCTATATTGGACGGACGTCGCGACCCCTGACAGTTCGAGCACGGGAGCACATACCCAGGTGGTTCTTAAATGGTCATTTAGGAATTTCTCGCTCTGCAATTACTGAACATGTGCTCAGTTGCTGTAGTGTTCTGAATGACCCTATCAGCAAGTTTGAGATTGTATGCCAAACTTACAATGAACGCATTTTACGTATCCTCGAGGTATTGTTTATTAGACGTGATAATCCCAACTTGTGCAAGCAAAAGGACCATGTGATTAATCTTCGCTTGCCATGGTAATCGGGTGACTCACAGTCGGCCGCTGCTATCGCGTGTTGACCTGTATCCATTGATATAGAGGGTAAAGGAGATCGCGGACTTCCCTAAATTTGTGTATCCACCTCTGAACGCAGCTGTCGGGCAAGAAGCTCTTGGCGAGCGACGGACAGGTGTATTTTCGCCTCAAACTAAATGAAGTTAAATCCACTTTATCAGATAATTACAGTTCAATACTCATCAAACTCATCTCTAGTATTAAAGATAAACGACTGATATACATCAACACGATAGTAAGTTGATTAAATAACCTGGTATTATCACGGAAAAAGACCACAATCATAGTATCTCCCAAGACATAAATCAAATTGCAAAAACTTCATTTGTGATAATGGTAAGTATAAAATTAGTGAAATGAAAGCATTCTACTTACATTACTCATTGCGGAAAAGAATGAGTTTATTGAGTCTCTTTCGTTGAGAAGGACGGTCTTTCAGCACAGATCGGCGATTGAAATACTTTGCAACTGCGTGAAGTCTTACTTTGACATAGGTATTGACGATGAGTCGAACGAGTTTTATAATATGATTTTCTTCCTCCACTGAGGCATCTAATTCATGTCCATTGAGTTCAGGAAACAAATCATAAACCCGGCTTCCAAAAAATTGAAGGACTCGTGACTCAGTGCGGAGGTCTATGAATCGATGAGTTGGCAATTTCCAGTCAGAGGCATTTTTGGGTATGTAGTGGCGAAGAACTTTTTCTGTTGTTTCAATTAACTTATTGACACCATCTGATGGGATAATCAGGCCGCCACGATCTTTTCTAAATATGAGACGAGAGCAGTTGCCATAGTCTAGCAGGGAATTTACACATTGAGGACAAGGGAGTTTCTGCCGAATGTTTCTCACAATGTAGCCAGCGATGTATTTTAAGACATCATGCTTCCAGACTACGCTCAGCACTTCTCTATTTACTGTTAGCAAGAGATCGGAGATCTCGTCGACATCCATCCAGTCTTCAATTGTGTAAGTCTGCTCGGGAGCACTGCGGGCAGAGATGCGAAAATCGAGACTCACATCCGATCGATGACCTTCGAAATCCATGCAGTTTGCAGAGCCCGAGCTTTTGATTTCGTTGATCTCATTTTGAGAGGTATCAGCGGCAGGTTATCTTCAAACAATCATTAGATTAGTAGTTTTTCATGATTCATCACACTTTTATAAAGAATGAAGTGAATATCTGTCATGCCGATTGCTGTATTGCACTTCTTTTGAGGTGCATCTGCTGATTAGGTGTCTTGAAATAATTTATCTATTGATGCTATAAGATAATTTCTCAATACTTCTCGAAGAACATCGCGTGAAGATTTCTTTAATCTACATATCAATTCCTTTCACCACTTCACCCGAGATGCACCGATTGTTTATCTTGATCTCATTAGCGTTATTTGAAGATTCACCACTTAAAAATACATGTTCTAAATGTCCATTTCTCGTCCGCCCTGCACTTAACTCATCACTCAAATGATAAAAGAAGATTCTAATTATCAATTTGACTTTGATGAGATACGATCCCTTCAAGTTCTTCTTACGTAATACTACATCTAATGTTGGAAATGGAATCAATGTTACGCATTGAACTGTGCGGGCAGGAGTGACTGAAACTGCTTCTTGCCCGACAGCAGAGGGGAATTCCCAACAAAACTGGAGACACTTGGTTCCTATTGATAAAGCCAGGGAAAAAGGGAAGTCCGCCATCTCTTTCCCACCTATTTTTATATCAATGCCTGTATCTCAACTTTCTCCTTCCTATAAAATGTCTATCTTTCAATGTAAGTTCACATGCTGGGACAAGCATGTGTGACTGCTGGACTTTGACAAGACCAGTCGAAACATGTCAGGTTACATCATTACGTCAAAATCTTTCCAACCTTAATATGTTAATCAGATATAAGTAAAAAATATGATACAGGGATATTCCTCATACTAACTGCTCAAATTTGACAGTATGTTATCAAAATTATCGTCTAAAACGTTATCACATGGAAAACCAGTAAACAAACAGCTGATAAATTTGCGAATTCATCTTTCCGCCTCTGCACTATAGAGACGTTGTCTTTTGATCAATTTAAACACAACATTTTTGGAAAATATAATATTGAAGAAGTTATCCTTCAGTTTCCTTATTTTTATTAGTTGATGAGGTATAAAAAGTGCTATTCAAAATATAAGTACAACGTCAAATTTGTATGATGTGGTGTGTAGTTGTAGGAACATTCTATCTGAAGAGTGTAATGCATTTCCCAACGTTAGCAACTTGTATTACTAATCACGTTACATTTCTAAATCTGGCCTGAAAGGCATGACTACTTGGACACAGAAATACTAGTATATATGATACATATGTTTCTCTGAAACGGCAAAAGAATATAGCTATGACGAAACATTTGTCTAATAGAATATATTTTGCTTATAGTTTGTTATGGTAAGTATTAGTAACGCATATTGGTGTTCTTCTCTCAGTTATAAACATCCAATGACAATATCTAAGAAAATTAAGCTTGTTTCTGTACAAGTTTGACTATGTAAGGATGCTGCTGTGCTTTGGACTTGCTGAACATCGAATGATTCCTATTTTCACACTTTTTAACTTTTAAAACTATGTAATTGACCACTAAAAACGTATATTTCCAAGCAACTTTCGGCGTTCCAAAGGTGTTGATGTTATCTGCCAACATCATTATAATGTTATGAATGTTTATAAGTAACTCAGCGATCATACAAGTCCACCAGGAGGCAAAGAACTGGAAAATCAACGGTTTCAAAACTACATATATTGTCTAAATAGGCTACTTCCCGCATGAACTGAATAAAACAGACATCAGATTTCGCATTTTTGACCCAAATATAACATAAATATGTCAAAAAGTTGCTTTGTCGATCATCATCCGAAATATTTTTATGAATTACCAACTAGTCTAGACATGTGCATCAGATACATACACTAATATACCGATCTTCTGATCGAATTTTGCATACGGATATATATATTATAATATCATTTTTTCTTCAATCAGTGATTGAGACTAAGGTTAAATATGTCAATAAAATCTTTTACCACAGTGAAAATCTATGATCTAGCCCCATTCTGTGGGCCCAACCCTGGCCATAAATGACCGAACTTGAAGAAAATCGCTTTTTTGGCTGTTGGGTCCAATTGAGCAGCCGGTAAGGCACCAAATGAGTTTATTTTTAGGCGGAGTTGATGCCAAAGGTCTATATTTGCATACTGTGTCACAAAAAACTAGAGTTGAAATGATAAAAACGGGTCAATTTGCGATTTCGTGGAACCTGTTGGTGTCGGTGAGGCAGGTTGAAGACTTAGGTATATATATATATATATATATCTGTTACTTCATGAAGTCATTATTTACTCAGTGATCATTAACGCAGCTATGTTAATATACCAATTTAAGATCGACTGAGAACATTATTTGTAAGTAATTGTGACGATTCAAAATATAGCAAATCGAGATGATTTTAGCCGGAATCTGGAGTCATATCATTTGACCAAACGTTATGTTACTCCACAATAAAAGTTTCTTGGCGACTGCGTTTATTTTGAATCATTCTTAAGCATTTGTTCTCTGAAAGCGGATTCTAGATTTGAATGTCATTGTACTGAATATACTTGTACCTCGTGACATACAAGAATCCCGAATGTAGTGAATGATGGATGATGATTAAATGAGCCAGCTGTGTATCAACAATTTATTTCTTTTATAGAAACTGAATCATACCAAATTCACTGTCTCTCAATTTCAGGTTAGGCCCACATTGTTTGGAGCGTCTTTCCTGGTTGCCGACAGTGAACTTAGATGCAGATGAGACGTCCTCTACTCGCAATGCTGATTGGGTTGAAGTACCATGGGATATTCCTTACGACGCTGCTAGCACTATGGACTCTCAAATTCATGCCTCAAATACTTCTTTCATCTCATCTGGGGCCAGTGCTATCACCTCGTGGCTGGGCTACGCGTTCGGCAAATGATTGTCTTTCGTCTTTCATATGTTTTACACCTGAATAACTCCAATTTTAATCAGATGTATTACATACGTCCAAGTATTCTGAACTGCAATTTTTGTTTTTCTACATATTTGACCAATGATATACTATTATTTTCATGGTGTTACGCGTGTGCGGAAAGAGAAATAGATTTTCATTTCCGTCACAAAGTGGATTTTTATTTTGAACGGGAAATGCTTGGGATGAATGATCTATTAAAAAATGTATGATTGCAATTTCAATATTGATGAATGAAGTCACTGTCAAACACAGACATTTTTAATGTATACTTGTGAGGATCGATGCGTGGGTGTGACAGTGAAAACGCTACGCATGTCCGCTATATCGAACTACAGAAAACAGTTGACCCATCAGCAGACATTATGCTGCACCAAAATTTCGATGCTTTCCAGTTTAAAATTGGCAAACTTTGTATGTGGATCATCAACTACTGCATCTCCTTTACAGCTTTCTACTATACACATGTATGCATGCAGATTAATAGAGCCCAAATTTAATTCGAAAACCTTTCAAGTCTAGCGGCGCATGTTTTTGAATGGAGACACAGGGTATGACCACACGTGACTGTTATCCTTGAGTCATCCCATAATAAATGCAGTAAGAATTACGTCCGAACAGCAGAATTAATTAAAATTTGGTCGATAATCTAGATAGTTCTATGAAACGTAGACTATCCATAAGCAATCTTCATGACAAGCTTGTATACAGTATGTAATACGTTGTATTTTGACATATGAATAGCCTGAAGGCAGGTACTATGCGCGGCGCACTGTGGCTATCGCTTGTCTTCATTCAAATACGGACCTCTGCCGAAATAAACATGTTTACATGTAGATGATTGGAGTGGAACAATGGAGATCAGATTTTGCAAGTTCTCATGAGGTTGGAGATAGTTAAACAATTATATGATGAAATGTTCCCTTATTTGGAGATTCTCGTTTTAGGCTGCTAGTTTCTCCTTTCAAAACCATGTTATGCCTAAGCCTACTGTACTGTACTCATGGAAAATTTTGCCCTCAATACATGATTGCGAATTTTGATCTCGAAATTGGATTTCCTAGTTTTTTAAACAACATATGTGATGCTTTGAGTAAGAGAGGCGTGATTCATGCAGACTTGTGTCAATTATCCATGAAATTTGATTGATTAGAATTACAAATTGCAACTTGGAAATGTAGTTGATGATTACAATACTTATATTTTCTCTATTAATGTAATTGATTAATTTAATCCGTTATTAATTCAATATTCGATCACATTTCAATTTACAATTGCTTAAACAAACTACCCAGTAAAAAATCTAGAGTTGGGCCAACCGCGATAAGTTGTGTCGGGACTGCGTCGATCATGTCCCGGCAAATCGATGGCGGTGCAACGGCGACGCGTTGCCGCGACTGTAGCGCAGCAGCCGTCGACCAGTAAAATTGTTCCCGGTTATTCTCATCAATTACTAACCGCAATACAAGCGTGTTTCTGATACTGAAAATAATTGAGTATTTCTACTTGCTTTTGATATCTATTCGAGTTTTTAAAACTATATTTGATTCCACTTGAAAATGTATTATAGTTTTTTTCACAATTATGTTAATCGTCACTGTTACTATCGTCACATGCACTGATTGCCTTCGATCTCCTATTCCGCCTTTGTCGCCCGCCTTCCCGGTCTGATGCCCGTTTCAGAAATTTCATAACTTCTTGCTCGATATCCGAGTCAGTCGCCCTCGGTATATGTTTCCGAACTGCCTCTGCAAAAAGAATAAAGCGTTAACTCGACGTCAAAGGAATATCATTATCATGAATTTACATTTTAACCAGGGCTGGGATCGGTTAACCGGTCATTCTTTGGGATAACCGGTTACATTTTCTCTTAGCCGGTTAAAATCGGTTACAATGTCTGATTAAAATACAATGAAAATGCACTGTAAGTGGAGGAATTCGGTCGAAACCCAAAGCGACAAGGTCTGTATTTGTCGATAAACCTTGCCAACTAAATAAATGCGAGGAATCATCATTTAACCGATTTTAACCGGTTACAAAAAAATTAACCGGTACAAGCCCTGATTTCAACAATTATCATTCCGAATAGGAAATTCTACTGTTTAACCGGATCATCACTAGATGTGACAAAGCAAACTACCAACCCACGCTGCATATAGTGAATACATGTATGAGACTTATAAATACGTAACTTTTCAAAACCATAAAACTTCTTTTTTTGCACATCTCGTACCGGTATTGTAATACGTGTATAATTCTACATAATTAATAAAGCACTAAAAGTCATGGGGGCTTTGCAGTGTTGCCACTCTGTCGCAATGACGAAAACTCCGCGCGGCGGAAAAATCCGCCGATTTTTTTTATATCTTATACACTAAACACGATCAAAGGGAACCCTGTGGGAACGAATCTTGCGAAAAACTGGCGAATGTCAGCTGCAGAATATCATGCTAAAGTTCAGTCATATTTGCGGGATATTCGCTGGCGAAGTTCGTCGGCGACAATTCGCGCTCTATATGTCACCTTTTACTTTTGACTTTCTCTCTTATTTTCTTTAGTAATCCGCCTCTACAGCCGAGGCTCTATTCTCTCCCTCACCTCCTCACTATCCCCCACATATGGCTAATCTATCTAAGATATAAGTGCAGACTATCATTCTTTGATAATGATAAGAATATAGAGAATCCGCATATATCAATTTTCATAACATCTCTTGACATTCAATAATTTACAACAATGACAAATATTTGAATAATATCATAGTATTTACTGCAACATTTATGGAAGATAAATACTTTTTTAGTTTAAGCCTTCGTGAATTAAAAAAAGATCCCTATTTACCAGATCAGACTGAGTATACAATATATTTTCATGTGAAGGTAATATACGAACATTCCTACTTACCACTAATTAGCTGCTACAATATCCACGATTTCGCCGGTTGGCGAAAAATCAGCTCGCATTAGTAAACAAATATCTACCAACTAATTATAGCAACTTTTTCGCCACCTGTCGTTTTTTTAATTTTACACATGTTTTTGGATAAATGATGACCATTTTCACATGCGGAGATAGTTTTTACACGAAAATGAACCTTTAAAAAAATTATCCACAAAATCGCTACCTCGCCAGATAATCTGTTGATATTAGCAAGATGCGTTCCCACAGGGAATTGACAGTCCTCCCACGCTATCATCATGACTTTCTTGACAGGCCATGTAACATATCATCTTGAAGTCCAAAGCTTTCCAGTAGTTTTGAGGAACATTATCTCAAGGCTACATCCGTCATTGATCATCGTTTTCTGCATGTATCTGCCGTATAAACCAATACATGTGAATGCATATTACTACAGTATGCTGATAATTTAGTTTTTGCCTTAGTTATCAGTTATGTGAACTACAGTTATAAGCCTAAATGTTAAATAACATTACTGATTAATCTATTTACGAATATCGATACAATCAAAATAATTATTTAGTAGTACTCGTATTTTCATTACATATCAAGTATTTAACAAAGTATTGGTTAAGTGATATTTTTGTAAAAAAAATAGTACAATCTTTCAACGGAGCGATAATTCTTAATGCTTAAAAGTACTAGACCACCTTCATCTAAGAAAACGTCATTTCTAATAGACCGTAACCAAACCTGATGGGTTGAAATAATCGAAGCATAGACCGTCTTAGCGGTAAACTAATTGAAGAACTGGGATAAAGTGAATTTCTTTCAGAAACATCGAGCATTTACATTTGTTTTTAGATTATTTACTATTGATTTGATAACTTAACAGTTGAATATGAGCTAAATCTTTAAGATAATCTCTTATCTCAGGTAATTAGTGAAAAATCTCAATACACAAACTATACTTGTATCTTTGATTTGAGATAATTTATGATTGAAAATCGTATTCTTATACATGAATGGGGAAAGGTTTATATTCCAACTGTCAGGATTAATTACAAAGAGCAAGTCAAAGATCAAGTTATCATGCAACAAGATATGACAGCACCAAAATTTCATAATTTATAAGATCATTTTAGAACATCTTAAGTGTAAAAACGGCGGAATTTTTTAAAACCACAAAAATTCCACCGACCCTCAAATCTGCACGGTAGTTACGAATGATATATTGATGTTATTTTTTCGTCATAATAAAAGTTTTTTTATCAACTCATATGATACCCATATCATACAATCGTTCTTAGACGAAATGATCTTTCAGTAAAATGATGATATGATAAAACCCCCACGGAGAGCCTCGAATTTCCGCAATATCTAAAAACCTGTTCATGTGAAAATTTTAGGCTTCATGGTCTAAATTGTAACAGAAACACAACAGTGGGGTTCGATGCTCCTAAGAACGTTTCGGTTACCAAAATCTGATAGTGAAGCTTTCGTGGTTCATTTTAATCAATTTTAGGCGATTAGAGACATTTTGACTTGCCAGTTGCCGCTACTTCTACGAATACGCAGCGTATATGAATGTCTATATCGCCAGAATATATTCATTTACAAATCATTCTGATAAAAATTTCGAATAAAGTAAGAGAATCTATATTTTAATTAAATTCTTACACGGGGAAATTGATTGTGTTTTGACAGTATAAGTACACAATTGTCTATAAAAAGGGGCTGCGGACTCAGTTACCGTGAACCAAAAGCATCGTGTCTAATAACAAGTTCAATGTTATATATACTCTAACCAAATTAGGGATGAGAGCATAGTTGCCACCCGAGAAAATCGTAAAAATAGCGCAGCCGACTGGGGACAGTCGGAAATAATAAAAATTAAGGTCGAAATTTTATCCGAAGTTAAATTTACTTAAATTTACATGTACATATGACGAGTACGTTGTATAATTTAGAAATACTAGTTAACAACTAGTAACTCGAAACAAAATACTCATTGAAAATACCAATTTAATTTCAGGTCACTGCGCAACAGCTTACGACTTCCAATCAGTGTGTGCAAGCTAATTCCAAGCACAATTCAAGAACGTTATCCACCGAAAATATTCTATAAATTAGATAAACCCACTGAATTGAAGTTTTGCAATTATGGGCGTTTTTTGAATAACCTAAAGTTTCAGGATGTGATGCACATCATGAACAATCCATGCTCATGTAGCAAGAGGCAATCTTTTGTTTACCCACATTATGGTCACGTAATAACGGGTGATCTGGATATTGTGGATGATGAAGACTTACGTCAACTCTTCAGTTTTGGTACCAAACACAGAATCCCCAAAAGCTTTAGTTGGAGTGCCATAACAACTCAAATTAGTAATTCATTAGATGAGCATATTACAAAAATAAGTAAGAAAGAGAAGCTTGAGACTACTTTATTCTCAACTATATTCACTTTATTCTCGTGGAAATCAAGAATCATGGCACTGATTAAAGATCGAATATATCTTGCCAAGAAATCCTCGAATAGATTTCGCGCACACAGTAATCGACACAAGATTAAGGTCAAAATGGGTAAAAATCTGAAAGAATTGCAGAATGACGTCATAATTACGCCAGTTGATAAAGCATCTAATAATTATGCCTTCATTTGCAAAAAGTTTTATCTCCAAATTCTCTTAGCCGAGTTAGGAATTGATATTTCCACGTCGAACATATCGGGTAATGATACCTATGGTCCAGAGCAAATTTTAGCGCAGCATGTAATTGAGCAACACACAACAATAATAAAAAGCGAGTTTAAACTATCTGTCTGTGAAAAAGACAGAAAATTACCAAAATTATATTGGATTCCAAAATTTCACAAAACTCCATGCAAATTTAGATTCATAGCAGGAGCACGACAATGCACATCGAAAAAGCTTTCCATCAAAGTAAATTCAGCCTTAAGTATTTTGTGTGACAATTTTCAGAGATATTGTATGGCAATTAAGAGAAACAGCGGTTTCGATTGCTTCTGGAGTATAAAGTCCACACAAGAATTTCTACATAGATTAAATTCGACACAAGTTCATTCATTGCAAGTTTTCGATTTTTCAACCTTATATACGAATCTTGATCAAAAATTGATTGAAGATCATATATTCGCTATTATGGATTTGGTGTTTAATTCCTCAAATAGAAAATTTATTTGCATTGGATATGATAAGTCCTTTTGCTCAATGAAAAAATATAATGGTTATCACTGTTTTGATAAACAGAAGTTAAAAGAATCCATACATTTCCTATTATCACAGACCTATTATCACAGGGCAGTTAGGGGCTCTGACAAAAAATCAACTTTTGAAGGGCCCTAACACGGAATCCTCTAGAATTCCGTGGGCCCTAAATCAAAAAAAAATTTTAATTTTTAATTTTTTAAATTTATATTCTACAATCATTTGCAAATAAGAATGACCAATAAATTCACTATGACTGAGATACTTCTTAGTTGTCTAAACTTATTTAGAGACGCATATGAAGACCAAAGTTCTGTTATAGTGCCCGCTACTTTTGATAAGTGATCCTTAGATAACTTCGTTATAAAGTTCTGAGCTGCCAACGACTGTAAGTCGTCGTGCGAGGATTTCATAGAAGACTTAATTGGTTGTAGTCAAAGTAAAAGCAATTAAATAGACAATGAAAATGTGTGATGCCAAATAGTCACCACAGAATTCTGTTAAATACTGGTTGAATATGTGACAGCGAATTCATAGTCTTGGGAGCAAGGGCTGGTTCAACGCGGTATTGAAATCTTATCAATTTAAAATTTTTGAGTGATGAATATGTTTAAAATGTTTTTATCAAAACATTTCTGAATTCCAGTTATTGTGTTACGCATTACTGTATCAAGCTATTGATTATTATTGAATTCTAGCGAGGTGATGATGATCCAGTCAACCAGTGACTGTGACTGTACACTCCTCCCCCAAACTAAGTAGATAACAGTAGTACATGATTGTCATCCATATATTGTGACACAAATTACATGATGACTTACATGGCACAACCCACATACTGAGGACTGGTTCAAAATACATTCACTTTGACAATAAGTAGGAAGTATAAAATAGATATTCAACAAATAGAAGCAGACATAATTATAATAATGTATTGCATGCAAACACATTTCAAAAAATATTAAGAATGCAACATAAGTACTTCACAATAATAATAATAATAATAATATGACGTTTATTTGACGATTACCTCAATAATAAAAATCGTGAGGCATGTGACAATACAATATTACAAATAATCGAAGTAAAGTTCTTAACAGATGCATCAAACAAGTGAAAAAATATCAAACGAAGAAATACCGAGTTGTCATGTTTATACGAGTTGGAATGTCCAAAGGCAGAAATAAGTCAAAAGTTAACTCAACGAAAAGCCATTGTTACAGTTTAGCCATAAAAATGAAAAAACTATTTTGTCGGGACACAGTTCTACACAAAGGAATACTGTATTTTTCACTATATAGCAGCTTTGGTGGGATCAGATGGAAAAGTGGATGCTCAGCATTCGATGCAATGTTTTCAAACATTTTGAAACCCTGAATTATTCGGCGATATTGAAGAGGGACAAAACATGAGCAAGAACAGCTGCTAATTTTACAAATAACTTTGTGTGAGCGGGTTTGAATTCGCTCAACCATGTCTGTAAGGCCACCAGAAATATGAACAAACAATGGTGAGCAGTATTCGAGAACACTGCGGATGCAACAGTAATAAATTTCACAAAGCTGAAACTTGTCTAAAAAAGGCTGTAATTGTCGCAAAATTGCCACTTTTGATGAAGCTCTCTTACAAATCTGGACAAAGTGCTTATCCCACGAGAGCCTTCTATCAAGAGTAACGCCAAGAATGCACACGTTATCACACAACTCAATGTTCTCAAGAGTGAATGGCTCACTAACAAAATGCATATTATACGTTACAAACATCTGCTTGCACTTTTCAATTTTAATTTTCATCTTGTTATTTGCTACCAAGTCTTGTAAATTCAAAAAAGGAACGGTCAGCGGACTTGAAGTACAATTGCTAGTTACAGGAGCACAAATAGTAAAATCATCCGCATAACTAACAACGAGAGCACTGTCATCATTACATATAGCTTTTTCAAGGTCAGAGACAAAAATTGAAAAAATCAGAGGGCCGATCACTGATCCTTGGGCTATGCCACTAGTTACATTTCGATAAGAACTAAAGCGATCAGTCCATTTGACCCGCTGTTGTCGATTTGAGAGGTAGTTCTCTAGAAAAGAAACAATATTGTTATCAAAATTGTAACTTCGCATTTTATCAAGCAACAATCTGTGGGACATCTTATCAAAGCCTTTCTCAAGGTCGACAGCAAGTATATGACAACTTTGGACATCTTTTCTTTGAAGGGATTCTGTTATGAAATTTTCAAGTTCCAGTAGAACACTGACAGTTGAGCATTTAGGTCTGTACCCATACTGATGCTTCGAGAGCCGCTTCAAAAAGTCATTTTTATAGAAGTGTACAAGTTCACGTTCGAAGAGCCTTTCGGGCATAGGCAATAAAGATATTGGTCTAGTGTTCCACATTTTTGGTGGGTAAGCTTTGGGAACGGGAATAATATCAGCGCGTTTCCATAAATTCGGAATATCAGCCATTTGCATGCACATATTGAATAAATAGCATATAGGTTTCGACAAGGGATTCGCAAGTTTAGCCCATAACACAGAAGGAATGTGATCAGATCCCGTCGCTTTCTTTGGATTAACACTTTTTAACATCGCAAATACTTGATGAATATGGAACTCGAAAGGGACAACAAAAGGCAAAGGGAGAGCGTCAATAGGATCTTCGACAAGATTCGAAGAATATTGAACATTCAATTCTTCAATAACATCCATCACATCGCTACACGTAGACGAGGACAAGTTTGTCAACCAATCTTTATTCGGGTGTGTACCAATAACATTCTTGTATACATCCCATACAGATTTGTTCTCCCTAATTAAGCGCCTTGACCAAGATTGTTTCGCCTTGTATATCTCAAGCTTGACTTTTTCTTTATAATGATTGAATAAAGGCCAGTTCTTATCTATATAGGCCTTGTAGCGCTTATTGATTAATACCTTTACAGTACAGGTTATCCATGGTTTGTCGCGAGTTGTGCGCTTAATAAAGTCAACTGGAAAGATGCTCAAACACTGATGAAGAATATCGTAAAGGACACTACATGCATCATTGAGGCACTTTCCATTCAGTAGGAATTCCCAATTTAAGTCGTTCAAATAGGACTCAGCACGATCTACATATGACTGTCGAAAATCAAATACTGGGCACTGCAACACCGATGCAGGGAATAGTCTCTTATGAGGGGCAATGAGAATCACAGAGTGGTCGCCAGAACCGAAAGGAGGGAAAATTTGTACATCCGAGAAATAGTGACAGAGGCTGCTAGGAATTAGAACCTTATCCAAAAGGGCTTCGCCGCGAGTTGGCACTCGCACAAAATCACACAAATCGTAGTTGATTTCCAGTGGCACGGTGCTCACATGATTGAAATCGCCACAAATAACGACGGGAAGATGAGGATACTTTTCATGTTGTTCGTCGATAATGGATGAAATATGATCACACGCCTCTCTTTGTTCAGTCTGATTCAATTTGGCTCCATGAGGAAAGTACAAAGTCACATAAATCCACTTGAAATTACGGTAGCTGACACACAGAATAAGACACTCAACATTCGGATCCAATGAGCATAGAGAAACTTTCTCAACATGAAAAAATTCCTTAGTCCAAACACATATTCCACCACCTTTCCCAACAGTACGATCTGCACGAATAATTTGATAATTGCTCAATATGAGTAGCTCATCAGGAAAGGATGAGTCCAGCCATGTTTCAACGACTGAGATGATGTCAGGAAAATGCTGGTTGACAAATAATGATATCTCATCCATCTTGTTTTTCACTGATCGTGAATTAAAAAAGCAAATTGAAGGCAGAATTGAGAAGGACAATTCGTGTCAGTCAGATTTTTCCACAATCTTACCACGTCTAAGAATAACGTTTTCACCCATTTCTTTACGAACTTTGTACTCTTCGACCAGCCTTCTATCCTGCTCCATTTGAGATCGTGTCAAATCATGGCGAATATACATTCTGGAGTTGTTTGCAGAAGTGACTTTGCGTAACTTCCAGGAATTCCGCAAGCAATGCGCTTTAGCATCATTTGAAAAGAACCGAATTCTTAATGGTCTACACTTCGTGGAATGACGTTTACCAACCCGAGAGAAATGAGAAATAGTCTCTTTAGGTATTTCCAAAGTTTTGCAAATATTTGTAACTTTATCACCATCAAAAGAAATTCCATCATTGTCAGCCGATTCTTCAACACCAAATAGCATGACGTTTTGCTTTTTCTCGAAAATCTCATTAGCTTCTTTGATAGTATCACTGACCATTTTACCAATGCTTTCATTTAAGTTCATGGTAACTTAAATTGCTTCAGACTAGTCAACTCATTCTCCACTGCAGCAAGTCGATCAATGATATCTCGAACGTTAATATCTTTACAGTCCGAGCACGAGTAAGAGATATTTTCCAACGATATTAGAGACTTGCAGACACTAGAAGCTATGTTACAACAGTCTTTCTTCGCATGAAAGGCTTTCCCGCAGCACATGCATTTGACAAAGTCACCATCTATAGAGATAGAACAATAGCCACACATCAAGCTGCCATTTACACTACCCTTCCGAGAGAATGACATTGCAAAAGTGAGTGGAATTCTCGACGATCGTTACAAGGAAGGAGTTTATTCAAATTGTGCGATCAAGGAAAAAGGAAACCGAAATCCACCAACAGAAAGATACCAATGAGATCCCAAGGAGTCGAATGATATGTAAAAATCACGAATAAGTCCAAGAAAATCGACGTGACGAGCAAAATACAGCACTCTGGCAAGAGACACAAGAGAACCAACCTGACAGTAACCTGACTTGTTGAAACAATAGACTCAGTATTATACCCGCGACTGCCGATCAATATCATTTGCCACAAAATATCCAGGATTACAAAACATTCGGAAGCTCTGACATATCAGTCGTTATGAAAATTAAACGACTTACTTTTATAACCAGCTAAATGACAAATGAGGTCCATTTGGTCAGCCGTCTAATGTAGCTAGCTTGAGCCCTATTTCTTAATCAGGGAATGGGACCATTTGGATTCATGCAGCCTCATCTAAAAAAAGCAAGTATCCACCTACTATTCGTCTCAAACATGCTGTATAAACCGAGTGCAGTGGCGCTGCTTTCTGAATTATTTTGAGTCATGACCGCAGAATGTGCGCATAAAAATTCGTTTCAGTGGTTGAGAAAATAAGGTTTCATTTCAAGACCTCATGTGTTGGTTCATTTTATAGTATATTATAATATCATGTTTTTCAATTTCATTAACTCATGATTTTAGCATGACACTTAAAAAATTGCAGAAATCTTACTAATTTCCAATTTATAATGTTACCCTCTATCAATTGGCCTACTTAGTTTCCTTGCCTGATACTACCTGAAACCTTGATGCTGTAAACCTAGTACGCACTACATCTACCGGATGAACAAGGAGTAAAACATAAGCTGTTTTTGAATTCCTACCCGGTCTAAAACAGCCGTGTCACATTCTCCAATATCTATTCCCGAATGAAACCCGGGTCAGAGTGAGAAAAAGAAATGGAACCCTCAATTGAAGCACAGTATAAAAATGATCACGCTGAAAATGATGCGACGCTTGAACTTTCCTACTGAATTTCAGAAAAATATTCATTGTTTTTAAATCAAAAACTTTAGCACCGGTAGGTCTAGAAAAAATGTTAAATTTTTATTCAATCTCAAGCACATTATTTCAAAAAGGAGACCATGAAGGTGTACGCTTACAGCTAAAATACAATTTAACTCACACTTTATGGAATAATAACTTGGTTTGTAGCATGAGTGATCGTCTTACCTTCTTTTACGAGGCCTCCAGCACGTAAACTTGAGAGAATCGGCAGAAATTGAGTCACACAGGTATTCGATTCACACTTCTATCATATTTCGTTTAATTCGAAGAAGTTTCATGAAATCATAGTTTTCCAATGTAAAGAATCAGCATGGAAAGTCCTTGGCACATCCAGTGAAAGCTTTACAATTCACAGCCCTTCTGTTCGAGTGAGGAGCGCACATCGAAACGAGCGCAGCAGTATGGCCAGACAGTGAGGTCACCAATTGTTAAAGGAAACGCAAAGTAAGTCAGTGCGCGCCATGGACGTTGAGGCAACGTTGAGGGCACGCGCACTCTATGCGTGAGTCACTCTATAAAGCAATGATCCTACGTGTAAGGCAAGATTGATGTTGTTATGACGTCACTCGATCGTATTATACAGAAGTCCTCGACTGAAGGCAGCAAGAAAGAAACAAACGCTCATATTAATGTAGAGCTGCAATTATTAATGAACTATGGGGAATATGGGTGCTGCTATTGTGCTTGTCTGTGAAATCAAACTGCATGTTCATCGACTTCGCTAGTGCAAGTTACACTGTTCAAGTTCAATTTCATTGTTCACGTGTTTGTCTTGGAGATTCGGTTCCGTTTTGACACCAGCTGCTGACTAGTGATAAAAAGTTGTGATTTTTCAATCATTTGACGTAAACATTGTTATCATGTAGCTAAACAGATGATTTCAGAAGTCCACTTACTGCACTGTTTAATGCTAACAATTACATAAGTATGCAGGGATATTTTTGTTACATCGACAAATTAATTTATAGATATTTGTAAAATGTTTCAGATATGAACATTTAGGTGATTATGATAATATTTGTCAAATCAGTCATAGATGTATCAAAAATTATTAAAAAATATCAAATATGCAGTATTTGATTGTTTTATAAAACAATTATCAAAAAATTTGTAAAATTTATCACCATTAGTCATATATTAGATAAATTATCTCGGTTTTTTCAACCCGGGAATAATGTAAGAATTGAAAAGAATAATCTTTATTTTATTAATGCGAATTTATCATCAATGTTCAACCGAGATTTATGCATGAATCATCAATGCAAGTTTTTAAGATATTATAATTGCGTATTTTTGGTTCAATAATGATGATCGATGTATTTTGACAAAGCATATAAGCTTTCCAATCATTAAACATGCTTACCAACAATGATTTTCAATTTTGAATTTTCCATGGATTTATTGGAATCATCGATTCTGTGTCCATGGCTGGGCTACTAGGGCGGGAACGTAATCTCCGCAAAAAACTGAATCTTTTGATATAAAAATTTTCAGTGTATGCGCAGACACTTTTTTGAGTCGACATACTCTGCCTATCCCTACTCTATGATAATTCCTACTTACCGAATGTCGCGGCTGATGAGCGTCGATGCCATCCCTATTAGCAAGCTTCGACGAGCCTTAATAAAACCAACGTCCCGCCGCCTCTTAAGAATATGAATTTTAATGCACACAACATAATTCATGAAGATTTCTTTTGTATTTTTACAGTGTTTTGGACACAAAGCTACCGAGAGAACACAGTTTTAAAAATCGCATCTCAGCCAACTCGTCGAGGTTGGGTCGCGGTCGGTCCAACCATACATTTTTTTACTGGGTACCGGTTCTCAATCTAGATTTTGACAATAAGCTTCACCATAAATTTTTTTGTAATTTTACCGGCAATTATACCCCTGGTACACATCTAAGTGCATAACGTCACAATGTAATATTATTAGCAGTATTATAACGCATTATCGACGAGAATAAAGTAATTCAATTTCATGCTGCATATTGAATGAATATTTAACAGTGCAGACTGCAAAGTACATGAACTTATACGATTGCTTCTCAAATACATGGCTAAAAATGTAATTGATTACAATTACTTTCTACAGCAATTGTAATTTCAATTACAACACGTCTGGATCCATGATGGCGAGCTTGAGGCAGATGAAAGTTGGATATATTACAACATGACAGGAAACATACAAGATGCTGACAAAAAATATCGAACATTAAACGATCGTGTCACTCGCTATTATTGACTTTGTACTAGAGAAAGGGCAAAGTAGCCTATTTTCGGTGAGATTAAAGCTTCTGGTAATTCTTAACACTTTCATACATGAAATTACTATCAAAATCAAAGGCTTATTTTTGAAAGAACGCACTTTGCGGCAACTTATTGCCATAACGGAATCTAACATTTTTTGTTCCATAAAATTCGGTTTGAAGTGAACGCAGCTAGTGGGACACCATGCATGAAAGGGTCAATGCATCTTATACATAGCCTGTTTATTAGCAAGCTTCACGGAAGGAAACCTATAGTGGAACAGTAGCCTATATGGCTTTATAAATACATCCGCTGTCACAGGAGTACGTTGCATCATAATTCAACCGCGCATGAGTCACAGTTAACTCATTCAATAAAGCTTCATTCTTGAATTCAATCAATGATGACTCGTATCACAGATCTACGCTACAAGACCACACCTTATGTCAGCAGCACCTTAACTAAGAATTCTGAGGCGAGACCTGACTTGCACAATTCACCTGATCTACCTATTACTGTTTTAGCTTGTTAAACTACTCCGGACGATCCTTGACAATGCGAGCTATCTCGCTTAAGCTCGGACGTGTTATAGCAAACAAATTTTGTACACAATTGATGACTGCCTAGAAGCATATGCGGGGTGAAAAATACCCTATTGCTCAATGCAATAAATTACAGTCGAAACTGTCTTATTGCCAATTCAAGGGACCGTCATAAAATTTGCATTAACACAGGTTTTGCAATAGTAGAGGTTACAGACGAAAACACATAATTTAGAGGTTACCACGAAAACAATTAATTGATTAGAAAAGAAATCAGTAATCTTGGCCTGTGAAAATCTGCGACCTAAGTCACGTATGACAGCTGCCTCGAGTTCAAAAATGGATTTTGTAGTATATACGCGAGCCTACAATGCATGCATGTGATGTCAATGGATAGAACTGTGTGTAGAACTCATGTATGCCTGCAATTTAGGCCCACGTGTACGAAGTATTGCCGGTTCAATACACAGTGCCGGTGCGGTATAGTCTTGGTCTAATTAATCCTAGGTGAAATCATAATCTCTGAAATGACGTCATTATTGAGGTTATCAAGTTTTAAGGTTTAATTACTAGTACATGTAGAAAAACATAATCAGGCACAGAAGTACTATGATATGATACTTTCAAAAATGCGTGTTTATAAGAATGCTTATCTCACTCATGCTTATGCGACGTACACGTTTATGTGTAGGTTGCTTATAATTAGGCTTCGGAATTATAGCCTATGTGCAAAGAAGGCCTACATAATTCATGGATCTCATTTCCTACATTATCTGACAAGATTGGATTACTGTTTTATCTCAACGCCTATCGCAGATTGAGTGTTTTGGCAATACGAAAGGCAAAGTCTTTGAAGGGACCGCGAAATTTCATTGAAATAGGACAGGTTTTGCAATAAGAGAAGTTGCAATAGCAGAGGTTGCATGGCTATGGTGAAGATAGGAAAAAAATTGGGACCGAGACATTTTGTTGCAATATGACAGGTTTTGCAATAAGAGAGGTTGAATTAAGACAGGTTCGACTGTATAATTTTACAGGCTGAGCATCATTTTCGTGATACACCTCTAGCATCCACTTTTCGTTGTTGCTTTGTACTTGACTAATAAGCGAATGTACCGGTATTTCGATGATGATATTACTTAACCCCCAAATATTGAAGGAAGATTACATACCATCGATAGGAGAATACATATAACCAAGTTATTGAAACAATTGGATTTATTATGCTTAAGATTCTCGTCAACTTAATTTGTTAACAAACTTGAGTGTCTGAGAAGAGACAGAATGTACAACTGATAAGTCACTTTATGCAGCGCGTTTGAAATTTTGATGAATTTCTGGCTTGACGTCACAAACCATTTCAATCAGCAGATTCAAACTTCTTTCCTTATTGTTGGCAACTTTTTGCTGAAGTTCTTGAAGTGCTATCTGCATTCTCTCTTGGATCTGACGCTCACTATCAGATCTGCTTCCGACTATTTCCTTTTCTCGCTCCTTGCTTTCACGTTCCTTTTCTTTCCTATACTGCTCAATATCAGCTTGAGCTTCTTGTTTGGCTTGCTTCAGTCGTCGTGCTTTGTTATTTCTTGCTTCCTTCACTCGCTCTGCAGCCTGTTTTTCGGCAGCAAGGAGTTGATGAATTCCGTCACTTTGGGTGATAGACGTAGTCGACATGACCTGGAACGATAAAAGATACTTCTCATAACATATAGCACACTTCTCAAAAAAATCTTTTTGATATTGAATGACAATGATAGCCATTCCAATTATGATAAAAATGCACTATTTTGTGCGATTTTTTGCCATACGGCTTCAAATACCTGCGGTACCCATCAAGGGCGATCATGCGCACAACAAAATTACAATAACAACAGGATTATGTGCAATAACTTGCTCGGTGCTACGAGGGGCGTACCAAAAGTTCGTGACGTTTGATTACCATAGTTTTAATTCGACTTTTTTCTTTAATCATTCATCGTTGTCATGCATCAATCATGTGCATTGCCTGTGGAGTATTGTCGGTTGATCGGTAACCTATAGAGACACGAACTGAAGCCGGTAAGTAGTGAAGCAATTTTACTTTTGTCAGCATGACGGACTTCACAAATCGTAAGTGGAGATCTTGTCTGATCTTTCTGTCCAAGGAACGGGAAACACCAACCCGATCGGCTGGG
The DNA here is from genome assembly GCA_907163375.1 of Prostheceraeus crozeri. NCBI lineage: Eukaryota > Metazoa > Platyhelminthes > Polycladida > Euryleptidae > Prostheceraeus > Prostheceraeus crozeri. Next base: position 755,465 of record CAJQUW010015769.1, on the reverse strand, counting down.
CGTCTAAAAACAGTCTTCGAGACAAAGCTCCTGCAAGAGCGACCATCAAGCAAATGTTCCCAGAGGGACGGAAGTCACTGGAAGACGTTGAGCGCTGTGGCCATCCATCCACTCAAGCCAGCGAAGAAAATGAATTGGTTTGGCAGCTGATCCAGTCTGACAGACGCCCAACATTTGATGAACTGGAGGAAAAGTCTGGCCAGCTGTCGCATAAGACTCTTGAGCGCATCTTCCATGACCGCTTTGTGTTGTCCAAAGTTTCGGCTCGTTGGGTACCAAGGCTGCTGACTGCAGAACAGAAAGGCGCTCGGGTCAACAACTCCTCTATTGTTCTTGGTCTTCTGGAAGAACATGACGAAGGGTTTTGGAGGAGACTACTGACCTTCATCTCATCAGTCCGATGAAGTAGGCAATCGGAGGTATTCGTTTCAATGGTGAAAGAGATAAAGAGAGCACCGAAAGCTTCATTCGGGAAATTTCCGCAGGATTGGCTTGAAGAAGGAATGAAGAAACTTGAGAAGAGATAGGAAAAGTGTATTGAAATTTAAGGTGACCAGATCGAAAAACGAGTTTTGGTATGCCTTTAATTCTACCAATAAATATTTGTGCAAATGGAAGTTAAATGCTTTTCCTGTGAAATGCAACTGTCAGAACTATAAGAAATAATATCTAGATATGCACTTGCGCCAAAATGGACGTCTATAGATAGGAGAGACAAACGTCACGAACTTTTGGTCCGCCCCTCGTAACTACTAATACAAGAATGATAAACAGATGGGCCTATAGCCGGTCTGTGGCAGCACAAGTTACTGCACAGGATGTTGACGACTCAAAATGTTATCTACGTCGCATGTTATTCTTAACGGACAAAGCATCGCAATTTGTCAATATAACCCACATCCAAATGAGGACGACATTTATGACAAGTCGCCCGCAGATAGAGCTAGCAACTGGAATGATTAATTCCTCGACTTGTGTCCAGTGGAAGAGCCACTGTCAGTGTCATACAAGACTTGTAAATCAAATTTTATAAAAAAGATTTGCGGAGGCTATTATTTATACCTGAGTATTTTTCTAACCAATGACTGATAAGGCAATTCCACTGGAGTCAGACATAGCATCGAGGGGGGGGGGAGAATCGATATACTTCTATAAATACCATGTCGTATTTCTAAAAAAATGATCGGCAACCTACTAAATATACGTGGTTACTTCAATAAGATGGAAGCTGGGTGTCAGCGGACGAGTTAGTCGAAAATCATTTTTCTAAGTTCAAATTTTTACATCAAATTTCTTGCGAATTTCAAGCAATTATTCTGATGTAGGGGTTCTTTATTCTGTAGTTGGGGTCTTAAGTTAATGCGCCTATATTTTAGCATAATAATCCACAAAAAGCTCGAATGTCAGACACCAGTTGGATGCATCACTTCAGAAAACGAACCTATAATTCGTCTTTTTGTGCTTCAATGATATTATAATTATCTTTTGATTGTGTTTATCCGCTTTACTGGTGTTGTGTAAAGTTGACATACGTGGTGTGATCCAAAATGTCCCGGACTAACCTACTTGCAGATAACCTGTGATAACGAATACTACTTCAGATGTAAATTTAGGTCTTTAAGGCATGAGAAATATGGTTGCCGAAATTTTTCCGATCAGTTTTCTATTTTTTCAAAATTTTCAAACATTTTTGTCTGAATTTCAAGATTTTCCTATAAATTCTAGCGATTTAGAATTAATATATTTAGATTAACTTGACAGTTAAGCTATCACTAATAACCTGACTAATAATTAACGGAAAAACAAATGTTTTGTTCCAGAAAACAGTTTACTTTTCAATGTATGAGCCGTTAGCATTCGTCACTTTTTGCCAACGAAGTCTCAATTCACAAAAAGCTTTATGAAAAAATTCCGGTGTCAAAGAATCAAAAATCTCAGTAACTGCATCCCGCAGTTCAACTGGCGATTCAAAATGGTGTCCACGAAGATGCTTTTTGAGGAATCTAAACAGATAGAAGTCACTTGGGGCCAAGTCAGGTGAATAAGGAGGATGGCTCAATAGTTGAAATCCGTTTCTCGTTAAGGCATTGGTTGTCTCCTGCGAGGTGTGAATCGGAGCATTGTCATGAAGCAAGTAGAGGGAATGTTTCGTGGCTTTCTTATTTTCTTCCTCGCTCAGATAACAGATTGGAATAAATATTCGCTATTGATTCTTACTCCTTTATCCGCAAGTCAACCAGTTGGATTCCCGAAGCGTTCCAAAAGACCGTCAGCATCAACGACCGGCGATGTGATGTTCCGGATCGCATTTTCAAAGGGGCAGACTTCGCCTGATTTTCGCCACTCTGCAGATTCTCCGCTTACTTTGAGGCAGATACAAACTTAAAGGTGTTTCATCCCTCTGTAAGGATGCAGTTCAGGAAACTGATCTCCGTGCATTTCGAGGAGATCCAAATTTGACTGTGCCGCCAGAAGTCGTTCTCCTTCATTTCAGGTGACAGAAACTTCGGTACGAAACGTAATGCCAGTTTGCGATATCCAAGTCTTTCGATGATGTCATGACAGGAGTGATAACTGATTCGCAACTCTCTTGACAACTCACGGATGGTTATCCTTCTGTGTGCTGTAATCACTTCATCGCACTGACTCGATTTCTCTTCCGGAATCTCCTGCGGCCGACCAACAGTTGAAAAATCTTGCTCCACAGATTGTCTTCCGCGTTTAAATTAGCGAAGCCGCGGATCAGGAGGTATCGTATCACACTGCGATATTCGACTGAAGACACGCTTGTCACATCCATCATGAAAACTGATAGAACAAAGAACCATCGTTGACACGGATTTCTTAATGAATGCGTGCTGAATGAACTTCACTGATTGATATCGTAACACATGAAGCAATTAACAAAAGACGTGCAATATTCATGGCAAAGATATCCGTCAAATAAGGTACAAATCAAAATCAATCTAACTATAACAATAAGACAAATCGGATCTCGATCAATTCAGAAAATACAGAAATTCATGTTAAAATGTAAAAATATTTTTTAAAAATAGAAAACTGACCGGAAAAATTTCGGCGACCATATTTCTCATGCCTTAAAGACCTAAATTTACATCTGAAGTAGTATTCGTTATCACAGGTTATCTGCAAGTAGGTTAGTCCGGGACATTTTGGATCACACCACGTATCTTTATGTGAATGATACTGGAATGGAATTATGAAATCATTAAAGGCGTCTCTATCAAATCTTGTGCCGCGATCTTCCTTGTTTGTATCCTTTTGTTAGTGTCAATCCATTGGACAATATACAATTAATTTCTTCAATAAGAACATACATTTTCTTCGACAAGACACTCAAGCGAGGAAAATTACAATATCTATTTAGCGACTTATGAGGAATTAAATGCACTAACTAACAAAAAGAAGATGCATTGATGAAGAAACAGCATATTAAGGCGGCGGTTTACACCGGGTTATACGAGCACTTAGCAGTCCGGTGCTCAAAAAATGAGACTGAACACAACTATTCACGTAGTAGAATGAATTCAATTCATTCTGAACCGGGGTGACTCGGCATTCTTTTCTAAGTAACGTCCTAGGCAAACGACTGAATTTTTAGAATTCTTTTTGTTTCATGGCTTTTTAGACGGGAACAAGAAACATCTTTGCTTCTGAGTCTTCTCGTAAATTTATGTTTTGATTTAGAAAAAGAGATTGTAGAGAAGTTCTACAACTACCATGCAGCCCCACTTGTGGGATTAGTAGGGTGATCTGGTGGTGTCATGCAACATCAACAAATATGCCTTAAAAAGTCGAACGACATCAACTGTCACGTCATATATTGACTGCCAAGGTTGCGGAACATACTTTTCCGGCATGGTGAATTTCAACCCCAAAATAAGGTCTTAGCCTAATCTTACCAAGCTTCGATGCTTTCTTAGCTCAATTCAAATGAACAAATCGTACCAATGTCTCTTTGTATGGACATAATGATATTGGCACCGGTACCTATTTTCAGTGAAATAATCACACATTGTGAAATGTACATGCAATTCAAAAATTCAAAATGTAAGTAACCATATTTTCATATCCCCACCCTTTATAATTTTCATTCCATTTTTGGACGAATATAGAGAGTGAAGGTTTCAGACCTAAACAAGTCGGAGAAACAAATGCCTGGCATTATCTTGTGTGCATCTAACCCGACTCAAATTTGGATCTACGAGAATGCATGTTGATTTTAATAAACCTTGAAAAAATAAAATACGAAGTATGAATTCATCGAAGACTTTCACACGGATGTATTGACAACAGCAAGTGAATGTGATCGCATTGCATTCTTCAACACTAACAGTGCTCATTTACCTAGGCTAATCTTTTTCAGGCCTATATAAGGGTTTGATGGTGAGCGTGGCAAAAAGAAACAAAACATTTGATAAGGTCTGAAAACTAACAGCGATGAAAATTGCGAAGGAAAATTCACGCATAAATTCAAAGTTCCATGTGGATGCAAAAATCTGCATGCCATGTATTATTCTTCTGACTAGTTAAGTTGCTATAGGGATTACAATACGAATCAACTAGTCGCCCATTCATCACCAAGCTAACGAAAGGCACACTGTCAAGTGGCATTGTCTCAATATGGAAGGACTATGAACATAATCGATCATTAAAATTCCGTTATCGTATTACACCCAATATGACAAGCGATGGTGATATTTTAGTATACTGTAATATGTCAGGTAGTTAACATAGAACATCCTAAATTATGTCTTACTTTTAGAAAAACTACATGATAAAAATTCAAGGTAGGCCTATTTGATAGAATACAAATATCACAGAAGCAATGATGTTCAAGAATGGATATCTATGACGATTCCAGAACTACTGAAACCAAGATAGCAGCAAAATTCTTTGTCTGATTTCTTTATTGGAAAGAAAATATGCTCTATGGTTTCAGTTGCTCTAGCGAAGTGGAGTTATATGAACTGCATTCTCTAATCAAGTAGGAAAAATCTACAAAAGTAGGCAAAAGTAATGGGACCTCTAAAAAATAGGCAAAAGTAGGAAAATTAAGGGTCGCTAATTAAGGAGGCCTGAAACAGGAATAGCCATGGTATATGTATTGAACGTATTAGTTGCTCTTTGCTTAATTCAACGCACGTGGAAATTGGTCTGACCATGTCGATTAAGCTAAAAAATGTGTTTCAAAGTGTACACATGGAACTGCACGAAAGCGATTGTAAGCAGGTATAAGCTCAAAAATATATACTGTCTTCTGTCATATCTGATTTGATCATTGTGCTCCTTTATTTACTGATGTGGCAGATTCTAATTCACTACAGAAGCTGCAGAGAAGATTCCATATACCTAATAATCGACACGATAAATGCGATAATAGAGCATCGAGTGGCAATAGTTTCATATATATATATATATAATCGAATAAGTTTTATGAAGAAAAAACCATCCAATTCGGTACTCCGAGTTTCATGCGTCTATTGACACAATCATCAGCCGAATGAATTTCATACAGCCAAAATTCTTGCAGCAATACCGATAACATTAGTCAGAGTACATCAATCAAACTAAAGTAAGGAAAGATAGAAAGCTATGAAATGTACTTAAAGCATGCACTGTGCATCACGTCATTCTGAAGTTGCAAAGCAAATATTTGTTTTTGTGCCTACACTTTGACACCAGTTCACTTCTGTTGTTAAGAAGATTTTTGTCTCTGCTTCCCAAAATGTAGTACTTTTCATAAGTACATAAATAACACTTCGAATGTCCTGGCCTGTAGGATTTACATTTTTTGACGATTTTCCAAGTAATTTTTGGGGTATTGTTTCTTTCCTTGAGCTTCCAGTATTCTTTGGATAATTGCGTTTCATTTTTATACTTTGCATGGTTGAACGATTTCTTATGATTTGCGTACCTCAATTTGAAAACTGCCTTCACTTATCCCGATGTATTCTCTTTCAGTATAATTCGGATCTTCACATGCTATTACCGCTGAGTACCCGATGTTATCTGACAGGCATACTCGTTTCCGAGAGGACAATTTTCCTTTATTTGTACAACTGCAAGTTTTCTTTTTGACTTCTTCTTTCTGCAAAACACTATTTGGGTTGTGACCATTTATTATCCTCCTTTACATTGGGCATGGAGCTGTAACTCAGCTTCAAAGTTTTCCGGTTAAAAATCTTTGAGAATTTGTGACCCGGTGAGAAATGCTTACCAATGAGAGTCAAAAAATGTCTGCCGATGTTCGTTGCAACATTCTTACTAAAGGGCGGATTAAACCAAATAATGGCCCGTTTCCTTTTCTTCTTCTGCCTTGTCACATCTGCGTTTGGCTTCTTTTGTTATACAAGTTGGTGTGCATATCCATTTCGGTACATATATTCTCTATATATATTCTGTACATTCTGTACACCAATTTCAAACAACGTTTTCCATCCTTGCGAATTCAAAGAGAGCAAACTTTCATTGTGTCGACGTCATAATTTGATGCCTCAGCGATAGCTTAAAGGAGACCGGGAAAGAACGGAACGTCGAGGCAGAACGGAACACCTCGATACTTTGTTGAACCTATTGCACAGTTGACTCAAGATTCTGCTAGAAATAATAATAATAATAAGTACAATGTGATGAGATTCTATTATAACTAATAATAAGTACAATGTGGTGAGGATGGTACAACTTCATTGACAGACTCAAATTCCATTGCTGTAATTATTCGTAATGAATGATCCAATTGTTCACCTATATATAATTAAATGAGCTGTAAACATTCCTATGTCTGCGTAGTTAATAGTCCCCATCTCATTATAAAGTTAATATATATTTTTCGTACCATTAGAAAATGACTAAATCAGTGAGGCACTCGTGCAGTTCCAATTTTATTACCTTCAATTGAAATGGGGCAGAATGGAACACTCTGTTCGTTATTCCCCGGAAGTGTTCCATTCTGCCCCATAAACTGTAATGAAGTCTGATTGCACATCGCTGCGATAGCTCTCATATGCTCGAAGAGTCCGCAGATATCCATGATGAAATTCAAATTTAAATTATACAGACAGTTACGTTGTCATAAAGAGAATTCATTCATTCATCGACGACGACAAAGCATTGCAAGAAATTATCAGCGCAAGTCAAATCGGCGAGTGGAAATCCGACTCATTACAGCAAGCTATTCAAGAAATCAAACTGAAAAGAGCAAGCATACGACAGGTGTCCAAAACGTATGGAATTCCGTTCACAACTATCTATCGACACTTGCAAAGAGAAGTGGAACTTATGGGGCGATATCGGCCAGCTTTCACAGCAGAATTCGAGGCAATTCTAATGGAACATATATTGAAAATAAATGAAAAGTTCTATGGTTAGTGTGCGAAAGATATCAGGTAAATCGCTTTGGAATTAACAGTGATTAAAGCATCTTCACCCATTCAACAGAAACAAGAAACTTTCTGGAGAAGTCATAACTAGCTCATACGCTGACAATGACAAACAACGATTCAGGGAAAACAGTAACAATCCTCAAAAACAATTATTTGAATACTTTTAAGAGATTTACCATAAAGACCTAGGGTTTGATTTAATCTAGGAGTTTTATCATTCATTAACAGCGCTGCTACTACTTTCAGATGGCTACTTACGGCTGAGTTACGGTACCTCTTATATGTTCTTTTATTCTGATGTAATCTGCGTAATTACACACAACGCAAGATCGCATCAGTTTCCTTGTTTTATCTTTCAGACTAAAATACTGTCCTGTTTTACAAGTATTACAAGTGGTGCATGATAAAACTCCTAGATTAAATCAAACCCTAGGTCTTAATGGTAAATCTCTATTCTTAAAAGTATTCGAATAATTGTTTTTTTCAGTTATTATTGTTTTCCTTGAATCGTTGTTCGTCATTGTCAACGTATGAGCTTATTATGTCTATTCATTGGTTGCAGCAGCGCAAAGATAATTCGCATTTCTGGAGATGCTACAATCCTTCGCCAGAAATGATTTAAGTACAATTAAGTGGTATATGAAGTTGATCAGATATTGGTATTATAGTCAAACCCAAATGTGCATGTGGAAGACAAATGAGGAATCATACTCCAGAGTCATGCCAGTCATCCACTGCTCCTGTCTGACAAGATCCGGGTCACGCACTTGCTGAGGCTAAAGATTTAGACTCGCAATTTGTACAAGTATAGCAGAGGATAGGATGAGAGAACAAAGCCTTCCATCATTGCATGAGATAGTCCAACATTTTGTGCTAAGCTCAATTTACTTGACCACTTACGATCCCAACCGACAACTGAAAGTCAGTAAATGACCAGTAGATGAAACTCAATCAAATTAAATATAAGCAAAACTGTAATATTTATTGTTTTACTAAAACAAAAAGCACTGTCCCAATTTTGCGTCACATCTCATTGATATTGACAGAAGAGTAAGAGACATTCATCACTTCTTGATGAAATCAATGGAAATTTTGTGCCTAGCCTCTTTGTTGCATTGATATTTAGGAGAATAGTATATTTTTATTCTGTTTCAATAATGGAATCTTATTTGCCTGAAGCAATCATAGATGTCTATGGAAGCAACAATTCGTGAATATTGGTGAAAGACATAAAGCAAACGGCTGCAGACAAGCAGTCTATTTGAGTCGCATTGGGCCCTGGTGATGTCATCTGCCATGAGTCAGAAATTCAAAAAAAATACTGCGCATTCATGATGAAAATCGTTTATTCCGACAGTTGCAAAACTGTGGAATGGGAATGTGAAATGAAATGGGAATCTCAATGTGGTTAGTGGATAGAGAATAATGACAAGGATTGAATTTTGAAAATGTCCTTTCGCGATTTAGAATGTATAGCATGCATACATATCAGTCATTTTTCGTGCATTTTTCAGTCTTTGCAGTTGATTTTTTAAATAATCCAAATTAATTTTTATACAACTTTTGATTATATTTGAGCAGTAATTTCGGTGCTCTTGAATCAGGTGATGAGGTAAACGCGTGGTCAAGTTTCTAATAGTCTTGATTACTGTAGAACATGTATCTCTTCCTCTAGAAGTGCGTTGAAGGTCAAGAAAATTGAAATTCACTGAAGACACTTTCCACGAGCAGATGTTGCCAGCTTGATAGAGTACATTGCAAGTGATTCTATCAACATACTGTGGTGTATCAGCACCCACTTCCTTGCTGTAATGATACTGACGCAATTCAATAGAAAACAAATCCAAAGTTTATGATTCCTTTGTGGTCAGATCACAACATTGATGGACAAGTACAAAATTTTAAGTAAATGTCAAAAGTTACCATAGCACTAAGGAAGATATCTTGAGCATATAGCATGATACAAGACAAGTGAGTGTTGAGATATCAAACCATCGAGAACATAGTTATCACAACATATATAGGAAAAGGGTTGGTATGAAGCAAGAAGGGAAATAAAAACAAAAAATATAAGAAAAAAACGAATCTGAAAAAAGTAGTGGTAGATGATGGGTGAGATAACGTAGGGAATAGAAAGGTGATAATAAGAAATAAAGGACATGAAATTAGAAAAAAGTAGGGGGGAAGGAAGAGGGTAAAAGAAAAAAGGGGGGGGGGGAGGGAAGTGGGGGGATGGCGGGGGGGGGGAAGAGAGGGGTGAGAGGGGGGGGAAGGGGAGGAGGGGGGAGGGAGGGGAAAGGAAGGGTAGGAAGTGGAGGGATAAAGGAAGGAAGAAAAAATAGTTTTCATAACACTCCCCAACAGAAGCGGAATTGTACTGTTCCTATGCGATATTCGCAACAAACAATGATTGAATGCACATTGCTCGCCGAAATCATTCTTTAACACCATTTCAGGGGAAAAGCAGTGTAACCATTTCAAGTTCATAACGTTTGATCACACTTATGGAAAGATGAGCACTCTAAAACTGATATAGATGCTTTTGCAACACATAAAATCATCAACTAACAACAGACAAATTTATCAAATAATCTCCAGATTATGTACAAGTCTAGTTGGCCGCCTTATTTCCTTTCCGTTACAAAAGAGAGTGACACTTCTAGCAATCTTGTCACGCCCGTAGTGAAGCTGCAAATTTTTTGCCATTGGCCAGAAGTCACGCTTTGTACCCTCATCTAGTAGAACAATGTCTCCTATACTCAGGTTATGACTTCGAAATACTCAGTTTTCCAGCGTCTCCAAAATGCATTGAACACTCTTTTGGTGTCCTTGAAAGTAGTCAATGCGCTGGCTCTATTCAAAACTTCACTAGATTGACTTGCAGTGATTCCTTCTTTTGGAAGTAGAAAATTCATTGGTGTCAATGGCAGGTGTTTCGTCCTCTTGACAATTAGTATGTTATTGGCCTGCGATTAATCAACTCTTCAATTTGACAAACAATGGTGTGAAAGTCGTTTTTGGACTGTCAACCCTTACTTTAATGCGAATCGTAGGGAGTCCTTGACACTTCGTATTAGCGTTCCCAACACGCCACCAGTCCATGGAGCCTCCCCCCCCTTGGAGTATTGAATTTCCAGTCAACCCGAAACTGCAAAGAAGTCATAGAAGCAGCCTTCTGAAATGTCTTTGCGTTATCAGAAGTAACGCTTGATGGAATTCCTCTACGAGCAATAAATCGAATGAATGCCTTCATGAAGCCTTCAGCGTCTAAACTTTCAGCAACTTCCATATGGATCGCTCGAATTTTCAATACACGTGATTAGGAGAACATAAAACTTCTTCTTTCCTGTGAACAAGGAATGATCGGTCCAAAATAATCCAGGCCTATGGATTCGAAAGGTCGCATTGATGCATCAGAAACTCGATCTGGTGGTAAGGCTGCGAATCTTTCCATGTGCGGTTAGTTACGATAGCGTTTGCATTTGACGCAGTTGTTGATAACTCTTTAATGATTCTTCGAGCTTTTATTATATCCAAAATCTTTTAACGAATATCGACAAGAACTGATCGAGAGTTTAGCATGAAACAATTGCGAATGACGATGTTGATTTAACAATTCTGTGTAATGACAATCATCAAGAATGATTGGATGCTTTTGTGTCGTAAATAAGATAGGCTTGCGACAATCTTCCCTTTGCTCTAAAGATAATGTCATCATCCATCCCAAAATGGCTCGAGATTATGAGCTTGGAGCTCTTGGAGATTTCCCTATCACTGATCAAATTTTGATAATCATCTGAAAATGATTTTCTTTCACAAAGCTTGATGACCTCGTTATCTGCTTTCAGAATTTCATCTCTAGAGAAGAATAGACTGCTTCCGTTTTCACCTTTGCATCGAGAAATGAAATGCATGATATAGCATACAGTTCTAAGCAATCGTTGCATTTGAGAGAATCTTGATATATCAATGAAATCTTCTTGTACGATCGCTGGAAGCACTGGACATTCGATGTCCTCGTACTCCTCCTGTTCAATATGTGTTGCAGTTGATAAGCAAAGAACGTCATCGGGATTGTGAATTTCAGTGGGACCATTCCAACATAAATCTGAATTCAGCCATTTACAAGTGGGCATAGCTTTTGTCGTATAATCAGCTGGGTTTTGAGTCGTTGGAATGTAGCGCCAATTGCTTGCTGGAATCAAATTTTGTATCTCAAGTATCCGGTTCTTCACGAAAACAGGCTGTGTTCTTTTCTGGCTTCCTGTTATCCAATAAAGACACACCTTCGAATCAGACCAAGCGTACATTTTCGCCACTGTGATATTTGTGAGCTCCTGCTTCATTTGTGTCAAAATCCTTGCAGTTATCAACGCCGCCATTAATTCTAGTTTAGGGATTGATAAATCATTTTTCGGACATAGTCGTGTTTTCGATACAATTAAGTTGCTTATTGCAGAACTAGAATTTGGTGTTTTCAGGTAAACAACTGTACCATATGCCTTCGCTGAGGCATCTCCAAAACCATGCAATTCAACATAATCGAATTCTGCTTTCAACCCTAAACAGCGAGGAATCCGTAGATTCGCAACTTCCTGAAGCTCTGTGTTTAACGAGTTTATCTTACTCATTATGGCTGTGGGGAGTTTGCTATCCCAATCAAGCTTTAAATCCCAAATATCTTTCAATATCAATTTGTACTGCAAAGTAATGGGCGATATCAATCCCAATGGATCAAAAATTTCGCCTAAAAAACTTGCGAATTGACGTTTGGTTTCCAACTTCAAGTGCTCAGTGTTCAAGCTGATTGAAACATGATCCTCTTTGTAGTTCCACTTGATTCCAAGAGCTTTGACAGTGTCATTGCTTTCTTCAAATTCAACGATTTCGTTCGAATTGGACCTCCACTTATGCAATTTCATGGACATAGCATCGAAAATTGTAATCAAATCTCCTTTCAGCTTGATCAGGTTACGTGGTGAAGAGGCTGATAGCACCAAATCATCGACATAAATGTTGTCTTGCACTGCTTCAATGGTTGTTCTGTGAGATTCTTCGTATTTCCGTAAATGATGAGCTATAGTGGAATTTAGCAAAAAGGGCGATGCTCGAAATCCGAAAGGTACTCGAGTAAAGCGAAATGTGGCTTCTTTTGTTTTCGGCCATTCATTACCCAGTTTCTCCTCAAACCAAAGAAACCTGGTATATTCTCGATCATCTTCGAATAATGAAATCTGCAAGAAGGCACGTTGAATATCTCCAATCATCGCAAATTCATATAGTCTGAATCTTGTCAGCACACCGAGAGCGTGTGGTAAAAGATTTGGCCCTGCGTACATGCAATCGTTCACAGAGGTCTTGCTGTCATCTTCTGCCGAAGCATCGAAAACTATGCGCAATTTGGATGAGATTTTCTCCTCCCGAATGACAGCATGATGTGGAATATACCTGTGATCATCATTTTTGAAAGGCTCGTCAACTTTCTCAATGACTCCTTCATGCAAATAATCTTTGATTATGTTGTCGTAGTCTGTCAATCTACCCGTGTGTAAGAGTTTATTCATTGTTTGTTTTAATCTACCTTTGCATTGATACAAGCAATCAGAGCTCAAACAAGCGTCAGACTTCCAAGGAAAGCGGACAACATAACGATTGTTCTTAAAACTCATTGTTTTTTCATGAGCGAATGACACATCTTTGTCGCAAATAGAAAGCTCACCCTTCGGAATTATACCTGCGAGCTCAATGTCCCAAAATTTCTCAATGTCAATGCTTTCGACTGAATTGTCTGTCAAGAGTGGATTACAAGTTACTGTTGTACGATTACCATTTCGAGCCAATTTTCCATGGACAGTCCATCCGAAGACTGTTTCAATTGCAACGGTAGTTTGATTCAAGCGAATACATTTTCCTGTAACGAATGTATAATACAAATCGGCTCCAACGATGACATCAATGTTGACATCATTGCAACTTGGACAACTGGGAAGCCCGTGATTATTCAACAAACTAATCACAGTACTATGATCATCGAAATGGAAATCGCAAAGAAGTGGTGAAACGGTCATCTCTACTGGTAGCTCTGTGTTGTCTACCACAACTTTTACGTCGACAATATCACAATTTTGTGTTCAACTATCATTAAATCCAGAAATTCTCAATGTTTGAGTTCCGGTTTTTTCATAGTCAATATCTCGAAGTCTGTCTTGCTTTATAAAAGTCCTGTGAGCAACGCACGAACGTTGACCAGACCTCTTGATGAATATAATGGCATTGTAACAATAGGCAAAACGCATTTACCTTTCGGGATCAAAGTGGATAAGTTTACTGCTATGTCGTCAACATCATTTCTGCTTCCGAAATGAAGCAGTGAATTGTGACGCTTACCATATTCCTTGCAGGTAGACTTCATCTTGCACTCACTGGCCTTATGTTGGCCGAAGCAATTAAAACACAGTAATTTTTCTTTCACTAATTCATATCTGTGTTTGGGAGACTTTTTTAGGAGTTCGGGACACTGAAAGGACTTGTGTAATGAATCGTTGCAGAAATTGCACAAGTTTGAACCTGTTGTGCTTTTAGTATTAGCGACAGGAATAGGATTGTTAAATGATTCTTGTTTTCGTACATCTCTTCTTGGCTTGTTATCATAAAATCTGGAATTATGACGCGATTCTGGCACAATGTTGCATGCTGCAATTTTAAGATTTTTGCTCATTGAAGAACGGGGTCCATCGAACGTGTCACTAGATCGGATAATTTTTTGCAACTTTGATTCTTTTTCGACTATTTTGAGAAGTGAATCCATAGTCATCTCACACTCATCGAGCTTGGCCCATTCATGTTTGATGACCATCGAAACTCGACTGATAAGAATCTCACACAAAAATATTTCATAACCGTCCGATGCTACTGATAAAACTTCGAGACCTCTCATGTTTTTCCTAACATTGTCAACAAATGCTCGCAACGATCTGACATCTCGAAAATTTACATCGCTAATATTGAGCAATTCTCGTACATGTGCACGGATACGACGAATTTTTGACCCATACCTTTCCTTTAGGAGCTCAAATGCAACTGTGTAGTTCTCATTTGTCAATGTTAACCCAGCAATGGTATTCAGGGCTTCTCCCTTCAAATTCGACTTGAGGTAGGCGAACTTTTCGACATTTGACAATTTTGTTCGGTCGACAGCAGCTGTGAAGCATTCATTAAACTCATGCCACTCTAATACATTGCCCGTGAATGTATTGTGTATGTGTGTATTGTGAGTTTGGGGAGTCGCAAACCTGAGTTATTTGACATGTTCAAATCACTTTGCAGAACATTCATACCTTCATGACTACTCTGAGCAATTTGCGCATTACGCTTTTTCGATGAAGCTTTTGCTATTGATGTATTGATCATCAAGCGATACTCCTCCATTTTAACATATTCCTCTTCAAGTACACAATCATCACTTCCAATCAAATCATTCTCAATCAACTCGTTTACACTTTCTAAGCGACTTGATTGATCTTTCAACATATTCAAACAAGCATCTATGTCAGTTTCATCGCTGTATGAATCATTTTCACAAAGATCAGAGATGCGCTTGATTGTTTTTGTTACAGATGCCCTCATAACACGTAGCTTTACTTTGTTGCTCATAATGTGTGAGTATGAATCACTAAAAACGAATACACAACATTTTCAGAATTCAAGACAATATACAAATACAATCAGTTATGCGATTAATGAGACCAAATACTTGTAATTTGATTGATTGACTATACGATAAATAGCAAATGTTACTAGTTATTGCAAAGTATGTGAATTATGTCCAATGACAACTCTATCAATTATTCAAATGCAAATTATCTTACTTCAAATCCTTTGGTAAATGTTTACCCACAAAGATGCATGCACCAATATCGAGAAATGTTCAAAACCACAATTCAAGTGTACCAAGACAATGTTTGTCACCAATGTGAAAGGTCAATTGTTTGTCCAACAAATTCAAATGCTCATCAAAGGTAATACGTCATCCACACGTATCAAGAATTTGCCAATGTTTGCAAATTCACCATTAATGTATGTATATATACGTCATCTACACGTATATTGGCCGTGATCCTCACCCGGGGCACCAAAAATGTAATGATACTGACGCAATTCAATAGAAAACAAATCCAAAGTTTATGATTCCTTTGTGGTCAGATCACAACATTGATGGACAAGTACAAAATTTTAAGTAAATGTCAAAAGTTACCATAGCACTAAGGAAGATATCTTGAGCATATAGCATGATACAAGACAAGTGAGTGTTGAGATATCAAACCATCGAGAACATAGTTATCACAACATATAGGAAAACATAGTTTTCATAACACTTGCCGAAGTCAGTTCCAGGCGCACCAGGTTGGAGATCGAAGCAGCAATGTCATCGAGCCAGATAATCATTTATGGTTATGAATGTGACAAAGTGCTTTTCCTACGCTAATTGAGCATCGAAAGGCAATGGCTTCATGCTTCTTTGAGCGTGTAGCGCTGCGCATGCGAGGAACCTGCGCGGATGAAAGTCTCAGAAAAGTATTCATTTATTTGGGGGCTATGAAATTAGAAGAGATATGTTTTTTGACGTAAGAACGGCTTGATTCTTGTAAATACACAATTAAGCATATTTTCTACTATAGCTACTACTTTGACTTTATTTTACATGATTCAACTATTAGGCTTTCGATAAATATGCAAGTAGGCCAATAACTGAAAGTGTTATTGATTTGATGTCCAAATTTTCTAGCTATTAGGCTATTTGTGAGTTATATCGATTGGGATGTTTTATTAAGGTTGATTAATATGTTTTTATTTACTTATGATAATAACAGTAACATAGTTTCAACCTACTGTAGATGTGGTTGAACTAAAATGGCTATTTGCATCAATGAAATCGAAGGAAAGAAATAGATCGATATGTTTCTAAATTGGCTCACGCATGCGGAATAGTGTCGTAGTATTGAGATCCTATTTGGCACATGAATATTCTGAAGCGTGTGAAATTCATCCTACATATACGAGGTAATTTGCATACTGTCCTTTTTATAATAAGATTATATTATCTGTAAATCCCCGAGGCTTTAGAACGCTGCACACACCATATCTAGACAACGTATGTAAAGAACCTTGGGATGAGTGCAGTAGATCCGGCAATGTAGAGGTTGCCGACCATCTTCTGGAAGCTTTCAACAACGCGCGCAGAAACTCTGGGATGATCCTACCGCGGAGCTCAGTCTAACCTACTCTAGCCACAAAAGCTGGAATCTTATCCGCCAACTGAATATTGGATTACAACGCGTCACGACCACCAAACCTGCTGTCAAACCGAACTATGTCGCCAAACGCCCAGTGGATTTTGAGAAAGCGCCCATCCTCACTTCCCATAGACGTGTGATCGACAAGAAATGGAGGGCATACATCAACCAAGAAGAATCTGACGAATAGAAATCCCCGAATATCAAGTGAAGAACTGCACATAGCCTTGTCCTCCCTCAAGAATGGTAAAGCCGCAGGATATAACAACATCTTCCCTGATTTTCTCAAAAACGGAGGTTCACAAACAATAAGATGGCTCTCCAAATTCTTCACTCGCTGCCCAGCAGAAAAACATGTCCCGAAACTGTGGAGGAAATCGAAAGCGATTGCCATTCTTAAACCCGGAAGGATCCGTCCGCGCTGAAATATAGCGCCCCATTTCCTTAATATCAGCATCGTTCAAACTATTCGAAAGAGTTATACTTCCCCGCATCAGCACAGTCGTGGAATCATCATTAGACACATCTCAAGCAGGTTTCAGAAAAAACAGAAGCACCCAAGACCAAGTGATAGCGCTGACCACGCACACAGAGAACGTCTTCCAAAGACAACTCAAGACAGGGGCTGTCTTTCTAGATCTAAACAGTTGCTTATGACTAGAGCCCGGAGAATATGTATTTACATAAATACATATGTTAATTCATATTTCTCGTTTATTTACATAAAAAATATGTGCGTATATAATTACATATTTGCTATTTTTTGCGAAAGTGCACTTCAGATCCGTACTAATACAGATGATTCAAGTCGTTGTGCACAAGTTTCATCGATGAAGTACCCCTCTCTGATCAATAGTTAAAGATCTGGCACGCGTAGCAAAATATGTTCTCCAGTTTTTATCAACGAACTTCTCAGAGTGCAACCTACACCGAGTTGCAGAAACAATTCGTGGAGAATATGAAAGCGTTAACAAATTGATATCCTCTTGTAAAAAAGTTTTTAAGAAGGCACCTCTTCGAAAACTTCTTTTCAAAACTATTGCTCCTGATGTCCCGTTGCCACCTGAACCCATTATAACGAGATGGGGGACATGGATATCTGCTGCGGTCTACTACGCTTCGCACCATCAAAGTGTTCTGAAATTTCTACGATAGCTCGAGCTGCGAAGCAGCTGTGTGATCCCCAAGTGAATGTTGACTTAGTTTCAATATCGATGCACTTCCAATCCCTACGCGAAGCGATACAAAGATTTGAAGGTCGACTGAATCTTAAAGATTCTCTTGACACTTAAAATGTCGTTGCGAAGTCATTGGAAAACAATCCAGTCGCTCAGGAAAAGTTCGCGCAAATTATTGAAAAGAACGTAGGTTATGTGAACTTAAGAGCGTGTGTAACGCTATAGATGAGCGAAGAGCTATTCCATCAAACTGTGGGCGAATCGCAAGCTGGAAGTACATTAGAATTAGCAAAACTTGAGAACATTCCTGTTGTGAGTTGTGACGTCGAACGTTCATTTTCATCCTCCAAGGACATTTTGACTGACAAACGGCGCAGTCTCTCCGAATCCACTTTGAAAAAACTTTTGTTTTGTTATTGTAATAAGCTTGAGAGTGATTGAATAGCATGAGAGATAAGATGATGAGAGACATGATAATTCACGATTTATGAAAATCTACTGCTTCTATGTTACCGTACTTGATTAATTTTTGACATTCAAATAAACGGAAGTTATCCTTTATGATCATGTTTATTAATTTGCAATTATAACACATTTCAGTAGCCTACAAATTTGTTTTTGATACATAGCATGCATAATTTAGCTGTTCTAGGCGATGGGACATAAGAGGATAATATCATTGTGTTGAATTATGTAAAATCTAAATTACATATTTTAGACATTTTAGCACATATTTCAAAGGTTTTTACCACATATCATATTACATATTTGACAATTTTTAAATACATATTTTCCGGGCTCTACTTATGACACTGTATGGCACAGAAGCCTTCTAACAGAGGTATCAACTTATCTCCCAAAGTGGGCAGTCAAGGCAATTTCCACATTCCTACAGCAGCGGCGTTTTCGAGTGCACATGGGTGAACAAGTCAGCGCTTGGAGAAAACAAGCCAACGGACTTCCTCAAGGTTCAGTCATGGCTCCTATCTTGTTCAACCCTGTACACAAATTATCTGCCGCTCACTGAAAGCCGTAGATTCATCTATGCGGACGATATTTGCATAACACACCAGGACAAGGAATTCGATCGCCTGAACGAAGTCCTGAACGAGGATCTTGATCGAATCGCCAGATATTGGTCTATGTTGCTTGAAGCCCAATGTCAAGAAAACTGTGTCAAGTGTGTTTCATCTTCATAATGCCAAGAGCACCAAGGAACTTGATATCTTCATGAACGTCAAACGACTAAAACATGAACACAACCCTGTCTATCTTGGTGTCACCTTGGACAGGTCCTTGACGTACAAGACTCACCTACTGAAAACCGCTGCGAAGACAAGAACATGGACTTACCTCTTGAGTTTGCTTGCTGGTACATCGTGGGCGCAAGCGCCAACACTCTCCGATCCAAACGTCAGCTCTAGCACTATGTTACACATCATGGTCATGTACTGTACTGCTCATCAGTATGGAAAGACTTATCCCATGTCCATGCTATCGACACTCAACTCAGTCAGACAAAGGGTATTGTAAGTGGCACTCAAAAAAAAAGCTTTGAGGTACTCAGACTGATTGGCTCCCAAGTCTTGTGCAACATTCAACCACCTGTCATCAGGCGTGAAACTGCGACCTCAAAGCTCCTATAAAAGTGAAACTGAATACGGCCCTTCCCCTGAACGACGACCTGGAAAACCCACCACACTTGCGACTAAGCTCTCGCCATTCTGTTTGGAGAAAGAAGCTACCACGAACGTATGACCCTTCCGTGACACGGCGTGAGAAATGGAGAAACTGCGAGGCTGACAACAAATGGCTCATCGACGGTCCAACTGTCAGAGTTCCCGGGGCTTCGACCTACCTCGGGCTCAGTGAACTTTCCATCAACCGTCTGCGAACCAACGCCGGCCCCTGTCGTAGCTCTCTGCACCAGTGGGGCGCGAGGGAGTCTCCCTTGTGTGATTGTGGAGAGATCCAAACAATGACCCACATATTACAGGCATGTCCGATGACAGCTTTTCGCGGCAACATCGGCGGCATCAGAGAAGTTTCATTCCGCCAATAGTGATGTCATTACCTGGCTTAGAGACGTGAGACTTTAACCTAATTCTTAAATGCTCGTGTGTTCAGAATCTTATTTGTTGTCCTATCTGTAGAAAAAGTTACTGCTGAAACAAATTTGATTTATTTATAACATGAACTTTTGGCAGCTTTGATATTTGACGTACAGCTTGATCAATGCATTAAAATCAAATCTTTACAAAATAAAAATCGGAAATGTCATTTAAAATTGCTCACAATGATACGATATATTTTAGCACTGTCAGGAACACTGGATATTCATGCACTGCCTGGATATTCGTACACTGCCTGTGCGGGTGACATCGTCCTGCGCGGATGAGGTCTCGAGACCCGGTGGCAACTCTGATTCCGCTAGCAGAAGATAAATACATTTTGTACACCAATTTTCAAAGACAGTTAAAAGACGTTTTCGATCCATCCTTATGAATCCAAATGAGAGTAGACTTTTGTTATCAGAGTGTGTCGACGTTATAATTTGATGCCTCAGCGATAACTTATCTTCTAATGTC